>CM062813.1:973905940-974505940 GCA_031772625.1 Pinus tabuliformis
CGTGAAATCACTAGATCGAAAGCCAATGATGTGAACTTGTCATCAAGTGCGAAGAACTTGCCATTAGGGCATGCAAGCTCAACGGTACTGGAAAGGAGTCTCTCGGTCAACTTCCTGGATAATGATTTGAAGTCGACGAAAAGTGACCATGTTGAAGGAGGTCCATAATGAATCCCACATTATCAAAGCGAGATGAGAGGATGCAAAATGATTCTGGATGATACAGAGAATCAAAGGTAAGTGTAACTGCAGAAGGACAACTCTTGAACATATCGGTGACACAATTGGAAGTTTGGAAGCTTTTGGATCCATGGGATCGGTGTTCATGATGACGTGGCAAAGATCAAATGCAAGGCAAAAGTAAATGGCCCAAACCCAGGAAGGTCAATGATACAAAGGAGGATGTCCCAACCCGACATTAAGCAAAGAGTGTCATTTTTAAAAGTGAGCTTCCGACGAGACTGATAGATTTCCAAATTTTCCCCCACCATTTCTGGCAGGGACCCCAATTATTTTTTAATTGAAAGATTGAAGGGGATAACATATGCTTGCACTGTAAGTTCATCCTTCGGATGAATCCGACCTAGTAAGTTTAACGAGCCCTAGGAAGGAGAAGCTCATTTCCATCATGATGACAAATCCGATGTCGTTTAATAGTTTAATGAGTCTGAAAAAGGTGTAACTCAATATCTTTTTCACGTTTAGAGAGTTTGAAAAAGACACGTAAAAGAAAACTCAACATGGTCCCTTTTCATACATTTGTGTCTCTCGAATCCAAAAAGGTAGAAAACAATACTTGAGAGAACCGCTTGTCCATTTCAGTCAAGGAGTACCTTTTTCGTAAATAGTGCCTCCCAACCCGAAAAAGGGGTAAATTTATACTGGGCACACGATGTTTTGCATCCATTAACGAATTCAAAACGACAAGGGCTCAGCCATCTTTTCGCTTTTAAAGGGTTGGAAAAGCGCTGAAAGCGGACCCCCCATTTTTATTCTCTTTAACGAGTCAAAAAGGGAAAAAATACTCGGAAATATTTTCGTATGAGTTTAACGAGTCGAGAAAAGAGTTGAAACATGACTCATCATCATCATCAAACGTCTATCACTTGTCGTTGCACAAGTAAAGTAAAGTGTATCATCGAGTCCTTGAGGCAAAATAGGTCAAAATATCTACAAAACCTGATACTTTTATTAAAAAATGAATAAAAGGGGGAAAAGTAAATATATTTTTACCATTTATCATTTTACCTTCGCTGTGAAGAATTTTTACTCACTTTTGCCCTAATTGTTCCGGAGTAGATTACGGGAGATCTGGGAGGTTAATCGATGAGCCGCTAGTTCCATGTAATAGTCGAAGTCCTGAGCTCCATTTTCATGCTCTTTATTTCTGCTTTAAGCCACTTTTTTAGATTTTTAAGGAGGTTTTTGAAAATCTTTTTCGCCCTCGATCGGTGTGATTTCTGGGCATGGAATCGCGTCAGCCAAGGGTGATTAACAAAGCCAATTGCTCCTGTCAGCTTAACTATTTTTAAAATAGGCGCATCGATGCTGTGGATAGGGAAAACCCCTATTGTCTCAAAAACTAACAGTTTAAATTTGAATTTTATGTGCCAAGGATGATTATTGACTCAAATTAATGGCTTTTGCAGGAGAGAAACGTTGAAAATGGTGGATTGGAAAGAATGGGAACATGAAGATGTTGATACCCAGGCAATGGATGACCCAAATTTCCTGGAGGCTTTGAGGGCTTGTGGCCTCCTCAAGTTCTTTTTTACGCGAGGGATGCGGGCCCAACCCGAGTTGCTTCGATGCCTAATTAGTCTTTGGGACATTAATCGGGAGATTTTTGTCATTAGTGACTAGGAGTTGGAGTTGGAAACTTCAGATATATACTTCATCACTGGACTGTCCCACAAACGGGAGCCAATGAACTTGTATGGGTTACGTCTGATTGGGGCAAGCATATCTTCCTTGCTTGTCGAACACTGCCCTGAGGCCATGAAATCCAAGAGTGGGAAGATAGAGATTTCCAGTGCACAGGATGTGAGATTAAGGGTGCTTCTATTGACTATCAATAGAGTGGCAGAGTCGCAGGTGAAACATGATGCTCACAAGTCGAAGTTCCTTTATGTTATTGATTGCAAAACTCCTACAATCCTCAACTAGGCAGAGGCCATGAAGATGAACTTCAAGTGCCAGTTGTCCAAAGCCAAGGTGGGGAATATGAAGCAATTTTGCTTCGGATCTGTACTTGTGACCTTCTTCCTGGAACGAATACCATTGTTCCAGTATCAGTTGATAGAGGTAGATCGTCCTATGCCATGCGATCCGCGGATGGCCCGCTGGAGTTGTTTGATGCCCAGGATCACTGGGGGTTAGCATATGTCATACTGACCTACATTCTTCTTGTTAAACACACACATGGTAAAGAAAAATAGGAAAGATAAAACATGACAATAAAATTTTATTAACAAATCATATACATCTATAGTACATGGTTTGACTGTTGGGTTTCACATCCCAAGGTCTCTTGGAATCCTTTTGTCTATTCGGCTTCCACACTAACCCGTTGAGGATTAGGTGTCCAACATTCCCCCCCTTAATCCGAAGGGTCATGTATGAGTCCAAGAAGAGAGCTGTAATACAAAATGTGCAAAAATGCATGGCAGCACTAGGCTGAATGTGCTCTCTAAAATGTTAGTATAAAGGGTGGTGGTTTAAGGATGACCACCAACACTGGAACGCTTAGTGCAGTTCCCAGAACTCTTCCAAAACTGGCAAGAAGATGAAGTCTTCTGCTAGAGGAAGTGCTCCTACTGTTTTGGAGAGGGAAACCTTCAACCATGAAAGTGAGGTCTCACCCCACATAAAGGGAGAACTTCAACCTGAAAAGGGAAGTCTCAAACTGTGATAGTTTAAGGATGACCAACAAGTCTGGAATGCTTAATACAATTCTTGGAACTCTTCCGAAACTAGAAAGAAGCTGGAGTCTTCTGCTAGAGGAAGTGTCCCCAATTCAATTCCTTGAATTCTTCCGAGACTGGCAAGGAGATGAAGTCTTTTTCTAGAGGAAGTGTCCCATATTACCAAGTGAAGGCATGCTCAGGGGCATCTTTGTCTCTGGCTACAACTTTGAAAATGGTGTGGCAGGTTGTGGCTCAGGCTCGCTTGATGTGGCTTTGAAGCTTGTAGATGACCATCATTTCCCCCCTTGTCAAATACAAGGTGAGATGATGGAGAAAACTCAACTGCAAGACTGTTCAATACTCTGGAACAAGTTCTGACATGTGATTGGAATATCTTCTTGGCTGTTGATGCCCATTGCCAAGAAGCGATCCATCGAAGATGAATCTTTGTTCTTGCAGGACGTTTGTTTTTGAAGCATCTGTGTGAAGAATGGGTGGTTTTATGACAATTCTTACATGGTTGAAGATCAAAACAATGATAATTCAAATGGCCAACTTGGTCACAGTGTTGGAATTTCACAATCTGTTGTTGTTGTTGTGGAAGAGGAGTAGAATCTGGAACAGATGGAGGTGAACTGTCATGAAGGAATCCAGCACTCTGAAACTGAATGGGCTTTGAGTAGTCTGGAATATGAAAGGACAAGTCCTCATATCAGAGACCAGTTCTGTGTTTGTTTTGGACAAGCTCTTCCCAAGGTCTGATGATGGGCTTGGGAAGTGAAAGCTGAACTTTTGCATCTGCATGTAACCTTGCTACTTTATGGGATTCTGTTTCAATCTTTTGAATAGAAACATGTTCAGAATGACTTCTCTATTTTAATTATTATTGCTATAGCTGAGATTCGAGCTGCAAAAAATCAATTTTCTCTTGTGCATTTTGTAGACATACCTGAATATCTGTGAGAGAAAATTTGCTGATTTTTAATGTATCATGAGTAGTAGATAATATCAGATTTTTGAGGAACTCTAATACTTCATTGATTCTGGCCATTTTTTCTTTAATGTCAGAACTACACCTTAAAAACTGATCACAACTACTACTCAATGCAGAAAAGTAATATCCATTAGTAATATCCTTTATAAATGTGCAGCAAATGATCAGTGTGCAACCAACAAGCACCAATTACAATCCATATAAAAAATAAGAGTTTACTCATGACCAGCACTATGTTCTGACAATACAATTGACTAAACTGTTCTCCACAAAAGATTACTTTTATTTGTCAAAACAATCATTTTCTTTATACAACCCACCAAACTCTTATGTAGCAGTCGAAGTAACAAGGAATCAATGCTTATATATGTAGACGAAAAACTATAGTGAGTTTTAAATACAACGCCACAACTGGTGCAACAACGACTGCAAACTTGCTTGGATCCTTCAAATACTCCTTCACTTTCTCAACCAGTGGAAAAGAATAGTCAAGTTCAATAGTGACTGCTAATACATTCTTGTAACCATTGAGGATAGAATGTGGAACAACTATGATTGTGGGATTACAGATCGCCAGAGAAAGAGTTGTACATAATCTCATAAACTGCAAATTGCTTGCTGTGGTGTGCCAAAGATGGTCTTCCAAAACTATTCAGACACACACATATGCCCAGTAGTTAATTCATTCATTACTCGGTTTTCAAAATACAAATACCAAATATAGCCCTTCAAAAATTTCAATGCAACATACTAGGAGTTATGCATGGACTTGGCTCCATTCCAACACACTGCCTTCAAAATCTCAACGTACAAAAGTGCTCGGCATGCACAATGATGTTGGAGATTCTTCAACACAGAAACACAAATCACGCTCTAGTATTCAATCACAGAGCTAAATATTCATCACGTTCCAACATTCATTATAATGTCTCTTTTATTTAGTACTCAATGCAAATCAATCACGGTATAACCCAATGCGCACAGAGAATAAATAACGGAGTTATAGATCATACATAGTTGGTTGTCATAACCTATACATAATCATTATGATTCTTCATAACCAACACATGAACTCCAACATAGATTCAACATCGTAAACTATTGTTTCAATGCTTCTAGGTTCATAACCAGCGACATGTAGCAAGTAACGATACTGATTGGAGAGATAGGTTCTGGAAAGAGTACTGTTGCTTCACTTGCTAGTGATATGGTTGAACTATCAGAAATAACTGTTTGTGAAGATTCAACAAGATTCAATATATACAACAATATTATGATGGGAGAGACACCACACTCGAAAGAAATCAGAATGATATGGGCTCTAATAAAAGAGATAAAATTGAGTCATGCTATATGTCAAACATGTGGTATAGTCCTACCACTGAAATTGATAGAGGGATGGCTGATAATCGAATTTCCAAAATGCAGTTATCAAATGTGGAACAAGGAAGACAGAGAAGAGAGGTTTTTAATGGCACCAAGATTGAAGATTTTGAGAGCTCAGTGAAACACAATTCAAAGGAGTATAGAAGTAATGTATCTTGTCTTCTAATTAGCAGAGATGTCTGCATGACTCTAGGCCAATCGACGACCACCTCAGTAGCATCAACAACAGAAAAACAGACCTTGTGTAATGCTGCTCCATACTTCAGAGAAAAGTGTCCAAGCATAGCAAATGGGTTGGGATGCTCTCATTTCAATTTGCCCAGACTGTCTCCCAAGTTTGGAAGAGCAAAGGAGGGTCCCCAACTTTTGGTTGGCCAGTTAAACAGAGAAAGAAAAGTGATTGAAGGATCCCAAATTGGGCGTTCCCAGGATGCTCGCCACCTCTGGAAGATCCGGTAGCAGGAATTCGGCGTCTACTGGCAAAAGAAGTAGTGAAAGGGTGGATGTGGCAATGGAATGATATTGAAGCTTATTCATATTTTCCTCTCACAAATGTTCTAGAACCTGTTCCATGGCTCACTTTGAATAAATTTGCCGTCCTGAGTGATGAAAATGGCATTTACATGGTGTAGATGTTGGAACCGTTTGTTGTATGGGGTGGATGCGAGCGGTTATACTTATTGATCAGCAAGCTTGACAATGAAACCCTAGAATGCGTTAGGGTTTATTAGATTTTGGACAAGGTAGAGAGTAATTTCTATGAATTCCCTGATATTCTGACCAGACAGGTGCCTTTCCATGGCTTAAAGGATGGGTTGTTGTTCTGTGCTACCACCATAGCTAAAGGTGTGGGAATTAGAGGACTGTCCAACATTCTTCAGAAACGGGCACCATTTATTCATCAAACACTCAAAGCTCATCAGAATCTTAGATAGAACCAGCCACTGGCACAAATGCCATGAATAGCCCTTATAATGCCCTAGAAAATGCACGTAACATATTTGTCAGGCATATTATTATATGGAAGAGAGGAGCAGCAATTCAGTGAACCAATACCACAGAAAATAGAAGCATTTTTGCACGGCAGAGTATACAAAGCACATGACTCACAAGTGCTCAAGGCAACCTAAATGATAGATCAATATTCACAGGAAAATAATGGCTCATTATAATGACTCAAAATGGAGTAGGACCAGCAATCGCCTGCTCTGATACCATGTTAAACACACACATGGTAAAGACAAATGGGAAAGATAAAACATGAGAGTACAATTTTATTAACAAATCATATATATTTATAGTACATGGTTTGACCGTTGGGTTTCACATCCCAAGGTCTGTTGGACTCCTTTTGTCTATTCGGCTTCCACACTAACCCATTGACGATTAGGTGTCCAACACTTCTCATGGTTATGATGACAGAAGATCGTCGTGGAGGAATGGCCATACAATAGCATTGATTTCTGTGGATATCCAGACATGCCCTTATCAGATGGAGAGTACTTCAATGACGAAGGTAAAAAATCATTTTTTTTTTAATTTTGAGATTTTTAATGGTTTTTGGTATATATGTGCTTATAACGTTTCCCTTGTTAATGCAGACGTTGGACTAGAGCAGCGAGATAGGATGTCCTGGATAGCTAGTTGTGTCCCCCATCCTATCGATGCTGTCACCTCGTATCAGGAAGGGAGTGACAATGAGGAGCAGATCACGAGGAACCTTGAGGGGTTAACTCGTGGTATCCCGAAGTATGCTTGGGTAGGAGACATTCCTCGTCAGTAATAGATACACACGGTGGGAGTCTAAGATCGGATCCGCCGATTGCTGGCTCATGTTGCACGAGCCATCTCATGCTACCATAATCACCATGCTAATTAGTTCCTAGGTCCAACACTTACATATTTTTTGAGGCCTGCGTGCCACGGATGTATGAGGCCTGCGAGCCACCGATGTTATTTTAGACACACATATTATTTTTTGGGGTTCTAATGTATCAAACATTCTCACCATATATATATATATATATATATATATATATATATATATATATATATATATATGTTGTATTTTCCTATCTATTATGGTACAAATGGTTTGTCTTATCTTTTACATGTTTTGTAAATGTCTATCCAACACGTAATTAGCTAATGCATCTGTCAATGTATTCATGTGTCTAGGAATATGATGATACGTAATATAATCAAAATGTCTTTCCAATAGACGGACACGGACATACATTCTAAATATTTGAGGGTTCCTGATGGAATATTGCCTGTTGAGTTGAAGGATGACAAGCTGTGAATCTAGGTTGACAACCAATTCTCTGATGCCCAGAGCGATGGCTTCTGACAACAATTCGATGACTGCACTGTATTCAACAATGTTGTTGGTTGTGCAACCCCGAAAGATACCTTGAAGGTCAATCAACTCACTGTTAGGGTCATAGATAGCCCATGCCACAGATGATAATTTTGGGTACTACGGCAAGCACCATCAGTGAAACCAACGTGAGGAGTCGCAGACATCTACAAAGCAAGAAAATCATAGTAAACAGGAAAGCTGTTTGAAAACTATCACACAAAACCACGCTATACAAAAATGAATCACACACTAATGTACATAAGTAACCATGAAAGATGAGCAAGGAATAATACTTTTTGAGGTAAATCCCATTTCGAGGCTTATCGATAGGATTTCCTTCATAATCAATAAACTCATAGGCTTCTTTCTTCAAACTTGCCTGCCCCCAGCTTATCGTTAGCTTGGTCATATAATAAGACCAAATCACCCTCAGAGAATGCGCGAGGGGAGACCGACTGATCGAAATGGGTTTTGACCCATTTCTTTTGTGCTTTGATGACCAAGGCAGCGAGATGACGAGTCTTATCCAGTCATTCTAAATATAAGAGGCATTCCTCTTGAGGTGATGTTTCGGGGAGGAGTTCAATAGCTAACTTGAGTGAAGGAATCTCGCATTCGATCGGAAATGTTGCTTCCAGACCATAGACCAGTTGGAATGGTGTGAAACCAGTTGCGTCTTTGGTTGAGGTTTGGTAGGCCCACAGAGCTGAAAAGAGCATGAGATGCCAATTGGACTTGTGCATCCCAATAGTACGCTGAAGCATTGTGACTAAGACCTTGTTCATGGCTTCAACTTGGCCATTGGCCTGAGGGTAATATGGGGTCGAGCCATCATGGCGCAAGCCCAATGCAGATGTCAGCTTAACCATCATGTAATCTCTGAAATGGGAGCCATGGTCTGTGACAATGGCTTGGGGTACGCCGAACATGGAAATAACATGGTTGAAAAGGAATTGAGCTGCCGTCTTATCGTCTGCAGAATATTTAGGCATCGCTTCGCCCATTTGGTGAAATAATCCACAACGACGATAATATAGCCATGCCACCTAGCCAAATGAGGGTTATATGTCATATAATCGATGCGCCATTTGGCAAAGGGACCAATGGTAATGACCGGGTGTAGGTGAGCAGGTGGGGCGCGCATCTTGCTTTGGTAAATTTGGCATTTGTGGGACTTATGAACAGAAAGTATGAAGTCCTTAAAGATAAACGACCAGAAATAACTAGCGTGAAGGATTTTTTGCATTGTAGTGTAACCAGACATATGACCACCACATGCCTTGGAGTGGCAATCATTGAGAACTATTTCAACTTCCTCGATCTTAACGCATCGAAAAAGAACTGAATCAACATCGACATGGTATAAAGTATCGCCAATAATACGGTAGGGTTGGGAGTGATCTCGAATCCTTCAACAATCCTCTTTGGTGCTAATCAGGAAAAGGGTCTCTCTGGAAGTCGTTCATCTGCACCAACAGGGAGAGCCTTGGAGGGGAGGGAACAAATCAATTTGGTGAAAACAAGTGACTTCTTAGATTTGGCCATAGTGAAGACCAAATCAAATTCCTACAAGATGATGATCCATTTAGAATACTTGCCCCCCAGCAACTAATGAGTCAAGATATAGGTCATAGGGTTGCATTCAGAGATCACTGAAGTCGTACGTAAAAGGATATAGTCCTGAAAGCGTTGAACAACCTGAACGACAACCAAAGCCAACTTCTTGACATGTGCATAATGCATTTCAATGTCGAGGAGATTCCGACTAAGGCAATAGATTACATGTTTGCAGCCTTCATCATCGTCTTGGACCAAGACCATAGCAATGGTGCTAGGGGCCGCGACTAGGTAAAGGAAGTAATCTCGATAATAGTCCGGTGAGTGCAATAGAGGAGAATTTATGAGGATGGGCTTAAGATCATCAAAATATTTTTGGGCCACCTCATCCCATACAAAGGGCATTCCTTGTTTGAGAAACCGAGTAAATCTTGTGGCTAGCCCGACATAGTTGGGTATAAAATGACGGATAAAGTTGGCCTTTCCTTGTAGGCTTTGGAGTTGGTGTAGTGAGGATGGAGGGGGTAAATTTACATTGGTCTTGACTTTTAGTGGATCTAGGCGAATACCGTCCTTGGAAAGGATGAAGCCAAGGAGTCATTCTGATTCCACGCAAAAAACACATTTGTGCGAATTTAACCGAATGCAGAAAAATATTCCGAAGATGGTCTGGGTGATCTTGGTGCTTGTGAGAATGAGCAGGAAGGTCATCCAAGTAAGGCTGGACAATGTTGCGAATATATGAAATGCGTAGGACATTTCTCGTTGAAATGTGGCTCCAACATTTTTGAGGCCGAAAGGGAGCTTCTTGTATGCGAATGTAGCTAATGGGCAGAGAAAAGTTGTCTTTACTTGATCGGCCGATGCAATATTAATATGGTTATAACCAGAAAACAGTCCATAAAGGAAACTATCTCGCTCCCAGTACATTCCTCAATGATTTGATCAATGAAGGGAGTAGGATAGTTGTCTTTAGGACAAGTAGGATTAAGATATCGATAATCCACACAAACACGGATCATGCCTTATTTTTTAGTCACCGGGACAATATTGGACGCCCAATTTGTAAGGGGAATGGGATAGATGAACCCAGCCTTGAGAAGATTATCAACTTCACCCTTAATAGCAGTGGCCTTCCTAGGGTGCACTGGACGAAGCCGTTGGCAAACGGGATTTGCATGTAGATATGTTGGTATTTCGTGCACCATAATGCTTGAATTAATGCCCAGAATTTCTTTGTAATACCATGCAAACACATCAAAAAATTCTTGAAATAGATGAGTATATGTCTTGATCTCATCCGGAGAACAAGGTACCCCAATATGAACATGTTCAATGATACCGGGTTTGATAGAAATGTCAATCGGAATCGTTTGGCTAATATTACCCAGATTTCCTTCCAACCATACTTCATGAGTAACAATCGGTAGCAGAAATGGAGAAGAGGACTCTTCGAAAGTGGTAGACATGACCACCAGGAGAGGCAGGAACAAGGAGCAATGATGAGTATCGATCCATGGAGTTTCCTCGAGAGACATGATTTCCATGATACCTTCATCAACAAGGAAGGTCTTGGCTAAGGGATCAAACGATTCCAAAGTGCCAAGAAAAGGGGATTGAGAGTACGTATTGAGAGAGGTCTTCGACATATGAGAATCAGAGGATGCAGAGTTTGAAGATGAAACAATTTCCATGTAATTGAATTTGGTGGGACTAAGCGACATCACCTCGCCCCAAGTATCAACAATATCTGGTGCAGGTATGACCCAGGGATCAGATTTGACTGAGATCATGTTGACAGAGGCAACATGAGGAGGTGGGAGGGGAAAAAGTCCCATTAAGGCAAAATCTTTGAAGAGACCTACCCCCACACTCTCATAGGGATCACCAGAGTGCTTAACATATGGAACATTGCCATCCAAGGAGGAAGAGGCAAAGAAATCTAGCTGATTGATGGTGACAATCCTCCCTTGATGGGGAAAATGGATCATGCGAAACAAAGAGGAGGCCACGACATGCATGGCATGAGTCCAACTTTGGCCGAGTATAAGATTATAATTGAGATTAGCGTCAACAATTTCTACTTTGACTTGCACTATCTTGCCTTCTAGGGTGATGGAGAGGTTAGGTAAGACACTGAAGGGTCGCAAATCACGCCCATCAAAAGTTGCAAAAGTGTTTGGAGACTGGTGAAGTGCAGGGGAACCAATAGCCTTCCAACATGTGGTTGACATGATGTAGGTGGAAGCACCTTCATCGATGATAGTTCGATGGATAGTCCTCTCATTAATGATTACCTAAATAAGAAAGGCAATCTGATGAGGGAGCCGAGGAACATGGTTCTCTAGATCAAAACATATGAAATTGGAATCGGTGGGATCGATGTCCCCGATAGCTGACAACAAATATTTCCGCTGCAATGGGAAGCTTTGGAGTACCTCGAGAACTAACATGGTTGACGACGCCTGAGCCAAATTCTCAACATATTGTATTGCTGAGAAACTCGGGCATTGGGATTATACGAGGATTTCCATAGTACACCTCAAGAGGGTGGCTACATAAGGGAATCAGGGTTAGGGCACTCAATATGTAGAGGGCCAGAACTTGGGGTAGAAGAAGAAGGTGCAGCTTCTTTCTCTTTCCCAACTACCAGAGCTGGAGTTTGATAGTCTTTCGATTGGGTAGCCACATTAATAGGCATGTTCATTGTGAACACTTGAGATCCAGAGGAAGCAGACCAGAGTTGGTCTACCATTTGGGTCTGCTAAGATGGAAACGACTCTTTGAGGACAACAAGGGTCCCTTTGAGCAGGCGACTAACTTTGGATCATCGAGAACAATCCTTAATGTAGTGATATTACTCGCAAATGAGGCAGGGATACTTAGGCTTCTGTTGCGAAGATTTGCAAACAAATGATTTGGGAGGAACTTGTTTTGCGGCATCAACTTTAGCTTTTCCTTTGCCTTTGTTTTTCCCTTTCGAGGATTTGTCCACTGTGGTAGAGTGGACAACGTGGACCTTTGAGGTTTTACCAGGCCTAGGTGGATTTTGGGATGAACTATTAGGGACAGCATTCGAGACCGATTTCTGTTTGGAAGAAGTTTTAGCAGGGGTCTGGGACACTGAACCAATAACTACATCGACGAGAGGAACAATTGGTGACTTTGATGTTGTGGGATCAGATGATGGCCACCAAGCATTGGGTAATAACTCGTATAAATTGCTATACTAAGAGTAAACTAGATCGAGGTACTGGGCATGAGCAATGGCATGCTCTTCAATGACGCATCCACCCACAGCTATATCATGAGCAATTGCAACTACAAATTATTTGGTAAACCATTCAGTGAGCAATGATCATCAATCTCGAATTTGATCAAATGACGTCTACGTCTCCATTCATGGATGTGATCAAAGATGTGCATCGCAGTATCTTGCTTAAGCGATGTGAGAAAATAGGTGTCATTTTCATAGCGAACCGAAAACTGAAAATGCGTGAGGAAAGCCATGGTTAAAGAGTTAAAGTCATGGTAAGTACTTCGTGGTAGCTCGATGTACAATTTCGCTACAGCACCCATGAGAGTTCGTTGTAAAATACAGAGATGAATGGAATCATCTATGTACGAGTTTGACGAGCACCAAAGGTGATATGTCATCACATGGGCCTGAGGATCCTCTTTAGCTTTTCCATCGAACTTTGGGAAATCACTTGGTATCATGGACTGCACTGGAGGCCAGTACGACGAATGAAGTATCAGATCATTCATAAGGCGTGATACATCTAGCAACTCGAGTGTAGCCAAGAAAGGTAATTGAGTGTTAAAAGGCATGGGAGGTCGATAAGTGGGTCCATAGGGAGGAGCCCATCCCTGTTGGTAAGGAGTTTGGCCACACAGTGGGGTATTTAAGCCATATGGCATCTGAAGTTGCCCCCATTGTGGGTTACCTTGACCATAGGGAGGATTTTGACCTTGAATACCTTGGAACCAACCAGACATAGGTTGTTGATAAGTAACGTGTGGGTTAAAAGGCTGTTGAGCCTATTAACCTTGGACATATGGATATGGGACTTGTTGCCCTTGAACATACGACTAATGAACCTGTTGTCCCTAAACAAGAGGATTTTGGACCTACACTCCATGGGCATAAGGTTGATACACTTGTTGCCCTTGGACATAGGGATTTTGTACTTGATGCCCTTAGCTGGTAGGATTTTGAACCTGTTTACCTAGGACATGAGGATTTTGAGCCTGCTGCTACAAGACTTGACCTTAACCCTACCCCTGCAAGGGTTGACCTTGTTGATATGTATACAAGGGTTGTTGCTGCCCTGGTTGGTTTTGTTGTTGCAAGGGTTGACCTCGCAGTTGTAAAATTTGTCCCTGGGGCTGCAGACGTTGGCCTTGTGATGACATGGGTTGAGAGGTGTGTGGAGAATATTGCATTTGTTGTTGTGCGGCTTGTTGCAACTGTTGTAAGGATTGACCTTGCGGTTGTTGCAGGTGACCTTGTTTCGGGATAATTTGCCCTTGCTGTTGCGCGGAGAGCCCTTGCTGCAGAAAAGGTTTCCCTTTCAGTAAAAAAGGATACGCTTATTGTTGTAGATGTTATCCTTGTTGTCGCAAGGGTACTTGAACAGTGCCCGGGAAATCACCGAGCTGAATCTAGCTGTAGCCAGGTTGCATGTACTTCCTAGATTGGAGGGTGTAAGGTTGATTAACCATTCCTTGAGAACCATATGGAACGTAAGGATTTTGGTATTGGACATGAGCCCCATAGGGTTGTTGATACTGAACATTGCTCGATCCAAATGGACCAATGAGATTCTGAACTTGTTGGTACTAGACATTTCTTGATCTAGTAGGATCAGTAGGGTTATAAATAATACTAGAAGAAGGCTGGTTTATACCAAGCATGTGAGCTTGTGAGCCGCTCACATTAGTGGCACCTGACACCATAGAAACATTCAGGTTCTGCCCCTAGGCAGTGGCACAATTTGGCCACTGACTAGCGGGACAAAGGAACTGACAGAGACAATATTTGAAACTGCCGATTGTGCCTGATGGGTAACTGGGATTGATGATACAAGAGTATTTGGAATGGTGGGTTGCACTGGGACTGAAGTAACAACCTGTTGGGAAGTCGTGTTCGTAACAAACAAACCTGATGTAGGCTTGGCGCCTGATGCCCATACAGGATTATGGTAAAGTGATGAGGCACTAGGTGTACCTGAAACCAATTGCACCAAAGACACATAGTTGGGTGGAAAACTGGCGAGAATACCTTCTAAAAAAGGGAAACCATTGGGAGGAAACTACAATTGTAATTCTTTCCTCTCAACAGTGTGTGGAGTAGAAACTTCAGACTCATTTGGAGATGTGACTGGAGCATCGCCTTTAGATTCCATGTTTTAAAACAAATGATGATGAATGACCGAATGTGTACAAGGGGATAGTTCGAAAGAAACACCCGGCTGGTCGTACGGACTGTAAGGATGCTGCGGTCATATCTCAATGGGGTTAAACAGAGGGTTCGAAGGATAGATAACCAATCCAAGTTGACCGTTAGTGGTTAGCGAGTTCTCTGGAGTTTGAATAGGATTGTTTGGAGATTCTGGGCCAAGATCAGCAGATGACCAGTATCGAAAGTAGGTGGAGGACGAGATGACAATGGTTACACACTCAAAACAATTGCAAGTTCAACATTTTGGTCCTCGAGTGACTCTGGTAAGTTAGGAAATGACTCCTCTGACAATCTTTCAGACAGAAGAGAGGAAAAGGAATTGGGTGAAGCAGATGGTTCAACCACGATGACCTTGTCTTACTCGATGGAACAAATAACTTCAAGGCTTTAAAATGTTCTTTTCATGAAACTCACAATTTTGTCTCAAAAATACTAATAGGGCCTTTTGGATCATGGGCAATCAATTATTAAGATGCATAAAAGATTGATGCTCTTTCATTTTTTGAGAATCGAGAAAGAAACAAATATAAGTTTATAGCTTTCGATTGGAAACAAGCTCAAAAGGACAAGTGCTCGAATGATATTTTAAATTTAATGAGTCAAAAAGATCAAATGACTGCTCTGGATGATCTAGGTAAACATGATTTCCAGGCAACCATGAACTGTAGAATACCTCCTGGCGAACCAAGAAGTGCGAGCAGGCAATCTCCCCGAATGCTGTGTTCAGTGTATCATGTTTGCAAGGCAACCAGCTCTGCTTCGTAAGGATAAAATGATTGTAGCCTAGTGGGGTATCCCATTATATACTTGATGGTACGGGGAGCACAAATCCGTACTAATGCTGTCTAATGCCAAAGCTAATGACAACTGCTAGGTTTAAAGACACCGGAACACGTCTCTAGCCTAGACCTTCTAGATATGACCGTTAATGTCAACTGTGCCTTAGGTTAATTGAATTCATTATAAAGTTGACCTTGAGTTATGTTTCAGTTTTCAGGTCTTAGCGATGCTACTCGAAAAACCTTAAATGCAACTAAATGAGACAAGACCCTTTCAATTCGATGAAATGCCTACACTAGAGAGGGTAGAAACTAGTCAATCAAATGCAAACAATCAAGCAACTGAAAATGAAATGATCTTTCACTACCTTACTTTTTCAAAAAATAAACTAATGAAACAAATTATTGTAACATAATGATGTAACAAGCTAGAATTTCATAACTTTTCATGAAACAATGAAACAAAATTTTAGCATACAATCTTTCAGTGAAAAAGTTCTCGAGACAATAAGCTCTCCAAGTAGATGAAAACATGAAAAGAGAAGTTCATTGAGATCAATGAAACACCGACTTTACCAAACACAAGACGAGTAATGTAATCTATGCCGGAAAAGAAATGTTTAGGCAAGCAAATGAAAATTTTCAAACTTATGCAGAAAGATTCAAAGTCGTAAAAAGGACCAAAAACAAAATGCAAAGAGTAAGCACACCTACAACTTGACTTAGTGAGTTCACAAACTGCTGAATGGATGACCAACTAGATGCCCTA
The DNA here is from genome assembly GCA_031772625.1 of Pinus tabuliformis. NCBI lineage: Eukaryota > Viridiplantae > Streptophyta > Pinopsida > Pinales > Pinaceae > Pinus > Pinus tabuliformis. The sequence goes on from CM062813.1 coordinate 973,922,158, forward strand.
GTGTCGCTGGCCACTCAATGACTCAATCAATCAAGTAGAAAGATGATAAGCCAACAAGCAAACAAAACCAAATGAAAAGTAGCTTTCTAATCAGGGATAAAACAGTTAAAAGGGCTTATGGGGTCAAAACTACAAGAGTAGAACACGCTGGCCAAGATTGGGGTCAAGCCCTAATCTTCACGTACAGGCATCGGTGCGACTACCTAACTGATGACAAGTTCCAGAGGTTGGTCGACGTGACTGTTTCTCAGTAACTTGCACTGGTTGGCGCGACTGTCAGCGGATTAAGTGTGCTGATCAAGGGAGCTAAGGAATTTTTTTTTTTTGAAAATAGAGACCAGATCTGCTACTATGAATTTCAGACTCAAACCAATAAGTAGGAGAAAAAAAATAGAACCAAATGGAAAACGTGGAACTAGAAATGTTCTCATGAAATCATGAAATCCAAGACAAATAAAAGGATTAGGCTCCCCAACGGAGTCGCCAATTTGTGGTGAATTAAAATTATAAGTGCAGACACAAACGAATTCCTCTAGCTCGACGATGGGTCTAGCCACAACAGATACATTCTATGAAAGATTTCCTTAGGTTATAATCAATCAAAAGGGCATACCTCTTGGTTCGCTTATCCTACTTGATGATGTCGTCACTTGCTCGCTCCAGCTATCTCTCACTTCCTTCTTCAAGCACCTGAAACAAGTAAAAAACAACAGACAACAAACATGATAAGAAACAAATTGTAATTCAACCTACTTAACAAGTCAACAAACATTAAGCCATGAATATGTAATATTATAAAACATGTAGGAAATCAATGGATAGTTGCATATATTAATATCAAAGAGAGATTACAACCATTCGTCTTGACGTTGCAGTCTTCCTCTGACAAGACAAGGTTCCCACACACTTCTGCTAGCATTCCATGATGGCCTCAATCAACAATAGTTTTAAATCTCTTCCCTTTAGGCTTCACTCCAGACCAAATCCCACTTCTCCCTCACACAACTAGATAGCTACAACTAGTAATAACTTGCTTGTCTACTCCAAACGAAAATAGTATAAGCACACTAATATCAGCACTCTAACTCTGCAACTAGCTTGTGCTTAGGAAGAAGGGAGGTTTATATAGGATGAATAGATAGGAGATGGATCCTCTTCTCATGGGAGAAGGACTTATCCCTTGAGGTAGTTCCATAATTATAGGGGAAAGGAGCCCAAACTGTCATCCTTGACCCCATATGGACAAACCATTTACCAAACTTCCATTATGAAGCTTCTAGAGTTGGAAGCTTTGGCTCTAATTTAAAAAACATTCCATAATAGGACTGGTGCGACTGGAACACAGCTCAGTCACTTCGGTCAGCGCAAGGAGTAGTGCTAATCTCTGCACATCAGCACAGGGGAGACAAAGACCATTAGTGTTGATCTTGTAAACTGGGCAAATCAAAAGTTTCAGGGGAAATGGTGCAAAAGGGAATTTATCTGTTCATGAAGAGGGACACAATGGGGGTTTCTTCATGAAGGAAAAGCATGTGGGGTTAATTGTAGAGGTCCTCTAGGATCAAGGAACAGGGAGTACATGGACAGTGACAAAATGTTGTGTAACACACATAGACACGGGTCAAGTAAATAAGATAGGGATTTGAGTTCAGAATCTCTATAAGATAGAGGTAGAGGATTGTGTTGCTTTAAGTTCAAAAGAAAAAAATATGTTGAACCAAGATGTCAGCGAGTTGTGGCACAGGTGATTGGGCAACTTGCATCATGGCGCTTTGAAGATATTGCAGCAAATCTCTACCAATCTTCCCAAATGTACACTTGAGAAAGTTGATACATGCAAGGGTTGTACTTTGGGAAAATACACCAAGTCTTCCTTTGGAGACATAGATAGTTGAGCAAAGTCTATTCTATAGAGAGTCCATTTAGATGTTTGTGGACTATTCTCAAAAACATTCATGACCAAAAATAGGTATGATGTTATATTTGTTGATGACTATTCTCGTAAATGCTAGGTATTTTTTTATGCAGAAAAAGGATCAAACTTTCACAAAGTTTTGTGAGTTCAAAGCATTGGTAGAGAAATAGTCTAGAAATAAGGTTAAAACTCCATGAGTGATAACAATGGTGAGTATGTATCCAATGAGTTTAAGAACTTTTGTGCAACGGAAGGTATTAAACGAGAGTTGATGACACCTCATAAACCTTAACAGAAAGGGGTTGCCGAGAGGAAGAACAAGAGAATAGTAGGGGAAACAAGGGCAATATTGCATGATCAAGGCCTGCCACTACACTTGTGGGATGAGGCATGAAACACAATGGTTTTTGTTCAGAATCGTAGCCCATATCGGATTCTTGAGATGAAGACACCAAAGGAGGCGTATTCTGGTAAGAGGCTAGATGTTGGTCACTTCAGGATTTTTGGGTCATCGATATATTGCCATGTGATCAGAGATGCATGGAAGAAGCTTGAGCCAACAACATAGTTAGGGATATTTGTGGGGTACACTGATACACCCCATAATTATCGGGTGTACATGCCTACCATTCGGATGACAATGGTTTGCAGGGATATCTGGTTCGATGAGGAGAAGGCCATGCAAGTTTCCCTTAAGAGGGAGCTTGAGCTACATGTGGATGAGGAGATTTTAGCTCCTAAGGTTGAGAGGCCTCAGATTGATGTGGAGTAGCCACATGCAAAGGTTCAGAGAGTGGAGACATCCACTCAGGAAGAGTCTTCTAGAGAGGGAAGAAATCACACTAGAGAGGCTGACAGATTTTTGGATGATGCACGGGAGAATGTGGGAGCACCCTCTTCTCAACGCAGACATGGGAGGTCACCAGAGAGGTACAATAGATACATGGAACTTATGGGTGCATGTGTTGTGACAGAGCCATATTCCTTTCAGGAAGTAGTGCAACAGCCGGTTTGGGTTGATGCGATGGTGGAGGAGTATGACTCCATAGTTCGAAACAATGTTTGGGATGTGGTCCTGAGACCAGAGGACAAGTCAGGTGTGAGCTCTATTGGGTGTGGAGCATGATTATTTAGAGGTCTTTGTTTCAGCCAGAAATATACCCCAGGAAGTTTGTGCACCCCTCCATGCGGGGGGGTGCGGGGGGAACTTGTCCCCCCCGCGGGGGTTTGGGGGGGTCCATCCCCCCCAGTTGAGGGATCCGGGGGCTAGCGGTCCCTCGGGGGGCTTTCAAGGGCAGTGCCCCCGAAGCTAAAAATAGATGTAAAATTGACTTGTAAAAGTATAGTAATTTCTAGTCAATCTGGGCCGTTCATTAGGCGGATGATCTGACGGTAGAACTTATGTTTAGTTTAGGGTTTTTTTCCCTAGAAGGTAACCCCTCTCTTTGTATGAGGGCATTGTATTGAGGATGTGAAATAGATGTGTATTCTCCGAGCGAGAAATAGAGAGGTGAGACTATGAGAGAAAACAGAGGATATTACATCAGATCTGTTGTAGGTTGTGTCTCTTCATTTAGCTAGATAATAGAAAGGAAGGATTGGCTGTTTGGCGTGGACGTAGCCCAAACTGGGTGAACCACGTATATCTGTGTCTCTCTGGTTTTATGCATTTTCTGTGTTTATATTTATGCAATATTCTATGTGTTCCATTGCTCTGTAATATATAATTTTCTAACAACTGGTATCGAAGCCAAAGGTCTATTTGGCTGATAAACTCGCAGGAAAGAAGGGTTCCTCATTCGAGTGGGAGCAATGGTAGAAGATGGTAAGTTTAGGGTCGAGAAATTTAATGGCCAAAACTTCTCACTGTGAAATATGGAGATGAAAGATTATCTGTATTAGAAAGATCTATACCTACCATTGCGCAGAAAAACAAAGATGCCGATGGGTATGATAGATGAAGAATGGAACTTTCTCGATAGAAAGGCACTCGAAACAGTACGGTTTTTCCTCGCAGCGTCGGTCACCTTCAACATTTGGAAGGAAACAATGATAGAGGGTTTGATTAAGGCATTGGTGAAACTATATGAAAAACCCTCAGCCTCAAACAAGGTATTTCTTATGAAATGGTTATTTAATATGAAGATGTCAGAAGGTGGATCTGTTGTAGACCATTTAAATGATTTTAATACTGTTACAAGTCAGTTAAGTTCTATAGGGGTAAACTTTGATGATGAAGTTAGAGCTCTGTTATTCTTGTGCTCATTGCCAGAAAGTTGGAATGGTTTAGTAATGGCCATTAGTAACTCTGTTTCTGGATCTAGTACTTTAAAGTTTGATGGTGTTGTTGGTGCTATCCTTAGCGAGGAAATGTGACAGAAAAGCTTCGGTGAGACATCGGGTAATGCTTTGAGTGCAAAGTCTAGGGGAAGAAAAATGGAAAGAGGAAAGAGCTCAGGATATCGCAATAAATCAAGGAAAGACAGATCCAAGTCTAGACCAGGGATAGTGCGCTGGAAATGCGGAAATAATGACACCTAAAGAAAGACTGTAGATATCGGAAGGGAAAAGAAGGAGATGCACAACAAGAAAACAATCATGAAGCAAATGTGACAAGTGAGGTGTTACAAGATGCTTTGATTCTTTCTTTCAAAAATATTACTGATTCTTGGGTGGTAGATTCAGGGGCCTCATTCCATGCCACACTTGATAAGAAATACTTTCATGACTATGTTCAAAGATATTTTGGACAAGTTCGTTTGGGTGATGATAAACCCTATAAAATTGTTGGAATGGGTAAGGTTCTTTTAAAACAGCAGAATGTAAACCAATGGCTACTAAAGGAGGTAAGGCATGTTCCAGATCTGAAGAAAAATCTGATTTCAACAGGGCAGTTAGGCGGTGAAGGTTGTGTGACAACTTTCACAGATAAAGCTTGGAAGGTCACCAAAGGAGCCCTGGTAATAGCAAAAGGAGAAAAGGTTGGTACATTGTATTTATGCAATGGTATTTTTAACTCTGTTAATGCTTTAACTTCCAAAGGAGCAGATACATCATTATGGCATCATAGGCTCAAACACATGAGTGAGAAGGGGATGAAGATTCTTCACTCAAGGAATTTGTTGCCGGGTTTGAAGAATGTTGGTTTGGACTTTTGTGAGAATTGCATTTATGGAAAATAGAAGAGTCAAATTTCTTAGAGTTGGGAAAGAAAAAATTAGAGCTTGTGCATACAGATGTATGGGGACCTAATCAGGTATTATCTCTCAGTGGCTCTCGTTATTATGTTACTTTTATTGATGATGCAACTAGAAAAACTTGGATTTATTGTATTAAGAATAAATCTGAAGTATTTGATACTTTCAAGAAATTGAAAGCTTTGGTTGAAATTGAGACAGGAAAGAAATTGAAGTGTCTCAGATCAGACAATGGAGGTGAATAGTGCAGCAAAGAGTTTGATAGGTACTGTTTAGAGCATGGAATTTGTAGAGAGAAGACAGTTCCAAGAACACCACAAGAAAATGGTGTGTCAGAAAGGATGAGCAGAACAATCATGGAGTGTGCAAGGTGCATGAGATTACATGTAGGATTGCCTTTACAATTTTTGGCAAATGTTGTAGATACTGTTGTTTATCTAATAAATAGAGGGCCTTCAAGTTCCTTGGATGGTAGTGTTCCAGAGGAAGCATGGACAGGTAAAAAGGTAAACTACTCTTTTTTAAAGCCTTTTGGTTGTGAGGCCTTTGTCCATATTAATAAAGAAAATATAACAAAGCTTGAGGCAAAATCAAAGAAATGTACCTTTCTTGGATATGGTGTTAATGATTTTGGTTATCGCTTATATGATTATGAAAATCACAAAATCATTAGGAGTAGAGATTTAATATTCAATGAAAAGGTCTTGTATAAGAATCAATTGCAGGAAAAGAAACAGGAAAAAGAACACAAGGAATACACAGTTCTTGATGAGATCACTGAAAAAGTAAAGGTGCCTGAAAATAATAATAATCAACAACCACAACAACAACAACCACCACAATAGCAACAGGCACCCTAAACACTTGAAAGTGGTGTCAAAAGATCTACCAGGATAATTATACCCCCTGAACGATACTCTCCTTCATTTTATTATTTATTGTTGACTGATTCTGGTGAACCCGAATGTTATGAAGAAGCAATGCAGGTTGAAAGCAGGAAGAAGTGGGAGCTAGCCGTGGAAGAAGAGATGGACTCCTTAATGCATAACCAGACTTGGAAAACAGAGGTACAAAGCTAGACTTGTGGTGAAGGGGTTTGCAGAGAAGAAAGGTATTGATTTTGATGAAATATTTTCTCCTGTTGTTAAAATGACTTCAATCAGAACTATTTTAAGTCTAGTAGTAGTTGAAGATTTGCATCTTGAGCAGTTAGATGTAAAGACAACCTTTCTCCATGGGGATTTGGAGGAAGAAATATATATGCAGCAGCCACAAGGATATGAGGTAAAAGGGAAGGAAAAACTAGTGTGCAAGTTGAAGAAGAGCTTGTATGGCTTAAAACAGGCTCCAAGGCAGTGGTATCTAAAATTTGACAAGTTTATGTCTGAACAAGGTTATACTAGATATCACTCTGATCATTGTGTTTATCTAAAAAATAAAAATGATGGCAGCTATATTATATTGTTATTGTATGTAGATGACATGCTTGTTGCAGGGTCTAACATGCAGGAAATAAATGTGCTCAAAAGAAAATTGGCAAATTCATTTGCAATGAAGGATTTGGGAGTTGCAAAACAAATCCTTGGTATGAGAATAACTAGAGACAGGAAAAATCGCAAATTAATATTGTCTCGGAATGATTACATTCAAAAGGTGTTGAAAAGATTTAATATGCACAATGCAAAACTAGTTAGTACACCTTTTTCTAGCCATTTCAAACTTAGTAAGGAAATGTGCCCAAAGACCCAAGAAGACATGGATTATATGTCTAAAGTTCCATATGCATCAGTAGTTGGAAGCTTAATGTATGCAATGGTTTGCACAAGGCATGATATTGGACATGCAGTGGGAGTTGTAAGCAGATACATGAACAATCCACGAAAGGAACATTGGATGGCAGTGAAATGGATTCTCAAATATTTGAAAGGTACCACAAATCAAGCATTATGCTTTGGTGGTTCAAACATTTCTCTATAGGGATATGTTGATGCAGATATGGCAGGTGACAAAGGTAACAAGAGGAGCACTACAGGATATGTATTTACTATAGGTGGAATAGCTGTCAGTTGGATTTCAAAAATCCAAAGTGTTGTTGCACTTTAAACAATAGAAGAAGAGTATGTTGCTGCTACAGAGGCTAGTAAAGAAATGATTTGGTTACAAAGGTTTATGGATGAATTGGGTAAGGAGCATGATATGGGTACGTTATACAGTGATAGCTGAAGTGCCATTCATCTTGCAAAGAACTTAGTATTTCATTCCAGGACTAAACACATACAGCACAATTACCATTTCATATGATCAGTGTTGGAAGACGGAGAGTTGAAACTGGAAAAGATACACACTAGCCAGAATCCTGCAGATATGCTAACAAAAGTTGTAACCAGGGAGAAACTGAGAATATGCTCAGTTTCAATTGGTCTTCAAGGATGATGATGAAGATGAGAAACATCCAGGTCCAAAGAGGAGTCATTGTCCAGCGAATGAAGCAGCAGTGGAGTTGATACAATAATTCTCGAAGTGGGAGATTGTTGGGTGTGGAGCATGATTATTTAGAGGTCTTTGTTTCAGCTGGATGTATACCCCAGGAATTTTGTACACACCTCCACACGGGGGGGACTTTTCCCCCTCGTGGGGGTTCAGGGGGGCCCATCCCCCTCGGCTGGGGGGTTCGGGAGCCAACGGTCCCCTGGCGAGGGTTTCGGGGGCAGCGCTGGCGAGGGTTTTGAGGGCAGCGCCCCTGAAGCTAAAAACAGATGTCAAATTGCCTTGTGAAAGTATAGTAATTTCTAGTCAATCTAGGCCATTCACTAGGCGGATGATCTGATGGTAGAACTTATGTTTAGTTTAGGGTTTTTTCCCTAGAAGGAAACCCCTTTCTTTGTATGAGGTCATTGTATTGATGCTGTGAAATAGATGTGTATTCTCCGAGCGAGAAACAGAGAGGTGAGACTGTGAGAGAAAACAGAGGATATTACAGCGAATCTATTGTAGGTTGTGTCTCTTCATTTTGTTGGATAATAGAAAGGAAGGACTAGCTGTTTGGGGTGGACATAGCCCAAACAGAGTGAACCATGTATATTTGTGTCTCTCTGGTTTTATACGTTTTCTGTGTCTATATTTATGCAATATTATATGTTTTCCATTGCTCTGTAATATATAATTTTCTAACAAGCTCCTGTTGGCTTTACAAGGTAAAGAAAGATGAAAATGGTAGTGTGGAGAAGCATAAGGATAGATTTGTGGCCTATGGATTTTCACAGGTAGAGGGGATTGACAATGATGAGACATTTTATCCTATTGCAAGATACTCATCAATTACATCTATTTTTGCACTAGCAGCATATATGGGTTGGAAGATCCATTAGATGGATGTGAAGACTGCCTTCCTCAATGGCATGATTGAGAAAGAGGTGTACATAGAGAAACCTGAAGGTTTTGAAACCTTGGACTATGAGTTGCATGTGTGTCGACTCAAGAGAGCGTTGTATGGGCTGAAGCAAGCACCCCATGCTTGGTACACCAGGATAGATAGCTACTTCACTAGGTTGGGCTTCATGAAGAGTGAAGCAAATGTGAACCTATATCACATAGTGGTGGAAGGTAAGCTATTGGTCATTGTACTTTATGTAGATGATCTCATACTAGCAGGTGATGAGAGCTCATCAAATCTTGCAAGGAGGACCTTGCAAGAGAGTTTTAGATGAAGGACATGGGCCTCATGCATTACTTTCTTGGCATGGAGGTATGGCAGGGAGATGGGGAGTTGTTTTTATCTCAGGGAAAGTATGCTAACGAGATACTCAGGAGATTCTGCATGGAGAGAAGTAAACCTATGGAGACTCCTCTAGATGGTAACTCGAGGAAGGAGGATGCTACATCAAGGGAAGTAGTGGAAGCTATTGTTTACAGGCAGCTTGTGGGTTCACTCATGTACTTGGTGAACACATGATTGGGTATGTGCTATGCAATTAACCAACTTATTCAAGCAATGGTTAGGCCTATCAAGCTGTATTGGATGGCGACAAAGCATGTATTGAGATACCTCAGAGGCATTACTCAGTTTGGGTTATGGTACAAATAGATAGAGGGAGTGAAGCTTTAAGGCTTCATTGATGCAAATTGGGCAGGGAGTTCATCCAACAGGAAGAGCACATCAGGAGGGATCTTCAGTATTGGGTCAGCGACATTTTCTTGGTACAATAGGAAAAAGAGATCATTTGCACTCAGTTCGGCAAAGGCAGAGTACATGGCTACAAGTCAGGCAACATGTGAGGCTATCTGGATGAGGAAGATCCTAGTTGATTTGTTTTGTCAACAGATGGATCTGACAATGGTTTATTGTGATAATCAGAGTTGTATCAAACTCTATGAAAATCCAGTTTTTCGTGATCAGCCCAAGGATATTGATATCTGGTATCATCATCTCAGAGATTGTGTATTGAGGCATATCATGTTGTTAGGTTGCATTCCCACAGATGAGCAATATGCTAACATCTTGAGAAAGGAATTGTCAATATGTAAATTCGAGTTTCATAGAGACAGGATCAGGGTAGCTGATAATCCCTTTCTTGTTGAGAGGGAGTGTTGAGATATGGCAACAAGAGAGTCCAGTTTAATTACTCCTTGAATTAAAGCAGAAATTAAATTTGAATTATATTCTCATAGCAACTTAAAATAGTTAAACTAAGTTTATTAAACTTACTTAACTTAGGAAATTCGAGTTGGAAGTCTTTTGGAAGTAATGTGTATGTTATCCCTACTTTGTAAGAGTCCAGTGTGAGTTAATAACGAGTTTTAAAATAGATGACTCAGTTTAATGAGTCAGTTTAGTTAAATTAGTTCTCAAACTGATTGAGAGAACTAATAGTGAGCTAACTGTCAGTGGTGTCACTAATGAACTCTCTAAGTGCTACTCTAGTTAACTGAATATTTACTCATTAGAAACTCATGCATGTCGAATAAGAGAAAGACCCAATTGAGACTAGAGTGTAGGGAAAGTGTGCTATTCGCTTTAGATTTTTTTCTGAGTTTCATAGACAATGCATGCATTCAGGAACTAACCTTGAGGGATTGCATAGTTTTTAGAGGCTTTATTTCCATTTAAATATAAGCCATCCTCCACAAGAATTACGTAATGGAATAGAGATTTGGAGTGCTAGTGAATTGGCTAAGATTTAGCCTTTAGCTTGCTTATGAGTTGGAGATTTAATTTGTTGAGTGCTGGATTGTTCTTGATAGAAAAGAATTGTAATTTCATCTTGATTTTCCAGATTAATACAATACAAATAGTGGGGTTTTGAGCTGCTTCTTTCCTTAGATATTTAATTGTGTTATGTGACTTTGATTCTCTTCCTCTATTGATTCTTGTTTGCTCAATGTTTATGGGATTCCACTGTAAAGAGTAGAAGTAGATTCTTGTCTCTTTCTTTAGAAAATTGCATCAGCTTGTGGATCTACATGATTTTCTACAATCTAGGGCTTTCAAAAATTAAACACAAGACTTTAGTTTCTAGTGGTTTATGAGGAATCCTTCCATGGAAAGTTCCAAAGTTTTCAAATGGAAATGATAGCGTAATCTCTGAAAAGGTTTATATATTTTCATTTGAAATAGTAATATGGGAACTTCTGACTAGTTAGGAGTCATATGCTAATATGCATTATGGAGCAATAATTGGAGGTATAGTGAATAATGTTACATCCAATCATACAAAGTTGGCGTGGCCCTGCATGGAGATCATTAATGGAGCACTACAGGTCAACTAATCTTGCAACTAGGCCTTATTTCATAGAAATAGATGGTCTATTACATGCAACAAGCACATCATTTCATTTGTAACAGCGAGGATATGGTATAATGGCAGGTGATAGGTCGACATATTATTGGAAACACATTAATATTGGTGATGATATATTATTGGAGAACCATATATTGGTATATATTCAAGTTCATGGCATTATGGAACATTGTGCTTCCTTATTATTGCGTTGAGATTATTGAATATTATATGGAGAGATTTTATTATTTAGCATCTTAATCATTGGGGAGCCTCCACATATGCGACATTGTTCTTATTATACATCTATATTCATAGTTGTGGGAAATGTTTATCGGTATATTGCTAATGTTCTATACAAATTTTGAGAGCATTAATGCATATATCCACTGACAATGTTCATCATTCTTGGAGAGCATGGATAAGTCGTCATAATACAACGCCTATATGCAATAATGATACAATGCATATATTCAATGCATTTATTATTTAGTGCATCGTTGGTCAAAATGCAACACGTGCATGTGGTGTGTTATATTGTGTGTGTTGTATATTACAATGGTGGATATTATCTCATCATATTATATTGCTATTACCTTATTCTACAATGGTCATGCAAAGTGTTGAATGGTTGATGATATATGGATTTTTTTGTTCATTGGAAAGTGTTTGGGCAAAGTGATTACCTATCATTTAATTTGTCAACTCGGGGGGTTTCATAAATTTGCAAAGCATGCGTGCACTGTATGTGCTAGAAATTATCTTTCAGTTTAGATCAATCTAAGTACAAAATAATGAAAACCAGTTCATCTGATCTATGAAATCAAATAATGAAAATGAAATTCAACTAACTTGTGAAATCAGAAACAACTAATGTATACTTAGTTACTCTAGCATTCAATTATGAAGTGTTACCTTCTTGAGATGATGTGTAAGCAACTATTTATACTTTAACTTCTAATGTCCTAGTAAATCAAGTAAAGTGTGCAGAAAATAACTCAATAATTGCATGTATCAAATATTCAACCGTTAGATGGCCATTCCAATGGTGTATGAGGATGGCAAGTGAATAAGCTCCATATGCAAGCCAAAAAAAATCTTCAAATCTCAAGTATGAGCTCCAAATTCTCTATTAAAAACATGAGCATTTCTCCAACTTTATAGATGCCTTCAAAGGAAAAGGCTCTCCTCTTTATACAAAAACATAAGAAGCTAACCTATTTAATGATGATCCACTAAAATCTCATATAGTTACAACCAAATAGTTCGTAATGAGACGCATATCCCCTAGGTGTCTCATAGAGTTCTAATCCAAATAAGAAATGATGAGACACCTCATAGAGTTATAATCCAAATAGGACACATATCCTTGTTTGACCTTTATCTAAATCTCCTTTGAAGGGAATTCGAATTTGAGCATTGGAGGTCACATAAGGGTGCTTTGGAAGCTTCCAAATAACCTACACATGTCATGAAACTCAAGCCACATATATAGATACGTGAAAACATGTTAATTTCCTAGTTTTTAATCATAAATTCAATTTAAACACATAAAATAAACAACTTTGGTAAATAAGGATCCTAACCCATATATTTATGAAAATGGTGGCTAATGAAAGATTATATGGTTATGGAGTTGTTACATGTGAGTGAAATGACGGTGATAAAGGTGAAAGTGGATGTCATTTTAAAGACATTTTGGAGGCCCAACATACCCCCCAACTAGAGTAATTGCATGTCCTCATGCAAATATTGCATTAATTCCTTTGATTTTCTCGCAACATATTTTCTTTTGAATGAGCTTGGCTTATATCATACGTCCTTAAACTTTGCATTTGAAAATTTTATTTATTTTTGCAAAGTATTCCTTGTCATACATTGAATTGAAACATGTTTGGTTGGTTCTTGTGTTTCAACCAAATTCTAATTGGTATTGGTTCTTGTCTTTCAATACCTTGTTTCTTTTTGTTGCAGCAAGATTTATTGAACATATTTAAGAATGCATCTTTAAAATCAACCATATAGTGTGCTCATAATTTAGGCATTATTTGAAAGTCATATAACTTTTTGAACCATAATGAAATCATAATTAATTAGGACAAGTATGTTAGGACGAATGAAAATGTGTGATGGTGTGTGATATGTGAATATGAAATGATGTCCCTTCCCCCCAACTAAATATATGACAATGTGAAAGAGGAAGTGAGGAATTTCCCAAAGTTACAATTTTAGTATTTTAAGGAACTACATGACTAAAAATTAGAAAACCACATACCTTCACTTACCTTCAATGTGCATGAGTTATGGAAATTGAAGAGTGTAGCTGCTTTTGGATCATGGAATGAAATGTAGAATTCATCTGCTTCTTGGTTGCATAAATGGTGGATGAGGTTGTGAAGTGGATTCTTTATTTCTGCTGATAAATCTGTTGTATCTGCTGCAAAACGCTGAAACGATATAGTCTTCAATCGCTATAAAACCGATGGTACAACTCTAGTCATGAGAATAAATGTGTCGGTGTTGAGCATGAAGTGAGGTCATTGGATTACCAACCATTGATGAATGTCGTTAACCAATGCGAGGCAAACTCACCATTAATGTCAATGAGTGCCAAGGTACCTAAGTATATCTTGCGAAGGGCGAATGAATGAGCCGATGTCGAGCCACTTGCAAGATCCAAGAATCAAGGGGCATTGGTGTATTCCCATGATTGTTGGTGAGAGAGCCTGTCATTAAGGCATACAAGCCTCAAGGTACTAATGAGGACTCTAGCCTTGGACCTAGATAATGTGTTGATGTCGATAGGCCAAGGCTTGTTAGAAGGAAGGCCTTAAGGAATCCTCCATCATCTAACGTGAGCATGAAACAATGATTTTGAAGGACTATGAATGGAAAATTTTGCAGTGGATCAAGGTTTATTTAACGGAAAGGAAAATGACAAGTGAATGGAAAGTAAAAGGACAAATCAGCATGTAAGCGAGCTGAATGTCTTTATGAAAATGGGTTATGAGTTAGTGAAAGCAAGGCAGGAAAAAAATGAGCAGTGAAGGAAAATGAGATGAGAATTTTATTGACTGACTAAGTGAAATGCAATGCGACTGCAAAGGAAATGAGATGAAGGTTTTATTGACTGAAGGAGTATAGATGCAATGGCAACACTAACATCTGAAAAGTTTGCAACTGCTGGATCTGATATGCATTAGCATGTTCTCATGCGTTGATGTTTCATCTCTGTTGCTGCTTTGATCATTTTCTTGTGAAATAAATGTGGTCTTTGAGAGACACTATTTGCTTATGGTCATCTGTTCTTCCTCCTGGAACCTACAAAAAACTAGTACTTCTTCTCCAATGGATTGTAAAGTTATCAAAATAGAGAGGTGATCAATTTCTCTGTTAATGACATTTACATAAAAAAATAAGAATCGGTACTATTAAACAAGTTCATGAAAGAAAACCATGAGAGTTTATACTTGTGACAAAAGTAGTGTCTCAAGTTACCTATTGTTTCTTTTCAGCAATTTCTTCATTCTTTATTGTTTCAAAATCTTATAATAGCTTCCTCATTTTTTATATCTTGTCAAGATCTTTCCAACAATGCTTGAATAATCAAATTCCAATGTTGTATGAGAAATTTAGACTATTTTGAAATTTTTATGAAACAGTGAAAATTGTCATGTAAAATGTGGCATGTGAACATGATGCTACAGTGAAAGATGATGTAAGCAGATGAAATGGTTAGAATGCATTGTTTGAAAAATAAATCGAGTTAAATGCATAGCTACAGATTGTTTTCCAGCTGATGAATTGTCGATTAGCTACAAAATCACTATTCAGCTGTAGAATCATTATTCAGCTATAGAATGTGCACAATTTCTGTAGCTAAAATCTTATTGATCTTCTTTAGCTGTGCCATGGCATAAGATTTTTCATTTGTAATGCCTTAGTATTTTGTACCCGCAAGACTCAAAGAAACGTGATCATTCTTGTATAAAAACATGTTTAGCAGAAAGCTATTAACCCAATCAAACCCAATCAACATAAGCAAGGGTTACAAAACCACTAGCAAAGGCAAAGGCTATGTGCATCTATTGGCTGGAAATTTGGTTAGATAGTTTATCCCGCAAGAACCTTCCAAGGGATACATCAAAGCTTCCATAGTATTTCATATGAGATATCTGGTTCCTCTCACATACCGTCCCCTTCAAAATACAACATCAAGATAATGAACCCAAGATACTTGGATGATCAGAACAGGAAGGAGTTATTGCCACTTTAGAGAATCCCTGTTCTTTCAGATGTTCAAATGTGTATTGAGGCTGTAATGAAATAGAATCGGCCTTCTTATCAATTAATTACTTCATTCTTTAACTGCATGAGGTATCAAATAGTGAATATCACTAAACCGTTATTCGATCTCTTGAAATCCTTTCTCATTCTATTTCACGATGGCTCCTTCAATGGAGGAAATTAACAATGCCAACGCATAGTGGATGACTTGGCACAAGCGATTGGAGCACCCAAACTCAAATCGTTTTCTTCAACTGTCTCAAGCTGGAATTTAGCCAGGGAAATTAGATCTGGGTGGATATTTCTCAAAGAAATCAGAATATGGCCAGAACTATGCATTAATTAAAACTGTTTTTCCTCACGCAGTCAGTGAAACAGGGTCCCGAAGAATCCCAGATTTCTATCAAATGGTTGCGAAATTGAGGAATCCGTTTCTGGGTTATCTAATTCACCTTGTTCCCAAAAAAAATCATGTCTCCATTTTCCTAAATTCATTTTCATTTGGCTGAAAATCGCATTGAAAACTTAACATTTTTCAGTTGTCACACATTTCCTCTGCAAGTATTGCACTCAGGTTTCTGGGTTCGATTTGCTGTGTGGTGGATCTCGAGGCTAGTTTTGTATCTATCTAGTAAGGAGATACACATCTAATGGATTGAGTCTATTCTTCCATAAGCGTGAATACGGACGCCTCTGTGCAAGCCTTCAGAACATTTAGCGTTCTATCAACTTCCTGCTTAGGATCTTTAGGGACGAAGTCAATAGGACTGGCCACATGAAAAACTTCATCAAAGCCATGAATGGAAGCTACGAAACTACTGTCTAATAGATCCACTGTGAAGAGCTTGATCGACTCTCCCCAGCGTCTGGGTCAACTGTTATTTTTCAAACAGATTATGGTAGCTTTGATTTTTATTTTTGAAATTGTGAATTTTTATAGAAATGATTAACGGTTCTCAATTTCAGGCAACTAAGGCTTCAAAGTGAATGTACTTGAAACTAAAAACAGGGCTATCAACAAGCAAGTGTCCAACCAGGATCTGGATGAAAGGGTAGACAAAGAGTCCTATTGCTTTCGGGTTTCATATGTTTGACTCCACCTTTGACTGTGGTCTTGAGCTAGCTTTTTTATCTATCTGGGTTGGGTGACTAGGATAGAATCCATGTCGAGACAACTCGAGAGATGCCCATATGGCTGGTTTCTTCATTTAACACCTGTAACCTGCTAAACCATGGAAGTAGCTACAGAACACATAGTGAGTTGCAGAATAGGCTGTGTTCTGTAGCTAATTTGCAAAAACTTATTCAAATAGCAAAAACATAAATAGGACACAACGTTTTGAAGGTCAGTACAAACCATAACTAGTCAATTTGGTTGGTTGAACCTACCAAAACAGTTGGATCAGAACAAAACCACCCTACCAATCTAATTCGACTCCTCCTTGGTGTGAATGACCAGATCAGCTGGCTCATATGATACAGTTCAAAACACATGCAAAGAATTTTAAAATTTAGAACTATTTTTAAGCTATGTTGCACAAACCGCAACCTCTTTGAGCATGATTTTATTTTTTTATTTTTTATTATAATGGATTTTTGAATTTTGGATTCCAAGCTAACAATTTTTTTTTTGCAGGTTGCATTAGAGCCAGTTATCAATTTGTCAATTCTCTTAAAAAAAATGATCATTTTTATTTAAAATTCTACATTTCCCTTATTCAAAAACATGAGGAAATCTTTTTTATGTTATTTTTTTTTATTGAAAGTCTAACATGATTTTTTTTTTATTAAAAATATTTTTGTGAGGTTAATGAATAAATGCAAGAAAATAAATAAAATTATAGAAGACTATAAATTCTAAAAACTTAAAAAAAAGGCAATCAAGAACTCTAAAAAAATGCAATAAAGCTTGTTTTTATTTCCTAGTTTATCCTACTTGAAAGTTTTAAGTTTAGTTTGTTTGTTTGTTTTTTTTTTTTAAGTTTATGAATGTTTCCAATGGAGCCATTTACAAATTAAAATTTCTAAAATGTTCATATACAAATTTGTGAAATGTACCTGATTGTGCATGAGGACATGAGAAATCGTTTTAACCTTTAGATTTGCCGCAAGGATCTCTTGAAGAATTGATGAATATTGTGGCATAACCGCTTCTTGATACCATTCCTCAATGTAGCCTTTGGGCTACATTCTAGATCCTTTGTCCATAAATGGTTAGTAAAAACAAAAACAAATAAAAGATACTCTAAAATGGAAGTTAGTTCCTATCCACACTTCCCCGACAACGACGCAAAAATGTTGGGGCAAAGTGATTGCCTATCATTTAATTTGTCAACCCGGGGGTTTCGTAAACTTGTGAAGCATGCGTGCATTGTATGTGCTAGAAATTGTCTTTTAGTTTAGATCAATCTAACTACAAAATAATGAAAACCAGTTCATCTAATATATGAAATCAAATAATGAAAATGAAATTCAACTAACCTGTAAAATAAAAAACAACTGATGTATACTTAGTTACTTCAGCATTCAATTATGAAGTGTTACCTTCTTGAGATGATGTGTAAGCAACTATTTATACTTTAACTTCTAATGTCCTAGTAAATCAAGTAAAGTGTGCAGAAAATAACTCAGTAATTACATGTATGAAATATTCAACCATTAAATCTTGAAATATGATTAAATCAATTTCTTAGAATGATCTTTAGGAATATCAGTTAATGCAATTAAATGAGGATCTTAAAAGAAAATATAAAAGCATGAAACTAAATAACTATGAGCCCTTGCCTCAAACTTAATCCAATTAGGAAATACATAAATCTTCCATTTTGAAATGTTTTTAGAAAAGCAAAGATTACACAGTCATTCTAAAACTAATACTAAAAAAGCAAATGAGCTTTAATCTATAAAAGCAATTAAATCTCACAATCATTAGATGGCCATTCCAATGGTGTATGAGGATGGAAAGTGAAGAAGCTCCATATGCAAGCAAAAATAAATCTTCAAATCTCAAGTATGAGCTCCAAATTCTCTATTAAAAACATCAACATTTCTCCAACTTTACACATGCCTTCAAAGGAAAGGGCTCTCCTATTTATACAAAAACATAAGAAGCTACCCTATTTAATGAGGATCCACTAAAATATCATATAGTTACAACCAAATAACTCATAATGAGACACATGAGTTCTAATCCAGATAAGAAATAATGAGACACCTGATAGAGTTACAATCTAAATAGGACACATATCCTTCTTTGACCTTTATCCAAATCTCTTTTGAAGGGAATTCGAATTTGAGCATTGGAGGCCACATAAGGGTGCCTTGGAAGCTTCCAAATAACCTACACATGTCATGAAACTCAAGCCACATATATAGATACATGAAACCATGTTAATTTCCTAGTTTTTAATCATAAATTCACTTTAAACACATAGAATAAATAACTTTGGTTAATAAGGATCCTAACCCATATATTTATGAAAATGGTGGCTAATGAAAGGTTATATGATTATGGCGTTGCTACATGTGAGTGAAATGGTGGAAATAAAGGTGAAAGTGGATGCCATTTTAAAGACATTTTGGAGGCCCAACAGAAAGCGATATGCATATTGGTGTTATGCTATGTATTGGTTGTATATTATACATGTCAGTGTTGAGCGACAAAAATGGCAAAGAGAAGATGCAAGCATTGATACCAGTTTTGCGACACTCTAGATTTCAAAGGATCATGTAGGCCAAAACTTGGTCATGCAGGAATTGGCTTTCTTATTCGCATCAATCAAGATGATAGAGTTGTGGAGGAGTTCCACGCTTATCTTGCATTCTCCCCAATCACCAACAATGATGCTCATTACAAAATGAAATTTGTAGGTCTTCAACATGCCTTATGACACATAATCAGTCATATCACTACCTGTTGAGCCTCCATTTTGCCTATATTTTCATACTTTTTACTAAATAACTCCTATGCCCGCACTAGATGTTTATAGTCATTATTATCCTTTTTATGCATTATTGGCTATTATCTAGAGGCACTCAGAGGTAATGTGTTATTGTTATATGAATTCTCTTTGTTTTGATGATTTAAAGGGATTTGATGTGAAATTATCACTAATAATAAGTTATCCTTATGGAAGGTGCATAATTCATGTTCCAGCAATTTAGTTCCTGCTCCAGCAGTTTGGTTCCAGTATCAGTAGTGTAAATCTTGTTCTCACCTCCATGATTTTCATACATCGGGTTGTCATGATGGAAAACAAGAATATGTGTTTTTAAGATCAAGTGTTCGATATGATGATGTGTTGCCTTGATCTCACCCAAGTCTTCTAGATAGCGCATAAAGTGATGGTTAAAGTACTCAGTAAAACTGCCTTTTATAATCCACAAAGTTTGTTAACAAAGTTATGGAAAATACTTCATGGTTCGATACTTGTTTTTGTATTTATGGGAAGCCATAGATAAATTTGAATCTTCTCAGTAATCATATCTCCTTATTCTGGTTCAGAATCATTCTACAATTCAAAACTTGTATGCACTGATGCCTTTGGATCTGAATAGCTAGGACGCAGTGCTGTTACAAATATGAAGGCTGTGTAATATAAGGGGGAGATTGGAATTTGGGATTGTATTTTGTAAAATAGGGATTGACTTTGTTAGGAAAGGAAGGGAGGAGCTTGTGTGCTCAGTGGGATGATCCCTAGAGGGGACCACTAGAGCCCAACTCTGCTTTGTTCAATGGCTATGTAACAAGATTCAATATGAATATAATTTGGCATTCGCTTTTGTGTTTGCAGTTCTTCTAAAGATTTTGGGATTGTGATTTAGCTCTTACCAAGGAAATGAGCTAGGTGGTTTAGGCCCACCAGCTAGTCCGTTGCCCCATACCTCTTAGGATTTTTCTGCATTCTATTTTATGCATAGTGTGTGAGAGTGATTTATCGCAGCTTTACAACTTCATTTCATAATGTTTCCTTATGATTTGACTATTTGAGATTTGTAATTTCATTCCATAGTTATTTTCATTACCCTGATCAATTGAGTTTGAATAATGATATTTTTTCTTTCTTTGAATGCATTTCTATGAAGACTAAGACAAAGTATAGGTAATGAATGTTTTCTTACTGCATCTCTCATTTTTATTACAAGTTAAGTGTGATACTTTCCCTGATCTCATTTTCTGCATAACAAGGATACAATGGCTTATTAAGAGTTCTGGTTGATTTAACTCATCATGTAGCATTCATGACTGCCTTAAAACCATTATTTTAGATATGAAATTGATCCTCACACTCACTCCTAAAATCTTAATAATCAAATGCTAAAGGAGAGATTGTAATCTTGTTTTATTGGCAAAGTGAAGTGCTCACATAATTCTTAGAATGTCTTAAGGTTAAAAGTTGTGATTGATATTCCTTCATGCTGCTTTAAGAAATACACATATCTTGTAGAATATTTTTGTGTTGAAGAGAAAGTACTTAATGATTTTATAAGATCAGGGTGAGCTTGAAAGCAACAAGAAATGTATTTATCTTATTTGTTCCTATTGCACACTTTCCTTACAGTTGAGTACTAAATTATCTTCAATGAAGCAGTCTATATATAATATATATTCCTTTTAAAGCATTCAATGGTTTTCTCAGATTAGTTGGAATGCAGTTGCTTTATGCTTCTAGTTTTATTTTTTGCTTCCCATTTTTGCAGCATAGCAGTAATCCTTTAAGAGACTTTGCATTATTTATCCCCTGAATGGTTTATCAATTTGAATATACATGCCCTTGTCCCCTAGACAACTGAGGTATGATTCTTGCAGGAGTCACTCAACCTAGAAGAGGAGATAGAAGTAGATTCATAAGTGTGCTTACTTTGAAATGTCTTGTTCCTTTTCCTGAATGATGCCCTTCTTGAATTTTTTTCAAGAGCTTGATTTTTATTCTGTAGATCCTTGATGTCTTCTTCTAGCATATATTGTGCTACGCTTCTAAGTTTACCAACCCAGATTGACAATTAAATGTTGGTATAAATCTCACATTTATATCGCTCGACACTGCTCATTGACACAACCTTCTCATTTTTAACCAGGTGATCAATGAAGAGGTACTGTGATAGAGTCTAGGAACTACCTTCATAGTTTAAGAGATTTGAGATGGAGCATATTTATTTTGAAGATAATTTTGAAGCATGATCACTAACACAGGAAGGGATTTGCAACACAATTATAGATAGGAGTAGACAAGTGGAGCCTAATATTTATGCAGGGCTGAAACAATCCTGAATCTGCAAAGGAATATATTCTGGAGGAGAGATGCGATGGTTACTAAAACATACCATTCATTATTGACACCATTCAATATCGATTACCTATGTCCTACGCAATTGTTCAAGAAATTTGTAGCGATATAAGTAATGAAATGGGTTAGAGGTATAAGTTACAGAATAATAGATCTAAAATTATATTGTTTAAACCATGAATACAACGAGAAGTTAAATTTTCAAAGTGTGCTTCCTTGCCTACTGTGCTTGGTCAGTCTACTTGTGGCACTTCAAGAAGGGGATCCATAGACCCAAATATCAAATTGATATTACAATGCATTCAAATTAATTATTTGGACCACCCATATATAGATATTTTCACACAGTATCATATTATTACCTCATGGGTGAAATGCAGCTTTAAATATTACTTCCATATGATAATTATATCAAAATGTTGATGACATGCTTATATATTCAATACACAAGACAACAAATTAATGGTGGGAGTTCCTTGTTAGGTGAAAGGGATGGATTAGGGTTTGTATTTGAAACAATAATGCTTGAAAATAAATTCTTAGTGACTCAACCATATTCAAACAGATTACCACATCGTTGTGAGGAATTGGCCACCGCATCGAATGAATTTTGGCTTGAATGGAAAAGGAACAATTGTTCCCATGTGAATGAGGTCTAGGGTTTTTCATTTTGGCACAGTTCACCATGTTATAATATCATTTGTCCAATGTTGTTGATGAGGTTATGAAATTATTTTTATTGTTGTTGTTTGGCATTGGCAATGAATTGGCTGAGATGTGAATGTTGTGCCAAAATGGTAAATTTTGCAGGGAAATTTCTAGAGAGGTGTTTTAATTGAAAATTTCCATAGTGGTCCTTGTTTGGTTCTGTTCAATTTTCATTGTTAAGGTCTTACTAAATGGAAAAAATGGAATGGAATTAAAGTGGAACACTTAATAAATTATGTATGGAACAATGAACAATGCTATATTGATCTTTCATATATTGACCGATAGAACAAGTACACTAGAATTATCATAATTACTCTTTGTGGCATATAGTGTGGATATGAACCTACAAAACCCCTTGTCATTGATTTAAAAGGGGGAGGTGTTTGGAGGAATATTGAGGCTAAAAGGAGAAGTAATTTATCTAAGGGGGAGGATCATTGTGTTGCCATCAATGACAAAGGGGGGGATTGATGGAATTGTTGTCATTGATGGCAAAGGAGAAGTGAGATGTGATATTACATTATGACAAAGGAGAAGGTGTAATACTTGTTGGTTTCTCAACACATGCATAAGCTCATGCTCAAAAAATTTAATGCATTATACTTGCACAATATGTGTGGTATGATTTCATGTGTGTGTTATGTTGTAAAAGGTGATGGTGATATGTTGCTTGTGATTACATATGTTGATTGGTGTTGATTAGTGAGACAAATGTATGCAAAACAAATGATGAAATTTGTGTTATGATTATGTTGCTATATGAATATAATGGTTGAGATGAATTGTTGTGATGCAAGGCAAAGGCAAGGTAAGACTCCATGACAACAAAGGAAAGACAAAGACATGAAAACAAATATTGTGATGCAAGGTTATTTGAATATGAATGCAAGGCTACATTATTGCATGCTATTTATTTATTTTATTCAAATGAAGAATATGAATACATGACATTTGGATATGACGGAATTTCTTTTATGTATTTTAATATTCAAGAGTTTAAACAATTTTGTAATTGAAGAGACACCTTTGGAATGCAAAGAGACAATTTTTGTCATTTCAGGTTCGTGTGAGTGGAATACTAACAACCATCAAAGTTCATTTATAAATTTGTATAAGGTTGGAAAGTTGGGGTGTTAGAGAGTTAGAGAATGTATGAGTGAGGTGTTCTTAATTAATTTACTAGCACATAGAAGAGCTGATGTGAAGCAGATTTGAGGAGGAGAAACAAAGACAAAGATGGAGGTATGCATATTTATAGACCAGGTAACCAACACATTGTTGTTCCTTGTATGTATTAGGGAATTATAGTCTCCTTTCAAGTTGTAGCTTGATAAAGAATATGTTATAGCCTACTGAGAGAGGAGCCTCTTGTGGGTTGTAGCTAAAATAAAACTAATGGGAGTCAGAGCTTCCTTGCATGTTGTAGCTTGCAAAAAAATTGAGGTAGCAACCTCATGTAGGTTGGAGCCTACAAAAAATAAGATGTAATAAAGGAGTAGGAGCTTAGCTTTGCATCACAAAAATTAAAAAGTCATAGTTTTATCCTTTTATGGGTTTCCACTTATATTTTGTGTCCATATGTGTTGTTGTTATGTGCTTATGTGATATTTTGGTTTATTTATTACTTGCTAGTCACATATTAAATTTGTTGAACACTATGTGTTAATATGCTCATTTAAAAAGTTTAGTTACTAAGGTTAAAGAAAATAAAAATTGCCCATGAATGTAATAAACTAATTCATCCCCCCCAGTTTAGTCAAGTTTTCATCATTTTGTTGAGTGGGTGCCTCCACTCAGCCTCCTTGCTACTCCTCAATCTGTGGCTTCTCCACGACATCGTGAAGCTCGGTATAAGGCTCCTCCTTTGGAGCTAGAAACTCCTCCTATGGTGGGATACTCAACTCTCTCTATAAAGATAATCTCATAGCATTCTCCTCATAAAATTTCACATCTCTTTTTTTATGTGGACTTATCCCTCTTGCAGAGAAGAGCGATCTCCCTAGACTTCAAAGAACCCTAGTAACAAACAAATAGGAACTGCTACCTTTCTCTAGACTTTGGTTGACTGAAATGTTGGCATTATGATACATGTGTTGTCCTCGATGACAACTCACACAGGTGACAATTCACTTTGCAATAGGTTAACAAAAAAGGATTATAGATTAGACTCCAGGGATTGAAGAAAGAGAATTGTTTAAGAAGTATACGCTAGGTCACTTTGTCCAAGAAGCGTACACATGCGGGTTAACAGAACAAAAGGAGCATATACATATGCACACATTTTAACAGAAGGAAAAGTGCATATGGGATGGAAAATCAAGGTTTTGGTCCGAGGTTTTGGTCTGAGTTACTGGTCCGAGGTTTTGGTTTGAGGTTTTGGTCTGAGGTACTGGTCCGAGGTATTTTGGTCTGAGGTATTTTGGTCTGAGGTATTGGTCCAAGGTTTTGGTCTGAGGTATTGACAAAGGATCAAACTATATAAGGAGAAGAAGATCAAAGGGCCAAGTGTGCAAGTGAAAGGGTTTCTCAGGAATACTTCTATCTAAAGTATATTTTATGTTGCAGGGGCTATGATTGTGATATGATCTGAAATATTTTGTGCACCTTGAATTCAATGTTGGATCAGGATCATGAGACCTAAAATGACTTTTTATTGAATGATCTAATAATGGTTGGGCTAGATCTGATTGCTAACGCACGTTTTATTCTGTAAATGTTATGATCTGGATATGACTGAAGTCTAGAATAGTTGTGAAGTTTTAAGTTAGTATTTGAAGATCTATACGCTAGTTCGCCTTGGTGAAGGCATGCATACACGTTGGTTTTGTACTTCAAAGTAGCGTATACATTATGAAATATGATGTTTGGATTTTCATATGGTTCTGGCTATTGATGCAGAGTTATGGGTTTTGCTCTGTGTTCTGGTGTCAACATTCTGAAAGTTCAGATTAATTGATTGTGATTTGCTTCAGTGATGATGGGTTTTCAGTGATTAGTTGTATTGCAGTGGTTATTGATTTTGAGCTTCATTGTTGTTGATGGATCCAGTATGAAAATTGGATGAAACATGGCCTTCATATAGTGTTGTGGTGTACAAGGAGTATTCAGTCTGAAAATTTATGAAACGTGGTCCCTGGAGGAAGAGAGAAGGTCATAGCCTTCTGTAGGTCGGCACCTACGTATTGGAAAACATATTGACTAGTACAAGAGCCAAGGGGTTGGAGCTCCCTTCTAGTAGCAGATGTAAAATGAGTGAAGTTTGGAGCCTTCTATAGGCCAACGCCTACATACTAGTAAACATATCGGCTAGTACAAGAGTTAGGGGGTTGTAGCTCCCTTCCAGTAGAAGCTAGAGAACGAGAGAAGGTTGTAGAATTCTGAAGGTGGGTGCCTGTGTACTAGTATGAGTTTGCACTAGTGCAAGATTGTAAACATGTTTTTCTTATTTTAAAAGAAGACAAATATGACAACAACAGGTGGTTTTTCTCCCGCATTGGGTTTCCACCTTAAATCTTGGTGTTCATGTGTGTTGGTTATGTGTGATTGCTTATTCTATTATTACTTCACATGGTTACTATTTAAATGGTTAATTAAGTACTGATGCACTGATTAAATATCAATAGATGATGAATTAATTGAATCATAATTTCACTGGTTATATGTTGGTTTCCTTTAGAAAAATTGCGTGCACACGCAAGTTCCCTTCATTGAAGTAGTGTATATAAATCTAAGTATGAAATGAAAAAATTAGTATGTTTATAATAATGATTCACCCCCCCACCACACCCCCCCCCTTCTTATCATTATTTCCAACAATTGGTATCAAAGCGGGTCCTTCAGAAGAAGCTTGATCGCTTGAAGGGAGATATTTCACCCCCCCCCCACCCCCACACCGCCCCCCCCCCCCGCCACCCCCCATACCCCTCCAAACCACCACCCCCCCCCTTCTTAGTATTACTTACAATAATTGGTATCAAAGTGGGTCCTTCAGAAGAAGTTTGACCGCTTGAAGGGAGATATTTCAAGATGAACAATCACGAAGGCATGGGATTGACCAAACCACCAATCTTTAATGGGAACAAATTGGTATATTAGAAAACATGAACTAGATCTTATCTTCGGTCACTTGGAGCTGATGTTTGGGTAATTGTGGAAAGAGGATACCCATATCCAGCAGCAGTCCCCACATATCCAACAAAAAAGAAATCATATGAAATCAATGCCAAAGCCGTCAACGCTTTATTGGGAAGTCTATCAGAATCATAATTCATCAAAGTCATGTAGTTCAACACAGCCAAGGAAATATGGGACAAAATCATTCAGAGCTACGAAGGAGACTCCCTGGTAAAATATGTTAAACTCCAAACTCTCAGAATCCTGTATGAAACTCTCAAGTTGCATAGTGATGAAAGTATTTCTAGTTATTTCTTGCAAGTAGATGGGATTGTAAATCATATGAGAAATCTGGGTGAAGAAATAAAGGAGGCTACTATAGTTGAGAAAATTCTGAGATCTTTGTCTTCTAAATTTGGGTCAAAAGTATCTGCCATTGAAGAAAAGAAAGATCTACAATCTGTTACTATTGTTCAACTTCATGGAATTTTAACTGCCATTGAAATGAGGAAAGGATGTCCATCAGACACTAGAGAAGCCACTTTCAAAGCTTCTGTAAAAGGAAAATAAAAGGGAGATATCAAAGAATCAGTATATATATCAGAAGAAGAAGTAGTAAACTTTGTGAAGAAACTTCAGCAGGGCACCAAAATATTTAGAGGTAAGCTTCCCTTCAAATGTTTTGCTTGTGGAAGAGTTTGTCATTATGCTACTAAATTCCCTCATGACAAAGGAAAGATTTTTGTAGAAGGTAATAGAAATTATTATACTCATGAAGATAGTGATGGCATGTATAATAGTGATGAAGAAGATCAAGATATTAAACTACTCATGGCATATGAAAATGATACCTTAGAAAAGGAAGAATTCCTTAAAGAAATCACTCAACTCAAAATGTATTTGGCAGAAAAGGATACAGTCATAGACACAATGACACATCAACTCACTGAAAAGGACAAGCATAATGAAGTGTTAGAATGTGAAGTAGTAAGTCTAAGAAAATAACTGGAGAAGACAAAATCTCTAAATCTTAGATCTTCTAAATGATTATAAATATTAGATGAAATCATCAAAGCTCAACATTCTCCTCTTATAAAGACTGGTCTTGGTTTTCATGAAACCATTGAAGGTGAATCTAGCTCACAAGACGAGGCAAGGAACTTTAATGAAAAATATGAAATTCTCAACAAGGAGATAATTGGTCAAACCCATTAACAACCAAGGAAAGAAAGACTTCAAATAAAATCATTTCCTCCTAACTATGGAAGGGATAATCGATTATTTCCTCTGATAAATAATGTTGAATGTTTTATATGTCACAATTTTGGACATGTTGTAGCAAGATGCAAAATTAGAATAATTCAAGACCGTCACACAGAAAGATCATCAGTTTCCAGGTACTTTAAGGGATATTGTTTTTCGTGCAATATGTTTGGTCACAAACATATTGATTAGGATAGAAGGAATATGAAACATGTAAGATGTTATGCATGTAACAAGTTTGGACATATAGCAAAGGAATGCAGGAGAAAATTTCGGCCACCATACCAAAAGAAGCAAACATCATCACAATCCAAGGTATATAAGAAGAAGGAATTGTTGTTAGAAAGTTGTCGCATAGCTCAGCATACTGACATAACAGAACTAGGGGGATCTGAAAGTGTAAATTTTCATACACAGTTATTATGAAGACAAGTCACGTATATACACGACTTAGAAGCTGCACAGTCACGCATATGGTGTTTTGAGGAAGAAGCAATGGATAGACTTAGGAAAAGGGGTCTGATATGGTTCAGTCAATTATCAATTATCTTTTCTGTTCTGATTGATGATGATTACAGTCTACTGATGATATGTAGAAGTGATTTTGGCCCTCATAAGTTGTTAATAACCTGATGAATAAACTGGTTGATGATGATGCCTTGATGATACTTACTGACAAATGCAATGATCAGATCTGACAGTGAAAATATGGCATAGGTTCAGGGGGAGCATATGCGTCTAATAATGCATTGTTGGAATTATACATGATGATACTTATACTACTTGATTCACATATTTGCTTTGATTCAGATGACCCTTTTGTTGATGGACATATACATGTTGTTGATCTTGATGCTGTTGACAAATGCTTATGATACAGATCATATATATAGTTGTTGATAACTATCATGGTCTTGTTTAGATCGCTGGTCCTTGTTATAAATTTCATGTATAACATTTGATGTAAAGGTCATGTAAAGACCCAATATGTGACCCCACTATGCATGGGAAGGATGATGTAATAATTACTATTTCAGTCATGTATAAACATTTGGTATATCCCCACTTGGTTTGGTGGATGAGTCAAATTTGGTGTATCCCCACTTGGTTGGGTGATTGATGTATGTATGAGTCATTGATGATAGGAAGTTCATACTCACTTAGTTGAGTGATAGAGTCATGTACTTCATTTCACATCCATCAAAGATTCCGGTAAATGCTCAAGGGGAGCATGATTAGAGAATTCAACATGTGCAGAGAATCCCTACTGAGGAGAATATCTTGGTCCGCCCTTTGCCCTTGATGTCAAAGGTGGAGAGTAATATCTTAGAGATGTGGTTGCCATAAAGTCCAAAGGGGGAGATTGTTGGCATTATGATACATGTGTTGTCCTTAATGGCAACTCACATAGGTGATCGTTCAATGTGCAATAGGTTAACAACAAAGGATTATAGATCAGACTCCAAAGATTGAAGAAAGAGAATGGTTTAAGGAGTATACGATGGTTCACTTTGTCCAAGAAGCATACACATGTAGGTTAACAAAACAAAAGGAGAGTATACGTATGCATGCACTTTCACAAAAGGAAAAGTGTGTATGGGATGGAAAATCAAGATTTTGGTCCGAGGTATTAGTCTGAAGTTTTGGTCTAAGGTTTTTTTTATCTAAGGTACCGGTCCGAGGTATTGACAAAGGATCAAACTATATAAGGAGGAGAAGATCAAAGGGCCAAGTGTGCAAGTGAAAGGGTTTCTCAAGAATACTTCTATCTAAAGTATATTTTATGTTGTAGGGGCTGTGATTGTGATATGATCTGAAATATTTTGTGCACCTTGAATTCAATGTTGGATTAGGATCATGAGACCTGAAATGACTTGTAATTGAATGATCTGATATTGGTTGGGCTAGATCTTATTGTTAACACACGTTTATTCTGTAAATGTTATGATCTGGGTATGACTAAAGTTTGGAATAGATGTGAAGTTTTAAGTTAGTATTTGTAGATCTATACGCTAGTTCACCTTGGTGAAGGAGCGTATACATGCTAGTTTTGTACTTTGAAGTAGCATATACATTATGAAATATGATGTTTGAAGTTGCAGATGATTCTGGTTGTTGATGCAGAGTTCTGGGTTCTGCTCTGTGTTCTGGTGACAATCTTCTGAATGTTCAGATTGATTGATTGTGATTTGCTTCAATGATGATGGGTTTCAGTGATTGGTTACATTGTAGTGGTGATTGATTTTGAGCTGCAATGTTTCTAATGGGTCCAGTATGAAAATTGGATGAAACGTGGCCTTCATATAGCGTTGTGGTGTACTGGGAGTATCCAGTATGAAAATTTATGAAACATGGTCCTTGGAGGAAGAGAGAAGGTCGTAGCCTTCTGTAGGCCAGCGCCTATGGACTGGTAAACATATTGGTCAGTACAAGAGCCAGGGAGTTGCAGCTCCCTTCCAGAAGCAGCTGGAAAATGAGTGAAGGTTGGAGCCTTCTGTAGGTCGACGCCTACGTACTAGTAAAAATATCGGCTAGTACAAGAGCTAGGGGGTTGTAGCTCCCTTCCATTAGAATCTGGAGAACAAGAGAAGGTTGTAGCCTTGTGTAGGTGGGTGTATGCGTACTGGTTTGAATCTGCACCAGTACAAGATTGTAAAAATATTTTTCTTATATTAAAAGAAGACAAAGATGACAATAACAAGTGGTTTTTCTCCCGCATTGGGTTTCCATCTTAAATCTTGGTGTTCATGTGTGTTGCTTAAGTGTGATTTCTTATTCTGTTATTACTACACATGGTTACTGTTTAAATGGTTAATTAAGTACTGATGCACTGATTAAAGATAAAAAAATGATGAATTAACTGAATCATAAGTTCATTGGATATACGTTGGTTGCCTTTAGAGTAGTTACGTGCACACACGAGTTCCCTTCATTGAAGTGGCGTATACAAATCTGAGAAATGAAAAGGTTAGTAAGTTGATAATACTGATTCACTCCCCCCCCCCCCCTCCATCTCAGTATTATTTCCAACATGAAAGTGAATATAATGATAGAGGCCTCTTACCGATTTAATAAAATGATTGATGAATTTCCCTTTAAAGATTTCGACCAGTCACTGCTCGATGCTTTAGATATACTCTCATCATGCCCCACAACTTCTCCATATTGTCCTGAAAGAAATCTGCAGAGACAGAGACAAACAAGAGATCAAAGCATCCAATATATAACCACATTTATAAATGGACTAAATAACCATTCATATATCATAAAATGATCAATATGGAATCACAATCTATGTAGGTGATCAAGTTATCCTACAAATTAAATCAAAAAAGATGTAATTGAGAAGGAACAATTTCTTTTGTATTCATAAACTAGAGAAAAGTCGTACAACCATGTAGACTTGATGTTGCAAGTCCCTTCTACAATCTCCAACCCTCTCCCGTGCAAGAATAACCTTCCAACCCAATCTCAACGATATAAACCTACTTCCAACAATCCTCCCCAAATCATCAAACCTGTAGTAGATTTATAGGCCAAGAATGGGAAGTTTTGGATCCATTCTCCAAGGGATGAGATCAACTAATAGTGGGATAGAGGTTCCACAAAGGAAGGGGAGTTTCTCCATGATGGGAGGGATCAATACTGAATAGGCACCCAGTCGAAGATTTTTGGTTGGGATAAATGCTACCAACAATGCTTCTAGAATTTAATTTTTATCTTTACATACTTTACATCATGTTCGCAAGTCATAGTGTAAGAAAATGTGTACTTATGTGCAAATATTAATGGTATTCTCTACGTATGCGCAAAAATTAACTAAGGAATTGTGCAGCTAACCAAAATCAAGGTTTTGTACCATGGGATCCATAAATTCCACTTTCTTTGAGATGATTTAGATTCTAAATTTGTAGGGAAATGTTCTTGGGACACATTTGTGGATAGAAAAAGATCCAAACCGATGGTCATTTTCCTAATGTGATAAAATGATGTGTAACAGATTTCCCCCTAAAGCGCAAAGTCATAAAAGATAGTTTGATGACTGAAGAGCTTTATCATGTCAATGTTTGGGTTAGAGGCTGTAGTTGGAGACCTGAAACAATCAAACAAATGTTACAATGCAATATATAATATCATCACTGAGGTAGGAATTCCCATACTTAGAACTTAAATGTCTCAAAGTACAATACGGAGATACATTAGAAGATCCATGTCAATAGATGACACAATATGGATGCAACCATCAACGGATCTATGTGTACAATAAAAAATATTTAATAACTCCACGCAACCTGGATGGATGAAACTAGATCCAAGGTCTTGATCTCCATCTCTCGATCTGTAGTACGAATCTAGCCATGCGAGTAAATGTCTCATAGTCGAACATGGTAGAAACCACTTAATTATCGATCAATGATGTGAACCATTAAAAAGTGTGAGAGAAACCACCAATAATAACAATGGATCTCAAGGTAGTTCTAGTGCAATCTATGAAGGGAAAATAGATGAATTTATGTTGAACACTTACAAAATCATTTGATCGAAGGTCAATGATGAGAACCTGTTGTTGAAGGCGAGAAACCCGCCATTAAGGCATGTAGGCCTCAAGGTAATGAAGGTTTCTATATAAACTTCCTAGATAATGAGATGAAGTCGATAGGAAGAGATTCGAGGGTCTACGACATGAAACTCATGTCAAATTTTGAAGAACAACAATTTAGAGTAATCCAAAACTGACTCAGGGATGGTCGATGCAACTGAAGGCTATGAATGGCAAAGTAATTTAACTAAGGTTGAAATTCTCTTGAACATATCAGAGACATGACATAATGACTTGGCAACATTTGACTCAAAAATAAAAACCATCCCAACTAAATACTTTCAATGAGGTATGGTCAAGAGAGTAGCAAATGGATTTCCCAACCCAGACACGAAAACTGACGGAGTGTCATGTTCAAGAGCGACATACTGCCTTTTAAAAAAAAATCTTTCTCACTTTTTCCTCATCGTTAATGGAAAGTACCTCTTTATTCTTTACAAGCTTGAGGAGGATAACATATGCTTGTATTGTAAGCTCATTCTTTGGATGAGTCCTCTGAAGTATTTTTAACGAACCCTAAGAAAGAGTGGTTTGGTCTTGTCATGCTTAACGAGTCTTGTATTGTTTAAGTTTTACGAGTCCAGTAAAGGGGTAACTGGATGTCATTTTCATGTTTAAAGAGTTTGAAAAGACACAAAAATAAAACTTGTTCAACTCTTTCAACGTAAATTTTTAATGAGCTTGGAGAAAATGAAGGTCGATGTTTTTTAGTTTTAGGGAGTCAGGAGAAAAACATAAGTAAACTCCACAGTGTTCTTTTTCGTAAATTTAGTCAAAAAAGATAAAATAATGTAGGAGAGAACTCTATTGACCATTATTAGTCAATGTATACCTTTTTCATAAATAGTCAGGTTCAGTTTGTAAAAGGGGTAAACTTATACTGAATTGATGGTTGTTCAATTACTTTTACGAGTTTGAACAATCAAGTATTCAACGATATTTTCATTTTTAAGGAGTCTGAAAAGGGCATAAGGAGAACTCCAGGGTTTTTCTTTTTTTGTAAGTTTTAACGAGTTTGAAAAAGTGATAAAAATATACTCAATACCAAAATGATTTGTTTCCGTAAATAGCCTATAACCTACACACTTAAACTCAAAATAATTATCTTTACTAAAAAATAAAGTGAAAAACATTATAAAATTGGATTTTAAAAATTCAATAGGAAAAAAATAATATTTAAATAGGCCTAAAAACTTATAAAAATCCCAAAAAGTAAAAAGTTTTCACCATTTGTGTTTTTAATACTTTGAGAGTGATAGAGGTCATTTTTTACCAGAAAATTCTGAAGTTGATTCCAGACAAACCGTTGGGTGAAATCACGAGTCGTCTTCTCCAGGTAGATTATCTCTCCAAGATCTTCATTTTCATGTCTTTTATTTAGCTTTTCACTGTATATTTTGGTTTTTTGGGGAGGGTTTTCAAAATAAACTCTGCATTCGATGTTTGCAAGTTGCCCTTATCAGGACTGCGCACATTGACTAGTTTTTTAACGCTATGTGTGCAGTTTCTAAGAAATAAAACATGCACATGCACACTTTTCATAATAGTCAACTACACACAATACTGAGGGCATGAAAAATAAGATATAAAACACCCAATTTTTTTGCTATTTTTCTCCATGATTTATTCTAATGATATTTTATATTTATTTGCAAGCTTTTGAACCACTAATATGGAATGGAGAGAATGTGAGCACAAAGAGAAAGATATAGTTGCTTTAAATGATCCAGAAACTATATAGGCCTTGAAAAATTGTGGCTTGTACAAGTTTTTTTACCATTTCAGACATGAAAGCCTAATTAGACATGCTAGAATGGATGGTAGCAAGTGGAATGTTCAAGAAGAATGTTTCATAGTCGAAGACAATAGACTTGTCATTGATGCTGATGACATTTACTTCCTGAGTGGACTTCCATGGCATGGGGTGGAAAACAAACCATATGGGAATAGGCGAGGTGGTGAAACAAATGCCACCTATATCCTATAACATTGTACTCGAGGGCTTGTTCTCAAAGATGGCAGGATTGACATCAAGACTATGGCACAAATTCTTTTGAAAGCCATCGAGTTCACTGTTGCACAGATGTGTGGTATTGAAAATTTACATTTTCTCATGGAGGCTTATATGAAAATTGTTGTAGATTGTTTTCAACCTACCATGTTTAATTGGATTGAGGCTGTAGTTTCCAATCTATAGGGGAAACTAAACATGGTAAGAATGAGCAAACTCAAAAAAATTTGGTATGGTGTCCTCGTTATTTAATTTTCTTTGGTGCATATTCCTCTTATGGCTCGACAGGTAGCTGTATAGAGAGCAGGGCCTCGTGACCCTTGCATGATGAAATGGGTTACACTTATGGCACACCATGGAGGTGGAAAAGGACCAAAGATTATATTTACTCCTGAATTATTCGAGTGTTTGGAAAATCAAATCATTATGATTGAAGATTTTCCATATGCAGGGATGGACTACATAGGAGATCCAACCATGCCACTGCCTCCAGTGGTGTGCTATAGGTAAAACTTCACATTTTGGTTGATTTTTGAAAATTTTCATTTTTTGTTATTTTTGGCATCCAAAACAAATTATCTGAAATGATCATGCAAATGTGGCCCTAGTGAGACCATTTGGATTACGTAGGTATGATCGACGTGGTGAGAAGCCAATAGCTCCCATAGTACAGAACTCAAATGCGGCAGAGACACTGACTGAGATAAAGAACAACCTTGAGAGGTTGACTTTGGACATCCCGGATGCCACGACAGATGATTTTCCTTACTGCTACTAGAGGCATACTATAGGGTTTCCTAGCCCTATTAGACATTTTCTACGACGAGTAGCACATGCTATTGTATGCTACCATGATCATCATCATGCGTAGTCACTAGTCTGTGGGCTAGATTGTATTTTTTATTTTTGATGATGTATCGACATCTTCGGGAAATAAAGGCCATGGGGCCTGATGTCTTTGGATGACATAGTTTTGTAAAAGCCACACGTTTTACAGACACTTATCTAATGGTATCTACTACTTCTATCTCTGTCTATCTTGTAAAATCTATGAATGAATATTGCATTGATTTCTTCACAAATGTTTTACAAGTTCCAATTTAACACATAATTAGCTAATGCATATGTTAATGTGTTTAAATTTCTAGGAATATGATGATACTCAATATAATCAAACTCTCTTTCCAAGAGACGAACCCACAAAAACATCCTTAACGTGGAAGCACTTATAACTGAATAAACACCATTCAAATGTAATACCAGGAGTTGTGAATCTAACATAACAATCAACTAATGAATGCAAAATGTAATGACATAAGATAATAGCTCAATCACTGCGATATATTCTACAATATTGTTCGCTGTTTAACCAAGGCATATCCCATGAATAGAAACTAACTCATTTGTGGGTGAATAAGTGACTCAGGTTGTGGAAGATATATTCCAAGTACTACGACTAGCGCCATCAACGAATCCAATGTAATATTGAGGGAGCGTCGACATCTGCAAATCAAGTATAACACAAGATGAGCAGGAGAAGTAGCAGAAAATCGTAAAAAATTTCTAGAAACTACCATACATAAACTATGGTACAATAATATACAAATTTTTCACCAAAAAATATAAGAAAATATCCTTTCAGGTAAAGGCCATTTCTAGGTTTTCCCAAAGGAATTATGTCATAATAACCTAGTTCATAGGTCCTGTTAGCTCTGCTACATACTTCGGCATTTGTTGGGTCAAAGATAGCTTGGCCGTGTTGTTTGTGCTTAAAGAAAGCTCGCATCAGTTGCCTACTCCATTTCACCCCACTGCCTCCATTTTTCCCCTTCAATCCACCTATACTCTCATAGCCCTTACTATCTATGTTTTCCTCTGTAACCCTGTATAAATCCATATTCCCTTTAAAAAGTCCGGGCACCGAGTTTAAACTATTATGTAACCACGATCACGTGACCCCGTGTTTCTGTAACCTGTCGCCATCCTTCGTTCGCAGCCGTTGATCGTCCCGATCCAACGGTCCCCACCGCCAAAACCTTTTTCCCCCTGCGTGTTAAACCCCATTTATTTCCCCCGTCGTCCGATCGTCCGTTGCACGATCCCATGGAGTTCACTCCTCCCGATCCCGTGAACCACCCGCGCGTTAACTCGCAAAGAAAACGGTATTGATCCTATCCCATCTGACACACGTCATCACCTGATTGTGATCGCTTGCCCGCGTACCTTTACCACTTCACTCCCAAAGGCAGTGCGATCGATACCGTTTACCACTCGTTCGCCCTTCCCCACGCATTAACTCTCTGTGCACCT
This sequence comes from Pinus tabuliformis, assembly GCA_031772625.1. Classification (NCBI taxonomy): domain Eukaryota; kingdom Viridiplantae; phylum Streptophyta; class Pinopsida; order Pinales; family Pinaceae; genus Pinus; species Pinus tabuliformis. The sequence continues at coordinate 973,958,629 of CM062813.1, forward strand.
TTGCAGTCTGATAGCCGTCGGATCTGTCCGCCCGAGATCCGACGGCTCACATTTGATTGATCTGTTTTTGCATGTTTCCTCCCGTTGTCTCTTGCCAAGAGATCTCTGCCATCCATCTGTGTGATCCAATGGCCCTCGTTTGCTCTGCTTCCAAACTTCCCAATACCTCCCGCCAAGTTGTACCCATCATCCACCTGTTTCATCCAATGGCCAATCCTACTCTTCTGACCATATCTTCTACCCGTTGTGCAGTGTACCACCCTTGACTGATCTATGCACCTGAAGGACGACAGTGATCATCTACCAAGTATCTGGTGCATTTCCTCCCCAACAACTGCATTCAAGAAACAGAGTGGCCGAGAACGAAAAGGACATGCCTCAAGCAGTTGAATTCATTCAGCAGTTATGGAGCATTCTTTCATACGACATTCCACCTGCTCAAGAAGGACAACAGAATATCAGAGAAGATCAAGTCCGTTCACCAAAGCAAGCAGATTGTAGCAGAGACCCATACTAGATAGTTAAAGCGGTTGGTGGTCAATTATGACGCCTCCACGCCTGGTAGCAGATTATTTTTGTAAACAAACTCTATATATACCCCGAACACAGATGGGATGAGGGTTGATGGTTGTTGTTTTGATGTAAGGTTCAACTTCTGGATACTAGAACTACTTTGATACTTGCAGCGTCAGGTCTTCATTTTTAGCTAATACAAGCTTCTTTTGCTGTTAATTTCTCACTTTCCACTTCTATTCTGTTCTAGGTTGTGCCTATTATGCATTTGTTCATGTGCTCTTGATTTTTAGCATTAGAGGGGCTGTCATCCCACCTCTGTGTTGAAGTCTAGTATGTATCATTGAATGTGTTATGCAGGTTTCTGTTTACTTAGTGCCAGAGAGTTGTCATCCTATCTGTGCATTAGGAAATAGATTTGCAGACCTCTTTACTGGTTGCAGCCGGCCATCACAGGGTCCTGTGTATCTGCTGGTGTGGTCAGTATTCTCCATGTTCACCTAATCCTCAAATTGTGAGTAATTGGTGGTCTAAAGCCTTGTAGTCTGGGGGTGTTCACCCATGTCTGGAGTTAAGCATAGTAGAAGTGGTTATCTGGCTTGAACAAGCATCATTCCTTCCATTCATCCATTTCCAACATTAAGTTGAGTTTTGTAATGTTCTCGAGCATCTCCGAGATACAACCTAGGAGAGTTTCTTGGGGTGATAACATTAATTGGCACCATTGTCGAGGAGAGGAGATTGAAGCTCAACTTCCCTGGGAGAACGACACAGTTCCAGATTTTGACGATAGACAAAGTATGGGCACATTTATGGTTGTAACCATCTATCTGGCGACTCTACTGGAGGACCAACCTTTGGCGACTCCACATTGCAGGTTTGGCTTAGTTTGTGAGGCATGCTCAAAGAAATCCTCAGAAATCACCGGCTAACCTAGTGCCTGATCCTGAGAATACCGTTAAGCAGAAGAAAGCATCGTAGAAAGGAGCATCAAGATCAAGTAATCCCAAGAATTCTTATGTATCTTTGCTAGTGTAGAAATACCTTCAAAGATTCATACAGCTCCTTCTTCAATAAGTCCCCCATATAGTCCATTGCATTCCTTTGCCTCTGTCATCCATTGCATCACTTCATACCGCTCAATCTACCAGTATCCTTCCACATACCTCAGTCATGGTAGGCCAGCAAGCTCCAACGAAGATAGAAAGAATCGTTGCTGCTAGATATGGACCTTTGGTCTTTCCTGTTCCTTTGAATCCCATACCCGTAGGAGATTATTGGGAATTTATGCCTAAGTTTACTGGTGCAGAGGGAGTATCAGCTGAAGAACATTTAGAGTCCTTTTATAGCTACGCTGATAATCTAGATATTAATGAAGATGATGTGTGGATGAGGGTTTTTGTCCAAAGCCTAGATGGAGAAGCTAGAAAGTGGTTAAGAGAATTAACCCCTAGGTCTATAGCAGACATTGAGGCCTTAGATGATGTGTTCTTAAAGCATTGGGGGGATAAAAAAAATATGCTCTTTTATCATACTAAATTTGCGAACTTGTAAAGGGAAAATGGTGAGCTGCTGTCTGATTTCAACAAGAGATTCAACCATATGTACAGCAGAATACTATATGAAGTGAAACCCACCCCCACTTCTACTATGATCTCTTATGCCAATGCCTTTGATTCTCATTTCTGCCTGCTGTTAAGAGAAGGAAGATGTGCTTCTTTGGCTGATATGCAAGATGCAACCTTTGAAGTAGAATCAAACATCATGGCTGCAGAAAGGCTCGATGGTAATGCTGACAGGAGAAGACAGAGGGGTGAGTCGTCATCATCCTCAAATCCTAAGATCGAAAAATTGGCCAGGATGATAGAGTCATTAGCCTCTGAAGTTTCCAGGTTAAGATTTGAGCAGCATTCTGAGGAAGTAGGAGCTCCTAGTGCCTTTTCTCTTACAAATCCAAATCTACATAGAGGAGCAAAGGAGCAGTTGCAGATTTTGCAAAGAAAAAAAGATGCAAATGAAGATGAAAGGGTGAAAAACCTTTTGTAGAATACAACCATGGAAGAAGAGGATGAAGTCCATGGGATGGAAGACAAGGGAACTGCCCCTTTGTTAACCCGAGATGCCTATGAAAAATCATTATCCAGAGGCACTGCTCATGAGTTTGTTGTACCTGCAGAACAACAAACTTATCACCAGAAGCAACCAGCAGCAGGTCCTACCATCCTCGAAGAATCTGAGCCTAAAGCCAACCCAGCTTCCAATGACTATGCAAATCTGCAAATTGAACAACCTGCGGTTATCCCCAACCCAGTGATAAAAAAGGGTGAAATTTGTTCCCCATCATCTCATGCTTCTTCGTCTGTTGAAGAGACAATCCCTCATGGTTGCCGCCTAGACACTGAGGCAGGCCATACCTCGATGCCCAAGGCTGATGCTGATAATTTCAGTCTTGATATTCTGATGCCTGCCCAGGTGGCCTCCACACAGCTTAAAGGGGTAGCTTGCCAGATCAGAAAGGAAGAGGGTGCACAGTTTTGGGACACCTCCTTAGATGCGGACTGTTCTAAGAAAGATGCAGGAGCAATTGAAGTCTTTGTGTCCTCCACACAAGAATACCATGGTTCACCATTCATAGTAATTCTGCAGGCCACAGATAACACAGACAAGTACACAACAATCATTGTTATTCAACAGGTGTACAAAGGCTCCCATGAAGAACATCCAAGGATGATAGCATACAGAAAGGGGACAAAGTATAGATCATCTCTACCTGATGAGATCAAATTCCCTAAACTTTTTGAGGTAGATGATCAAATAAATCCAATTTTGCAACTCTTTGATGAACCGGCTAACAGGCATGTTGACCCGGAGAAGGGGAAACAATTTTGGTGGCCCAGCAAATGGGGAATTTTTTAAGTTTCAAGTTTTCAAGCCTTAATATTGTAATTGTGTTCTTTTTAGTGTAAACTTAATTAGACTCCATGCCCAATGGAATACTAGGAAAATGTTTTTAAGCTTGTTTTGTATGAAGGCATTGGTCTGCAGTTCTTGAGACCTCATAGGGAGGATCTCATCCCTAGAAGGAGCTAGTGTTAGCTCTGCTACATACTTCGACATTGTTGGGTCAAAGATAGCTTGACCGTGTTGTTTGTGCTTAAAGAAAGCTCGCATCAATCGCCTACTCCCTTTCACCCCATTGCCTCTGTTTTTCCCCTTCTCTCCACCTATACTCCCATAGCCCTCAGTATCTCTGTTTTCCTCTCTAACCCTGTATAAATCCATATTCCCTTTAAACAGTCTGGGCACTGAGTTTAAACTATTATGTAACCACGATCACGTGACCCCGTGTTTTTGTAACCTGTCGCCATCCTTAGTTCGAAGCCGTTGATCGTCCCGATCCAATGGTCCCTATTGCTAAAACCATTTTCCCCCTACATGTTAAACCCCATTTATTTCCCCCGCCGTCCAATCGTCCGTCATGCGATCCCACGGCGTTCGCTCGTCCTGATCCCGCGAACCGCCCGCGCATTAACTCACGGGGAAAATGGTATTGATCCTATCCCATCTACCACACGTCATCACCTGATTGTGATTGCTCGCCCGCGTACCTTTACCACTTCACTCCCAAAGGTGGTGCGATCGATACCGCTTATCGCTCATTCGCCCGTCCCCGCGCGTTAAATCTCCATGCACCTTTGACGTATGATAGCCATCGAATTTGTCTGCCCGAGATCCGATGGCTCACGTTTTATTGATCTGTTTCTGCCCGTTTCCTCCTGTTGTCTCCTACTAAGAGATCTCTGTCGTCCATCTGTGCGATCCAACGTCCCTCATCTGCTCCACTTTCGAACTTCCTGATACCTCCCGCCAAGCTGTGCCCATCGTCCACCTGTTTCATCCGACGGCCAATCCTGCTCTTCTGACCATATCTTCTACCCGCCATGCAATGTACCACCTTTGATTGATCTGTGCACCTGAAGGAAAACAGTGATCATCTACCGAGTGCCTGGTGCATTTCCTCCCCAACAACTGCATTCAAGAAACAGAGTGGCCGAGAATGAAAAGGACATGCCTTGAGCATTTGAATTCATTCAACAGTTATGGAGCATTCTTTCATACAACATTCCACCTGCTCAAGAAGGACAACAAAATATCAGAGAAGATCAAGTCCATTCACCAAAGCAGGCAGATTGCAACAGAGACCCATACTAGATAGTTAAAGTGGTTGGTGGTCAATTATAACCCCTCCACGCCTGGTAGCAGATTATTTTTGTAAACAAACTCTATATATACCTGGAACATAGATGGGATGAGGGTTAATGATTGTTGTTTTGATGTAAGGTTCAACTTTTGGAGACTGTAACTACTTTGATACCTGCAGCGTCTGGTCTTCATTTTCAGCTAATACAAGCTTCTTTTGTTGTTAATTGCTCACTTTCCACTTCTATTCTGTTCTAGGCTATGCCTGTTATGCATTTGTTCATGTGCTCTTGATTTTTAACATTAGAGGGGTTGTCATCCGAACTCTATGTTGAATTCTAGTATGTATCATATAATGTGTTATGTAGGTTTCTGTTTACTTAGTGCCAGAGAGCTGCCATCCTATCTGTGCATTAGGAGATAGATTTGCAAACCTCTTTACTAGTTGCAACCAGCCATCACAGGGTACTGCGTATTTGCTGGTGTGTTCAGTATTCTCCCTGTTCACCTAATCCTCAAAATATGAGTAATTGGTGGTCTAAAGCCTTGTAGTCTAGGGGTGTTCACCCATGTCTGGAGTTAAGCATATTAGAAGTGGTTATCTGGCTTGAACAAGCATCATTCCTTCCATTCATCCATTTCCAACATTAAGTTGAGTTTTGTAATGTTCCCAAGAATCTCCGAGATACAACCTAGGAGAGTTTCTTGGGGTGATAACAGGTCCTTTTGCCAATGCATGTTTTTATCCCCCACAATGTCCTAAGCTGAGAGGAATCGACGAAGGTAACCACAAACCAAGATTTTAGTTTGGTAACTAGCCCTACCAAACCAGAGAGGTCTCTCTCTATGAAATCATAGCCAACAGATTACTGAGATGTAAAGGATTTTAGGCTAGATAGCTAGGCTTAGGTAGGCTTTGGAAAATTTAGAGTTTTGTTGCTGGATAAGGGAGAAAAACCAGGTAGCTAAGTCAAAGGGTCAAAGGATTACAACAACAAAGATATGAAGGAGCAAGGTAGTAGCACTTTTTTGATGGATTTTAGGTTTTGTCAGTGTATTATGGTGCTTAGAAGAGGCATAAATGTCTTAATGAGCATAAAACATGAATTCATCAAGCAAGAGAGAAAATAACATATAATAATTTTCCATCAAAACAGAGCCTAGTGAAAAGAACTCTGTTTATAAATTATAAGGAAAACTATTGAAGAGTTGGTGAATGGAAAGAGAAGATAAATATAGTTCATATAAAGTAATAACAAAGGAAAAAAACATCATAAACGTACTGCACAGGAATTCCTAAATAATCGCTGCAAACTGTGTCCTTTGATTTTCAAAAATGTAAAATACAGGCTACAATGGTTCTCTCCTCAAATGTCAAACCTGTCCAGTGACTCATAAAATGATATATAAATACCAATAAAAACTTCTCCTTATGCTCAGGGGTCAAATCCATGACTCTAGGAGAGGTTGCATGAGTGGTTTTAACCAAACCCTAAAGGCTAGGGATGTTGAAACAAATTCTATAATTACCTTTGACTGCAACTTCCCTCATAAATGAAGCTCAATTTACATCAAAACAAAGAAAATCCATACATTAGTACATCATATTTACAATTCCTTTAAATATATCATTCATTTACTTCACCAATTTCACCCTAACCCAAATCAAACTAGAAACTCTGAGAAATTACACTGTGAAATTTTTAATTAAAATCTGAGAAAATTACAGAAGAGCAACGCCAGGTTTGAGGCCATTTTTATGTGTCGTCCTGAAGTCAAAATTGAAATATGAAAGAATGGTAAACTAGCCATGTCTGTCTAGTTTCTAGAAAATCTTGAATTTTTGAAAATGACCCATGGGAAAGCCTCCAAAAGCTCATTCTCCCAAGGTGTCTCTAGAAGCGTAATGCCTGTCAAAAAGAGGGGCAGAATGTTGATTTTTGACCCCTTTTTCTCAATTTTCTCAAAATATGAGTTGAAAAATATGAGGAAATGGGTTTTGAGAGTAGGCCATCATATTTCCAAAAATGAAAACCATTTGTAATTTAGAGCTCTGAGGAAAAAGCGCAGTGCCAAGGCGTTGTGTTTCTGAAACTAGTGCATTTTCCTGAATTTGCATCAAATTTCACCAAAAACCAAAAATGCTCAAAAAACTCTTAAAATTGGTCCAGAAGTTCAAAATGAGGTGTACTATGCTATAATGGATTCCTCAGAAATAATATCCAATTTTTCCTTCTCATATTTTCCTTTTAAGGTTTCCTTCAATGTGTTTTGCATTTGTTTGACCTTAATGTTGCAAATCTTGTTTCCGGTTTGGTAGTGGTGGGCCATGTGCCTCAACATCTGGTTATCCCTATTAGCCTTGTCAATAAGATTCTCTAGGTGGACATTGAATTTTTCTAGCCAGTATTCCCTATCTTCATTGATTTCCATAACAATTTTGTCTTCACTACTCAAATCCTTTACTAGTATGTTTTGGTCTCTTTCGTTCTGTAATGCCTTTCTGAGACCCATTGTCCTAGGCCTCTTCCTTGCAACCTGCTTCTCCTGTTCATCATGCTTATCATGATATAGCACTACCTTATCTTTGACATATTGCCTCAACATCCTGAATTTCTCTTTTTCCATCATTAGTTGTTTGACCTTGAGTTGACTGTTTTCTTTCTCAAGGAAAGAAATGATAAATTTGGCCCTTGCCAAATTGTCCTGGAGCTCCATGATCTGGGAATCCTTCTCTTTGATATCTTGTTGCAAGTTTGAATGCTCATCTGCTGCCTCCAAGTCAACTAGGTCAAAATCATGCTCAATTAGCTCCTCATCCTGCAAATGTGATCCTTGTTGTGCTGATGTAGAAAGCTTGGCCCTTTCCTCAACTTGAGGAGAAAACACAAGTCTTTTTCCTCTCTGGTATGTTTTGGTCACCTTAGGTCTAGGTGCCTTAGGAACCTCCTCTGATTTTTTTGATGACCCTACCTCCATAGGTTGTGCTGATGTGTCTTGGTGCTAGCTTGGTGAAGTAGTCTCATGCCTCTGCAAGGCTGCTTCAGTAAAGGTATCCCATACTATGTTCTTTTCTGCCAATTGATAGAGGACTACAACCTTTATCAAACCGTGGTGGAAAATGCTAGGGTAATGCTCTTTATTTTTCATTTTCACCTATTCAAACATTTTGATGAAACTTCTGCACAAGTAGTTACACAAGTTAAGAGGTTTCACAACTGTGAAGTGCATGAGAAACCTAATGTGATATTGATACAACCTGAAAAACCTCTCCTCACAAGTGAAAAAATTCATCACAACCTTCATTAGTGGTGCATACGTTTCCAATAGGTATCTGAATGGAATGATGTGTGATTGAGCCTCTTTGTAAGGTGATTTCAAGAAGGGTTTGTATTGCTCAAGGTCTAGGTTCATGCCTTTGAACCAATACTCCCCATTATTTGGTATCCCTATGCCAAGAGAGATGGCATGAACTGAGAATGTGAGATAAATCCCTGTAATGGTGGCCTTTTCTCCTTTCAGATTGGTGGCAATCAAACAAGTGAGCTGCTCATGAAAACTTACCTCTCCGACTCTTTAACAAAACCCTAGGCAATTGACATATTCAAAGCATTGTCTTATGAATGGTGAAGAATTCATCTCATTGAAATTTCTGGGCTCATACCTTAGAATCTTCCCCCCTTTATGATGTTTTCTTTTCTCTGATGGTGAAGAGTCTCCTTCCATTTTTGAAACCCTAGATGATAGGAAAGGAAAAAAAAATAGTGAAAAGTGATTGAAGTGGTGAAATGAGGGAGTTAGGGAAGGGAGATGGGAGTAGGGAAATTTTTGGAGATGGACAGGGGTTTTAAGAATCCTTAGGAAGTTAAATGAAGGGAAATGACTGAGGGAGATGAGCTAGGAAATTTGAACACAGACCTAGCTATGGAAACTACCCAATTTGATAGATTAGGGCTAGGGTTTGTAGGGAGGTGAAGTGGAATGAAGGGAAATGGTTTGTTGGTGAATGGGGATGATGAGTTGCATGCTAGAGGTATAGGGATAATGATTTTATGGTTTCAAAGCTCCAATTGATCATTTTCAAGCTCAAAACATGAAACTCATAAAAAACCCTAGAGGAATAAACTCACAATCATTTTGTTTGTTTTTCCAAAGGAAGAGGGGATGCAAAGGAGTGTACTTACCTATTATGAAGCTTAGAGGATAAAAAAAACTAGATTTAGAGGCTTGAAAACTCGAATTTGAGTGATTTTTTGCAATTCTGGGAGACCCTGTCTTGTGCACAACGTAGCTTACTAGTGCGTAATGCCACCTCCAGAAACACAATGCCTTGTCTGTAAGCGCAGCGCCAAGCAAAATTTTCAAATTTGGCTAGAAAAACCCATGTTTTCTCACCTAAGGAGGAATTAGCTCGATGACAAGGTAAGATAAGAATGTAAATGGAATGTGTATGAATCTCTTTGGGCTTTTATAGACATAGCATAATACTCTTTTGAGTGATAATGGGCCCCACATGTCTTTTTTAAACATGACTTTCATTCTTTTGAACCTGACAACCTTGAACATTTGTAACCTGGACTTTTTATCTTCTTTTCAACAATGTACCTTCTTTTTGGAACTTTGAAACTGAAACTATGAAGTACTTATTACATATAGAAACATGAAATTTCATCTCAAATCAGAATATTTTGAAAAGACTTGCTTACCACAACTCATCCTATGCCAGATTTCATGCATGAAATGAAAGTGTTGGTGACCTTGAAAGCCTAATGAACTAGTGGAGACACTAGACTAAGTGAAATCATGATGGTGATGATTGACATGATGATGATATTATCCTAATGGTGATACATTCAGCTGAATGATGAAAGTGACCGACATGTAAAAATTCTTGAAAAAGTGAAAATAACCCTAGACATACTAACCAGTGACCAAAGTTTTTGAATGGAGGACCTAGTAAAATGACAAAAACTTGACCCTAAACCCTAATGGAAATGTTGAAAGAGAACATTTGATCACTGGTGGCAGGAAAAAAAAACTGACACTAACATTGGCTCCATTGGGGATGGCAGCTCCATAGGAGGTGTCAAGAACACTGTAGACCTAGTAGCCTTATCCATTGGGCATGGAGTCAAATTGCAAAGACTAAACTCAAACTAAAAACTGACTAACTAAATGACTCTGACAAACAAAATAAACTGAATCCTCAAAATAGTGGCTGATCAAAGAATTCTTAGTGCCTTCTCCTCGGGCTTCAAACTCGTATGATAGCTACTGTACAATCTGACATGAAATGTAAACAGATATATACAATGATGATGAAAATTTGCAGAAATATTTCAAGAATAGTAGTGCTTAAGCAACATACCATTGATTTCTCCTCTAGAATAACCTTCGCCATTCATTTCTTCCAACACATAAGCATTCTTTCCCCTGAAGGCTGAGATTCTATAAGGTCCCTTCCATAGATTCTCAAACTTGCCATGTTTTCCCTTCTCTTCGTTCCGTGCATCCCAATGAAGAACCACATCACCCATGTTGAAGTTGTCTTCTTTGGTCTTGCAGTCATAAATCTTTTTAATCCTTTCCTGAAGCTTGGAAGTATTTTGAAATACTTCTTCCCTAGTTTTTTGTAAATGGATCATTTGACTTATCCTTCACTGCACATCATTTGGTTCGCTGCTCACTTCCTACAGAAGTTTCATGATGGGAACAACAACGGATGAAGGAAAAACAATATCAACCCCGTACATCAACTGAAAAGGAGACATGCCTATGGATTTTTTAGTACTACATCTATCCGCCCATAAAGTAATAATGAGATTTCTGTGCTAGTTCTTTTTATTGACCTCCAGAAGTTTCTTAAAGATGTTGATCAGAGATTTATTAGAGGATTTAGCAAGCCCATTCCCTTGTGGGTAATAAGCGGTAGAATGCCCTAATGTAATATGGTACTTCTCACAAAACTCCACCATCTTCTTGGACTTGAAAGCAACAACATTGGAAGCGATTATTTTCTGCGGGTAGCCAAATCCAGACAAGATAGTAGTCTCCATAAACTGAATAAAAACATAATCAGTAGATTTCCTGGTTGGAATTGCTTCAATCCATTTCATAAAGTAGTCTGTGGTTGCCAGGATCCACTTGTGCTGTCCAGACGATGAAGGATGTATTTCTCCAACAAAATCAAAAGCCCACTGCTGAAATGGAGCTGAAACTGAAGCTAGCTACAAAGGAAATGGAAAAGTTTTCTTTTCCCTTGAAAAATATGGCACTCATGGCATCTCATTATTGTTCTGTACACATCAGATAAAAGAGTAGGCCAATAAAACCCAACCCTAAAAATTTTGTTAGCTATTGTTTTCCAAAATAAATGGCCTCGACAATCCCCTTTGTCGAAATCAGTCATCACATTCTTTGCTTCATTTTCAACAAGACAGTTCAAAAATACACCACCCAGATCTTTCCAAAACAAAACACCATCAATAATGCAATACTTGGAAGGTTTTAACTTTAAGGATCTAGTTTTACCTTTGGGAATTTCAGGCGGAGGATTTAGATGTTGCAAGACATAAACTATGTCAGAGTACCATGAAGATAAACTGAATATGTCTGACACCTGTACCTGTGATTCTTCTGTTTCTTCATCAGAGAGAGCAACAATCAAGTTAATGCCTAATGGATGCAAATTCGCTTCAGCCATGAGTTTGGCCAAACCTTGTCCTTTAATGAGATTTGTTGGCTTAATTTCCCAATCATATTCTAACATGGCTACTATGCATTTTCCTCTCCAACTCTTTGGATCAGTCTGCATAAGGACTTCTTTTACCACTGCTGTTGGAACATAAGCTATGGTGTAGGAATGAGAATATATAGTCGAATATCTTTGAGCACTTATACCAAACCTAAAGCCTGCTTCTCAATAATGTTGTATTTAAGTAATGCATCCCTTATTGTCCGATTGAAAAAAGCTATAGGTTGTTCATTTTTCTGATCTCTCTTTTGCATTAGGACAGCTGCTAAAGTATGCTCAGAGGCGAATGAAAATATAATAAAATTTGAAGTGTAATTGGGACTGATCAAAGTAGGAGCAGTAGACAAGGAAAATTTGACTGCATTAAATGATTTCTTGGCATTTTTAGACCATCTTACCTCACTGTCCTTTTTTAGCATGTCTGTCATCTCTCTGAAATGTTCAGCGAGGTTTGGGATGAACCTCTCTGAAATGTTATGGAGGATGACTTACTCTTTCAAAAATATGAGTTTCCAACACTGATTCAAAAATATATTCATATGAAACTTCTGGCTACAAACTTTTAGTATCATTTTCCTATTTTTCTGCAATCAAATCTTCCTGTACACTACTTATGACATCCGAAACTTTTGAAATATGAACAATTTGACTATCATCATCAACTAGATTTAAATCGCTATACAAAATGAAAGGTTATAGATCGGTATGTACAACATGGATAGGGTGATTATTTGGCCTTTCTTTGCTACTAATCATGAATTCTGTAGGTTTTAACCCTGTACAGAAATTACCTGCATACGAATTCTAAAACACAGAAAATAAACAATGCGAGAACATAACACATAAAACACATATACAAAGAGATTTTCCCCTGGATCCCAAAACTGGTACTACCAGCTTGATTTTTCATTATGTTCCTTTCATTGTTATAATACATATTTATACATACCAAAGCATCCAATACCATGGACCAAAAAATATTGCGTCCAATACCATGGACCGAAAAACCATAGGTAGGTTCGCCCAACCTAATATAGGGTCCAAAAAAAAATTTCCCGGGGCACTGCCCCGGACCCTGTAGAGGGGGGCTACTCACCCCACTGAAACCCCCCAAACAGGGGGGCTGCTGTCCCCCCTGTGACCCCCCCACTGTGCAATCAACGCAACAAAGGGGGGGCTCCACCCCCCCCCTCTAACCCCCCAGTTCCCTATGTAGGTTAGTCGTGGAAAGAATATAACACAACCCAACAACCTCCCACTTGTTATTTTCTTTCCATACGGGGCCACAAGAGAGCTTAGTCATTTTTCCAGCCTTGAAATGCCCATTGTTTCTCTACACCAAGAGAAATTCTCAAAGCTCACATATTTTGTCAATGCATCTGCAGTATTCTTCAAAGTGTCCACCTTTACCAGCAACACCTTTTTGTCTTCTATCATATCCCTCACAAAGTGATACTGAACATCAATGTGCTTTGTCTTTGAATGATAAGCAGGGTTCTTTTCCAAGAAAATTGCACTTTGGCTGTCACAGTCTATCCTTATAGCTCCCTGTACTAACCCCATACTTGAACACAATCTCTGCAACCAAACTGTTTCCTTGCTTGCATGAGTGGCTGCCATGTATTCTGCCTCTGTAGTTGATAGTGCCACTACAGATTGTTTCTTGCTCATCCAACTAACTCCACCTCCAAATAGGTTAAACACATACCCACTTGTAGATCTTCTCTAATCCATATCTCCAGCCCAGTTTGCATCAACAAAGCCACAAATATCCAACACTCTGTCCAAGTCTTCCTTGGTAGCACAAACCATAACCACTAGTGTCACGCAAATACCTGAAAACCTGCTTCATTGTTGTCCAATGCTCCTTTCCTGGTTTTGACATAAACCTACTCAGCACTCCCACTACATATGCAATGTCTGGTCTAGTACATACCATTGCATATATCAGGCTACCGACTGCACTTTCATATGGAACATGGGACATATCCTCTTCCTCTTCTTATGTCTTGGGACATTTTTCAGCAGATAACTTTACACCTACAGGAATAGGAACCTTCACTAGTTTACGATCCTGCATATTAAACCTCTGTAGTATTGTCTTTACATACTTCCTCTGGTTTAACCAGAGCTTCCTCTTTGCCCGATCTCTTTTAATTTCCATGCCCAAAATATATTTTGCAACACCAAGATCTTTCATGTCGAATTTGGAAGACAATTGGATCTTCAAATCCTGGATAATTTCTTTGTCATTTCCAACCAACAACATATCATCCACATACAAGACCAAGTAAATAACATGGTCACCAATTAATTTAAAATACACATAGTGATCTGCTTTTCTTTTGGTGAAGCCAAGTCCATGTATAAATATATCAAATTTCTGATACCACATCCTTGGTGACTATTTTAACCCATACAGAGACTTCTTTAACTTGCATACCAATTCTTTCTTACCCTTCACCGCAAAGCCTTTAGGTTGCTTCATGTAGATCTCCTCTTCCAGATCGACGTGAAGAAATGTTGTCTTCACATCCATCTGTTCTACCTCAAAATCAAAAGCAACAATAATAGATAAAAGTAACTTAATAGAAGTTACCTTAGAAACACGAGAAAAAATATCACCAAAATCAATTCCCAGCAACTGGGAATAACCTTTTGCTACGAATCGATCTTTGTATTTCTCCACATTTCTTTCTGCATTTGTCTTCTCCTTGAACACCCATTTGCTGCCAATGGGTTTCCTTCCAGCCAACAACTCCACCAGATCCCAAGCCTCATTTTTGTGCAAAGATGCCATTTCATCAACCATGGCCTCTTTCCATATTTTTCCATCCTCTAAATCTATTGCTTCCTTCACAGTTCTGAGATCATCATCAGTAATAGATAAAGCAAAATTTGAACAGAAAGTAGATGGACCATACCTTTTTGGCTGCCTTCTTTCTCGAACTGATCTTCTTACACCCAGAGTTTGTGGCTCTTCATCTTCTGATTCCTCCTCTACTGTAGAGTCTGATTCTTTCTCCTTTAGCTCAACCTCTATCTTCTCAGGTTCCTTTGGTTGGAATTCATGTTTAATAACATCTTTCACCTCTCTGAACACCACATCTCGGCTGTACACAACCTTCCTTGTTATTGGGTTCCAAATCTTATATCCCTTTAAACCATCCATATACCCAATAAAGACGCACTTTTCAGATTTCCTATCCAACTTTGTTCATTTCTCCTTTGGAACATGTACATATGCATCACATCCAAATACCATCAGATGTGAAAGAGAGGGTTTCTTACCAGTCCATACCTCTTGTGGAGTCTTATCCAAAAACGCTGATGAAGGTGACCTGTTGACCAGGTAACATGTAGTATCCACCGCCTCTGCATAGAATTGCTGTCCTAACCTGGTACCATTGAGCATGCTTCTTGCCCTTTCCATCAACTTCTCATTCTTTCTGCAACTCCATTTTGCTGAAGTGTATATGGAGTAGTCTTCTGTCGTGCTATACCACACTTCTTACAGAATTCTTCAAATTCCTTACTGCAAAACTCTCCACCGTTATCTGTCCTCAGCACCTTTATCTTCTTCTCTGTTTGGTTTTCCACTAGAGCCTTAAATTCTTTAAACCTATAAAAGACTTTAGATTTCTTCTTAAGGAAATATATCCATGTATTCCTTGAGAAGTCATCTATAAATGATACATAGTACACAGACTTACCCAGTGATGGAACCTTCACGGGTCCAAACACATCACTCTGCACAAGCTTTAATATCTGTTTCGCCCTCTTACCACCAGAGGGGAAACTCACCCAATTCTGCTTCCCATATACACAATTTTCACAGAAATAAAATTTTAAAGGGCTATTACTCTTACCTTCTACCATACCTTTACCATGAAGTATTCAAAGGCCCTTTTCTCCAATATGTCCAAGCCTTTTATGCTACAGCATGGTCTTCTCTGTAGAGACCACTAGATTTTCTGGCCCACTTTCAGGAACCACAGAACTATTGCACCCATAAACAATAGTGCTACCTTGCATCTTGTACAGAGTTCCAGTCCAAACTCCCTGCATCAATACCAATGCTCCTCAAACCATCTTGCAGGTATCCTTCTCGAACACTATTTTTACACCTGCATCATCCAACTTGCTTACAGAAATCAGATTTCTGGCTAATGCAGGAATATGTAGAACACTCGGAAGTGTTCTAACCCTTCCACCTTGCAACTTCAACTTTAATTTTCTACGACCAACGATTCTAGCCTTCCTATCATCCCCTAAGAAGACATCGCCATCATCGTATTTATCATATTCGCAAAACCACTCTCTATGAGGAGTGAAGTGAAAGGATGCACCTGATTCAATCAACCATGCCTTGTGATCTACATGTGTACTTGAAGAAGCCAAGTACACATCCTCACCTTCATCTAAGGTGGTTTTCGCCTCTGTAGAAGGAGCATCATCAGATCCCTTTCCTTTGTCAGGAGCTTTAGATTTACAGTCCCTTTTGTAGTGCCCTTTCTTTCCGCATTTCCAGTACACCACCTTTACAGGTTTTCCTGGAGATTTAGATATCCCACTCGATGACTTATTTTTGTTTCTGTTCTGGGACCGTCCTCATACAGATAAGGAATCACCATTCTGGCTCTCCATATTTTTCCATCTCATATCCTCCGTCAGCAAGGATGAAACTATTTCATCAAACTACAAGGTAGTTGTATTGATACCTATTGTAATAACTAGACTATCCCACGAATCTGGTAGAGAACACAACAAACTAATGCACTTATCTTCATATGAAATTTTAATATCAACAGATATTAACTGACTTACCACAGTATGAAATGCATTTAGATGCTCTGTCACCAAGTCTCCATATTTCATCCTCAAGTTATACAACTTTTTCCACAGGAACAGTTTATTCACCAGAGACTTAGATTGGTACAAAATCCCTAACTTGTCCCACAAAGCCTTCGTCATAGCTTCCCCTGATACGTTCAGCAATACTGAATTTGAGACACATAATCATATTGTGCTCTTTGCCTTCTGATCCAACTTCTTCCATTCTTCATCAATCACTCCCATTGGTTTAGTACCTGGATCTACCGCGATTCACTGATCTTTATCCACCAACAAATCCTCCATCTTGAGTTTCCACAACTCAAAACTCTGACCATTAAACTTCTCTATCTCTATCTTTCCACTGCTCACCATGTTCTGTCACCACCAGAATTTATCTCGCAGATCTCCCACTGAACAGGGTCTACCACAGGCCCGAGCGAAACCTCTTAGCAACAAAGGCATCCCCTTGAAGCCAAAACAACTCTAATACCAAATGTAGGTTTTAACCCTGTACATAAATTACCTGCATATGAATTCTAAAAAACAAAAAATAAACAATGCAAGAGCATAACACATAAAACACATATACACAGAGATTTTCCCCTGGATCCCAAAGCCGGGACTACCAGCTTGATTTTTCATTATGTTCCTTTCAATGTTATAATACATATTTATACATGCCGAAGCATCCAATACCATGGACCGAAAACTATCGCGTCCAATACCATGGACCGAAAAACCATAGGTAGGTCCGCTCAGAAAGGGAAGAATATAACAAAACCCAACAAATTTCATCTTCTTCTCTCGGTATAGTTTTCTGAGCTGCCCAAATACCGGTATAGTAGCATATGAAAAATTAATTTGCAAGGTTCCTTTTAACTTCCCCCCCCCAAGACCGTGAAAGGAACATGCCAAACCGTGGAGGTATATCAGCGCCCACTACATCCATCAATACATTTCTGACTGGGATTTGGTCGAGGGACACTACTAAATCTTTCATAAGGCCAAGGCATTTGACTCTTCCTGAATCAAAAGAATAAATGTCATGGTAAGGTCGAGCATCTAATCCTAGTTTGTGCATAATAGATTTTGGCATCAGGTTATGTGAGGTGCCAAAATCTAACATGGCATTATGGAGTATAAACTCATGGAGTTTCAAACTATGATAGAAAGGGGGAACTTCATTATCCTCAAGACTTCCCTCTATAGCTGGACCAAATAAAATTGTACGTTCATCATTGGCAACATTGACAATATCTTACAATTGATCTATGTTGGGCCGCCAAATTAGCATACACTTTCACTCCATTTTCACCTTCATACTCATTTCATCACATTATCATTATATTTCCATTACCATATGGGTTCATATTTTCATTTTCCAAAGTTATTTATTTTATGTATTTAAAGTGAATTTATGATTAAAAGTTAGAAAAATAACATGTATTTGCTCATACCTAAAGGTGGAATGAGTTTGGTGACATGTGTAGGTGATTTGGAAGGTTCCAAGACACTCTTATGTGGCCTCCAAGACTAAAATTCGAATTATATGGAATATTTGAAGGGTATTTGGGATACAGGTCAAGCATATCCCATGGAGAAAAATCATGGATAAAGGAATATGTGTCTCATATTGGTTGTAACCATATGAATGATTTGTGGATCTATGAGGGATTAGTGGATCTCCATTAATGAGTTAGTTGCTTATGTTTTTGTATAAATAGGAGTACCTCCTCCATTCCAAAGAGAGGACTCTTGGAACATGTATCCTAACTTATGATGGAATAGAATAAAGTTTTCATTCTATAGTTTTAGATATAAATTGTCTTAATGTAGTATATGAATTTATGGAATAGTTTATCACTTTTCTCTTAAGAGAATCGAGCTCACTCTAAAAGGATCAAAAAAACATTTTATTTCATTATAGATTTTATTTTCCTTTAATTACTTAGATGTTTGAAGATTTTTTATTATTTATGAATGAATTTTAGTTTAAATCTTATCAACATATGAAAGGAAAAACAAGGGTCTAAGTTAGGCTCTCTTCCATTTGATATGAGTAATAATTGAAATTCATTCTCTTTTTCTAGTTTCAAGTGATTTTCTAAATTTCCAGTTGTTATCACTCCAAAATTTCTTCCAAGTTGTTCAAAAAAAAGAAATGATAGAGGTAACCACAAACCAACTTTGGAGATCAGGATCTAACCTTCCTAATCTCATAGAGGGTTCTCTATTTATGATTTAACTTTTTTTTAGTTATTTGATTGTAGGCTAGTTATGATTGTGCTTGGGTTTTTTATTTGAATTTGGGTTGTGGGATCACTTACTTTAGATGAAAAGGGTTGTCTTTTACCATTGGGATATGGGGTAAAATGTTAGACAAACAGGACTCGATTAAGTTATAAAAACAATGTCTACAGGGAAAGATAGAGGAGTTACTTAGATCTCAAAGGCTTGATGGTGAAATGGTTTCCAATCGGATCCAGGGAGTAATTAAGGGTTCACTAGGATGGATTATGGAGATAAGTGAAAGAGGTCAACCGAGATGGGAGAGCAATTAAGGGTTATCAAATCCGGATATCAGAGGAAAACATATAAATGATTAAATGTGCAAAATAGAGTGTACTTAAACAAATTCAGAGTTAAATTTCTAGTTAATTCATTCAAATCTAGATAAAATCTAAGTTTATGAAACACATAAGAAAGTAAAAAAATTAGACAAAGAAGATACTTCACTGCAATAGCTCATCTCATGAATCCTGTAGTGCAATCTTTTTATTACTTGCTCTAGTCTGTTGACTTGAAAATTGGTACAATAACCCTTAGGTTTAAGATCAAAGTAATTCTAAAAATGAATAGAAATCCACACTCAATACTTCGAATTATGAAGTATTTATACAAAAAGAATTTACAAAATATCTCAAATTTCATTGAGAACTAATCTAGGAAAAATAAATATCTTCATGCAAGAAGATAAAGACATCTATTGAACTGTTGTTTGTTGTCCCTGTTATTTAGGTTCTGATGTCTTTTAGTCTTTGATATTTTTCCCTTTAAGCTGCTTGGTTGTTTGGTCTTCACGCTGGATATCATATTTACTTATGATCTTTCATCTAATACACTTTCATTTGGCTCCTCTATTTAGTCTTTTAACTGTATGCTCTGTCACCTACTTTTATTTTTACCTTTTACTGTAAATCTTACTCAATTGTTCATGCTTCTGTGTTTTTAGTAAAAATGATTTTCACTAATAGACACATGTAGAATACAAAATGCTTCTTGGAGAGTAGCTCGTAAGAATCTTTTGTTGTGCTAGTGAAAATGATTTCATCTCTATTTTAACCATTACTGCCTCTGTGTAAATGATTTCTTCCTGATTTATGATAATTGTCTTTTCCTTCTGAATTAAGTCATTTGAACACATTTCCTTGCGAATCTTGGAGTAAATAGGTTTTGGAACTAGTATCAAGACTATTTTTCAAGCTCCTGGCCTTCTCATCACATGCAAAATAAAACAATATTTAATATGAACACAAGTTGGCATGGAGGTGATAATGGCTTCAGGGAACTAAGATGTCTATGGACGGAGTCCGGAGAGTGTTCGAAAGGTAATCGGAGGTCAAATTTGGTTACAGAGGCTTAGGGTGGCACATGAAGGCTTAGGCAAATTTCTAGTGCAAAACAAGTGAAAAGAGTGAACATGAGTGTCTTTGGCCTTTTAACAGTTAACGGATAGAATTGACGTTGAATTTCGTAATGAATAATGAATGGTTTCTGCCTACATGGGGAGGCAATATTAAGGTTCATCACACTGCTTTTGGTAGTTGGGCAGTTTTTCCATGAGAGAACGCGAGTTAACCCAAAGTTGCCACGTAACCGAAAGGGGCCCGAGCAAAATTGTGAATCTCACGTGCTCTCAGGCGGGTAAAGATCGGAAAATAAATCAACGCGATATGGATGTGCGCCATCAAATCAGGGGGTGCAAGATCTAATGGCTGTCGCGTGGTGGAAATGCACAGAGGGAATAAGGGCAGAGATTTGCAGGGCCCGAGGGGATTAATTACACTTAATTGTAATTAATTAATGATATAAAGTGGGGTTAAATATAAGCAATTTTAGTACAATGGGACCAGGGTTTAATGTGGCGAGGTTCATTAATCGCACCAAGGGTGTGGGTTAAAAGTTTTTATGTCAAGGAAATATGATATAGCGGAGGTTTGTTGAGTAATGCGAGGGGAGGAAACAAAACTTAGAATAAAGGGGTTTTGTGGGTTAAAATGGTTTCGTCAGAAAATATATGAATGGTAGAGTTAATTAAATAAATCAGGGGGAAACAAAACTTAGGACAAGGGGGGTTTTATGGGTTTTTTAGATAAAATAGGGAAATTATAAAGGGGAAAATGATTTTTTCAAATGGGAATGGGTTTCACACTAGGGAAAAGGGGTTTTGGGTAGGAAAATGACCTTTGAAGGGTAATTTGCTAGGGAAATGTGTGAAACCAAGGGGTAAGGGTCAAAATGAAGGGAAAAGGGTATTTTCTTAAGAAATGATGGGATAATGGGGAAATTAGTAAGTATGTAGTGGGGGGTGAAATGAAATGAGGGGAAGTTAATTAAATTAGCTTGTGAACATCCTTTCACTTTCATAACTGCTCTTGCACATTGAAACATAGGATTAAGCATGATAAATGTGCTTATGATTCAATCACTTTGTACTTCTGCAACCTTTCTTCTACCTACCCTTTACTTACCCTAACATTTTTTCTTCACTTTATTTGGTGCATTTAATCTAGCAGGCCCTTTCTTTCCTTTTCCTTTTGAAAAGTAAACTATCCAATTCTAACCTTATAACTTCCAATGGCTCAGATTAAGCTTATGAGCACATTTTATTTCTCTACCTAACTACTGATCTGCCAATATTAAACAGTTTGGCTAGATCCTTATTCTTTATCTATAAACATGAAATGTAAAGCATGAACTAGTCGAGATTAAACAGTTTGACTATCATGGGTTGTGGCATTTATGACAAGATGCACACAACCATTATTTTGCACAGTGAAGTAAAAAGTAGTGGCACTTAGACTTGCACACTTTCATGATCTGTTTTTGTTTGGGGTTCATATTTTTTCACTTTTTTTCACTTTTCTTATTCTTTTTATCCTTTGATATTTCTTTTAGGACATACCCTTTTACATTTTTTAATTTTTAATATGAAAAACATTTTATAGAAAGCGAAAGTATGTACAATATTACAAGACTAACCATTGCCAATTCAAAATTATGAATCCTATTATTATAGGACCCTAACAGTGGCTCCACATGGGGATGACATTTCCTGGTGAAATGTCAAGAACTCTAAGATTAGTAGCCTTTGAATTGTGACTGCAGTTAGCCTGTAAACTATTCTTCTGTGATTTTTTCCTTATTCATACTTATGATGGTGAAACCTTCAAAGCTCAGGGCCTTCTCTCCGAGCTTGAACTTCAAAAGATCACCATCCAATCCAATCTAAAATCTGCAATGTTATATACAATGATCAAAGTAAAGTGAGCTATTGTTACTCAGTGAAAAAATAATGCTTCAGCATTCTACCATTGACAGGTCCTCCTGGTAGATCTGATCCATCTATCTCTCTCAAGAAAAAAACATTGTTACCTCTGTACCCATAAATGACATAAGGGCCTTGCAATAGAAAATCAAATTTTCCATGTTTACCCTTGTCTTCTCATCTTGAATCCCACTTAAGAACTTTATCACCTATGTAAAAATCATCAGCTTTGATCTTTTTATCAAATATCTTTTTTATTTTGTCCTGGATTACCTGTGATTTTACATATACTTATTCTTTGGTCTGCTGCAAGTGTATGGTCCGATTTATCCTTCTTTGGATATCATTTGGTTCTACCTGCAACTCCTGGACGATATTCATCATTGGCACTCCCAAAGAGGATGGAAAAACAACATCCATCCCCTATACTAATTGATAGGGAGATGTGCCAATGCACTTCTTGGTAGTTAGTCTGTCTGCCCATAAGGCATCGACCAACTTTTTTTCCATGTCTTTTTGTTGTCTTCTAATAATTTCTTAATGATATTAACTAGGCTTTTGTTAGAGGATTCTGCAAGTCCATTACCTTGAGGGTAATAGGAAGTGGAGTGGCCAAGGGTGATGTAGTATTTGTTACAAAAGTCTATCATTTTCTTGGACTTAAAAGTAGCTACATTATCAGTAATAAGCTTTTGGGGGCATCCAAATCTTGACAAGATATTATTTTCTAGGAAGGAGATACTGATAGTGTCTGTGGCTTGTCTAGAAGGGATGGCTTCTATCCATTTGGTAAAATAATCAGTGGCTGTCAAAATCCACGTATGCTGCACTGAGGAGGTTGGGTGTATTTCTCCAATGAAGTCTAACCCCCATTGTTGAAATGGCATTTCAGTGGAGATGGGTTTGAGAGGTAAAGGTAAAATTTTTCTCTTTCCCTCAAATATCTGGCATTTATGATAGGAGGTCACATGTTTCTTAACATCTGCAAACAGGGTGGGCCAATAAAAACCAGCCCTTAGAATTTTGTTAGTAGTAGTCTTCCAATACAAGTGTCCTCCACAATCTCCTACATGAAATTCTTGCATAATTTTATTAGCTTCATCTTTTAGTAAATAGTTCAAAAGAATACCACTAATGTCTTTCCAAAACAAAGCATTATCTATGATACAATACTTTAATGACTTCATTTTCAAAAATCTAGCTTTAGTTCTTGTTAAACCAAGAGGAGCTTGTAAGTTTAGTAATACAAATATGATATCTGCATACCAAGGTGAATCTGTAAAAGGTTCATTGATCTGTGGAGTCGCCATCTCTTCCTGATCATCAAGGGCACCAATGAATTTTATATCTAGGGCCTGACAGTTCGATTCTGCCATGAGTTTGGCAAAACCTTGGCCTTTGATAAGTTTAGTAGGATTTATTTCTATGTCATATTCCAATATAGTGGCAATCCATTTGCCTCATTTCCCTTCAGGCCCATTTTGTGTCAAAATGTCCTTAACTACTGAATTTGGAACATAAGCAATAATGTGAGAACACTAAATATAAACTCTGAAATCTTTGATAGCCGTTACTAAAGCTAATGCTTGTTTTTCCATAATGTTGTATTTGAGTATCCCTTAAGGATTTATTAAAAATTGCAATTGGTTGTTCATATCCTTGGTCATTCTTTTGCAACAAGACTGTTGCAATGGTGTGTTCTGAAGCAAAAGAAAAACTTATAAAATCTTTCTGAAAATCAAGACTTATAAGGACTAGAGTTTTGGTTAAGGCTTCCTTGATGGCTTCAAAGGATTGTTTTGCCTCCATTTTCCATTTAAGTGCTGAATATTTTCTTAACATGTTATTTAGTTCTCTAATCAATTCTGCTAAATTTGAAATGAATCTCCTAAGAAAATTAATTTTGCCTAAAAATGACTGCAATTCTCTGATGTTTCTAGGATGGGTGATGGTTAAAATGGCCTCTATTCTAGGAGCATCTATTCTAATTCCATCTTTAGATATGATATGTCCCAAAAAGTTTCCTTCTTCTAGACCAAAGAGTGTCTTTTTTGGATTTAAGGAAATACCAAATTTTCTGCATTTAATGAAAATTCTTCTCAGGTGATCTAGGTGTTCATTGTCAGATTTAGAAAACACTGTGATTTCATCTTGGTAAAACACTAAGAAACCATGGATCTCCTTGGAAAACGTTATATCCATAGCTCTTTAAAATGTTGCTCCTACGTTCATTAATCCAAAAGGCATCTTCAAATACATGAAGGCACCCCAAGGATTAGTAAATGCAGTTTTGGTTTGGTCCTCTGGTTGAACTAAGATATGGTTATATCCAGAAAATCCATCAATCAATGAAATTCTAGATGAGCCTACTACCCTCTGAAGGATATGGTCCATTTTTGGTAGAGGATAGTTGTCTTTTAATGATACCTTGTTTAAATTTATGAAATCAACACAAAGTCTGATTTCTCCAATTTTCTTCCTAGTAGTGACTAAGTTTGAAACCCAATCTGAGTATCTAATGGGAGCTATAAATTTGTCATCATACATTCTTTTAAATTCTTTCTCTATAGATGGCATAAGAACTGGATTAATTCTCCTAAGTTTCTGTTTAAAACACTTATGATCCTCTTTGATAGGTATCTTGTGCTAAATTATGCTGGTGTCATCAGATTTCAAGTCTTCATAACTCCAGGCAAAAGACATCTTGGAATTCTTTAAACATATTTATGTATTTAACCTTTTCCTGTGGAGGAAAGGCTTTTGATTTTTAATGAGTTTTGGTTTTTCTTCAGTTCCTATGTTACATTCTTCTATATCTCCTCTCAAAGGCTCAATTTTCGGCTTCCTAGCTACATCGTTGGAATCAAACAAATCTTCTAAGGGGACTAATCCCTTAGGCAAAAAATTATTTTTAAGATTAAGAATTTCAGGATCATCATTCATTATTTCCTCTATTTCTATATTTTCTAAGTTATCTACTTATAGCTTAGTGAAATTAGTAGACTTACCTATATCTAAAATATTTACATCTATGTCACTATCTATGTCATTATATACTGTACACTCCATATATATTTTACAATTCAGCATTCATGAAATCATAAATCTGGGAATCATGTGAGAAAATATTCCAATACTTCAAATTGTTTGGTCTGACAAGCTTATGTCTCACTTCTGCAGTGTACTGATGATTGGGTTGGAAGGGAAATTTGCAGGTCCTAGCAAAAGTAGCGAGGCTATGGGCTTTCATATTTTGTTTTCTAGGAATGGTAGCAAAGTTTGTTTCCTAGAGGTCTTTAATCAAATCTAGGACAATCTCCCTATATTGAATAAGTCTAGGATTGTTTACAGAGTATTCACCATTAATTTGTTTAATAATCAGTTTTGAGTCTCCAAGTATAGAAACTCTCTTGGCTCCAAGTTTTCTAACCATTTGTAACCCTAATATCAGAGCTTCATACTCTGTCATGTTATTTGTAGACTTGAAGTTACCTGAATGCATGTCCCTTAGAATGATTATTATCCATATTGTGGATCCACACTCCTGCACCAACCCCTAACCTATTCACAGATCCATCAAAATCTAGATGCCATAGGGACTCATGAAAAATGTTTTCACTGTCAGTTGTTTTTTATTTCAGTTCTTTAGTTGTGATTTCTTTTTTGTCATGGTCTGAATTGTACAAGATGAAAGAGTCCATATTAGAATGCACAGAGTATATAGGGAAGTTTTGTGTTTTTTCTGCGCTACTCACCATGTCTTTCATCAATGTATCTCTATACAATTTCCTTTGTTGGCCAAAAATAGATATGGTGGCATATGACATATCTAACTATAAGCGTCCTTGCAATTTTTCTCCACATGAGCGAGATAATAGCATTCCATATTTGGATGTGATATCTGCAACTACTATGTCCATCACAATAATATTTACTGGGCACTAGACAAGAGTTACACATAAATCCTTGATCAAACCAAGGCATTTAACTTGGCTAGAGTCAAAGGAAAACAAGTCCTTATATGGTTTGATAATGTCTAAGTTTAGTCTCTCCATGATTGCTTTTGGCATCAAGTTAGGGGATGCCCCTAAACCTAACATAGCATTATGTAATATTTTGACATGAATGTTCAGGCTAATGTAGAAAGGAGGGATTCCCCCTTGCTGATGAATACCATTTTCCTTAGGGCCAAACAATAATTCAGGTTGATCATCATTCAAATTAACATCATCTTCTCCCTCTCCTATATTTAAATTCTCAATTATTTGTGATCTATAATATTCATTCTTTACTAACTCGATCAAGGGAATTTATATCTTCAATTTTGCTATTTCAATTTTGATGTTGAAAGGGTGTTGAGCTTTGTTTGTTTGGATGAGATCTTCCTTAACAAATGCAGTTTGTGTGTTTATATATTGTCTTTCAGTACTAGGAAATTCAGTCTGTGTTTCAGCTATTTTGCTTTGATTTCTATTGTTTTGATTGATCTCAGTAATTGTTTTAGTTTGAGTTTCAGTAGAGTTTATATCTACAATTTTTGGGGTAGAAGTCTCTGATGTTCCCCTAGCGAGGATTTGTAAAATTTTAGTGACAGGAGCTTCTGTTATATTTTTAGTTTAGGTCTGGATTGATCTTTTAGTGGGAGCTTCATTGTTCTTTTTACTTATTAAGCTATACTGTTTGTGAACCTCATATATAGCTGACTCATAACCATGTTTAAAGTCAAAGGACTCACCAGATTCTAATTGCAATTGTTGCAGCATGTACAACTCCTTTTTCTTCTTGAGTAAGAAAAACAATATCTTAATGTTTTATTCCTAATAAGTTTATCTAGGTTTCATCCTCTTCTTCATGGTTCTTTGAACCCTCAACATAGTTTTCCTGGAAGGGAGACCTAATTTGCTGATCTGGTATAACATTCTTTCCAATGTTAGGATTCTTCCTAAAGTTGGGGTTTCTTATTGGGGGTGGTTGTTGATTCTTCCCCTGAGTTTTCCTTTCCATGTTTTCTAGTCTATCCATTATTCTCTCTACACTCTTTGCTAAACTATCTATTTTTCCATCAAAAGTGGAAGTTTCCTCTTTAATTACAACTCTCTTTTCATTTCTCATTCTAGCTTTCTTGGCTAATAGGTTGGCCTCTACACTAACAACATTACTTTGCATTTGTTCCAATGTTTCATGGTTTCTTTCCCTTAACTGGTATGACATGTCAGTGTCAAAACCATTAGGGAATTTGATTAATGGTAGGTCAATTGGAGGCTTAATATTAGTAGGGATTGCATTGTAGATGCTATTGAACCTAGTACAATAATCTTGAATTGACTCATTAGGAGCTCTTCTAATGTTATCATATTCAGAAAGTATTTGCAGAGGGTTTTTATTTCTCTCCCATTTATCAATGAATAATCTATGAAAAGTAGCTAAGTCTGCAATATGGTGGGTAGGTAAAAATTTGAACCATTTTTTAACATCCCCAGTTAATGTTTGGGCAAACAACCTCATTTGGACATCTGATTCATCTACCTCATGGAACTCAAAATAGTCAATGATTTTGTTCACATGCTGTTGGGCAGTGTACTGACGAGTAGCATCAAACAAAAAGATTTTCTTTGATAATCTTGGCGCATGGCATGGAGTTGTGCAGGTAAAACAAGAGGTGCATATCAGTCTGCCATGGCTTAGATTCTGGCCTGACTAGGGGGTAAGGAGTTGGTACTTGAGGAAGGGCTTGAAATGGATGGAGATGAACTAGATGAGGATGAGGTGTTTGGCTGATGAATAATTGGTTTAGGGGAATGGACTGTGGTGGATACTATTGGTGAGGTAGTGGTATAAGAAGGTGTATTTACAATCAATGAAGATTGTGCAGAAATTTCAGAGGCAACAACAGTGAAGGCAGCTAGTTCAACAGATTGTTGAAGGTAAGCATCATCTATATGGTTTATCAATGTAG
Organism: Pinus tabuliformis; assembly: GCA_031772625.1. Lineage (NCBI taxonomy): Eukaryota > Viridiplantae > Streptophyta > Pinopsida > Pinales > Pinaceae > Pinus > Pinus tabuliformis. Next base: position 973,986,436 of record CM062813.1, read on the forward strand.
AGGTCAAAGCTTCTAACCAGTCAAAAGTCTCTAAGACAAATTTATCTAAATCTGAATGGTTAATCACCCTCTTTTATTCAATGAGTTGGATAAAATCAGGGTCTAATAATGTTTCATGGATTGCATTCTTTGATTGAGTTCTAAATAATGAGAGCTCAAATGACAAATCAAAAGGGATTTCCTCTAAAGTTGATAACTCCTCAGGGAGTGAATTTTCTTCGGCTAACTAGCTACTACTTGCCTGATTTTCTATATTTTTTGGTTTTCTTAAAATTCTGTCTAGCTCATCAACTATGGTAGCAAGGTTTGGATCTAGATTTGCCCTAGTATAGTGAGTCTTCTTAGGAGCCAGAATTCTAACTTTCTAAACTGTTTTTTTTTTTTTTGAAATTTTTCAAAAACAACTTGTGAAAATGACCTTAAGGGGCTCAAGATGAAATTTAAGGTTTCCTTAAAGTTTTATCAAACTAAGGATCGAGTCCCTAGTATGGTCACCAATGATGTTATCACTCCAAAATTTCTTCCAAGTTGTTCAAAAAAAGAAATGATAGAGGTAACCAAAAACCAACTTTGGAGATCAAGATCTAGCCTTCCTAATCTTAGAGAGGGCTCTCTCTTTATGATTTAACTTTGTTTTAGTTATTTGATTTTAGTCTAGTTATGATTGTTCTTGGGTTATTGATTTGAATTTCGGTGGTGGGATCACTTACTTAGATGGAAAGGGTTGTCTTTTACAATTGGGCTATGGGGTCAAATGTCAGACAAACAAGACTAGATTAAGTTCTAAAAACAGTGTCTATAGGGCAAGATAGAGGAGTTACTATAGATCTCAAAGGCTTGATGGTGAAATGGTTTCCAATCGGATACAGGGAGCAATTAAGGGTTCCCTAGGCCAGATTATGAAGAGAAGTGAAAGAGGTCAACCAGGATGGGAGAGAAATTAAGAGTTCTCAAATTCAGATATCAAAGGAAAACATATAAATGATTAACTGTGAAAAACAGAGTGTACTTAAACAAATTCTGAGTTAAATTTCCAGTTAATTCATTCAAATTTAGATAACATTTAAGTTTATGAAACACATAAGAAAGTAAAAAAATCAGACAAAGAAGATACTTCACTGCAATAGCTCATCTCATGAATCCTATAGTGCAATATTTTTATTACTTACTCCAATATGTTGACTTGAAAATTGGTACAATAACCCTTAGGTTTAAGATCAAAGTAACTCTACAAATGTATAGCAATACACAGTCAATACTTCAAATTATGAAGTATTTATACAAAAAGAATTTACAAAATATCTCAAACTGCATTGAGAACTAATCTAGGAAAAATAAATATCTTCATGCAAGAAGATAGAGACAACTATTGAATTGTTGTTTGTTGTCCCTGTTATTTAGGTTTTGTTGTCTTTCAGTCTTTGATATTTTTCCCTTTAAGCTGCTTGGTTGTTTGGTCTTCACGTTGGATGTCATATTTACTTATGACCTTTCATTTGATACACTTTCATCTGCCTCCTCTGTTTAGTCTTTTAACTGTATGCTCTGTCACTTGCTTTCATTTTTACCTTTTACTGTAAATCTTACTCAATTTTTCATGCTTCTGTGTTTTTGGTAAAAATGATTTTTACTAAAAGGCACATGTAGAATACAAAATGTTTCTTGGAAAATAGTTTGTAAGAATCTTTCACTGTGATGGTGAAAATGATTCATCTCTGTTTTAACCATTACTGCCTCTGTGTAAATGATTTCTTCCTGCTTTATGATAATTGTCTTTTCCTTTTGAATTAAGCCCTTTGAATACATTTCCTTGCGAATATTGGAGGCAAATCTTGGAGTAAACAGGTTTTGGAACTAGTATGAAAACTGTTTATCCAAGCTCGTGGCCTTTTCATCACCTGAAAAATAAAACAATTGTTAATAAGAACAGAGGTTGGAAGGAAGGTGATAATGGCTTCAAGGAACTGAGATGTTTGTGGACGGAGTCCGGAGCATGTTCAAAAGGTAATCAAAGGTCAAATTTGGTTACAGCGGCTTAGGGTGGCGCAGGAAGGCTTAGGCAACTTTCTAGTGAAAAACAAGCGAAAAGAGCAAAAATGAGCGTCTTTGGACTTTTAGCGGGTAACAGTTAGAATTGGCGCAGAATTTCATAATGAAAAATGGATGGTTTCAGCCTACGTGGGGAGGCAATATTAAGGTTCATTGCACTACTTTTAGCAGTCAGGTGGTTTTTCCATGAGAGCACGCGAGTTAACCCAAAGCTGCCACGTAACCGAAAGGGGCCCAAGAAAAACAGTGAATCTCGCTTGCTCTCGAGCGAGTAAAGCTTGGAAAAGAAATCAACGTGATACAGATGTGCTCTGTTAGATTTGGGGGTGCAAGATCTAATGACTGTCGCATGGTGGAAATGCACAGATGGATAAGGGCGGAGATTTGTGGGCCCTGAGGGGATTAATTACACTTAACTGTAATTAATTAATGATATAAAGCGGGGTTAAATATAAGCAGGTTCAGTACAATGGGACCAGGGTTTAATGTGGCGGAGTTCGTTAACTGCACCAAGGGTGGTGGGTTAAAAGGTTTTATGTTGGGGAAATATGATATAGCGGAGGTTTGTTAAGTAATGCGTGGGGGAAACAAAACTTAGAATAAAGGGGTTTTATGGGTTAAAAAGGTTTTGTCGGGAAATATATGAATGGCGGAGTTAATTAAATAAAGCGGGGGGGAAACAAAACTTAGGACAAGGGGGGTTTTATGTGTTTTTTAGATAAAATAGGGAAATTAATAAGGGGAAAATGATTTTTTCAAAGGGGAATGAGTTTCACACTAGGGAAAAGGGGTTTTGGGTAGGAATATGACATTTGAAAGGTAATATGCTAGGGAAATGTGTGAAACCAAGGGGTAAGGGTCAAAATGAAGGGAAAAGGGTATTTTCTTAAGAAGTGATGCGATAAAGGGGAAATTTGTAAGTATGTAGTGGGGGGTGAAATGAAATGAGGGGAAGTTAATTAAGTTAGCTTGTGAACATCCTTTCACTTTCATAACTGCTCTTGCACATTGAAACATAGTATTAAACATGATAAATGTGATTATGCTTCAATCAACTTTGTACTTCTGCAACCTTTCTTCTACCTACCCTTTACTTACACTAACATTTTTCTTCACTTTATTGGGTGCATTTAAACTAGCAGAGCTTTTCTTTTCTTCTTTTTTTGAAAGTAAGCTATCCAAATCTAACCTTATAACTTCTAATAGCTCATATTAATATTATGAGCACATTTTATTTCTCTACCTAACTACCGATCTCCCAAGATTAAACAATTTAGCTAGAACCTTATTCTCTATCTATAAACATGAAATTTAAAGCATGAACTAGTCAAGATTAAATAGTTTGACTATCACAGGTTGTGGCATTTATGACAAGCTGCACACAACCATTATTTTGCACAGTGAAGTAAAAAGTAGTGGCACTTAGACTTGCACACTTTCATGATATATTTTTGTTTGGGGTTCATATTTTTTCAATTTTTTCACTTTTCTTATTCTTTTTGTCCTTTGATATTTCTTTTAGGACATACTCTCTTTACATTTTTTAATTTTTAATATGTAAAGAATTTTGCAGAAAGAAAAAGTATGTACAGTATTACAAGACTAACCATAGCCAATTCAAAATTATGAATCCTATTATTATAGGACCCTAACACCAGTTTTCCAACAATAACATTAATGATGAATGGATTTGCAATGAAAAACAACAAGGACCTCCTTAGTTACGAGCCTCTTTTATTTTTTGTTTATGCATCTTAAGCTATTTTCCATTGGTGGTTTTTTCTTTCTGTTCATGAAGTAGTATTATAGAAGAAGAACAAATTTGGTTCTCCTAAGTTATGAGCCACTTCTCCTACTTATTACATAATGAATTAGAAATTACTTAGTTAAATTTTATATTTGTAATATGCACTTCTAATTAGTTTATAATTGCATTTCCTTCAGTTTTTATAACTTGTATTATAAAGTTGATTATAGTTGCATCTAAGGTCCCATATATTTTGGTTTGCTTCTAAGTTTAAGAAACCCCCGAGTTGACAAATTAAATGACAGGGATTTAACAAACAATTAAATCACCCAAAATTTTGGCGTCGTTACTGGGGAAGCAAACTTAGATTTAACTAAGTTAGGAGGATTGTTTAGGAAACATTTTCTTTTAAGGTCATTTTCATTTGGGGTTAGATGAATTTAGGCATTTTTCATTTAAGTTTATTTGCATTTGCATATAGAAAACATAGAACATTAAAATCAAGAACCCCCATTCATTAAAATAAAAATAAAAAAATCCAATTGCAAAAACAAGATTTGAAGAGCTTCGTGCTATGACAGTTGAAGAAAATATAAAAACTAAATATCACATTCAAATTTGGTTTCAACTAGTCGGTCTTCATGATCGTGTCCAAGAACTCAACAAGGTTTACTTTTCAAACTTGGATATGAGTCTACTCATAATCTTGTTGCGCAAATGGATGCATTGGAAATTCTCTTATACTTAAGAGAACATTTGATTTCTTTTTCAATAGAATATGACTAACAAATAAAAAAACAAGTTTTTGCGTTTTTTAGGAAAAATTTGCAATTTTGTGGTGCAGTAAGAACCACCCATTTACTAACCCTTGGCAAGAAAAAATTTGCAATAAAACAAACAGTTGTGAACAAAGGACACAAGCGAAGATTGAAGAGCAATAATTTCAGGTGTGAGATCGATTCTTTTCATTTTATTTTCTACATCCAAATTAAAAAAAAAAATCAATTAATGAAATCTCAAGTATGCTCTCGTACTGCGCTTTGTGTAATTTAGAGGATCAGAAAAATAATTTTCGTGTTAGTATATCTTTTGTTAAGAAAAAATAAAATTGATTATTCTCTTTCATTATTTGTTTCTTTTCAAATATATATATAATTTTAAAATTGAACACAATTTTTTTTAATGTTTCTTTATATATATATATATATATATATATATATATATATATATATATATAAAGTGCACAGAACATATGTAATTAAAAAAAACACAAAAGAGATTTGTTTATTTAAACAAATTTGAAATAATAAAAATAAATAAAAACACAAAAACGAAAATGAGAATAAAACAAATTTAAACAAGTAATAAAAAAAAAAATTCATGGAAGCCAACGAAACAAATTGCTGCAAATGTTATGTGTGATTTTGAAAAATGAAAGATAGTTATGCATTCTGCTGATTTTGAGAAAAAAAAAACGAATTTCACTAGGTAGCTACCTGAGCAGAGGCAAAATATGTAGAGGTTAAAAACTTCATTTTTAGAATGCATTTTGTTACCAGATGATAATGAATCTCAAAAATCTAAAACATGGGTTTTTCTTAGAATGAGATAAATTATGTTGAATGCGAGATATTTTCTCAAAATTTGTAACCATTTGAGATATTTTCAGGGTTCTTTGGAGCCTTATTTGCTAGGTTGCATGAAAAAAAAAGGTTTTCAATTAAATGCAGCGAGCAGCCAACGCCAAGGCCATGCCCATATAACGACCCAACCACAGAGTCATGGCTAGCAAGGTTGCCAAGCTGCAGACAAAAGAAATCAATCAATAAATTAAATAAAAAATAATAATTAAATAACAAAAAACAATATTAATTATTAAGAAAAAAAATTTACTGCAGAAATTTTCAGAAGTGATATTTTCTCCATGCTTACAACCTGCAAAAAAAAAATAAAAATTCATAAACATTTCCCAAGCTTTTATAGAATAAAATTTGGTTAAAAAATATGAGTTCAAAAGATATGAAAAATGATTTGGAAAATATTTTGGAATCTCATTTTCCTAAAAATCTTGGAAATGATGAATTCAAAAGATATGAAAAATGATTCAGAAAATATTTTGGAATCATATTTTCATAAAAATCTTGGATTTAGATTGACCACTTGTCAAGTTGTTGTTTCAATTTTCATTTTTAGAATAATTAAAATGTCCAAAATTCCATTAAATTCATAAATGTGGCTTATTGAATTTAGGCTTCTGTGATCCATATCAATTTAGAGAAGAATCTTCGGCGAAAATCACATAGAGATAATTTTTTGTCGACGCGTTTCGAACCAACCAGTGTGGTTCATCGTCAGGACAAGTTGAATGAGCAGATCTTGCTATGCATTATAAATAGATTGGGAAGAATATCTAGGTAACGGCTAGATTTGACCAGCAAACGGCTAGTTAGACCAAAATATTTATTTATTTAATTATTTATTTATTTTTAATCAAATCATTTAATTTGGTTATTAATTTTCTTATTAACGTAAATAGACAATTTTATAAATATATATTAAAATAAGTGAGTTAATATACTATAAACATAAAATAATCGAGTAATTAAAAATAGATAATAGTTGACTATATTTTAAATAAATATAAGTTAATTATATTGAAATATAATTAACAACATTACGCTGCATTTCTTCCAAAGTTGCAGGATCTCTCTCCCTAAGTTGATATGCCATGTCTGGATCGAAGGCATCAAGATAGTGGTGGAGGGCTAAACGAGGGGGAGGTTTTATGTCATTAGGAATGGAATTATAAACCATATTGAACCGTGTTGTGGAGGTAAATCCCCTCTACGGATAGAGGCAATCCCTACTAGCCCAGAATGAGTCTAGCAACAATCAAACAATGCTAACACACAGGTCCCTAATTGCAAATTAAAGGTAAATGATGAGAGCCTACTTGGATTCCAATGCTAGTATTGTAGAAGAGTCGATGCCCTCGTTCCTTTGCTCCGGCCGGTTACGATCCCCACGATCTCCATGAATGGACACCTGCACATGCAAAGAACAACACAAATACAAGCATAAAATCCAATTGATGCAATTATATACCAGTCAGAAAAGATATAACTCAAACATCATTACAAAAGACAATGAGAGTGGAACCATAATGATAGTCATCTATTATTGATAAACAACAAAGAAGAATACAACCATAGTTTTGACGTCAAATCCTCCTTTGGCTGGGTGGTCAGCAACACATGTCTTGCAAAGCTTGTTAGGATGGGGAACAAGCCTCTCTCTCCTTGGTTACAAGAATCTCCTCACTTAGATTTGGCCTTATGGGTGCAAAGAAGGCTCTTGCATCAATTCCTTGGACTTCTGAAAGTATAATTCTCCCTATGCCGAAACTTCAACTCTAACTAGCTTGTCAAAGGCAAAAGAACAAGCTTTTATAGATAGAGGGGTAGGAGATAAGATCAATCACAAAATCCATGGGATTGGGTTTATCCTTAAAAAGCTATTATGGATAGAGGGAAAGGAGATAAGATCAATCACGACATCCATGGGATTAGCTTTATCCTTAAAAAGCTTCATGAGTGGATTGGAAAAAACCTTCACGCGTTTGTTTGTTAAAAACTTTCCCAAACTGGGTTGGCGCGAGTGTGACTCTGAGACAGAGCGCCCACTGGCGCGCCCTTCTTGTTGGATTTCCCCCATTGACGCGAGTAATACATTAGGAAACCGCGCTAATGGAAAAAGGGAACTTTTTAATGGTATCCTGTAGGAGTTGTCTTCAGGGCATATGAAGTCCATACTTAGGGGAATATAATGCAAGTGTTTTCAAGTTATTTCACTTCTCACAGGTCCCGGAATGAGTCCTCGAAAGTGCAGGAGAGTGATAACAGGGACGGTGACAAATGGTGACAAATTACTGTATAACAGATGCCCCCTAAAGCATGAGGCCCGAGAGAGAGAGAGGGGTGAAATGCTTTACAAGAACACGTGCAATTGAAAACGCTGCCGCCAGAGAACCTGCATAGAGAAGTACAATTGATATCTCAAGTACATGATATATGTGGTATGGGCGCAGCCATCCATAAAAGAGTACATAATAATCTAGATCCAAGGTATGGGCACAACCATCCAGTGAGGGTCGATGAATAGACTCAGGCATGGTCGCAACCATCCAGTGAATGAGTCATGTAATAATCAGAATAATCCCCAAAAATGGCAGCCTGGATTCCAACAGACAAAATCTAGGGTCTTGCGCTCCATCTCGACCCGAACAAGGTACAAGTCCAAGCATGCGAATACATGAGTTGAAGTCGAACATGCATGAACATCATCTGATTACCAGCCAATAGTGGAAGCTGTTAACAGACGCGAGAGGTACCACCAATAATGACAATGGCCCTCAAGGTACTATAGGTACAATCTACGGCGTGCGAATCAGTGAGCTGGCGTCGAACACCCATAGAATAATTCGATCAGAGGCCAATGATGAAAACCTCACGTCGAACACGAAGAACTTACCATTGAGGCATGCAGGCTCCAAGGCACTGGAAGGGAGTCTCTAGATCAGCTTCCTGGATAATGAGCTAAAGTCGACAGGAAGTGACCTTGATCGAAGGTAGGCCATAGTGTTTCCCACATCATCGACACGAGACAGAGGAAGAACGTTGTGAATCAGGATTATATGAGTTATCATAGGGAGGTTGTTATTGTGCAGAGGTCAACTTCTCTTGAAAACATCAGCGGCACGACAACGGATTTGGCAGTATTTGACATCAATGGATCAAGGGTCATGATGATGAGGCAATGAGCAGATGAGAGGTCAAACAGGATCACCCAAACCCACGGAGGCAAGTGAAAAATGAGATTAGATGTCTCCACCTAGACATGAATGCAAACAAGTGCCATGTTCAAGAGCGACATATTGCCGACACGACAATAATTATGGTTCCATTTTCCCCCACCATTTCTGGTGAGTACCCCAGTTATTTTTATTAACAAGCTTGACGGGGATAACATATGCTTGTGAAGCGTCATTTCGACGAAATCCGATGTCATCAGGTTTTAACGAGCCTGAAAAAGGAAGAACTCGGCATCTTTTCATGTTTAGAGAGTTTGAAAAGACAGCAGAAAAGAAAACTCCAGGGGTGTCCTTTTTCATAAAATTGTGTCTCACGAGCCTGAAAAGGTATAAAACAATGCTCGAAAGAACCGCCCGACCATTACAATCGAGGATTACTTTTCATAGTTAGTGACTTCGACCTAAAAAAGTAAAAAAGCAATCGAGATCACATCGTTTTGTAACCATTAACGAGCCTGAAACGACAAGGGCCCGACGATCTTTTCATATTTACACGTCGAAAAAGAGTTTAAAGATGACCGCCTCTTATTTACATTTAACGAGTCAAGAGGGGTAACTCGGCGATCTTTTCATCTTTAAACGGTCGGAAAAGAGCTGAAAGCAGACCTCCACTTTTACTCTCTTTAACGAGTCAAAAAGGGAAAAATACTCGGCAATATTTTCATCTTTTACGAGTCAGAAAAGAGCTTAAAGGTGACTCGTCCTAGAGGAACGAGTGGTATAAAGGGTAGCAACTGGTTCCGGTAATGGTGGAACTGTTCAAAATATGTAATGGTCAAGGGGCTGGCTAATAAGACCACTCATCGCTGTGGTTCCTCTGGAAAGGAAAAAAAACCAAGTGAAAGCATATGATCAGCCAAAGAGATGGTAGCAATGGAATGAAACAACCAAGGGTCATCTAACAGAATTTAGCGGATAAATGGCAATCACAAGATGTGAATTAGGTATGGGTTCATTTTTACACAAGCTTGAACCATGGAGAACTCTGCTTGGATTCGGTTTCATGTTTACACAAGGTTGAAATGAAAAACTATGCTTGTTATGAGTTCGCATGCCCCCAGCATAATAACGCAAATCGAGGTACATGCCCCCCAAGCTTCATTGCATTCAACAAACTAGATGGAATGAAGGTTCACTCTCAAGATCTATGAAAGACTTGACTTGAATTTTACGAGATCTTAATCAAAAGACTCGATTTGGAAAGGGATTTGTTTGATTTTTTAATGAGGTTGATGCAGTAAAAGACCTATCCTCATAACCCTTATTTCATTTTTTAACGAGCTTGACACAAGATCAGGAACTATGCTCGAAACACGTTGTTTCGTTTTTTAACGAGGTCGCCACAAGATCGAAACTATCCTCGGAACACGTAGTTTCATTTTTTAAGGAGCTTGACACAGGAAAGCAAACTATGCTCTGAGCAGACCTAGTTTCATTTTTTAAGGAGCTTGACATAGGAAAGGAACTATGCTCCGACCAAACCTAGTTTCATTTTTTAAGGAGCTTGACATAGGAAAGTGAACTATGCTCCGACCAGACCTAGTTTCTTTTTTTAAGGAGCTTGACATAGGAAAGTGAACTATGCTCCATCAGACCCAGGTTCATTTTTTAAGGAGCTTGACATAGGATAGTGAACTATGCTCCGACCAAACCTAGTTTCATTTTCTAAGGAGCTTGACATAGGATAGGAACTATGATCCGTCCGAACTTCATCATAATGAACAAGAAGTCGGCGCTTCCAAGAGTGCCACTCCCGGTGGAAGGGCAACATCTTGGAAGTCAGGGCCCAATGCCCCCAGGACACTATGCACGACGGCGACATCACTGGATCCAGGTACAGGATATGTGGCCACGTAGTTGATCTGTGGAGGGGTAGATGCAATTGGTGGATGAAAACCAGGAGGGGATGACAACTGTGCAAGAGGCACCCGGGGACGAACGAACGATAATTGATCGATAGTCACTATTCTTCGATCATGTGGAAAGAAAACCACACGGAAAAGTGAAGAGATAAGGGCCCACATGGCATAAACATAGTCACGGCCAAGGAGAAGACTGAAATCTAAAGCACCTTGGGTAACCGATACGTCTATATAGACGGTTTTGCCTCCCAAAGTAATAGGGAACTTTGGAAGGATCCCTAATGGTTGACTAGTTCCTCCGTCAAAAGCCATCAAATTCGGTGCGACCGACACAAGCTGTGGGGAACCCAAAGCTTGCCAAGTAGTGGCAGGCATAAGACTGACAGATGCACCCTCATCCAAAACAGTGCCAGGTATCGCCTTATTATAGGCGTGTACCATGACCCAGAAAGGCACATGGGATGGAAGGTGGGAGGTGGTCAAACGACTCTAGTCGAAGGAAACGACTGAACTACTTGGTGGGGGAGTCGTATGATTGCCCCCCTGCTCTAAAGAAACCGAAGCAGGACTCTCGGGAGTAGCTGGGATAGAAGAGTCATTTCCGGACTCAAGAGAATCTGAGGAGACGAGAAGAACATGGGAGTGATGCTCTTCCGAAACAGAGTGGTCGATGGGTGGTGAACTCAAGTCGACACTCTATCCGACCAATGGTTGGTCTGGAACAGGCTAGGCACAGCCAGGTTCGGGAAGAGGGGCCTGGACAAGAGAAAAATGTGAATCAATCTCTTGGTCGGCAGGGGGACGATCTGCGGCTGCAGAGAGACGTTGATAACCAATGGGAAGTTGGGGTGAGGGAGCTGTAAGACTTTCCAAGACAACATAGGCTTTATCCATGAGTGGACAAAGGTGAAGGGGATGATTGCCTTCACAACGTTTACAAGGGATTCGAATCTTCCCTTTTCCCTTACCATTTCCAGCTGATAGGGTAGCATCGTCGTGAGCTCCAGAGGACGATGAGGAGCGGGCCGAATCATGAGACCATACTTCTAAGATCCTGGGAATGCCAGGACAATCGCGAAGAAGGTGGTCATCCTTGCACAATCTACAAGGAAATTTGACCTTCCGCGGAGGAGTAGAAGGTGGCCCAATGGGAGGTGTACTCAAGGCAGTATCTACACTTTTAGCCTCTCCCTTAGGAGACTTCTTCTTCTTCGTCGTCTTCTTCTTCTTCTTAGCCACCTGGTTACTCGAATCGAGACTTTCACCAGGCGAAGTAGAAGATGAGGATGTAGAAGCAGGCGAAGAAAGGGAGAGGTCCACCTTAGAATCAACATGATGTTGTTCAGGTGGAGGGACTGATTGACCAGAAGTTGAGATGGCAGGGACCAAAGAGGTTGAGAACAACCAAACAGGCAACCCAACAGTTAACCCTGGGCGAGACAACGTTGCCATATAAGGAGCACCAACATTCCCAAAACGAGCGAAATGTCCAGGATTCCTGTCAGTGGGGATCCCTGGGTTGGTGAACCTCAGAAAAGTTGCCATTGAGAACGAAAAAGAAGCCTACTCAAACTAACGCAAACGATATCTAACCGGGTAAATGTGAATCGTGGTCGAATAAATTTTAAGACAAAGGAACTGAACTTGACCTTTTCACTTTTTAAGAGTCGAGAAAAGGACAAAAAGATGACTCTAGTCTCCTTCGAATGTTTAATGAGCCCGAAGTGACAAAATGCTCAGCTGAGCCTTTTCTTTTAGGGAGTCCAAAAACGATCAAAAGTGACTACTCTGGAGAAACTAGGCAAAGGGTTTACCAAACAAATCCATAAAACTGCATATACACCTTGGCAATCATATGAAACCAAGGACTTTCTGTACGACAGTCAATCTTCCCGAATGCTATGTTCGGTGTGTTACGGTTTGTAAGGCGGCAGACACGCCTTCTTGTGGATCAAGGATGATAACCTAGTGGGGTCTCCCCATATACTTGATGGTACCTGGGAGAACAAATCTATGTTAGACCACTATTGAGTCACAAAAGGAGGAATCACCCAACCTTAATGTGAAACAATAGTGACTAGGTTTAACGACGCCGGAACACGTCTCTAGCCTAGACCTCTAGATGTATGCGTTAAGTTCCAATGCATTGTTAAGTTTATTCAGTTCATTTTACGGTTGATCTTTGATTAGGTTTCAATTTCCAGGTCCTACCGTATGTAATCTCTCACAATTTCCTAAATGCAAACTATATGCCAAAATATATCATTTCGTTCGATGAATGCTAACTACGAGAGGGTTGAGAGCTTTCACACAAACAAAAATGACCATAAAACAATCAACAATAACTCTAATGCAGCTAATGGCAATTAAAAATTTTTTTCTCTAAAATTACTAATCGCTAATAACAACGAAAAGCTTTAATTTCCATTAACTAATGCAAAGCAAAAGAGATTGTTCGTTTTCTTTTCAATGGAAAAGTGCACTAAACAAAATTTGAGAGATAATAACAAAGAGTAAAAGAGACAAATTTCACTCAATGAAAACACAATCAAGTCCCTGAAACACCAAGGCAATCTTTCAAACCAAGAAAAAAAATCTCAAAGACCTCAATGGGCCATGTAATCTAAGCCCAAAACGAAGCCAAACGAAATCCAAGCGAAAAGAAGAGAATCACTCGAATAACGCAATAAAAAGTTTAACAATCACTGAAAAAGTGCAAGAGAGTAACCAAAAAGTTGACTGGACCAACAGAAGACCAAAACTCCTAAGGAAGGCTCGATGCACAAAGCCACTAGATGCCCTAGGGCTAAAATGTGAAATCGGTAGAAAAAAGCAAACACCCAAAGGGTAAAGGCCAAAAGCCAATCAAACAAGACTCTAACACATTAAAGTGATTGAAAGATAGTATCCAGACACAAAAACCAAGCTTGGAAGGTTCAAAACAAGCAAACTCTAAAAGGTTCCCTGGGCTGGTGTGACTTTCAGGCTAAAAGTAGCGCCAACTGAGGACTGGCGCGGTCTGTACATTGACAAGTGCGCCAATTGGCGCGACTTTCATGCAAAAAGGAGCGCCAATTGAGTTTGCTATGCTAAAATAAAAATGAGTAATCCAAGACTAGGCCAGCAGTACCCAGACAGACCAAGAAGCAGGAGACAACAGAGGTTCCAACCTAGAAATCTATCTAAGCAATCAAAATGAGAAAAAACCAAAGAGACAAGACAAACTCCAAGTTGTTTAGTTCGTAAACCAAACCGGAGATTGACTGAAGTGGCGTTGATCTACTTTGCTAATGAAAAGCAATAGCATTTCGAAGGCTATCTGGCCATACTTCAGGCTCCGTCTAAAGTTTACAAATCAAACAACAAGCTAACTCCCCAGTGGAGTTGCCAAATTGTTGTGGAGGTAAATCCCCTCTGCGGATAGAGGCGATCCCTACTAGCCCAGAACGGGTCTAGCAACAATGAAACAATGCTAACACACAGGTCCCTAATTGCAAATTAAAGGTAAATGATGAGAGCCAACTTGGATTCCAATGCTAGTATTGTAGAAGAGTCGACGCCACCGTTCCTTTGCTCCGGCCGGTTACGATCCCCACGATCTCCGTGAATGGACACCTACACATGAAAAGAACAACACAAATACAAGCATAAAATCCAATTGATGCAATTATATACCAGTGAGAAAAGATATAACTCAAACATCATTACAAAATACAATGAGAGTGGAACCATAATGATAGTCATCTATTATTGATAAACAACAAAGAAGAATACAACCATAGTTTTGACGTCAAATCCTCCTTTGGCTGGGTGGTCAGCAACACATGTCTTGCAAAGCCTGTTAGGATGGGGAACAAGCCTCTCTCTCCTTGGTTACAAGAATCTCCTCACTTAGATTTGGCCTTATGGGTGCAAAGAAGGCTCTTGCATCAATTCCTTGGACTTCTGAAAGTATAATTCTCCCTATGCCGAAACTCCAACTCCAACTAGCTTGTCAAAGGCAAAAGAACAAGCTTTTATAGATAGAGGGGAAGGAGATAAGATCAATCACAAAATCCATGGGATTGGGTTTATCCTTAAAAAGCTATTATGGATAGAGGGAAAGGAGATAAGATCAATCACGACATCCATGGGATTGGATTTATCCTTAAAAAGCTTCATGAGTGGATTGGAAAAAACCTTCGCGCATTTGTTTGTTAAAAACTTTACCAAACTGGGTTGGCGTGAGTGTGACTCTGAGACAGAGCGCCCATTGGCGTGCCCTTTTTGTTGGATTTCCCCCATTGGCGCGAGTAATACATTAGGAAACCGTTCTAATGGAAAAAGGGAACTTTTTAAGGGTATCATGTAGGAGATGTCTTCAGGGCATATGAATTCCATACTTAGGGGAATATAATGCAAGTGTTTTCAAGTTATGTCACTTCTCACAGGTCCCGGAATGAGTCCTCCAAAGTGCAGGAGAGTGGTAACAGGGACGGTGACAAATGGTGACAAATTACTATGTAACAAACCGTATTGTAAACTCCTACACTATCTCATTTGGGTTTCTTTTCATAGCACTGTACTCAGCCAATATCTGTAATGGATTATTCTTCTTCTCCCACTGGGATAAGAATAACTCTATCAATTGTTGGGAACTATTGACGGAATTGGCTTCCAGACTGTGAAAACATTTCTTCACATCTCCAGAAAAATTTTGGGCTATAATTCTCATCTTTGCATCCTCCTCATCAACCTCTTCAAGGTCAATAAAATCTACCATTTTGTCAACATGTTGCTGAGTTGTAGTATCTGATGTTCCATAAAAAAGAGGGAGTCTTTGACCATAGTTCTAAGGTAGGGCAGAAAGTTGACCAAGTAATAGTAGAGGAGAAAACCATGCCATGACTACTGGAGGAGGTAGTAGATGTACTACAATGGGTTGTGTAGGTATTACAATAGGTTGTGTTGATGGAGATGATGACACTAGCAGAGATAGTGGTAAACTAACAATGGAAGATGATGTAGCTGATGTGTTTGGAGATGAAGTAGAGGATGAAGTAGTAGCCAGGTTTTCAAGCTGATATTGAATGTAAGCTTTCTTGGTAGTGATTTGAAGTTGGTCTACTAAGCTTTGAAGTTTATCAAAATTTAACCACAACTCGTGATCAATTTTGGAAAAGAGAGATTTAGCAGAAGGGAGGTAGGAATCAAACCTAATAGGATCAAAAACCACTTTCGAAAGGGAAGACTTAGATTTAGATCGAAACAAAGATTGCTCAAACTGAATATCAAAACAAATATCTTCAACAGTCAATAATTGATCAGGTAGAGATGTAGTTTTTACCAATTTTCTAGGTTCACTTTCAGGAATAGGAGTTTTGAGTTTCTTAAGTAACTTCTCTGGATCATCAATAATAGTAGGTGGATTTGGGTCAGGATTTGACCTCGTGTATCTTTTAGGAGCCAAATTGTTTTACGCCTTGAACTTGATGTGATTACTTAAATCAGCCTTCCTTTGGATACTGGAATATGTCACCCACAAAACCAGTCTTGAAAGCACTAATAGAACTAACCCCAGGAATGATATAACAATCATTTCCCCAACAACGGCGCTAAAATGTTATCCCCCACAATGTCCCAGGCTGAGAGGAATCGACAGAGGTAACGACAAACCAGGCTTTTAGTTTGGTAACTAGCCCTACCAAACCAGAGAGGGCTCTCTCTATGAAATCACAACCAATAGATGACTACCAATAGATGACTGAGATGTAAAGGGTTCTAGGCTAGATAGCTAGGCTTAGGTAGGTTTTGGAAAATTTAGAGTTCTTTTACTGGATAAGGGAGAAACACCAGGTAGCTAAGTCAAAGGGCCAAAGGATTACAACAACAAAGATATGAAGGAGCAATGTAGCAGCACTTTCTTGATGGATTTTAGGTTTTCTCAGTGTAGTATGGTGTTCACAAGAAGCATAAATGTCTTAATGAGCATGAAACATGAATTTATTAAGCAAGGGTGAAAATAACATATAATAATTTTCCATCAAAACAGAGCTTAGTGAAAAGAATTATGTTTACAAACTGTAAGAAAAACTATTGAAGAGTTGATGAATAGAAAGAGAAGATAAATATCATTCGTATAAAGTAATAACAAAGCAAAAAAAACATCATAAACTTACTGCACATGAATTCATAAATAATAGCTGCAAACTATGTCTTTTGATTTCCAAAAATGTCAAATACAGGCTACAATGGTTCTCTCCTCAGATATCCAACCAGTCCAATGACTGAGAAAATAATACATAAAGGCCAAAAACAACTTCTCCTTAGGCTCAAGGGTTGAATCCATGGCTCTAGTAGTGGTTACATGAGTGGTTTTAACCAAACCCTAATGCCTAGGGAGGTTGAAAAAAATTCTATAATTAACATTAGTTGTAACTTCCCTCATAAATGAAGCTCAATCTACATCAAAAGAAAGACTATCCATACATTAATACATCATATTTACATTTACTTTCACTCTATCATTCTTTTACTTCACCAATTTTACCTTTACCCAAATCAAACTAAAAACCCTGAGAAATTACTATTGGGCGCAGGATCCCCCAAGGAAAGTTGTGGGGCTTAAAGCCAATATTTTGGCTAAAAATTGTAAAATCGGATGTAAAGACTCTACATTTTGTGGGTGCGGAGCGTGAAGTTGTAAATGAGTCATAGGGTTGTCCGCCCTCAATTTTGTAATGTAATGTCGGCTTTAGATATCTACCCATGGTCCACGGACCATGAGATTGTATAAATAGAGTGAGGCTCTAAGTTGTAAAACAATGAATCTAAGTAGTGATCAAAGGATGAAGAATTGAGTCTTACCTAAAGTGTAGAGTCAGGTCTTTGGGTTGTATAGTAGAAGAAGGATCTGCAGCTGAGTGCACAAAGGCCTAGCAGTCCGCAACTAGGTGTGCGAACCCCTAGAGATGAGTGTGCAAGGTGAGTCGAGTCTATAACCATTGAAGCATTAATAAAGAGAAGTTTTGCATCAATTCTGTGTATCTATTTCTTGTTTTTATGCATCTAGTATATTGGGTATGAATTGAATTTTTACTGTTTATATGGTGTGCGAACATATATGATTGTGTTGATTAAGTGAATGTGAGATAAAGTGTCTGCCTACACGAAGTTAACTAACATTTATAAGAAGATAAGTAAGATCCGCAGGGTAACTTAAGGAAATAGCGTAGATCGCTGCCATAGCAGCATGAAATCACCTCAGCCCCTAGTTAGGGTTGTGCGAAGAACAATTGTAGCAAATCGTGAAGGTATAGCAGGTCAAAACAATGCGCGACGTGATCTATAAACACTTCAATCAGCTATAGTGAGGTAGAGTGATGCTTCAATCAGTAGACACTTCAATCAGCTATAGTGAGGCAGAGCAACGCTTTCTCAAAGGACCGTGAGGTAAGTACGTGTTGTGTTAGACAACAACCCCCCATTTCAAAATTTTTATCCGAAACTTTAATTAGAAATGGGTCCCCTTTTTAAGACTTAGTTAAATTCAATAATTCAATAATAATCACATGCTTGGATTTAATCACATAATACATGCAAGTCCTTATGAAAAGGTCTGATCTGATAGAAATATTATCCAAAACCTTTGTGTAAAACAAATGTAAAATAGTATGTCGTATCCTTTATTTAAAGGATATGCTTAAGAGGCTCTCATTAGCAAATCTCTGATGCGATAATGCTATCAGAAATCACAAATCACAAAGTGGAATAATGAAGCATTCCAAACGTCTATGCCAAACCCTCAATGTGATAACAAAATCACAATTGGCCATCGCACACAGCATGAAACACATAAAAAAATCCCCTTTCGAATTCGCTGATGCGATATCATAAAGGAAAGTGTGCTTTTTGAGAAAAGGCTATTAAAGTGTATATTAGCGAGTTTAACCCTTGAATCAATAATAAGCGAGAAACAAGCGATTTACTTATTATCCCGCCTCCTAACGATACCTCTCACATTTATCACAATCGGGGCTACCTATGGAAAACGCTTAAGCTTGACCTGTGAACCTCCCGATCTGTGATATGCGATTTTTCGCTAATCGCTGATCGGGAAAACCAAGGGATCCATGTTAAAGGACTATTATTCATATGTGCGATGTGACATATCATTATTACATTTAATTATCATGATTGGAAGTTACGGAAGTCATTAATATAGCAGTTAAGGTTGAGTCCTTCGAGGATTTCATCCATGGTAATATTTGATTTCATTTTTCTTATCATGCTTGAATTACCATAACTCTTTTCATTTCACATTGGCTTTGAACGGGTTTATTTCTCTGTTACGTTCTTTTGTTGTTTGCACAGAGCAAGTCTGAGTTGATGAATCCAGTAAAGATGATGAAGAAATCCAAGAAACCCAAGGCCCCCATCATAGCCAAAGAAGAACCAGTGAAGAAAGTGTTAATATCTGATACTACCTGCCTCGGTTTAGGCAAGGCATCCTGGGAAAGTATCTACAATTTGCTAGAGGCTGAGGATCTAGAAGAAATTGAAGAAGAGGCAACAACAGATTCCACGAGTAAGTCAGAGAATACTCTTAGAGATTTGGCCTGCTCTTATCTTCATAGAATAACAGCCCGCGCCAAAGTGTTACCTTATAATGACGTCGTCAGATGGGTTATTGAGAGCATCAATATTACAGACAGAACGTTCTTTACTGCCAATGGAAGAATGTTTGGGTCGTTTAGAGCAGAAGATATTAAACAAATGTACCATTTTCCTGAACCAGAGAAGTGTTATAACAAAGCATTTTTAAAGGCTTTTTCCAAGGAGAACACCATTGAATCTGACCCTATCAGATAATGGATGCATTTTTTGACGAAGCACAAGCATGAAACATCGGGTATGTACTCCGTAGATTCATTGGCATCCCCTTATTGTTATGTTGGTTCAATGATGTGCAGACTCTTTGCAGTCCATGATTCTGCTAAATTTTCTATTGAAATGGTATCATTAATGGAGGCTACAATCAATTCCTATATCATGGATTGGGCGACCATTTTGTCCGACAAAATGGCTAGCCAAATACTTGATTATAGAAAGAACAGGTTCATGACCACTCGGGTAATACCCTCGTTTTATATGAGTGCTTATATTATGGACACCATTTGTTTTAATTCCAAATACCCCATTCTTTGATGGAAATGGACTCCGCAAGATCCCAATCCCATTCACATTTATCATAAGGAACTGTGGAAATCCCATTACAAAAGCCACCTATATAGAATTTGTCATGGTTTCATCCTTCCCTTGTATTATGCCATATTCAATAAACCTACTCCTAGGTTATCCGAGGAAGTCTCAGTCGACCTAACTGCAATTGGTAGTTGGTTTGGTCAAGAGAGATTCACCTACATAAGACTTTTCAGTAGCACTATCAACCCACATGTCCTTCCCCTGTATATCCCTGATAAACTATTGGCCAAAGAATTAGCACATCAAATAACAATTGAAGGGATGTCAAGGAATCTTAAGGAGTCTAAAAAGCACATGTGGCCAACATTTCCCCTCCGATGCGGCGCTTTTACCCTGCATGACTTCAAACATGCAGAGAAGGAAGTCGGGAAAATAAATCTGTTAAATCTTGCAATCATCCCAAAAAGGCAGTATGATCCTAGATCAATTGCCTACAATGTTACTTCTTAGGCAAAAATCACCAAATTTTAACATGAGAAGAATAGTTACGATGATTTGTTTGTTTTAGCTGAAGTATTTTCTCAAGTCAAACATCTGGCCAAAATCAAATTGGGAGTGGAAGGACTAGAGGAATTTTATAAGTTCAGGACATAGAGATTGGAAATGCTACCTCTAGACTTATTAAACACAACCTCTATGGTACAACCACAAGGCCACAGTGAAGAGAAAATTAGTGAGAAGACTCTCGAAATTGAAAAGATTCCTGAGAAGGAGAAGACCCCAGAAAAGGAACAGAAGCAGGGAGGAACTAGTGAACCCCTTGATATGGATATTAATATTGATCCTAAGTTAATCAAGGAATGGGAACAATTTGATTTGATCATCAGTAACCCCAATAAATCCCAAGAGTTCACTACACCAGAAGTGGCTACAGTGCAAAAGCCAGAAGTCAACACAGTTCTGATTGAAGGAACAAGCGGCCCACCCAGGTTTCAGCAAGACATGGAGATTATTCCCGAGAATCCTACTAAGGAGATTGTACTACAAACTAAAGAAATACCACCACTTGATGTCTTCTACAGTCCAAAGCATAGGGCTATAGTTAAAAGACAGAAGAAGAAGAAGAGGAAAATTGATCAAAGTCCTCTTTTGACTCCTCAGGCAGAGATGATGAACGTGGTATGGAAAGTAGATTCCTCTGAATATTTAAAAAAAAATTCGTAGTATGCGGGAGCTTACACAGTAGCGACAATGGATAAGGCCTCAGAGGTCAGCCACCTGATGAGGGAAAAAGACCAGGCAATCATCCAACTGGAGGCACAATCGGCAGGACAACAACAAAAGATAGATCAGCTTGAGCAGCAGTTGATAGAACAAAGGCAGCAAAATGAACAACTAAAAGAGCAGTTAAAATTGGAATAGCGGAGGATTGATGAACAGACTCTCCATAAAAAACAGGAGTTGTCTCAGGAGTTGAGCAGACTGCAGATGTTGAGTTAGTAGGAGAAGAAATCAAAAGAAGAACAAATTGCGCAAATGAAAGAGTAGATAGAATAGTTCAAAGGGTATCCATAGGTAAATGAATTCAGAACAGAAGCCCTAGAAATGACCAAGGCTTTGTCCCGACAATTGGATATTCTATGTCACAATATATCATTGGCCACCCCCTTATGTGATATCTCTGCATCCATGATTGAAAAAGTAGTAGATGCCAGGTTTGAATTAGATAAGGCAGATGAAAAGTTAACCAATTTTCTATCATGGCAAGATTCAAAAGAAGGAATAGCTGCCAATCTACCAAGAATACAAGAATCACATAAGGAAATCTTGTTTTCTGAATGGGAGTCCCAATTAATGAAAATGAAAGAGCCACGTCCAGATGCAAAGCTGCAACAAATAATCTGATCGAATTGATAAATAACAATTTGCATATGTCTAATTTGATCACAGATTTCTCTCCAGGTAAACTCCCAAAGGAAAAGTTGTTGGAACAACATTGGAAACAAGAGCTGGCACACAGGGAAAAATTGATTGGAGGAATCCAAAGCTTGACATGGGAAACATTCTGGTTTTTCCTTGTCAAGCTGCATAGTCAGCAGATGGCCATGAAGTGTCTCTCAAATGCAATCAACTGCATGGTATCTAAACTCTCTGATGCCACCTATACAGCACAACTACATTCTAGGATGAATTAGCCACCAAAAATCTAACCTATGCTCGCAATCTATCAACTGCAATCACTGGAAAATAAGCCGATACAGTGAATTTATTCAACTGCCACAACACTGTTATTTTCATGATAAATCCCAGATTTATGTGTCTTTAGTTAGAACAGCGCATCGATTTTTATTCATAGTTTGTTGTCATTGTTAGTATTTAAAGACCCATTCATGTATTTAGAAAGGGTCCGCAATTTGTGTTAAAACTTAACTTGGAAGTTGCACTACTGTACTTCTGATATATATTTTTTTAATCAAAGACTGGACCAAAGTTCTGCATTTTGACGAAGAGGCTCTTATGAGATTTGCATTATTGCGTCTTTTGAAGGCAGTCCCAAATTAGAAAGAAGAATTTGAATGTGATTTACATCGGAAGGATCCAAATGCATACGATACTATTATCTATGTTTTTTGTTTTATTTCTCTATGTGAATGAACTTTTATCAACATTGCTATTATTGATATGTATATATGTTTTTCAAAAGAACTTGCCACTTCTAAATGTTTCAGAATTGTTATCTTTTGAATATATATATCAGTGATATATTATGATCAATGCGATAATGTTTTTATTATTACTTTGTTTAATTAATTAAACAAAGTAATCATCATATGAATGCATATTCTATTTTATGAATAAGTCATCTTTATGGTCATTTGTTTAATAGAAACAATTAAGAATCGTGTTGTTAAAAGAAAACCCGGGATAGATTAGTTATCATTGTATATTTTTGAACTTTAGAGTAAAGCACTTATCACTCTCGTTATACATTACAAACCAATCACCTATCAATTCATATATCACTGGGACACTGGTCCCATTAC
This sequence comes from Pinus tabuliformis, assembly GCA_031772625.1. Classification (NCBI taxonomy): domain Eukaryota; kingdom Viridiplantae; phylum Streptophyta; class Pinopsida; order Pinales; family Pinaceae; genus Pinus; species Pinus tabuliformis. Next base: position 974,009,191 of record CM062813.1, read on the forward strand.
ATCCAGTCAGAGCCACCACACCAAACAGAAAAGAAGCTACACTAAGGTCTGGACTAGGTGGTTTTCCCCAACGTTGATGCAACGATTTCAGAGGCATCAACATTTTTGGTGCTAGAAAGAGGGCTTGAACTATGAATGGTGAGCAAATTCAAATCCATAGCCCATTCCGAGAGTAAATCTCCCTCAACATCTCCCCCAACTTCTCCCTCGCATTCTAAATCTCCAATTTTCAAGCGAGAAGTAGAAAAAACAACAACCACTGCTAAAAACTTGAACATATCAGAAAAATCCACTCTTGAACCCCCTGAAGTTCAGTCTTTGATTCATAAACTTCAAGGGTTTTCAATATCACAAGAGAAGTCTAAGTTATCTCAAGGCAATGTGACTTCGTAATACATTCATTCTCATCCTCTTATAAGATTACAGAGTGAAACAATTGGTATTGAATCAACATAATTTCCTCTACCTAAAAGGAAAAGAGCTAGGAAGACCCCTGAAGAGTCTGATAGCGAGACTCTTTCATCATCATCATCCATTTCATCCAATCCATTGCAAATTCAACCATCCACTTCCCAACTTCATATTATTGTCCAACAGGGTACTAGAACTCCAACATCTTCTTCCCAACCACTTGTAACTACATCCTCACTTTCTTCTACTATTAGATCAACAATGGCACACAATCAACCACAACCGAGGCCATGGAAAAATCCAGGGGAAGTCGCAATGCCTACACCCTTGAGTCAATTGCCAGCTCATCTCGAAAAGTGGTTACCAAAGTTTAACCCAGATATAGGCATACTAGCAAAAGAACACATAAACAACTTTATGTTGTCAATAAACTTAAACGGGGTGACGAAAGAAGATGTTTTTGTTAGGATTTTCCCATATACCTTACAAGGAGTAGCTGGATCATGGTATTTTTCATTACCAGCAGGATACATTACTAGTTGGAATGCTTTCCAAGAGTAGTTTTTGAGTAAATTCGGTGATGACAGGTGCACAACGACATTAATCAATGATCTCTTAAATCTTAAAATTGAATCAAGAGAACCTATAAAAGATTTAAACTTGTGATTTAATAAGCTCTTAAATAATATTCCTGCCACGTCTAAGCCCGGTGAAGAGTTTCGAAGTGAATGGTATATTTCTGCCTTACCTTCAAATATAACAATCTTTGTTGATAGAGCTGCAAAGCCCCCTTAGCAGAGAATATGGATGAAGTAATCGCCATTGAGAAACGTATCATCGCTTTAGAGAAGAAAATTGCTCTTGAAGAGTGAAAGTCCAAAAAAGTTACTTTTAAAGATGATTCAAAGAAGAAAGTGGTTAAAGATCCATATGATATGGAGGGTCTACAAAAGGTTTTAAAGACTATGTCAAATGAAATGGTAGAAATTAAGAAACAGGTAGCCGAGACCTCCACTACAAAGCCATTTAGAAACTTCAAAAGAGCTGAATCAAAACCACATAATGATAGATCTAATGCAAAATCAGATCCAGATAATGATGAGGATGAAGATACAATCTTGTCATCAGAGGAAACTGAGGAAGATGAGGTTGTTCAATGTCATGGTATGTGGGACTTCATTTTGCCCAATTCAAATACTGAAAGTGAATAGGAAGCTTTCCCAGTAAGTACCAGGAGTAAAGTAGCTGCAGAGCTTGTTCAACCAACTCAAAAGAAGAAAATGTTGAATCAACACAATTTCCTCTGCCTAAAAGGAAAAGGGCTAAGAAGACACCTGAAGAGTCTGATAGTGAGACTCTTTCATCATCATCATCCATTTCATCCAATCCATTGCAAAGTTAACCATCCACTTCCCAACTTCATATTATTGTCCAACAGGGTACTAGAACTCCAACATCTTCTTCCCAAACACTTATAACTACATCCTCACTTTCTTCTACTATTAGGTCAACAATGGCACACAATCAACCACAACTGAGGCCATGGAAAAATCCAGGGGAAGTCGTAATGCCTGCACCCTTGAGTCAATTTCCAGCTCATCCCGAAAAGTGGTTGCCAAAGTTTAACCCAGATATAGGCATACTGGCATAAGAACACATAAACAACTTTATGTTGTCAATAAACTTAAATGGGGTGAAAAAAGAAGATGTTGTTGTTAGGCTTTTCCCATATACCTTACAAGAAGTAGCTGGATCATGGTATTTTTCATTACCAGCAGATTCATTACCAGTTGGAATGCTTTCCAAGAGTAGTTTTTGACTAAATTCGGTGATGACAGGTACACAACGACATTAATCAATGATCTCTCAAATCTTAAAACTGAATCAAGAGAACCTATAAAAGATTTAAACTCGTGATTTAGTAAGCTCTTAAATAATATTCCTTCCACGTCTAAGTCTGGTGAAGAGGTTCGAAGTGAATGGTATATATCTGCCTTACCTTCGAATATAAAAATCTTCGTTGATAGAGATGCAAAGCCCACCTTAGCAGAGAATATGAAACAAGTAATCGCCATTGAGAAACATATCATCGCTTTAGAGAAGAAAACTACTCTTGAAGAGAAAAAGTCCAAAAAAGTTACTTTTAAAGATGATTCAAAGAAGAAAGTGGCTAAAGATCCATATGATATGGAGGGTCTACAAAAGGTTTTAAAGACTATGTCAAATGAAATGGTAGAAATTAAGAAACAGGTAGCTGAGACCTCCACTATAAAGCCATTTAGAAACTTTAAAAGAGCTGAATCAAAACCACATAATGTTATATCTAATGCAGAATCAAATCTAGATAATGATGAGGATGAAGACACAATCTTGTCATTAGAGGAAACTGAGGAAGATGAGGTTGTTGAATGTCATGGTATGTGGGACTTCATTTTTCCCAATTCAGATACTGAAAGTGAATAGGAAGCTTTCCCAGCAAGTACTAGGAGTAAAGTAGTTGCAGGGCCTATTCAACCAACTCAAAAGAAGAAAAATGTAAGTCCTACTTCCAATGATAAGGCTTCCATAAAGAAATCTACAGGAGTGCCTACTCAAAATCAGCCATCATCTTCCAATCCACCCTCATCATCGAAGACATTGGTAGTCTCTGACTCTATGGATTACAACATCATAGAATACATGAATAAGACTAGAGCAAATATCTCTTTATTTGAGCTTAGCAAGCTCAAACATCAACAGAAATTGCTACTCAAAGAATTAAATGCAGTACCTTCTTCTCCTCTTCCAAATGTTGTACTGTCCAAGGCATCTAAAGGAATAGGTAAGCCACCATCAAATAGAGTAGATGGTACTAATGTTGTTTTTATCGCAGATAGATCTAATTCTCATACCCCTCCTTTTCTCAAGATTTACTTATGAAATCTACAATAGAAATCTGCAAAACTACTTAATAGATTCAGGGGCTTCATCAAATATAATGCCAGTCTCGGTTTGCTCAAAATTGAACATTGACCCCCAAAAATCTGCAGTGCATATTGTTCAGTTGGATCGAACTAAGGTTCAAGTATTAGGAGAAATCAATTCAGTCACCATTAGGTTATCAGCTGATCCTAGAGTAGTTCAGAGAATTGATATATTGATTGCTGACATTCCTGAGTTTTATGGGTTAATTCTAAGCAAGGATTGGTCTGAAAAACTCCATGGTTACATTTCTACTGATTGATATCATATGTGGCTTCCCTATAAAGGGAAACCAAATCAAATTAAGATCGATTGGGAGAAGCTCATGACCCATACTGTAATAGAGTTTGAGTAGGAAAATCATCCTATAGCTTTCAATAATAACATTCTTGGGAATTACTCAGTAGAATCATTCTTTGGTAATTTTAATGCTCAATCATCACCTTTCTTTGTTAATAGTTTCACATCGTAAATAGAATTTTTTTCTCATACAGATATATCAAAGTGTATTACTATCGCTGAAGAAATTGTAGATAAAATTGTAGATAAGCCTGTATTTTGGTCTTTATATTTTGATGGGTCAAAATCCAATGACAGTGCAGGAGAAGGATGTATTTTAGTTAGTCCTTAGGGGGGAAAAACTATGTTATCTTACAGACTGGAATTTGAGTGTAGAAATAATACTATTGAATATGAGGCATTGATTCAAGGACTGTACAAACCAATAGGCCTGAAAGTGCAATATCTAAAAGTATTCGGTGATTCTGAGATTTTTATCAAATAGGTAAGGAATACTATTCATTGCCTTTTCGGACATCTCAAGCATTATCAGTCCTTAATTCAAGACCTTATATCTCATTTTCTAGCATTTTATATCTCTCCCATTCCTAGATCTAAGAATGCAGCAGTTGATTTATTAGCCAATGTTGCTTCTAAGCTCCTCCCATCCGAGGATTACAACCCTGATAAGTTTTCATTCAAATTGATTTTTAGACCATTGATTCCAGAAAATGTCACAAATTGGCGGGTATTTAATTATGATGATGAAATTTTGAATTTCTTAACTTCTGAGAGATCCTATGATGACTAGATTATTGATGAGAGTGATCATGATATTCAAATAAACCAAAGACCTAAGGAGAATTCCATACCAGAATCAGTAGTCAAACTTGAAGATCTTTATGACATCAAGGATAGGTTTAAAAAAGCTACTAATTAAAAATTTCAAAGTTCTACTTTGAGGTTTGAATTAATAAATCTTGGCACTGAGGCCAAACCACAAAATATTAATCTGGGATTAGGGCTCACCTCAGAAGAAATATTTTCCTTTATCAGACTGTTGAATAGATATAAAAATGTTTTCACTTGGAATTATGATGACCTAAAAACATATGATACTTCTATCATGCAACACACAATCCCAATGATTGCTTAAGAGAAACCAGTGCAGCAGAAATTGAGGAAGATCCATCCAAACCTAGAAAGTCAGATCAAAGCAGAGTTAAACAAACTCTTGAAAGCTAAGATAATTTTCCATGTTAGACATTCAAAATGGGTTTCTAACATGGTACATGTTAGAAAGAAGAACGGTGACATTATAATTTTCAACGATTTCAAAAATCTTAATAAGGCTAGCCAAAAGGATAACTTCCCACTACCAACAATGGAACAAACTCTTCATTCAGAAGTTTTTCTGGATATAATCAAATATTGGTGCATCCAAATGACAGACTGAAGACTACTTTCAGAACCAAGTGGGGAACATATGCTTACCAGAAAATGCCTTTCGGATTAATTAATGCTGGGGCTACCTTCCAAAGAGCAATGGATATAGCATTTAAAGGTTTGATTAATAAGTCAGTAGTTGTCTATTTAGATGACATAACTATCTTTTCAAAGAAAAGAGCGAATCATTTTCATGACTTGAAACAAATATTTGAACGCTGTAAAAGGTATGGGATTTCATTAAATCCCAAGAAATCATTCTTCGCTCTTGATCAAGGTAAACTCTTGGGATTTATTGTGTCCAAAGATGGCATTTATATCAAACCAGAAAGAATCAAAGCGATTTCAGATATTCCTCTTCCACACAATAAAAAATCAATGCAATCATTTTTAGGTCAAATAAATTTTGTAAAAAGATTTGTTCCTAATTTTTCACAAATTGTTTTACCATTACAGACCATGATTAAGAAAAATTCGGTGTTCAAATGGGGGCATAAAGAAAAGGAAGCTTTTGATTCAATCAAACAGGCAATCATTAATGCTCCTACATTAAACACTCCAAATTTTTCCAATCATTTTATTTTATATACTTTAGCATCCGTTACTTCTTATGCAGCTGTGTTGACACAAATAAATAATAAGAAAGTTTAAGCACCCATATCATTTTTCAGTGCGAATCTACAAGGTGTTGAACTTAATTATTCTGAAGTAGAAAAGAAATCCTTCGTTGTGTTCAAATCTATTAAACACTTTAGGCCATTCCTCCTAAAGACTCATACAAAAGTAATAGTCCCATTCTTGGCAGTGAGACAATTACTAGTCCAAAGAGAAGTGGGAGAGAATAGGGCCAACTGGGTTATAGTGTTACAAGAATATGATTTAGATATTAAACTAGTGAAAATTGTAGAAGGTCAAGGTTTTTATAGGTTGTTAATAGGAGCTTCTAGCATGCCGGAACATGAAGGTTCAAACAATATTGAGGAAATAAATGAGATAAGTATCATCAACTCTGAATCTCAATATACGGATTTGTTATTTTATTTAAAAATTGGATATGCTCCTTCTAATCTCTTTTACAAAAATAAACGTGCCTTAAGATTGAAAGCAAAACACTTCGAGATTATTGATTATGTGTTGTTTAGAAGGAATTATAATTCGGTTTTGTTAAGATGCCTTGAAAAAACTGAAGCACAAAAGGTCTTGCAGAAATTATGTGATGGTCCAATAGGTGGAGATTTTGGAGGTGATTCAACACCTCACAAAATTATACATGTTGGTTATTATTGGCCCACATTATTCAAAGATTCCCAAGAATATGTAAGGAAATATAGAACATGTCAAACTGTCAGTGGAAGACAAAGAAAGCCAGCCTTTCCTTTGCAACCAGTCAACATTGAACAACCATTTGAACAATGGGGACTGGATATCATAGGAGAGATTATTCCACATTCCTCCAAGCAGCACAGATATATCCTTACAGCCATGGATTACTTTACGAAGTGGGTAGAAGCAATTCCTTTGAAGGTAGCCAACTCTGATGCAATTATTGAATTCATAGATCAATTCATCATTACCAGGTTTGGCGTACCTAATGCTCTTATTTTTTATAATGCATCTTATTTTTCTGGAAATACCATACTTGAATTTTCTATTAAGAGAGGATTTAAATTGAAATATTCTACAAACTACTATCCTTAGGGTAATGGTTTAGCAGAATCAACCAACAAAAATCTGATCAAAATCATTAAGAGAACTGTTGACCAGAATCAAAAGAATTGGCACAAGTCTTTGATATTTGCATTATGGGCTAACTGCATAACACAAAAGGCCTCAATAGGTACTTCTCCATTCAATTTAGTATATGGGAAAGAAGCTGTTATACCAACAAACTTAGCACAACCATCTCTAGCCCTAGTGCAATTTATTGAGGAAAATCCCTCCTCTTCCATTCAATTAAGATATGATAAAATCCTTAAATTAGAAGAGGAAAGGGAAAAAGCCAAAATTACACATGCAAAGAATCAATGGATCATTAAGTCTTCCTTTGATACAAATTCTACCAGCCAAATTTTTTTACAAATTGGTGATCTTGTTTTGAAATGGGACAAAGCACACAAAGATAAAGGCAAACACACTAAATTTCAAAAAATGTGGTTTGGACCATTTCAAATCATCGAGAAGATAGGCCCATCAACGTTCATATTGCAAGATCTATTAGGAAAGAGAGATTCTCTTCCCGTCAATGGGCTTATCTTGAAAAAATTCTTTACTTAAGGAGGTAATTCCTTCTTACTTGTAAATATTCAATTTGTAGTTTTGTTTGTTTGATTTTTTATATTCAGGAAATAAGGTTGTAAATAGTCTTCCATTGACCTTTTACTATTTTGAAAGTTATTTCCGAAGATAGTGTATATACTTACTTTCGATAGATGGAAGCCTTTAAGGAAAAGACTACAGTTCTAGAAAGTTAGATAAAAATAAAGCTCTAAAAAATTCCTTTTTGTAAAACCTTTACAAACCTTGAAAATATTATAAATCATTTCAAGTTTTAAAAAAGTCAAGTGAGGTTATTTGTAAAAAGCTAAGACTTATCCAAACTTGGCATCTACAACTCTTAAATTATCATCCATACACTCTTAAGGAGTAAACCATTCACCCCATCCACAAAGTTAGTGATTTTTCATAGTGTAATTCTAAAATACGTTTGATATAAAAGATAAGAGGTCTCATTACGAGCCTACTTACCATGATCATAGGGAACTAATTAAACTTACATTACCAATACTTTATATCAAAACAGGGTAATGGCTTATAATTATAAGACAAGGGATCTCATCACGAGCTAGCTTGTTCAGTTCAATTACAACCAGTGAATGGCATTGTCAACAGCTGGCCACCAACCCAGGACAATGGCTTTTTATCTTTGAAAAGAAATAAAGAGGATAGAAAATACAAAAAGGAAAAAATATTTGTAAACATATCTTTTTGGATTATCTCTTAAAAGTTATACTCTTAGATGGATGGGGCAACGAATGATTAAATGGTTAAAAGGTAACTCTGTCGAGACTATAAACATTTGTTGGCAGTAGAGGCACTACCTATGACAACAGAGTCATCATAAAAGCTAGGTTGGAGAAGTCCTATTGTTTTATCTTTATCAACCAATCAGGGCTTAAATAAACTTAGAATGTTTTTATCTTTAAGATTGGAAAGAAATTTCAAAAATATTTTTTCATTATATTCAGATTTAATGTTTATCTAATTATTATTAGATTGTTTTCTTTATCCTCAAAAGTTTCCAAATTAATAAAGTCATAGATATTGCATTACTTTCTCAAAGATAATTGTTTCTCCCAAGGAATCACCAATTGTTGTGCTATACAACAACCCCCCATTTCAAAAATTTTATCCAAAACTGGGTCCCCTTTTTAAGACTTAGTTAAATTCAATAATTTCATAATAATCACATGCTTGGATTTAATCACATAACACATGCAAGTCCTTATGAAAAGTTCTGATCCAACAGAAATATTATCCAAAACCTTTGTGTAAAACAAATGTAAAATAATATGTCATATCCTTTATTTAAAGGATATGCTTAAGAGGCTCTCATTAGCAAATCTCTGATGTGATAATGCTATCAGAAATTGCAAATCGCAAAGTGGAATAATGAAGCATTCCAAAGGTCTATGCCAAACCCCCGATGCGATAACACAATCGCAATCGGCCATCACACATACCATGAAACACATAACAAAAGCCCCTTTCGAATTCGCCGATGCGATATCATAAAGGAAAGTGCACTTTTCGAGAAAAGGTCGTTAAAGTGTATATTAGCGGGTTTAACCCTTAAATCAATAATAAATGAGAAACAAGCAATTTACTGATTATCCCGCTTCCTAACGATACCTCTCACCTTTATCGCAATTGGGGCTACCTATGGAAAATGTTTAAGCTTGACCTGTGAACCTCCCGATCTGCGATATGCGAATTTTTGCTAATCGTTGATCGAGAAAACCAAGGGATCCATGTTAAAGGACTATTATTCATATGTGCGACACGACATATCATTATTACATTTAATTATCATGATTGGCAGTTACGGAAGTCATTAATATAGCAGTTAAGGTTGAATCCTTCAAGGATTTCATCCGTGGTAATATTTGATTTCATTTTGCTTATCATGCTTGAATTACCATAACTCTTTTCATTTCGCATTGGCTTTGAACGGGTTTATTTCTCTATTACATTCTTTCGTTGTTTGCACTGAGCAAGTCTGCATTAATGAATCCAGTAAAGATGACAAAGAAGTCCAAGAAACCCAAGGCCCCCGTCATAGCCAAAGAAGAACCAGTGAAAAAAGTGTTAATATCTTATACTACCTGCCTCAGTTTAGGCAAGGAATCCTAGGAAAGTATCTACAATTTGCTAGAGGCTGAGAAACCGGAGGGAACTGAAGAAGAGGCAACTGTAGATTCCACGAGTAAGTCGGAGAATACTCTTAGAGATTTGTCCTGCTCTTATCTTCATAGAATAGTAGCCCGCGCCAAAGTGTTACCCTATAATGACGTCGTCAGATGGGTTATTGAGAGCATCAATATTACAGATAGAATGTTCTTTACTGCCGATGGAAGAATGTTTGGGTAGTTTCAAGCAGAAGATATTAAACAAATGTACCATTTTCCTGAACCGGAGAAGCGTTATAACAAAGCTTTTTTGGAGGCTTTCGCCAAGGATAGTGCCATTGAATCCAACCCTATTAAATAATGGAGGCATTTTCCGACCAAGCATAAGCATGAAACTTCGGGTATGTACTCCATAGATTCATTGGCATCCCCTTATTATTATGCTAGTGCAATGATGTGCAGACTCTTTGGAGTCCATGATTCTGCTAAGTTTTCTATTGAAATGGTACCATTAATGGAGGCTGCAATCAATTCCTATATCATGGATTGGGCGACCATTTTGTCTAACAAAATGGCTAGCCAAATACTTTATTATAGAAAGAACAGGTTCATGACCACTCGGGTAATACCTCCATTTTATATGAGTGCTTATATTATGGACACCATTTGTTTTAATTCCGAATACCCCATTCTTGGATGGAAACGGACTCCATAGAATCCCAATCCCATTCACATTTATCATAAGGAATTGTGAAATCCCATTACAAAAACCACCTATATAGAATTTTTCATGGTTTCATCCTTCCCTTGCATTATGCCATATTCAATAAACCCACTCCTAGGTTATCCAAGGAAGCCTCAGTCGACCTAACTGCAATTGGTAGTTGGTTTGGTGAAGAGAGGTTCACCTACATAAGACTTTTCGGCAACACTACCAACCCTCATGTCCTTCCCCTATATATCCTTGATAAACTGCTGGCTAGGGAATTAGCACATCAAATAACAGTTGAAGGGATGTCAAGGAATATTAAGGAGTCTAAAAATCACATGTGGCCAACATTTTCCCTCCGATGCGGTGCTTTTACCCGTCATGACCTCAAACATGCAGAGAAGGAAGTTGGCAAAACAAAGTTGTTAAAGCTCGCAATCATCCCAAAAAGGCAGTATGATCCTAGATCGGTTGCCTACAATGTTACTTCTCAGGCCAAAATCACCAAATTTGAACATGAGAAGGATAGCTATGATGATTTGTTTGTTTCAACCGAAGTATTTTCTCAAGTCAAATGTCTGGCCAAAATCAAATTGGGAGTGGAAGGACTAGAGGATTTTTATAAGTTCAGGACACAAAGATTGGAAACGCTACCTCTGGAATTATTAAACACAACCTCTATGGTACAACCACAAAGCCACAGTGAAGAGAAAATTAGTGAGAAGACTCTCGAAATTTAAAATATTCTTGAGAAGGAAAGCACACCAAAAAGGGAGCAGAAGCAGGGAGGAACTAGTGAACCCCTTGATACGGATATTAATATTGATCCCAAGTTAATCAAGGAATGGGAATAGTTTGATTCGATCATCAGTGACCCCAATAAATCCCAAGAGTTCACTACACCAAAAGTGGATATAGTGCAAAAGGTAGAAGTCAACACAGTTTTGATTGAAGGAAAAATCGGCCCACCCAGGTTTCAGCAAGACATGGAGATTATTCCCGAGAATCCTACTGAGGATATCATACTAAAAACTAAATAAATACCACCACTTGATGTCTTCTATAGTCCAAAGAATAGGGTTGTAGTTAAAATATAGAGGAATAAGAGGAAAATTGATCAAAGTTCTCTTTTGACTCCTCAGGAAGAGCTTATGAATGTGGTATGGAAAGCAGAGGTCAATCCCTACGAAGATTTAACAAAAATGTTGCAGTATGAGGGAGCTTACACAGTAGCGAAAATGGATAAGGCCTTAGAGGTCAGCCACCTGATGAGGGAAAAAGATCCGGTGATCATCCAACTGGAGGCACAATCAACAGGACAACAACAAAAGATAGATCAACTTGAGCAGTAGTTGATAGAACAGAGGCAGCAAAATGAACAATTAAAAGAGCAGTTAAAACTGGAAAAGCAGAGGATTGATGAATAGACTCTCCATAAACAACAGGAGTTGTCTCAGGAGTTGACCAGACTGCAGATGCTGAGTGAGTAGGAGAAGAAATCAAAAGAAGAACAAATCGCGCAAATGAAAGAGCAAATAGAACGGTTCAAAGGGTATCCACAGGTAAATGAATTCAGAACAGAATCCCTGGAAATGACCAAGGCTTTGTCCCAACAATTGGATATTCTATGTCACAATATATCATTGGCTGCCCCCTTATGTGATATCTCTGCATCCTTGATTGAAAAAGCAGTAGATGCTAGGCTTGAATTGGATAAGGCAGATGAAAATTTAACCAATTTTCTATCATGGCAAAATTCAAAAGAAGGAATAGTTGCCAATCTACCATGCCAATCTACCAAGAATACAAGAATCACATAAGGAAATCTTGTTTTCCGAATGGGACTCCCAATTAATGAAAATTAAAGACCCACGTTCAGATGCAGAGCCGCAACAAATAATCTGATTGAATTGATAAATAACAGTTTGCATATGTCTAATCTGATCACAAATTTCTCTCCAAGTAAACTCCCAAAGGAAAAATTGTTGGAACGAAATTGGAAACAAGAGCTGGAACACAGGGAAAAATTAATCAGAGGAATCCAAAGCTTGACATGGGAAACATTCTGGTTTTTCCTTGTCAAGCCTCATAGTCAGTAGATGGCCATGAAGTGTCTCTCAGATGCAATCAACTGCATGGTCTCCGAACTCTCTGATGCCACCTATACAGCTCAGCTACACTCCAGGATGAGTCAGCCACTGGAAATCCAGCCTATGCTCGCAATCTATCAACTACAATCACAGGAAAAGAAGCCGATACAGTGAATTCATTCAACCACCACAACACTGCTATTTTCATGATAAATCCCAGATTTATATGTCTTTAGTTAGACCAACGCATAGCGATTTTTATTCATAGTTTGTTGTCATTATTAGTATTTAAAGACCCTTTCATGTATTTAGAAAGGGTCCACAATTTGTATTAAAACTTAACTTGGAAGTTGCACTACTATACTTCTGATATATTTTTTTATCAAAGACTAGACCAAAGTTCTGCATTTTGACAAAGAGGCTCTTATGAGATTTGCACTATTGCATCTTTTGAAGGCATTCCCAAATTAGAAAGCAGAATTTGAATGTGATTTATATCGGGAGAATCCAAATGCATACGGTACTATTATCTCTGTTTTTTGTTTTATTTCTCTATGTGAATGAACATTTATCAACATTGCTATTATTGATATGTATATATGTTTTTAAAAGCAATTATTTAACTTGCCACTTCTAAGTGTTTCAAAATTGTTATATTTTGAATATATATGTCAATGATATATTATGATCAACGCGATAATATTTTTATTATTACTTTGTTTAATTAATTAAACAAAATAATCATCATATGAATGCATATTTCTATTTTATGAATTAGTCATCTTTATGGTTATTTTTTAATAGAAACAAATAAGAATCATGTTGTTAAAAGAACACCAAGGATAGATTAGTTATCTTTGTATATTTTTGCACTTTAGAGTAAAGCACTTATCACTCTCATTATACATTAAAAGCCAATCACCCATCAACTCATATATCACTAGGAAACTAGTTCCATTACATCCAGTCGGAGCCACCACACCAAACGGAAAAGGAGCTGCACTAAGGTCCGGACTGGGTGGTTTTCCCCGATGTTGATGCAGCAATTTCAGAGGCATCAACAATACGTAAAGCCTCTGAATACTTGGATTAAAATTTTATTGTGTGAAAAGAGGGTTGTGAAATTACCTTGATGTTTAGAGCTACGTGAAGTGGAAAAACCTATAGGAATGAAGGAAGTAACGGACCAGTGAATAGCCCTTTGATTTCACCTCTGCGAGGGGACAAGGAAGAGCTTGCGAAGGTCTCTTTGTAAAGTGCGGTCCATTTGATAAGGTAGCGAATTCCGCGCATACCACCCCCACCCACACCACCACCAGCTTCACCACCATCACCTCCATCTTCACTCATACCACGTCCGCCACCATCGCGTTTCAATATGGCAAGCACAATAAAGTTGCCTGTGTTCAAGGGATTGGGAAATGAGGATTTAGACCAATTTTGGTTCATAGTAAGAGACGTATGGGAAGAGCAGGGAGTTACAGATGACAATATAAAGAAAGCGAGCTGGTTATTGCTCGACAGGATTTCTCACTGACCCGATACATTAAGCACTCGAATGATAATACGAATGCGGGAATCACGGATATCCAAATTCTGCTAAATAAGGAATTTAGCTGACCAAATTCAGAAGCACACTTGATCATTGGATTCAAGGAGATCACAATGCTACCAGGTAAGACTCCTTGGGAGTTGGATCAGAGGCTGAAGTGTATGATTCATGAAGCTAATATGAATCTGATGGATGGGCAACACCATGAATGGTTTGTAGCGTCGCTAATGCCACATTTGAGGAGCGCGTTGTCGCAACAGAAGTTAAAGACTCAGGTAGAGGCCTTAGAGATCACAATGAGGCTAGATGAGACACCAATGCAGGATCCTAACCTGGGATTTCCACAGATCCACACGCAGTTGAAAAACTTATGCCTCGAGATGCAGAGTCTGAAACAGGACAGGACAACTCGACCATAAGTGTGCAAAGAGGTGTGGTGCATAAAATGCAAGGGTCAGGGTCATGATAAGGACCACTGCCCAGTTTTCATGAATTACCTCGCAGGAGGAGGGCCAATGCCATTAAGTCCAGAAGTAAAAGCAGAACCTAGCACAACGCCTACTTTGTGGTGCGCGATTTGTCAAAATAAGTGGAAAGCATGCTATGGACAACTGCCATTTGTTACATAAATACATGCAGAATTCGCAACAGTTGTTCTATAATTTTTGTAGGTCGGTGGGACACAATGAGTGAATTTGTCGAATCTATGAGTTGATGATGGATAAAACTCCCACTTACAGAGTTCAGGCTGAAATGCAGCCCCTAGATCAAAATGTAAGAGTGGCACGAATAGGATTTCAGGGGCGCGAACAAGGCCAAGGTGGAGAAGGGCCAGGATATTATGCCCGTGATTGTACAAATCCAATACATCAGTCACGTTTATATTGCACCTTGTTTGATCATGAGACAGAAGATTTTCCTACGCTAATAGATAGGATACGTGACAACGGAGTGCTACCACCTCCCCCGAATCAGAACCTGCAGATGATGAGGTCTGAGCTGCGTAAGGAAGACCTGAATGTAAACATTGTGCTCCGAAGTGGAATTGCGATAGAAGATGACAGAGGCAAACAACCTGAAGTTAGTACTTGGGTTTGCAAAGCTACAGCGAAAGAATCGGAGTTTGATTTGGAGCACGCTTGGGAAACCTTTATCGAAGCTAAGAAGAGCTTCACTGATGCCTCCACTACAGGAAGCAAAGATAGACCAGAGTCGAAAATGGACCCATCTATTCTTACGACATGAAGTTACTATGTGACAGTAAGGCTGTAAAGCGATTACAGGAACTCATTAATAGATGTGCTAGGACCACACTGGGAGAACCGCGCTTAGTTCGGAAGATTGGAAAGAATAAGACAAGAACGGGAAGAGAAATGAGACTAACCCCGCAGATTGGATAATATCAGATGGATCAAGTAATTCTAGATTTAGGATCGAACTATTACAGGGAAAAGTGTCTATACAGAACTGCTCATCCCACTAAGGTGTGGCAACTACCTTAGAAACAAACAAAGTAAAGTCTACTTTCGTTTTCCTTTATGAAAGATAGATGAGAGAAGAATAAAGGAGACCAATCTCTGTCTTGCGCTTGACTCCTTATTCGGTTCCTCTCTCTTCTGATAGTCTTTCGCTACTTGTTCCTTCATATACCCAGTTTCACAGAGTACCCATAGAATCAAAGCAGCATAAAACTATACAAGAACATGGATCTATTATCATAAACAATCTAGGGTCAGATGTAAATTGACCATACAAATGCACAAAACATAGATTACACAAGAGTATGGAAGAAAACTAGAATAGCTTTATTGATAATCAAGAAAGAGCCAAGAGAGTTACAACCAGCTGTTCTAACCCAACATCATCCTCTTGGCAAGTAAGCCCTTCTTCACCTCATGCAAAGCTTAGATCACCCAACACACACTGATGTTACCTCAAGAAACTAACAGCAATTCCTTACAAGATGCAAAATTCCAACCTCTGGATCTCTGGGATGAGGGATCCATATATAGATATCTGTAAGGGAGATGAGTCAACTTGTGTTTTGATTAGTTTCCTCCCTCTGATAGTTCTTGCTTCCACTTGGAGATTGATGATCTCTTACTCATCCTTGGTTGAATTCAGAGAGGAAAGTGTCATAGGGGAAGTCTCTAGAAGATTCCATGCTTTTCCACCTTGCAGATTGACACTGCCATTTGTCTCTTCTCGCCCATCGCACCCCATAGAAGGGCTTTTTGAAATGCAACGCACCCACTGAGTGTACTTAGGTGAGATGCATCGCACCCTGGCCATGGAGCAAGTGCAATGATCCTGTTTTGACCAGTTCTGAGTAGTTTTTCATGGAGAACTTCTGGGAGAAGTTGTAATCAGTTGACCTTGTTCCTTTAGGGGTTGGAACAACACTTTTAGGGACTTAGGAGCCCTTAGTTTATGGATATTTTATGCTTGGGGTTGCAGGGCCCAAAAATATCTATAACAGTTGCCCCCTAAAGCATGAGGTCATTAATCTTTTTTGATGTCGGGTGAAATGCTTTATCATGAGGATCCGAAGTTCTTTCAAGCTGGGAGGAGACCTGTAATAAGATACAATACAATACATTATCTTCATAATTTTTTCATGATCTAGCTGAGGCAGGCATTCCCATGCTCAGCTTTATAAATTCATTTTCATGTACATAGGACAGACAATCGTCTGAGTGTAGACTGATGATTCTGGTAGAGCCATCATCCTTTTGATTGGATGATTATCTGTGCAGCAATGATGTACATTTGATGTCTTTATTTTCCTGAATATATATCGCAGCCCGGATGGATAGATCTGGGGTCCTCAATCTCATTCTATCTTCACTCAAAGTACAAGTCGATCCATGTGAGAGATGTTTTGGAGTCAAACATGGAAAGACATCACCTGATTACCAGCCAATGATGTAAGATGTTAACAGGCACGAGAGTAATCACCGATAATGATAATGACCCTCAAGGTACTGCAGTACAATTCATGTGGTGTGAATAAAGGACTTGGTGTCGAACACCACACAAAATATTTCGGTCGAAGGCCATTAATGTAAACCTTTCGCTAGAAGTGAGAAACTTTCCATTGAGGCATGCAAGCTTCAAAGTACTGAAGGGGTGTTCCTAGATCGACTTCTTGGATAATGAGCTGATGTCGACAAGAAGCAATCCGTCATAGGAGGGCCTTAATGAATCCCACATCTACGACACGGAACAGAGCAAATGATTTTAATGGAGGTGAAAACAGTCTGGTGATATAAGGTTCAGGGTGGTGGTCATGAAAGAATGGAGCGTGAATGTATTGCAGTGGGTGAGACACAGGTGAATTCTCTGAGTGACTTCTCTTGAACATATCGGCGACACTGACATGATGGATTGGTAGCATTAACCCCAAATGTGGATGGTGTGATGTAACCATGGTGATGTGACCGGTGAATGAGACAATCCAACCCGACTTGCATGCGGAGCGAAAGTGTCATGTTCAAGAGCGACTTGCTACCAACAAAGTTTATTCAAGTTTTCTTCCCAATTTTTCCCCAGTCATTGCTGACCAATACCTCTTTATTTTTGTCAAGCTTGAGGAGGATAACATATGCTTTTTCTATAATTTTCCCTTCGGGCAAACCCATCGCTATGTTTTAATGAGCCTAGTGATAGTGAAACTCGTTCTTGTCTGCTACAGACAAGTTTGTCGCTATTAGGTTTTTTAACGAGTTTAACGACAAAGATAACTCGGTCCTTTTCATTTTTAGAGAGTATGAAAAAGGACGTAAAGGGAACTCCAAAACTCCTTTTTCGTCATCTAATCCCTTAAGTCCGAAAAAGTATAAAACAATACAGAAGGGATGAATTTTCGATACTTTTAACGAGTCGAACAAAACAAGCACTCGATCTTTTTGTGTAATAATCCCTCACGTCCAAAAGGATTAAAATCTAAAGGAGGGATAGCACTTATGGTCGCTTTAACGAGCTGGAGAGGACAATAGCTCAACAATCTTTTCATATTTTACGAGTCAGTTGAAAAGAGCTTAAAGGAAACTCGTCTTTTGAGGAACGAGTGATAAAATTGGGTAGCAATTGATTCCAGGTAAGGCTTGGAATTTTCCAATTACGACAGTGTTACAAGGATGGCTAATAGGATCACTCTTCGCAGCTGTTCCTCAAAAGGGGTAAACAACCAAATGGAGGTGAATGATTGGCCAATGCAAAAAGTGGAGGTGATGGTGCGAACACGACCAAGGCTTTTAAAGGCTGAAGTACTACATTCACGATGGTTATTTACCTGTTCATTTTTTAATGAGCTTAAACGCGGGAAGAAACATTTGCTCATGTCTTATGTTTATTTTTTAACGAGCTTGAACTATGTGCTAAAACTGCTCGATTAATCCAGTCATATAATAAGAATGTCTCATTTAAAACGGAAATTTTTCAAATCTTTGCCCCACATCCTTTCTTTATGCAAGTTAGGAAACGACCAATCCTACGAGTTTAAAGGGTTAGAGGACCTACAAATTTAAAAAAATAAATGGTCGCTCTTCGCTTGCATGCCAAAAGGTTTGCATGCCCCCAGGTATAAAATAGAGTTTCGAGGTTACCCCTCAATTTGCAGACAAAACATTTGTTTTATCAGGAAAGGTCTACCTCTTACAGGTTACCAAAGATTGTTCTATTCACAGCGCAAACAAAACACTTCTTCGGCGATGTCTATCGAAATAAACAAAGGTGAGTGGCGTCGCTCGCCCACCCACATAACTTTGACAAGAGAATCTTATTCCAGTCCAACCCCCGTTTCCAATCACGGAGGGGAGTGTCAGACTAGTCATATACCTCTCGCGGAAACCTATTCTATACCCGAAGTTTTTCTGCCGAAGCAGACCAGGGTGCATGCCCCCTGGGTTTCAGTCACACCCCTGAATCACTCGCGCTCATCGGGCAGACGGACTGGGGATTGATGAGACATTCCTTGTGTGAAAAGACCATTTAGGGATGGTATACGACTATTTGCCATGTGTGAACCGGGAAATGAAAGCTGGTCTACGAGCCTGACCACTCTTCCTTCGTGCGGAAAACACATTACTCTAAAGAGTGAGGAGATAATGGCCTCCATGCAATAAATATAGTCTCGCCCAAGGAGTAGATTGTAATCTAGGGGTCCTTGGACTACCATTACGTTCATTTGAACGGTTTTCCTTCTCAATGTTATGGATACATTGGGAAGGACCCTAACGGTCGACTGGTTCCTTTGTCAAAGCCTGTCAGATTTCTCATCTCAGGCAAAAGTGATGGCGAACCAAGTGCTTTCCAAGCAGTCGAGGAAAGGATACTCACAGAAACCCCTTCATCTATGATGGTACCGGCCATGACCATTTTGTATATTTGAGTAATGATCCAAAATGGTACACTAGCCGGTAAACGGGGTCTGCCTAGTTGATTCCAATCGAAGGAAACAACTAGGTTTCTTGGAGGTGGGACCGAATAGACGACCGGGTACGACTCTGACGAACTTCCTTCCTGCGGTAAAGGAATGGGTAGATTGCCCCCATGTTCATCGGAGTCTGTGTTTATGAAACGAATTTGGACGGTGTCATCCTTGTTCTCTTCAGTGACTGTATCATCTGAAGATGGAACCTCTGAAGGCAAGACCAGGTCAACTGCCGCCTTGACCTTTTGACTTCCATCTGGTGTGGATTCAGACGGTGTGGGTCAGCCAGATTTTCAACTAGTGATGGACTCGGCAAGAGTTTCTTATATCCAGGAGGAAGTCGTAACGGTGAAACCGGACGATCGTCCAAAACTCTTTTAGCCTCGTCTAAGAAGGGACAACAGTGGACAGCATGATCACCTTCACACAATTTAAAAGGAAATCTATATTTTCCTTTTTGTCCAGGGGCTTCACTTTCACTAGTCGACGGTGTGCTTTCAACATGATAATCAGAGGTTGATGACACCGGATTGTGCAAACGAGGAGACCAGTCCCTTAAGATCCGAGGGATGCAGGGACAATCTCTGTGATAGTGGTCTCCTTTGCAAATGACACATGGCGATTTAGGCCTGGTCAGTGCAGTGTGTGGATTTTCGCTAGACGATGCTTGGTTGCCCCCTTTCACCTTTGGCTCCTTCTTCTTCTTCTCTTTCTTCTTCTTTTCCTTCTTCTTCTCAGGTACTTGATTTTTGGCTTTACCAGCCCCATCAAGCAAAGAGGAAGGAGGAGAGGAAGAATTGGACGAAGTGGAGGGTTGGGGGGTAACTCTGGAATCGTCTAGTTTCTGACTCCATTGTTCAGGAATTGTGGTGTTCTGAATGACAGAGGTTGAGAAGAGCCATACGGGCAAGCCTATTGTTAATCCTGGAAGTGACAATGTGGCCATGTGGGGCGCACCAAAATCTCCCCAAGAGGAGAAGGGACTAGGATTCCCACCAAGGGGGATTCCTTGGTTGGTGGACTCCATTTTCTCAACCTAAGACCAACGTAGGAAAGGTGATGATTATTCCGTTTAAAATAAATTTTTAGACGCTTTGACACAACTTGTTTTTTCAATTTTAAAGAGTCGAGAAAAAACAAAAGATGACTCTAGTCGCCTTCGATTTTTAATGAGCCTAAAGTGACAAGTGCTCAGATGGACCTTTTCCGTTAAGGAGTCTGAAAAGTAACGAAAGGGACTACTCTGGAAATCTAGGTAGAGGGTTTACCAAACCAATCGCAAAACTACAGAATACTTTTTACGGTACAACAGTCAATCTTCCCGAATGCTATGTTCAGTGCATTGCGATCGATAGGGCAGCAGACACGACTTCCTATGGATAAAGGATAAAGCCTATTGTGGTCTCCCAAAATATACTCGACGGTACGTGGGAGCACAAGTCCGTATTGGCACTTGTCGTCTCAAAGTGGAGGAATCACCCAACCAACAATGAAAGCAATAGTTACCACGTTTTACGACGCCGGAACACGTCTCTATCCTAGACTTCTAGATGTTGTGCGTTAGGTTCCAAAGCGTTGTTAGATTCATTCAATTTATTTTATAGTTGATCTTGCTTAAGAAATTTTCCTTTCAGGTTCACCGCGTGATGTATATATACAATTCCTAAAATGCAATCTAAGATGATAAACAATCGTTTTATCTTCTTTATGCCATGAAAATCCTAGCTACTAAGGAAAGATAGACAGTATTCTTTCAACAAAGAGCAAAGAGCACACACTATATGCACTGTCCTAAATCAAACCAATCAAACAGTCTAAATGCAAATGCACATGCATGTATTTGTTTTCGACTTTCTTAATATGTAGATGATAAAAAGAAAGCTTATGTGCAAATCTGAATTACTTTTAAAGCGACAGTACTTAACAAATTTCTTTCCAAAACGAAGTGAAGGCAAGAGAGACTGTTGGGCTCCAAAAATGGCACTCATTACCATACATTTTTCATCTATGCTTCCATTCTTTTGCTCACTATTCATCACCTTGTCACTCCATTTTCCCTACTATTCACCATTAATGGGTCTCATTCATATTTTCCAAATATTGTTTATTTTTAAGCATTTTTGAGAGAAATTCTTGATTAAATATTAGAAAATAATATATTTTACTTTATATATGGAAAGTGGGTTGTTTTGGTGACATGTGTAGGTTCCAAGGAAGCTTCCAAGACACCTTTATGTGGCCTTGAATGATCAAATTCGAATTTGATAAGATAAACCTCATGGAAAAGATCATGGAGAAGATCATGGACCTCATGGAGGAAATCATGGAGGATAGGGTTATGTGTCTAAATGGTTGAGAAATGTATGGAACTAAGAGAGAGATTAGTGGATCATCATTATGAGTTTGTTATCTCATCCTATTGTATAAATAGGAGTACCTCCTCCATTCCAAAGGGAGGACTCTTAGAGCATGTATCCAAACTTATGATGGAATAGAATAAAGCTTCATTTTGCATATATTTTTATTATGTAGTTATACATATAAGTTGTACATATATTTCCATTATGTAGTTTTAGATTTAATTTTCCTTAATGTAGTATATGGAATAATTTGTCTTGTTCTTAAGAGAATTGAGCTCACTCTAAAAGGATGAGAGAAACATTTTATTTCATATTAGATCTTATTTCATTTACTTGCTTAGATGTTTGATGTTTGAGGATTTATTTATGATTGATGAATGAGTTTTAAATTAGAATCTTATCAGCATATAAGAGAACAACCAAGGGTCTAAGTTAGGCTCTCTCTCCATTTGATTTGCATGATAATTGAAATTCATTCTTTTGCTTTTATGTTTCAAGTATCATATGAGGAGATACCAAGAGTCTAAGTTAGGCTCTCTCTCGATTGATTTATATGGTAATTGAAATTCATTCTTTTCTGTTTATGTTTCAAGTTGTTTCATTTCTTCTGCTTATGAATGAATCTTAGTTTAGTTTGGATTAGTACATGAGAGGACAATCAAGAGGCTAAGTTAGTCTCTCTCTCTACTTGAATCTAAACAATAACTAAGTTCAATCTCTTGTTTTCATTTTAAGTTTTTAGTTTCATGTAATCAATGATTTCTCTATGATACTGTAGGGAAGGACAACCAGGACCTCCTTAGTTAGGAGCCTCTTCCCTTGCATATTATATTGAATCATAAATAATTTAGCTAGACATAGAGTTAGTTGCCTACTCCTGCATATATTGTGCTAGCATCATCACAAGCTTACGAGTTTCCCTGGTTGATAATTTATGCAGCAATTTAAGCCCAATAAATTGCCCAACATTTTGGCGCCATTGTCGGGGATGGTGCTAAGGGATTAGGCATTAGAATTTAATTCAGTATTTATTTTTCTTTAGACAAAATAACTTGTGAGACCTGGTGACAGCAGGATCTTCACAAAGAAGTTTAAGTTTGAATTTTCTGATGTTTTGATGTTTAGCTAGTTTTAAATTTCGTTGTTTCAAAAACACCCCCCTGCCTAAATAAACACAAATCAATCGATAAGTATGCTCTCTTCCTGCGCTTCGTGCGATCAGGAAGATCAGAAAATCCATTGATTTGGTTCAAATAAAAAAACTCTTGCTGGAGAGCTAATTTGCAAAAAGACAATAAAGAGTTTTGTGAAAAAAACATCTTTAAAGTTTTAGATGAAATTTAGTTTTTTTTAGATTTTTAACCAATAAAGATTAGTTTTTACTTTTAGATTAAAAAAAAAAATAAAACCCTTAAATTTTTAGATGATATTTAGTTTTTTAATTTTAGATTTTTAACAAAATAAAAAATTAGTTTTTCATCTTAGATTTAAAAACAAATAATAAATAAAAATAAAAATTCCACAAAATAATTATAATATATGTATGAAATATACACATATTATTATCATTAAAAAAAAAAAAAATTCACAAAATAATAATAATATATGTATCATAACACATATTATTATTATTAAAAAAAAAGCTAACCATTTTTTTTAGATATTAAAAAATTTAACCATTTTCTTTGTTTTTTTAGATATATACATATTATTATTATTAAAAAAAAAACATTTTTTTTTTTGTTTTTTAGATATTAAAAAAAAAAAAATTAACCATTTTCTTTGTTTTTTAGATATTTAAAAAAACTAACCATTTTTTTTGGTTTTGTTTTTTAGATATTCACAAAAAAAAATGCAAAACATTAATTAAAAAATAAAAAATAAAAAAATTAACCCTTTTTTTGTTTGTTGTTTTTTTAAATATTAAAAGAAAAAACTAAAAAATTAACCATTTTTGTTTTTTTGTTTTTTAGACATTTTAAAAATATATATATAAAAAAAATGCAAAACATTAAAGGAAGGAGAATACAGGCAAATGCTAGTGCAGGTGATCCATTCGTGCTGTCACGTTCCGGAAGTTGCAAGCACTGTTGTCCATCTGCTGATGGAATTCTTAGGGGACAACAATATTGCGTCTGCTATGGATGTTGTTCTCTTCATGCGTGAGATCATCGAGACTAACCCTAAGCTGAGGGTTTCGATAATTGCAAGGCTTTTGGATACTTTTTATCAGATCCGATCTTCTCGTGTCTGTTCATGTGCGTTTTGGATCATTTGGAGAGTACTGTCTCTCTGTCCGAAGTATAAAATGGTATATCGACCATTAATCAATGCCTCGGGGAATTGCCATTTTACACAGTGGCTGAGGATGCCGAGGGTTCGGCCACTAATAAATCTCAACCAGTAAACGTCGTTACCGTCTCTTTGAGGAGACCTGCAATTCTTGCTGATGGAACTTATGCTACACAGAGCGCTACCTCAGAAATTGTCGTTGCAACTGCTGCGATGATTTGTTGATTGTGAAATCGTATTCAGTTGGGTTTAAACAAAAAAAAGATTCATTCTCCAGCGTCTTCACAAGCTGCTTTGCTGAAATTTCGTCTCCATCAGCCGCTGCCGCAGAGCAAACAGTCGAGGGCTCGATCTGCCGACGCCTCAATGGCAAAGCTGACCCTTCGGGGATAGAGAAGCTGTCGCAGAAGTTTTGCAGACAAAGCTCTGGAGCCTTTCTTCAACGCTTCCGCTTCTCAGTTGTTCTTGGACAACAGATCCCTTTCACTCTATGGTTATCTCTTGCCCCAGTTGTATTTGGTGTGTCCATGGCTTCATTGACTGAGCTGTCCTTCAATTGGACTGGTTTCATCAGTGCAATGGTTTCAAATATTGCTTTTACCTACCGAAGTATATACTCGAAGAACGCTATGACTGGCATGAACAACACAAATGTGTATGCTTACATTTCAATTATTGTGTTGTTCTTCTGCCTTCCACCCGCAATTATTATTGAAGGCCCTAAACTGATGCAGTCCGGTTTTGCGGATGCCATTTCACCTCTTCAGGTTGTTGCTGCCAAGGAAAATCGTTGAGATCCTTCATTACTACCTGCGGTTTAGGAGCTTGGTGATAATCCATCAGATCCATGATTTTTGCTTATGGTTTCTCGTTGATTTTTATAGTTTATTTTTTTTTTATTTATTTACAATTAAAAAATAAATAAACAAATAAAATCAACATAAATGATAAATTAAAAAAAAAGTGTTTTTAATTTATTATTTACAAAAAAAACAAAAAAAAAAAACTAACCATTGTGTGTATTGATTAGGTTTTGTTTATAACTAAAAAAATAACATAAATAATGAATTAACAACAATGTTTTTAATTTGTTATTTAAATAAAAATAAAAAAATATTTTGTGTGTTTTTAATTTAAATACAAATAAAAAAAATATTGTGTTGATATTTTGGATAAAAAACATCACAACAACACAAAATAATTTTTATTTTTAATTTTAATTTTAAAAAACGGATTTTCTTATTTTTTATTTTATTTAAGAAAAAAAAAAACTAATTTCATTTTAGTGATAGTTTAATTTTAGATTTTCATAAATAAAATTTTGTTGATTTTACAATTTTTAAAAAAATTCAATTTAAATAATAAATTAAAAATATTCATGTTTTTAATTTATTGTTTAAAGAGAAATCTAAATAAAATCAACATAAAAAATTAAAAAAAATAGTTTTTCATTTATTTTAATATTTTCTTTTTAAAATTTGTTGTTTAAAAAAAAAAACAAAAAAATTTAAAAATTTAAGAAAAAAAATAATTAAAAAAAAAACTAAAAAATTAAAAAATACAAAAAAAAAAAAAATCACAAAATTCACACAACTTTGAAAATACAAAATGGCATACTTGGAAACCAATTTCACAAAACGCTTTCTCAAACATTGGAGGATTAACTCATCACATCTTTCTGTTGTATGCTTTATGATGCACTAATATGCAGAACACAACAGATAATTCAAATGACCATCTTTTCGCCAAGTACATTTCATGAGTATCTGACACAAACAGGGAGTATTATTTTTCATGGTTGTTTTTAAGAATGGATTGAAATTGATATCATGAATTGAGTTACTTTCAACACTTTGATTTTTCCTAAATCTGTTTTATTTGGTATGAAATTTTTGCGTAAGAATCATGAAGAAAATGCGCAATTCTTCTTGAACAAACTTATGTTTTCTTTCTGCCAAGGTTTTTACAGGTTACAGGATAACAAAGTGATCATTCAGGAGATTGAGTGTGACGACAATTAGTCTTCCAAAGACTAAATTCATGAAAATTTTTGAAGACAAATCCATCTCCACAACCACTACCTTCCACCTCCCTTTCTGAAAAAGATTTTGAATTCCACCAATCGTACATCCATAAAGTGTGACACTTCCATATCCATTTTTCAGAGAAAGAGTTCTTATTCATACACCATGCATTTTCCTTGTCATTATCATTCCCCTTCATTTCCGCCAATAAAACCCTGCTTGAGTCAAAGTCCTAGAGTCTACGTATCATTGAACAAACACCTAGAGGCTTGCATGCCTTAATGGCAAGTACTCTTGCCAATGAACAATGGGAGTACATTAATATCCCTTGTTCGTTGGATCTTGTAGGTGACTCGACCACGACAAATTTATTCATACCTACAAAGATGTGTTAGGCATCCTAACTCCCATTGGAATCAATGGTGGGAGCTCTTGTGTTGGCTAGGGGCATTCATTAACGGCCACTAAGTCAACAACTTCTTACTATGTTCGACATCGACACATTTAATCACATAGTAAGATTTGTGCCATCGAGCGTTGAAGACTTGAAGACCCATATTTTGTAGCAGATGAAGCCAATTTCCATTCATTGTATACATTGTATTTCACTTGAGGACAAGTCAATAAATAAGTCTGGGAGGGAAATGTAACTTCTATATTTTGTATACCTTCCAAGCTTTATAGATTTTCAGCCATATTCAGCAAACTCATTGGATTCATCATCCAACAGCAGATAAGACTTTCAGCCATGTTCAGCGGACTCCTCAGATTCATCATCTAGTAGCAGAGGATCCAGCTGCCGATACGACAATACAGATCCATCTTTCATCCACAACTTGAAGAAGAAGCTTCAACGTAGAATTGTGGCAGCTGAACATGCATGATTCATCCACTTCCTTAGGTAAGTAAGGTATGATGTTTTCTAACCTTTAATCTTGAAATTCCTTTTAGATGCTAAAATGATGATATTTGGAAAATATTCCATTATTTCACTATTTCCTTTCTCATTTAAAATTGCCAAAAAGGGGAGGGGGGAATTTCACACTTCATTCTTTTTCCTCATTCATATTACATCTTAACCCACATAGTCTTCCCACAATAAAAACTACTACAAAATGATGAGCATATGATTGATCTCAACAAAGTAAATAATGATTGTAAACACAAAAACCAATCATTAAAAAGAGATCTCAACAAAGTAAATAATGATTGTAAACACAAGAACCAATCATTAAAAAGAGATCAAAGTAAATAATGATTGTAACACAAGAACCAATCATTAAGAAGAGATCAAAGTAAATAATGATTGTAACACAAGAACCAATCATTAAAATATATCAATGCTTTGCAAACAAATAAAAGTTATCCAAAGATGTGCAAAGTTAAAAGGAAGTCCATGATTAAAATATGTTTGTTACACAAGAACCAAACATCTTGTAAAAGGAAGCTCATTTAAGAATCAAATCAAATAAGTCATTGTAGTAGCTTGCATGAGGACATGCAAGAACTTCAGTTGGGGAGTATGTTGGGCTCCAAAAATGGCACTCATTACCATACATTTTTCACCTATGCTTCCATTCTTTTGCTCACTATTCATCACCTTGTCACTCCATTTTCCCTACTATTCACCATTAATGGGTCGCATTCATATTTTCCAAATATTGTTTATTTTTAAGCATTTTTGAGAGAAATTCTTGATTAAATATTAGAAAATAATATATTTTACTTTATATATGGAAAGTGGGTTGTTTTGGTGACATATGTAGGTTCCAAGGAAGCTTCCAAGACACCTTTGTGTGGCCTTGAATGATCAAATTCGAATTTGATAAGATAAACCTCATGGAAAAGATCATGGAGAAGATCATGGACCTCATGGAGGATAGGGTTATGTGTCTAGATGGTTGAGAAATGTATGGAACTAAAAGAGAGATTAGTGGATCATCATTATGAGTTTGTTATCTCATCCTATTGTATAAATAGGAGTACCTCCTCCATTCCAAAGGGATGACTCTTAGAGCATGTATCCAAACTTATGATGGAATAGAATAAAGCTTCATTTTGCATATATTTTTATTATGTAGTTATACATATAAGTTGTACATATATTTCCATTATGTAGTTTTAGATTTAATTTTCCTTAATGTAGTATATGGAATAATTTGTCTTTTTCTTAAGAGAATTGAGCTCACTCTAAAAGGATGAGAGAAACATTTTATTTCATATTAGATCTTATTTCATTTACTTGCTTAGATGTTTGATGTTTGAGGATTTATTTATGATTGATGAATGAGTTTTAAATTAGAATCTTATCAGCATATAAGAGAACAACCAAGGGTCTTAGTTAGGCTCTCTCTCCATTTGATTTTCATGATAATTGAAATTCATTCTTTTGCTTTTATGTTTCAAGTATCATATGAGGAGATACCAAGAGTCTAAGTTAGGCTCTCTCTCCATTGATTTATATGGTAATTGAAATTCATTCTTTTCTATTTATGTTTCAAGTTGTTTCATTTCTTCTGCTTATGAATGAATCTTAGTTTAGTTTGGATTAGTACATGAGAGGACAATCAAGAGACTAAGTTAGTCTCTCTCTCTACTTGAATCTAAACAATAACTAAGTTCATTCTCTTGTTTTCATTTTAAGTTTTTAGTTTCATGTAATCAATTATTTCTCTATGATACTGTAGGGAAGGTCAACCAAGACCTCCTTAGTTAGGAGCCTCTTCCCTTGCATATTATATTGAATCATAAATAATTTAGCTAGACATAGAGTTAGTTGCCTACTCCTGCATATATTGTGCTAGCATCATCACAAGCTTACGAGTTTCCCTAGTTGATAATTTATGCAGCATTTTAAGCCCAATAAATTGCCCAACATTTTGGCGCCTTTGCCGGGGATGGTGCTAAGGGATTAGGCATTAGAATTTAATTCGGTATTTATTTTTCTTTAGACAAAATAACTTGTGAGACCTGGTGACAGCAGGATCTTCACAAAGAAGTTTAAGTTTGAATTTTCTGATGTTTTGATGTTTAGCTAGTTTTAAATTTTGTTGTTTCAAAAACACCCCCCTGCCTAAATAAACACAAATCAATCGATAAGTATGCTCTCTTCCTGCGCTTCGTGCGATCAGGAAGATCAGAAAATCCATTGATTTGGTTCAAATAAAAAAACTCTTGCTGGAGAGCTTATTTGCAAAAAGACAATAAAGAGTTTTGTGAAAAAAACATCTTTAAAGTTTTAGATGAAATTTAGTTTTTTTTAGATTTTTAACCAATAAAAATTAGTTTTTACTTTTAGATTAAAAAAAAAAAAAAAATCCTTAAATTTTTAGATGATATTTAGTTTTTTAATTTTAGATTTTTAACAAAATAAAAAATTAGTTTTTCATTTTAGATTTAAAAACAAATAATAAATAAAAATAAAAATTCCACAAAATAATAATAATATATGTATGAAATATACACATATTATTATCAATAAAAAAAAAAAAATCACAAAATAATAATAATATATGTATCATAACACATATTATTATTATTAAAAAAAAAACTAACCATTTTTTTTAGATATTAAAAAATTTAACCATTTTCTTTGTTTTTTTAGATATATACATATTATTATTATTAAAAAAAAACCATTTTTTTTTTGTTTTTTAGATATTAAAAAAAAAATTAACCATTTTCTTTGTTTTTTAGATATTTAAAAAAACTAACCATTTTTTTTGGTTTTGTTTTTTAGATATTCACAAAAAAAAATGCAAAACATTAATTAAAAAAATAAAAAATAAAAAAATTAACCATTTTTTTTGTTCGTTGTTTTTTAAATATTTAAAAAAAAAAAAAAAAAAAATTAACCATTTTTGTTTTTTTGTTTTTTAGATATTTTAAAAAATATATATATATAAAAATGCAAAACATTAAAGGAAGGAGAATACAGGCAAATGCTAGTGCAGGCGATCCATTCGTGTGCCGTTACGTTCCGGAAGTTGCAAGCACTGTTGTTCATCTGCTGATGGAATTCTTAGGGGACAACAATATTGCGTCTGCTATGGATGTTGTTCTCTTCATGCGTGAGATCATCGAGACTAACCCTAAGCTGAGCGTTTCAATAATTTCAAGGCTTTTGGATACTTTTTATCAGATCCGATCTTCTCGTGTCTGTTCATGTGCGCTTTGGATCATTTGGAGAGTACTGTCTCTCTCTGTCCGAAGTATAAAATGGTATATCGACCATTAATCAATGCCTCGGGGAATTGCCATTTTACACAGTGGCTGAGGATGCTGAGGGTTTGGCCACTAATAAATCTCAACCAGTAAACGTCGTTACCGTCTCTTTGAGGAGACCTGCAATTCTTGCTGATGGAACTTATGCTACACAGAGCGCTGCCTCAGAAATTGCCGTTGCAACTGCTGCGATGATTTGCTGATTGTGAAATCGTATTCAGTTGGGTGTAAACAAAAAAAAGATTCATTCTCCAGCGTCTTCACAAGCTGCTTTGCTGAAATTTCATCTCCATCAGCCGCTGTCGCAGAGCAAATAGTCGAGGGCTCGATCTGCCGACGCCTCAATGGCAAAGCCGACCCTTCGGGGATAGAGAAGCCGTCGCAGAAGATTTGCAGACAAAGCTCTGGAGCCTTTCTTCAACGCTTCTGCTTCTCAGTTGTTCTTGGACAACAGATCCCTTTCACTCTATGGTTATCTCTTGCCCCAGTTGTATTTGGTGTGTCCATGGCTTCATTGACTGAGCTGTCCTTCAATTGGACTGGTTTCATCAGTGCAATGGTTTCAAATATTGCTTTTACCTACCGAAGTATATACTCGAAGAACGCTATGACTGGCATGAACAACGCAAATGTGTATGCTTACATTTCAATTATTGTGTTGTTCTTCTGCCTTCCACCCGCAATTATTATTGAAGGCCCTAAACTGATGCAGTCCGGTTTTGCAGATGCCATTTCACCTCTTCAGGTTGCTACTGCCAAGGAAAATCGTTCAGATCCTTCATTACTGCCTGCGGTTTAGGAGCTTGGTGATAATCCATCAGATCCATGATTTTTGCTTATGGTTTGTCGTTGATTTTTATAGTTTTTTTTTTTTTTTATTTACAATTAAAAAATAAATAAACAAATAAAATCAACATAAATGATAAATTAAAAAAAGTGTTTTTAATTTATTATTTACAAAAAAAAAAACTAACCATTGTGTGTATTGATTAGGTTTTGTTTATAACTAAAAAAATAACATAAATAATGAATTAACAACAATGTTTTTAATTTGTTATTTAAATAAAAATAAAAAAAATATTTTGTGTGTTTTTAATTTAAATACAAATAAAAAAAATATTGTGTTGATATTTTGGATAAAAAACATCACAACAACACAAAATAATTTTTATTTTTAATTTTAATTTTAAAAAACGGATTTTCTTATTTTTTATTTTATTTAAGAAAAAAAAAACTAATTTCATTTTAGTGATAGTTTAATTTTAGATTTTCATAAATAAAATTTTGTTGATTTTACAATTTTTAAAAAAATTCAATTTAAATAATAAATTAAAAATATTCATGTTTTTAATTTATTGTTTAAAGAGAAATCTAAATAAAATCAACATAAAAAATAAAAAAATTAGGTTTTCATTTATTTTAATATTTTCTTTTTAAAATTTGTTGTTTAAAAAAAAAACAAAAAAATTAAAAAATTTAAGAAAAAAAATAATTAAAAAAAAAAACTAAAAAATTAAAAAATACAAAAAAAAAAAAAAATCACAAAATTCACACAACTTTGAAAATACAAAATGGCATACTTGGAAACCAATTTCACAAAACACTTTCTCAAACATTGGAGGATTAATTCATGACATCTTTCTGTTGTATGCTTTATGATGCACTAATATGCAAAACACAACAGATAATTCAAATGATCATCTTTTCGCCAAGTACATTTCATGAGTATCTGACACAAACAGGGAGTATTATTTTTCATGGTTGTTTTTAAGAATGGATTGAAATTGATATCATGAATTGAGTTACTTTCAACACTTTGATTTTTCCTAAATCTGTTTTATTTGGTATGAAATTTTTGCGTAAGAATCATGAAGAAAATGCGCAATTCTTCTTGAACAAGCTTATGTTTTCTTTCTGCCAAGGTTTTTACAGGTTACAGGATAACAAAGTGATCATTCAGGAGATTGAGTGTGACGAAAATTAGTCTTCCAAAGACTGAATTCATGAAAATTTTTGAAGACAAATCCATCTCCACAACCACTACCTTCCACCTCCCTTTCTGAAAAAGATTTTGAATTCCACCAATCGTACATCCATAAAGCGTGACACTTCCATATCCATTTTTCAGAGCAAGAGTTCTTATTCATACACCATGCATTTTCCTTTTCATTATCATTCCCCTTCATTTCCGCCAATAAAACCCTGCTTGAGTCAAAGTCCTAGAGTCTACGTATCATTGAACAAACACCTAGAGGCTTGCATGCCTTAATGGCAAGTACTCTTGCTAATGAACAATGGGAGTACATTAATATCCCTTGTTCGTTGGATCTTGTAGGTGACTCGACCATGACAAATTTATTCGTACCTACAAAGATGTGTTAGGCATCCTGACTCCCATTGGAATCAATGGTGGGAGCTCTTGTGTTGGCTAGGGACATTCATTAACGGCCACTAAGTCAACAACTTCTTACTATGTTCGACATCAACACATTTAATCACATAGTAAGATTTGTGCCATCGAGCGTTGAAGACTTGAAGACCCATATTTTGTAGCAGATGAAGCCAATTTCCATTCATTGTATTTCCATTCATTGTATACATTGTATTTCACTTGAGGACAAGTCAATAAATAAGGCTGGGAGGGAAATGTAACTTCTATATTTTGTATACCTTCCAAGCTTTATAGATTTTCAGCCATATTCAGCAAACTCATTGGATTCATCATCCAGCAGCAGATACGACTTTCAGCCATGTTCAGCGGACTCCTCAGATTCATCATCTAGTAGCAGAGGATCCAGTTGCCGATACGACAATACAGATCCATCTTTCATCCACAACTTGAAGAAGAAGCTTCAGCGTAGAATTGTGGCAGCTGAACATGCATGATTCATCCACTTCCTTAGGTAAGTAAGGTATGATGTTTTCTAACCTTTAATCTTGAAATTCTTTTTAGATGCTAAAATGATGATATTTGGAAAATATTCCATTATTTCACTATTTCCTTTCTCATTTAAAATTGCCAAAAAGGGGAGGGGGGAATTTCACACTTCATTCTTTTTCCTCATTCATATTACATCTTAACCCACATAGTCTTCCCACAATAAAAACTACTACAAAATGATGAGCATATGATTGATCTCAACAAAGTAAATAATGATTGTAAACACAAAAACCAATCATTAAAAAGAGATCTCAACAAAGTAAATAATGATTGTAAACACAAGAGCCAATCATTAAAAAGAGATCAAAGTAAATAATGATTGTAACACAAGAACCAATCATTAAGAAGAGATCAAAGTAAATAATGATTGTAACACAAGAACCAATCATTAAAATATATCAATGCTTTGCAAACAAATAAAAGTTATCCAAAGATGTGCAAAGTTAAAAGGAAGTCCATGATTAAAAGATGTTTGTTACACAAGAACCAAACATCTTGTAAAAGGAAGCTCATTTAAGAATCAAATCAAATAAGTCATTGTAGTAGCTTGCATGAGGACATGCAAGAACTTCAGTTGGGGAGTATGTTGGGCTCCAAAAATGGCACTCATTACCATACATTTTTCACCTATGCTTCCATTCTTTTGTTCACTATTCATCACCTTGTCACTCCATTTTCCCTACTATTCACCATTAATGGGTCTCATTCATATTTTCCAAATATTGTTTATTTTTAAGCATTTTTGAGAGAAATTCTTGATTAAATATTAGAAAATAATATATTTTACTTTATATATGGAAAGTGGGTTGTTTTGGTGACATGTGTAGGTTCCAAGGAAGCTTCCAAGACACCTTTATGTGGCCTTGAATGATCAAATTCGAATTTGATAAGATAAACCTCATGGAAAAGATCATGGAGAAGATCATGGACCTCATGGAGGAAATCATGGAGGATAGGGTTATGTGTCTAGATGGTTGAGAAATGTATGGAACTAAAAGAGAGATTAGTGGATCATCATTATGAGTTTGTTATCTCATCCTATTGTATAAATAGGAGTACCTCCTCCATTCCAAAGGGAGGACTCTTAGAGCATGTATCCAAACTTATGATGGAATAGAATAAAGCTTCATTTTGCATATATTTTTATTATGTAGTTATACATATAAGTTGTACATATATTTCCATTATGTAGTTTTAGATTTAATTTTCCTTAATGTAGTATATGGAATAATTTGTCTTTTTCTTAAGAGAATTGAGCTCACTCTAAAAGGATGAGAGAAACATTTTATTTCATATTAGAAATTATTTCATTTACTTGCTTAGATGTTTGATGTTTGAGGATTTATTTATGATTGATGAATGAGTTTTAAATTAGAATCTTATCAGCATATAAGAGAACAACCAAGGGTCTAAGTTAGGCTCTCTCTCCATTTGATTTGCATGATAATTGAAATTCATTCTTTTGCTTTTATGTTTCAAGTATCATATGAGGAGATACCAAGAGTCTAAGTTAGGCTCTCTCTCCATTGATTTATATGGTAATTGAAATTCATTCTTTTCTGTTTATGTTTCAAGTTGTTTCATTTCTTCTGCTTATGAATGAATCTTAGTTTAGTTTGGATTAGTACATGAGAGGACAATCAAGAGACTAAGTTAGTCTCTCTCTCTACTTGAATCTAAACAATAACTAAGTTCATTCTCTTATTTTCATTTTAAGCTTTTAGTTTCATGTAATCAATGATTTCTCTATGATACTGTAGGGAAGGACAACCAGGACCTCCTTAGTTAGGAGCCTCTTCCCTTGCATATTATATTGAATCATAAATAATTTAGCTAGACATAGAGTTAGTTGCCTACTCCTGCATATATTGTGCTAGCATCATCACAAGCTTACGAGTTTCCCTGGTTGATAATTTATGCAGCAATTTAAGCCCAATAAATTGCCCAACAGAGACACTTAGCGATTTTGAAATGAAATATTGCTTTTCGACACTTTAAAAACTCACAAATTCAAATCATATGCAATAGTAACTCGTATAATCGACTACCAAACAAGAGGATTGCCTTCTATGGCTGAAAAAGACAGCTACGACACTTTCAGATCAAAGAACGACAGCTCGATTATGTTACTTTTTTGCAAAGGAGAACTGAAAATGACTTAACAAATACACAAAAACATTCACAGTTCTTTGCACAATGGAGGCGGAATAACAGCAAGGAAAAGGGTTTCAAACAGAGGTGTACTGACTACAGGCAGCAAATCTCATGAATAGAACTGAAAAGAGTGAACACAGAAACCAAGATTCAGGAACAAGGCCTAGTCTGATCAGCGCACCTGTAACACAGGGAAACTGAGATGCAGCGCACCTGCTACACTCGGGAAGTGCGATGAATGTCAGTTTCACAGACCAGAGGGTGCGATGGACCAGGGACGAGACTTTGAACTGGTTCCGGGTCACAGTTTGCAGTTCAGTTCAGGGATTTTGGCCGAGCAAGTGGTAATCAGTAACTCAACAACAGGGGTAGATCTAATGAGGTTACTAAAGCCACCACAAGGGCAATTAGAGAGCTTGTAGATCAAGTGTTTAATTCATAAACAAACCCGGAGATTGACTGAAGCAGCATTGATCTACTTTGCATTCGTAAAACAAATGCAGTTCGAAGGCTAGCTGGCTTGGCTTCAGGCTCCATCTGTAAGTTTATAAAGTAAACAAATGTAGATAAACAATCAATCTATTCGCTCCCCAGTGGAGTCGCCATTTTGTTACAGGGAAAAGTGTCTATACAGAACTGCTCATCCCACTAAGGTGTGGTAGCTACCTTAGAAACAAACAAAGTAAAGTCTACTTTCGTTTTCCTTTATGAAAGATAGATGAGAGAAGAATAAAGGAGACCAACCTCTATCTTGCGCTTGACTCCTTATTCGGTTCCTCTCTCTTCTGATAGTCTTTTGCTACTTGTTCCTTCATATACCCAGCTTCACAGAGTACCTGTAGAATCAAGGCAGCATAAAACTATAAAAGAACATGGATCTATTATCATAAACAATCTAGGGTCAGATGTAAATTGACCATACAAATGCACAAAACATAGATTACACAAGAGTATGGAAGAAAACTAGAATAGCTTTATTGATAATCAAGAAAAATCCAAGAGAGTTACAACCAGCTGTTTTGACCCAACATCATCCTTTTGGCAAGTGAGCCCTTCTTCACCTCATGCAAAGCTTAGATCACCCAACACACACTAATATTACCTCAAGAAACTAACAACAATTTCTTACAAGATGCAAAATTCTAGCCTCTGGATCTCTGGGATGAGGGATCCATATATAGATATCTATAAGGGAGATGAGTCAGCTTGTGTTTTGATCAATGTCCTCCCTCTGATAGTTCTTGCTTCCACTTGGAGATTGATGATCTCTTACTCATCCTTGGTCGAATTCAGAGAGGCAAGTGTCACAGGGGAAGTCTCTAGAAGATTCCATGCTTTTCCACCTTGCAGATTGACACTGCCATTTGTCTCTTCTCACCCATCGCACCCCATAGAAGGGCTTTTTGAAATGCAACGCACCCACTGAGTGTACTTAGGTGAGATGCATCGCACCCTGGGTATGGAGCAAGTGCAATGATCCTGCTTTGACCAGTTCTGAGTAGTTTTTCATGGAGAACTTCTGGGAGAAGCTGTAATCAGTTGACCTTGTTCCTTTAGGGGTTGGAACAACACTTTTAGGGACTTAGGAGCCCTTAGTTTATGGATATTTTATGCTTGGGGCTGCAGGGCCCAAAAATATCGATAACACAGACACGAATATTCTACTGAAGCAGACATGGGAGCGCATGGAGAGACCTATGCTGCAGTGGTCTCCTATTCAACTACGAATGGCCAACCAGCAGAAGATAATACCCATGGGGTGATTGCAGGGAACCACTGTGGATATTGAGGGAGCGAGCGTGCTAGCAGAATTTTAAGTGATAAAGATTGTTGATGACAACAATCCCTACCCCACGCTCTTAAGAATTGATTGGGCCACTGACATGAATGGGGTGATTAATATGAAGAAGCGCAAGATGATTTTTGAGAAGAAGTCTCTACGCATAGTTATACCCCTGGACCTTGTTGAAGGATCGCGCTATACAGTGCCGATGCTCCTGTACTTCAGATTCTGACAAGGAGATAGAGCGATGGAAGAATTGGTTACACAAAGTAACCATGCTTAATTGTAATATGATGACAAGATCACTGTGCTGTGTATCGACAGAAGTGAGAGACCTACCTACTTATGATGGGTTAAGTGAGGTAGATTCTTTCTTGGATAAGTTTTAAATGGAGGTGCCGGAACAACAACGCTTCCAGGCCTTGTACTAGGTAATGCGTGCTATGCTCGCAAGGTGGTGGGGCACGCACAAAGGGAGCTTTGATGCTTGGCACAAATGTAGAAGGATGATGCACACACGGTTTGGGAAGCCTTGAGTGTGATTAATAGACAAATACAATGGGCGGGATGACCCACGCACGCATTTGGCTAAGTGGATGCAGGTGTTATGAAACCAGCTCAAGAAAAGATAGAAAAGATAGATCAACGCCTTAGAATTCAGCCTCTTCGAGGGGGAAACCTCCTTTACATTACATAAATGAACAATTCTTTGATGATTCAAATGACAAAACCTCCTTTCTATATATAGGAGTCTAAGGAGTCACAATATAACCCAGCCGACCTAACAATAATAATATAAAGCCACAAAAATAACAATAGAGGGATTCTATGGGGCACAGAAATAACAATATGGGGGTAATAGGGGCACAACAATATAAATAAGGGGTATAACTACAATAGTAATGGGGTAATCACTAGTATTATAGGGACCCAACATGCCCCTCTCCTTCAAAAAAGTGTTGTCCTCAACGCTTGAGTAGTTCTGGATACTTCTGCATAAAATTCTCATCCTCCCATGTGGAATCTTCAGCGGATAAGTTCTTCCACTTGATAAGATACTCTGAAATTGATCGATTTCGTAGCTGTCGAGTTCTTGTTTCTGTGACTGCTTCCGGTTCCAATATAATTTTTCCTTCCTCGTCAAGTTCTGGCAATATTGTTTGAACTGGGAGCTTGTCGCCTATAACCTTCTTTAAACATGAAACATGGAAAACTGGGTGCAATCGAGAAGCTGCAGGAAGCTCCAATTTGTATGCCATAGTACCAATCTTTTGCAACACCTTGTACGGACCATAATACTTTGGTGATAATTTATTATCCTTCTTAGCTTGCTTTAGGGACATTTGCTTATATGGTTGTAGCCGTAGGAATACCCAATCACCTACATCAAAACTTCTTTCACTGCGATGTTGATCTGCCTGTTGTTTCATTCTATTTTGTGCCAACACGAGGTTATCCTTTAAGAGTTGGAGGACTTGTTGTTGATGTTCGATGTGATGTTCCACTGCCTGAACCTTAGAATTTTCTCTTAAATATGATGTGATGGATGGTGGTTGATACCCATAAAGTGCCATAAATGGGGTCATTTTTGTTGCTGTATGGAAGGAAGTGTTATACCACCATTCAGCCAGAGGCAACCATTTGACCCATTGTGTCTGTTTATCAGATACAAAGCAACGAAGATATCCTTCCAAACATTTGTTTACTATCTCAGTTTGCCCATCAGATTGAGGATGATAAGATGAGCTATGAGCTAACTGAGTACCAAGACAAGAAAATAATTCTGTCCAAAAATTTCCAGTGAAAATGGGATCTCTGTCACTTACAATAATCTTTGGGTTTCCATGTAGCTTTTGAATTGTTTCCATAAATGCAGTAGAAACTGTACTGGCTTTAAATGGATGTGATAATGCACAAAAGTGTGCATACTTGGTAAGTCTGTCAACTACCACCATGATGACACTCTTTCCCTCAGACTTGGGTAAACCTGTGATAAAATCCATTGAAACCTCCTCCCAACGTTGGCTTGGAATGGATAAAGGTTGTAATAGACCCGGTGTCTTAATTGTTTCAACTTTATTTTGTTGGCAAACCAAACATTCCGCCACAAACTTTTGAATATCTGATTTAAGGCCATCCCAAAAAAATTCCTTCTTAACCCTGTGGTAAGTTTTTAAAAATCCTGAGTGCCCTCCTAAGGGAGAAGTGTGCAATTCCATAAGAATCTTTTGTTTTAGCTGGGAATTCTTACAGAGGTATAAGCGATCTTTGTACCATAACGAATCATTTTGCCAGCTAAATGTATCAGACGTACTGGAATCTTGTTGTAGCTTTCGAATAAGTGCCCACACTTCTTCGTCATTCTTCCATTCCTCCCTTGCTTCGTTTATCCAATCTGGTTGGATAATAGAAATGGCACACAACAATGCTTCCACATCCTCATCCTTTCTTGAGAGTGCATCTGCCACCACATTTTGCTTCCCTTTTTTGTAGATGATTTCAAAGTCATAACCCAACATCTTTGTGACCCACTTTTGTTGCTCTTCAGAGGATAATCTTTGTTCTAAAAAGTATTTAAGGCTATCATGATCCGTTTTTACCTTGAAGTGTCTTCCCATTAGGTAGGGTCGCCATTTCTTAAGTGCATGGAGTATTGCCAACATTTCCTTCTCATAAATAGC
This sequence comes from Pinus tabuliformis, assembly GCA_031772625.1. NCBI lineage: Eukaryota > Viridiplantae > Streptophyta > Pinopsida > Pinales > Pinaceae > Pinus > Pinus tabuliformis. The sequence goes on from CM062813.1 coordinate 974,048,938, forward strand.
TTTGCTTAAAAACTTTCCCTTGATTGGACGACTTTCAAAAGCAATGGGTCTTTCATCTTGCATTAGAACAGCACCAATTCCATTTCCTGAAGCATCACATTCCACAATAAAGGTTTTTGTGAAGTCCGGTGTAGCTAAGACCGGTGCTTGGCACATTGCCTCTTTAAGATGTTCAAAGGCCTTTGTTGCTTCCGGAGTCCATGAAAATGCATCTTTCTTCAATAATGTTGTTAGAGGTGCTGCTATTCTCCCATAATTCTTAACAAACTTGCGATAATACCCTGTCAACCCAAGAAATCCTCGCAGATGCTTTATGGATGTGGGGATTTTCCATTCCTTAATGGCTTTAATTTTGCTAGGGTCTACCTTAACTCCTTCATGAGATACAATATGACCCAAATATTCCACCTCCTGGACTCCAAAGAAACATTTGGATCTTTTTGCATATAATTGTTTCTCCTCCAATAGTTGTAGCACCCTGTCAACATGTTCAACATGATCCTTCCAAGACTTGCTGTAGATTAGTATATCATCAAAAAATACTAACACAAATTTTCTAAGGAATGGTTTGAAAATTGAATTCATCAAACCTTGAAATGTTGAAGGTGCATTGGTAAGGCCAAAAGGCATGACCAAAAATTCATAATGACCCTCATGAGTTCTAAATGCCGTTTTCGGAATGTCTTCAATCTTCATTCTGATTTGATGATATCTCGAACGAAGATCCAACTTGGTGAAGTAAATTGATCCATGCAATTCATCCAGTAATTCATCAATGACAGGAATGGGGAACTTATCTTTAATAGTGAGCTTGTTGAGCTCCCTATAATCCGGACACATGCGCCATGATCCATCCTTCTTGTGCACCAATACTACTGGAGCAGAGAAAGAACTTTGACTCGGTTGAATTATACCAGCCTCTAGCATTTCTGCAACCATACGTTCAATTTCACTTTTTTGGACATAGGGATATCTGTACGGCCTGATGTTTGGAGGAACACTTCCTGGAATCAGATGAATAGCATGATCATGATCACGCATAGGTGGGAGACCTTTGGGAGTCTCAAATACCTTGGAATGATTGTCCAGGACTTTTTGGAGATCTGGAGAAATAGATGATTCCAATGTGGAAACATCTAGCGAACATAATTGTGCAATTACACCTCTTTGCTCCTTTTTTAGAAGCTTTGTCATACCATTAGAGCTGATTATCTTTCCTGGTTTCCCTGCAATACCCCTTAATTCAACTTCCTTTCCTTCCGTAGAAAATTTGATGAAAAGTTCTTGAAAATTAAAAGCTATTGTACCCAAGGATTGTAGCCATTGGACTCCTAGTACAACATCAGCACCTCCCATTGGAATGGAAAGCATTGGGCTAGTCAATACATATTCTCCCATGGATAGCTTGATATTATGGCACTTTCCAGAGCAATTTATTGTTCCTCCATTTGCAATCATCACTTGACACTCTGGTGCTGGATATAGGAAGCAATTCAATTCTTTTGCTACCCTACAATGAATAAAATTGTGGGTGCTTCCTGAATCAATCAACACTATTACCTTTTTCTTCTTGATTTGTCCTTCTATCTTGATGGTTTGAGGAGTGGTAATTCCCGCCAATGCATTACAAGATATGGTCGGATTTATTTGTTCTTCATCTAGGCTTTGTTCCTGGAGTATATCCTCTTCTTTTGACCTTTCTTGCTCCTTTTCTTCTTCCTCTTCACAATCTATGTAGAATAATTTCTTCTCAGCACACTTATGACCTTTAGTGTATTTGCTATCACAACTGTAACAAAGCCCTTTTGCTCTTTTTTCTTCCAATTGTTGTGGTGTCAACCTTATAGGTTGTGGAAGACTAGGGGCAACAACACTTCCGTCTTTATAGTTGTGAGTGGTATGCTTCCTGGTTGCCATAATTTTGCTTTCCATTTTTCTTGCTAACCTGAATGCCTTCTCTAATGAATCAGGTTCCCAAAGGCGAACATCATGTTGGATATTATCCTTTAAAGACCCTATGAACACATCAATCCTATGCTCCTCTGGAATATCTTTTACCCTTATGTTCAATTTTTGGAACTCCTCAATGTGCTCCATTATTGAACCCTTTTGTTTGAGACTTATCAATTGGCTAAAAAAAGTGTTGCTTTTTGTATCCTCATAATGTGCTATCAATTCTTCCGTAAAAATTGCCCAAGTGATAAATTGTTTACGAGAGCAAAGCCATTGATACCATACAAACTGATTTGGTTCCAAATATAAAGTTGCCATACGTACCTTTTGTGTGTTTTGCACATTATTGAGATCGAAGAATTGCTCCATCTGTAATATCCATGTGGCGGGATCCTTGCCATCAAACTTCCTCATATCGATTTTTGGAATATGGTGGGTCTTCGATCCAACATTAGAGTCTATGGAATCATGATTAACATTTCTTTGGTTCTCATCATGAGTTTCCTTTACAACCTTTTCACCATTAGTATGTATTTCTTGTAGAAAATTTGTCAAATCTGTCTTCAAATCTGCCATGTCTGTCTTCAAATTTGTCTTCAAATCATCCATCTTAGCTTCCATGCCCTTTATCTTATATTCCACGGCTTTTATTTTAGATTCCACGCCATTTATCTTAGCTTCTGTTAGCTTTTGTGAGCGTGACATTTGTTGCACTTGTTCTTGTAATTTTGATATATCATGTAGCATTTCTTCCTCTTCTTCATGAGTCATGCTAGAGCTTTCAGGTTCCTTACTAGGTGTTTGCATTTTCTTTCCTCGGGGCATCAGTTACCGATAATAATTCTTTACTATGCCCTTTGAATTCCTTCAAACCAAGCTTACGCAAAAATTAAAAAAAAACTACACACCTTTTTTCACTTTGTAGAAGCCTGATATTGAATCTGATGTATCTCTGTAATTTCGGATCATCCAATTCTGAAATTGAAGCCTATGGTAGCCTTTTGTGTCCTCTTTCCAATGCCACAAGTCTGACCCAAATTGGTTTCTCCAAGGAAGAGTTATGCGAAATCTCCCACAGTGACTTGATTATAGACTAGTTCAGTAGAGCCAACTTGTATGACATGCCACGAGTCACTATTTCAACCTATGGATCTGAAAATGCATGCAAGAAACTACAGTCTATCCTCTTTTTGTACCTTCTTACAAAATTTCAATCCGATCCCCAGAGAGAAAGTTATGACGATTTTCCCCAAGTCACCTGTTTTGATGTTAATTCAGGAGTCTTTAAAAGGACCAAATTTCTCGGATCATATCTCCGCCAATGTTGCGCAAAAAGCTCTGAAATTTGGACCCAATGTTCAGCGTCATTTCTTCTCAAATGGGTTTTTTTGTGACTTCTGAAATATCACAGAAAAAAAGTTATAGCGAAAATTCCACAATGACCTGTTTGGAGCAGCGAAACCCTAGAATCCAAAGCTCTAATACCAAATGTTATGAAACCAGCTCAAGAAAAGATAGAAAAGATAGATCATTGCCTTAGAATTCAGCCTCTTCAAGGGGGAAACCTCCTTTACATTACATAAATGAACAATTCTTCGATGATTCAAATGACAAAACCTCCTTTCTATATATAGGAGTCTAAGGAGTCACAATATAATCCAGCCAACCTAACAATAATAATATAAAGCCACAAAAATAACAATAGAGGGATTCTATGGGGCACAGAAATAACAATATGGGGGTAATAGGCGCACAACAATATAAATAAGGGGTACAATTACAATAGTAATGGGGTAATCACTAGTATTATAAGGACCCAACAATAGGCCTATGGGGAAATGCCACAACTTAAGTGGGTGCACCTGTTCTGTCACACCTTGGATGTTATACCAATGAACTGGTATACAGAAACAAAGCTCCATCACAAGCCAAGTGAATGGGATGTTCTACATGAAGGGTTCATAATGACCTTCAATTTTGAGGACGGTTGAGATAGTATTGATGAAGTGCTACAAGAAGTAAAATCGTCCATCTTTAGGATGCCACAGGAGATGGTAGTGTTCATTCAGCCTGAATGGGCTGCTCAGTTAAGATGCACAATGGAGTGTTATAATGTAACTGCAGAGGAAGGGGATGAAAATCCATGGAAAATTAATATTCCTGAAACAGAAGGCCAGCATGAGGTTCAAGGACCACAAATTGAGAATCCTGACATAACCGCGCCAGTGAAGACTAAGCAGGTGAATATTGGTACGGAGGCGGAACCTAAATTCATGAAGATTGGGGATTATTGGGATGACGTAACGGTGGACAAGGTCACTGAACTACTCTGCGAATATCGTGACTTATTCCCGACCAAGTTTACGGACTTAAAGGGAATAATCAAAGACTTAGGGGTAATGAGGATCACATTAAAACCCGACGTGAAGTCAGTCAAGCAGAGACCGTATCGCTTAAACCTGAAATACAAAGAGAAGGTCTGCGTAGAACTAGACAAGATGCTCATGGTAGGCATCATTGAGCCTGTGGAGGAATCCGATTGGGTAAGTCCGATGGTGGTACAAGAGAAGAAGCAGAAGGACGAAATAAGAATATGTGTGGATCTTAGAAAGTTGAATGATGCGTGTGTACATGATCCATTCCCAAATCCATTCACAGATGAGGTGTTGGACAATGTAGGTGATCAGGAAGCATATTCTTTCACTGATGGGTTCTCAAGGTACCACCAGATCAAAATCGCGCCGGAGGATAGGAGCAAGACAACCTTCGCGACTGAGTGGGGTTGTTTTCAATACAGTGTCATGTCATTTGGATTGAAGAATGTGCCAACCATCTTTTCGCGCGTGGTTGTTTCGGTGTTCAGGGAATATATTCATAAGTTCTTGGAGGTCTATTTTGATGAATAGCCTATATTTGGGCTAGTTAAGTGCCATGTAGTGAACCTACACTTGATGCTGGATAGATGGCAAAGATACCAAATCACGCTCAACCTTAAGAAGTGTATGTTCCTTGTTCCTTTTGGGAACCTATTAAGGCATGTGGTTTATAAACAAGGGCTGATGGTAGACCCCATGAAAATCATGGTGATTTTGAATTTGGAAGCACCACATAGTGTGAAACAACTGTGTGCTACCTTGGGACATACAGGGTACTACAGAAATTTTATCAAAAGTTACACCCAGATCACCGCGCCAATGGAAAAGATGTTGAAAAAGGATGTCTTGTTTTGCTGGGATGATGATTGTAAGAAAAGGCTAGATATCTTGAAGAAGAAGATGGTTATTGCACCAATTCTTGTCTTCCCGAACTAGAAGAAAGGATTTCATGTCCATGTTGACCCATCGTGTATAGCACTGGGGGTAGTACTCACACAGGATGGTGGAGAAGGCTTGGAACACCCTATTGCATTTGAGAGTCGTAGATTATCTAAAGAAAAAAAGAAATATTCCACCACTGAATGCGAGGGACTGGCTATGGTGTATGCGCTCTAGAAATATCGGCACTACTTGCTAGGGGGACACTTCAAGATGTATACAGATCATTCTGCACTGAAATACTTGGTCAATAAGCCTATGTTGGGGGGACACATATGCAAGTGGATTTTATTGTTCCAAGAATATGATTTTGAAGTTGTTGTGAAGCTTGGATGACTGAACATGGGACTGGTTGAAGGGAAAGTACCCCTAGGGTCCTTTGGGCTAAGACTCTACCAGACTGAAAATTGCTTATTCAAAGAAACACACACACACAGCCATCATTTTTACTTTTAAGCAAATTCTAATGTTTAGGGCACGTACCTAAGGTCCTACGTTCGAGAAGACCTTAAGGGTCCAAACCCTTCTTGGAGTTCCTTTCTTCTTTCTTCGACCTGCAAGACAAACAAATCAAAGAACACAACAGTACATGTATAGATACTTATGTATAAACCATCTTTATGCTATAAAGTTAGTTATAAAAAATCTTTAAGTAACCACTTGCATAAGAATTCAAGACAAGAATCTCATAAGCATAAAGAAAGATTGTTTCGGGAACAAAGACGTGTTTCTTTATAAATAAAGGCAAATAAAGTACATATATCGGAAAGATATCACCTGAACACCTTCAGCAGGCTCCAAGCAAAGCTTCCTCCCGGATTCATTCCAGCCTCAAGCCTCCAACAAGAGCTCCTTCCAAGTCCTACTCAAATGATGATATCAAGGATGAATGATCACCAAGACACATGGAAACAAGGGTTTCCTATGCAAAATGGGGGAAGTGCAGAAAGCACCAAGGACTTCAGACCTGGTCTAAGGGAAAAATCTCAGCATAATGATCTTGCTCTCTCCTCTCTCTCCCCTTGGCCTTCCCTTTGATGTCTTTTTATACCCTCTCCAAAGTAGTTTTTTAGTTAGGAGTTAGTTGGGAACAGTTGGGCCACGGGCAATAACAGGTGATCCAGCAGGTAAAACCCACGATCTCCGCCCGAAAAAGAGGAATTTATTATTTTTTAAGTGTTTTAATAGATACATGCGGGTTGGGTATAACAGACCCGCGTGTACACGCGTTTAACTCAGGGCAATGTCGCGTATAGGGAATAAAACACTGTTTTTTAAATTTTTGGACCAGGTCTGGAAGGAGGGGTTGCCCTAGGCCATGAGTGCAGCATCACAAACCATAAGAGGGAGATTTGGAGCTATAACAGATGCCCCCTAATGTATGAGGTCAGAAGGGGAACATGATGGCTGAAATATATTAAGTAAGTACAAGGAAAGGAACTCTGCCGAAAAACCGAGGAGGACTTCACCAGAATTCAGCCTGCCAAGCCATCGAAAGGAGATCAGAAAGAAACACTGTCTGAGGTGGGCATACCCATGCTCAGGAAAAGTAAAGCATGTCCGCATATCAAGTACAAGCGGATCCACTAAGTATACTAGTATAAATGACTGGAAAGTACATAATGGATCATCTGATCATAATGAGTAAGTACATGTCTGAATATCACATATAAAACTGTCAATGATGCTGAAAGATGCAACGGATCACTGAAATCAAAGACTGATCCCATAAGGTACCAACTGAACATGATGGAATAGGATGGTACTACACTACAAACTCAGGTGCCAGCATATAGAATGTCGCCGTGACTGACTGCAACATATAAGGTGGAGTGGTATCAACTAGCAGCAACAGGAGCAACTGTCAAGTGAACTAATGAATGCTGATACAACCTGAGGTCTTCACCGACCGCCGTGGTACATTTCTACACTATGGGAATAAATGATCTGAAGTCGACCACGTGAGAAATCGTTTGATTACCGGTCATTGATGTATACCGTTAACAAACGCGAGACTACTCACCGATAATGATAATGAGCGTCAAGGTACCCCAGTACAATCTAACAAGTGTGAATAGATGAGCTGAAGTCGAACACTTGCAAGAATCTATCAATCAGGAGACAATGATGGTTTCCCACTGTCGATAGCGAGGAATCTGCCACTAATGACTGCAAACCCCAAGGTATTGCCTAATGGACTCTAGATCTTTGCCCCAGAGCAATGAGTCGGAGTCGATAGGGAAAGATCCGCTAGAAGGAAGGCATTAAGGCATCCTCCATCAATCTAGCGCGAGTGTAACCCGTAGGCCAATAATGTGGAAGGAATCAGACGAAAAAGATGTAGTAACCCAACCGAAGTACGTTTCCGGCGTACACAAGATGTGGCTAGCGTACGGCAGAAACCCTCTGAACCAACCAATAATGAAAGCCGACACAGAGGCGAGGTATCCACCAATGGGGTCAAATGGAAACCAAGGTACTGCACGAATCCCAATGTGTGATAATGTATGCTGATGTCGAACACAAGGGAAACCACTCAGTCAAAGACCCATGATACTGATCGATGCTGAGCATAAGGTAACCTATCAATAATGAAAATAGGGCCAGGGTGCGGCTCTAGGCCTGTCCTCAGAGCAATGTGTCGTCGTCGATAAGGACAAGACTCGCCAGCAAGAAGTCAATGGGGACCTTCTCAAACCGGCACGAGTAAAGGACCAATACAACTGATGTGATGATAGACATGACACTGACAACCAGGGATGGCCGACTGAAAAATGAGTCAAGAGACACCGCAGAAAGGCCGGCTCAGGCTAACTTCCCTTGAACAAAAGCACGACTCAATGTGACTATGTGGCAGCATATGATGAATCTGTATAAGTTCGTCATGCAGGAGGCACGAACGAACCCTCCATATGATTGGAAGAGATAACCAATCGGGGGAGAACTGACTCAATAACAAGGTTATGGCGTACCTAAGTCAAACTAAATCCCACCCATGCGGAGGAGACTTTGTTTTGAGTGCTTTGTTCAAGGGCGACACGACTGACTCTAGCTGCCAACAATAAATGGAAATAATGTCCCTGTTCCCGCTCTTTTTGGAATATTTAATTTTTTTTTGTCTTTTTCTGATAAGCCGGAAAAAGAATAAAAGAATGCTATAGTACAGTGGAAAGAACGAGTGTCGGTGAAACAGATGATCTAGTTCCTGGGAAAGGAACGTTCCTATGCTCAATGCAGGGAGGTGAAAAACTGGTCAGTGACACTCAGAGGTAAGTTCCTTCCACGGGTCTGGGTATGTCAAGCTGCAGAAGTCAAGGGCATGCAAGGTTGATTTTGCAGACGTCATGGTCAAAAGTTGGCTTAAACATGAGTCCAAATGAAGCCGGCTATAGGCCACAAGGTGCAAATGGTCAACATGCAATGCAGAAGTACAACTCAACACACATAGGAGCCTCTAGGGTATAAGGCCAGAACGAAGCGAAGAAGCACAGAGGAATGAGTCTTCAACGCATAAGTCATGGTGGGACTACAGAGGACTCCCGAGCCTACTCAAAACGAAGCAGCATGGGAAACAAATGTCAGTGAGGTGCTAACTAGGATGCCCATGTAAAAGGATGGCTCTACCATCATGTCATGATTTAAAGAATCGGCGAGTGAAAATGGCTTACGAACCATAACATGACGGGGTCGACCCTACGGCAGATGTATCGGTCAAATGGAGGCTAGTATGCATAATGCAACGGAAAAATGGTGTCCCTAACCTATATGCCAGTGAGAACACGATACCTGCCATGACGGGTCAGCAGTCATGGAACCGTCTCGAACCGTCGAAAATGTCCAAAATGTCCTGAAAAACAACTCAATCTCGACATTCCAAGCTCCCAAGTTAAAAGTGACATGAAACCAAACAAAATAAAATTTTGAAAAAAATTTGCATTTTCAAAACTTATAAAAAGAAATTTTGGACTTACCATTTTCACCGTTTGACTTGGAGAGCAAAAATTGTGGAGCAAAAGGAGCAAACTTCCCCGTGACTTATTCAACCGTTCAAACTTGCCGAAAACTTCCAGGTAAGCACTAAACTTGTCTTGCAATTGATTGTGATAGTTTTTAGGAAGTTTAATTAATGTTTCACCGTTAGACTTTTGCAAAAAATTGCTCTGCGGCGTACACGCGGGTTGGATGTATATAACTCGCGTATACGACGGCCCTACACGCGACTGTGTATAGGGTAACCCGCGTGTGCGCAGCGAAAAATTTTTATACATAAAACTAATGGATGAAAATGATTTTTTCTTCCAGGATGACTCTCACATGGCGTGAAAGAGAGCACTCAGCCGTAGATAATGAAGTTATGGACAATGATGAGGCATTAGCTGCCCTACGGGGATGCGGATTGCTAAAATTCTTCAAGTTGCCAAATATGAAAGCAAACGTGCGTCTGCTCGAGAGACTCATTGATTATTGGGATGTCGAGGAAGAAGCATTCATGATTGATCAGATGCCACTCAGGATAGAAGTGGAAGATATATATTTCATCACGGGCCTTTCCCGAAGGGGAGAGGTAGTGCACTCCCGGGGCAGGACACGGAATAGCCTCAGTGTGGACGACTATGTACAGATTTACTGCCCGGGTCATCGGAAGGTCGGGAGCCAGATCTCTATCCCACACGTGGAGAGTTTGTCACTGCGGATAATCTTGTTCACCATAGCTCGAGTGAACGGATCATCCTCACTACATCAGGCATCACGGGTCAACATGAGCGTAGCAGTGGACTGTCTCACCACGGTGTTTGACTGGTGTACTCCTCTACTTGCCAACATGAAGGAACAACTTGCTTCTATCAGGAGGGGACAGACCAAGAACTTTGGGTACGGAACCATTTTATGCACTTTCTTCTTCGAGAAGGTTCCCGCACTCCGCCCCAGGGTAGCAGTTCCCATCAGTAGTCCACGTGATCCACGTATGGGCTGGTGGGCTGACTTGATGAAACGTCTGGGGGGTGGGGAAGTGCCTAGGAATGCATTCGACGATGACATTTTTGCTTGGTGGGAGCAACAGATCATCGCCATAGATGACTACCCCTATGCTGGGCTGGATTTCCGAGGAGATCCTGATCTAGTGTTACCACCAGATGCAGCATGGGGCGAGATTGGTAAGATTTTTGATTTTTATGATTTTATGATTTTTTGGATTTTTCAAATATAATGATAAATTTTGAAAAATATTTTTTGATGAGATTCAAATGACTAATATGATGATCATGTTCCAGACATTGGGCCTGTGCGACCAGATGGATTCCCACGGCATGGACGGCGTGGCCGAGGAGCCGAAGAGGCGGCTGCGGATACGGAAAGGACCCTCAACAACGTCCAGCGACACTTGACTAGACTGAGCTGCCAAGTACCAATGGCCGAGGTGGAGGACCTTCCTCCAGATATGCAGCGTCATGTGGTTGGGATGCCACGTGAGTGGGTTCGCGTCTTCCGGCGCGTGGCCAATGCTATAGTTACTTACTTAGCTGCTCATCCAGAGCCGAGGCGTTAGATATGCCTGACATGATTATGGGCATTTGAGTCCCAATTTTGTATATTTTTTGGACAAACATATGTACACTCGAGACACTTTGCGATATATATATATATATATATATATATATATATATATATATATATACAGTTTGACTTTTTGATGCATGATTTTATGATGATGAATGATTGATATGCCAGTCTAATGCTTGATTAGCGATAGAATCAGCTAACCAATTTTGAGATCTTGGAATGTGCAAATAATTAATGTAAATAAATGATCTTTGCAACAACCTCACCCTTAAATATTGGCGATATAATAATGGATCTCTAACCCGATAAATGTTATTTAACTGAGACACTATCAATTGAGAATCAAGATATACTACCAACGAGTCGATCCCATAAGAGATTGCCTCGGATAATAAATTGATAACAGCTGTATACTCGGCCATATTGTTTGAAGCAGGACCGATACACACGCCTCTCGATGTCATCAACTGGCCAGTTGGGTAATAAAGTACCCAAGCTACGGAAGCAAGATTCCGAGTGTGCCGACTAGCACCATCGGCGAATCCAAAATAAACCAAATCATCCATCAGCACCTGTCAAGGCAGACCCAAAAAGCACTGATATCAGAAAACGCTCGATAATATATGTACAAATACACATAAAATACAAAGAAGCCATTGCCTGGTAAAACTAAGCAAAATACTTCTTTAAATAGAGCCCATTTCAGGGCTCCGCCAGCTTGTTTCCTTCGAAATCAATTAACTCATACGATCCTTTTTCTAAGACTCGTTTGATAATGAAAGGACCGTACCACATAGGCTTGAATTTGCCTGCCCCCAAGGCATCCTTATCTTGGTCATAGACCAAGACAAGGTCACCTTCAGAAAAGACACGAGGACAGACAGACTTATCATACTGAGTTTTGACCCTTTTCTTATGCGCCTCATTCATCGTGGCAGCATCTCGACGCTGCTCATCGAGATGTTCCAGGTGAACTAGGCGCTCCTCGAGACTCGAAGTCTCAGGAAGAAGCTCGACAGCCAATTTCAGAGATGGAATTTCACATTCGACCAGAAAGATAGATTCCATCCCGTAAACTAACTGAAAAGGAGTAAAACCAGTAGCCGTTTTGACGGAGGTTCGGTATGCCCAGAGAGCCGGATACAACATAATGTGCCAATTGGACCGATTTTTATCGATTGTCCATTGGAGTATCGTCTTAAGAGTTTTATTGACCGCCTCGACCTGTCCATTGGCCTGAGGATAGTAAGGGGACGAATGCTCCTGACGGAAACCTAATTTAAAAGCCAATTCGGACATTAGCTGATTTTGGAAATGACTGCCATGGTCAGTGACAATCTCTCTTGGGATACCGAATCTTGAGATAACTTGATTGAAAAGAAGCAAAGCTGCCGTGTCACTGTCGTTCTTATAAGTAGGCATGGCTTCAGCCCACTTCGTGAAGTAGTCTACAGCCACGATAATATACTTGTGATTCGCTGCTGAAGGCGGATTACAAGTCGTAAAATCAACACCCCACTTAGTGAAGGGACCGACGGTGACAACGGGAAAGTGGGGAGCTAGATGCACGCGCATCTTGCGAGTAAAAATTTGACACGGGTGACAGCGTTTTCCCGCTTCCACACAGTCCTTAAAGAGTGAAGGCCAAAAGTAGCCGGCACGTAAGATGCGCTGGGCTGTAGCAAGCCCGGATAGATGACCACCACAAGCTCCACTGTGGCAATCATTAAGAACAGACTCTGCTTCCTCTAAGGTTAAACAACGTCGAAGAATTGAATCAACCCCTCGACGGTATAATGTGTCACCAATGATAACATAGTTTTTAGCCAGGTGACGTAACTTGCGACGTTCATCCTTGGAGAAAGTAGAGGGAAACTTCGAAGTCTGGAGATAAACAATGATATCTCCATACCAAGGGTCTTGTGAAGAGATGAGGAATATATGCTCGTCGGGTAAACTTTCCTCATAAACAATATCCTCTCCACAAGGAAGCTCAGAAATTAGCTCCGCGAAAACCATAGATTTCTTAGACTTGGCGGACAAGAACTCGAGATCGAATTCTTGTAAAATAACTATCCATCTATTATATTTGCCCCCAATCACTCGCCTACTGAGGACAAATTGGAATGGATTGACCGCCGCTAGGACAAAAGTTTTGCGTAGCAAAATATAATGACGGAGCCTCTGGACAGCATGGACAGCTGCCAAGGCTAACTTCTCAACCGGAGAATAGCGAAGTTCAGGGCCTATTAAACCTCGGCTCAAATAATAAATCACTTGCTCGATAAGAGCATCGTCTTCCTGAACTAGAACCATACCAATGGTAGATTCTGCTACAGCGAGATATAAAAGGAAGTCTCTACCATAATCCGGTGGACTCAAAAGCGGGGCAGAGACTAATGCCTTTTTCAAAGCATCAAACGACCGCTGCGCAAAGTCGTCCCATACAAATGGAACTCCTTTCCGTAACAAACGCATGAACCCTTTAGTGATCTCGGCGTAGTTTGCTATAAACCGTCTCAAGAAATTGGCCTTCCCTTGAAGACTTTGAAGTTGATGGATTGAGGACGGGGGAGGCAACTGAACTATTGCCTCAACCTTGAAGGGATCAACCCGAATCCCTTCATTGGACACTATAAACCCTAACAATCGACCGGATGTAACCGCGAAAATGCACTTATTGGGATTCAACCGGATTTTATAGAAACGACATCGCTCAAAGACCAATCGAAGATGACTAGGGTGATCTGTTCTCTTTCGAGAACGAGCAGCGAGATCATCTAAGTATGCTTCGATGACATGTTTGATGTCGTGGAAAGCGTAGGACATGGCCTGCTGAAACGTGGCTCCAGCGTTTTTAAGACCAAAGGGCATCTTTCGATATGCAAAGGTACCCCAGGGACATATGAAGGCAGTCTTATGCTGATCCTCAGGACGAATAGAGATTTGATTATAACCTGAGAAACCATCCATAAAGGAGAAAATCTCATTACCCGCACACTCGTCGATAATCTGATCAATGAATGGCGTGGGGTAATTGTCTTTTGGACAAGCCTTGTTTAAGTCCCTAAAATCGATGCATACACGGATTGTTCCTTGCTTTTTGTCCACAGGGACTGGATTTGAAACCCAATCCGTAAGAGGAACAGGGTATATAAAACCCGCCCTTAGCAGCTTCTCAACCTCAGCTTTGATAGCCGCTGCTTTCCTAGGGTTAACCGGCCGAAGCCTTTGACGAATCGGTTTTGCGTTTTCGTACGTCTTGATCTCATGTTGGACGATAGAAGGATCAATGCCAGGCATTTCCTCATAAGACCAAGCAAATACATCCCGATATTCCTTGAATAGGTCGGTATAAATTTGAATTTCTTCAGGGGAACACTCAATTCCGATGAAGATATTCTCGACGATGTTAGGATTCTTAGAGATGTTTATAGGTATCGTTTTTGAGATTACCGACATATTACCTTCGGCACGTACGTGTGTTGGAGCCAAAGGGTTCGACACCATACAAACATCACTATCAACGAGCTCGGAGAATTTAGATTCCACTTCCTGCAATGGAGGAAGAAAATATGAACGATGGTGTAAGTCTTCCCAAGGTCGATCTATACCCATCATTATTTCGAGGATTGCTTCTTCAGAAGGTAGAACCGAATCTAAGCAGTCCAAGGCAGAGTTAGAATCAAAGCTCCAAGCGGGGGCCACATGACCATCTAATTCCTCTTCGGAAAAAGGAGTAGAATGGTTATCTGCAGAGTCTACGATAGACTGATATCTAAGCTCAGCTGCAGATATAGGAAACGCCATTCCATTCACTTGCACTTCAACTAATGTGGTGGTAGGTGAAGGCAAGGTCCAAGGGTCAGAAAAATAATGAGTTCAGAAGAACTCTTCTCGAGAATACTCCTTGGATGATGAAATAGCATTGATTCTTGCAAAAGGAGAGGGAAGATCAAACGTACCCATCAATGAGGAATACATCCCTACTCCTAAATTCTAAGTCGGCGGGCGAGGGTTATCTACCAAAAGAACAGTAGAGTCGGAGGTTGCTTGAGGATCGATTGGAGCATAGTCCAATTGATCAACCTTAACGATTTTCCCCTCATGAGGAAAGCAAATGACACGAAACAGAGTCGATACAACGGCTTCCATCTCGTACACCCAGTTCCTTCCTAATAGGAGATTATAATCTAGGTTAGCATCTACGACTTCCACTTCGATATTAACGACCTTTCCTCCAACACATATAGGAAAGGCCGGGATAATCCCATGCGGCTTGTGAGAATGGCCATCAAATGCAGTTAAGACGGTTGGTGAAGGAACGGCCGAAGGTGAACCAATAGCCTTCCAACATGACATGGACATGACACATGTGGAAGCTCCTTCATCTATAACGGTGCGAAAAATATTGATTTTCCGGTATGTTGACTTTACCTGGAAAGCCATATGATGAGGGAGTCTCTTTTTGACATTTGACATGTCGAAAGAGAGCACTAACGAGTTACCTGGATCGACTGCTCCAATGGCGGAGAGTAAAGCACTTCTCTGAGACGGACACGATTGGAGAACTTCCAAAGCGGACATAGCACACGGGCTTTGAGCCAAATCCTCCACAATGGAGTAATTTTGGGCGGCCCTAGCGTTAGGGTTAATCGTCGCGCGTTTGGCGGAACCTTTCGGTATCCTAGGTATAGTCTCAACAAGAGGTCGCTCAATATGAAGGTCATTACTTCCGGGAGCCGTTTTATCCTTAGATGTTTCGGCTTCACCATAATCGCGTGACCGAGTAGTCACGTTAACGTTTGAACCCATCATAAAAACATTTGATGCTTTTTCCCCTTCCTGGTTGCCCCCTGAGGAGGTCCCAGGATTCGAATTCGCGCCAGCAAGAAGTTGTTGCCCTTGGGGAAACGGGTTAGTTAACACAGCTTGCGAACTAGAAGTCCCTTGCTGTCCTAACAAGCGCTGAGCGTCTTCAATTCTAGGGCAAAGATGAGTTAGATGGTCCCCACTGCACAACTTGCAAGGGAACTTAACTTTCTTTCTCGACTCACCTTTACCACCACCAGCGTTGTTGCCGGATTTATTTGCATCGGGCTTCCCCTCCGAATTCTTCTTCTTACCATGTCCTTTCTTTTTCCCATTGGAATTTTGATTTCCTTTGGGGTTATCGGATTGGACGGCATTAATGGAAGAATTTTGGGAAGCTTGAGGATTAGACATTGTGACTTGGTTGTTAGGAGCAGTTTGTAATGACAACTGCCGCAATTGATTCAACAAGTTCATTGTAGTCGAGTCTACTGACCCCACAATACCATCCGCGTGCGGACCTGGCTTCGGCTTAGCTAAATCAACCTTAGATCCAGGAGCATCTGGCAAGTACTTTTGGAGGATCCCAGACTGAGAGTAAATCAGTTCTAACTGCTGGGCCCTGAAAATGGCTTGCTCCTCAGAATAGACCCCAGACATGGAGACATCCTTGGAGATCTCGGGTTGCAAAGACTTCAAAAACCACTCTAGACGGTACTCCGGAGGGATTTCGGCTTTGATGAGCCTCTTTCTCCGTCTCCATTCCTGAATGTGATCAGAAATGTGGGTTGCCTTATCCTGACGAAAGGTAGCCAGAAGTTTAGTTCCGGCATCATAGCAGACAGGCAACTGGAAGTGATTCAAGAAGATATTAGCTAAGTCTGCGAACGATGTAAAGCTGCCCCCTGGCAACTCTATATACCATTTAGCCGCATTACCAGTCAAGGTGCGCTGAAAGAGTCTCAACCTAACCGAATCTTCGATGAGGGAGTTGGATGAGCACCACAAATGGAATGTGGTTACATGATCGCCCGGATCTTCACCACTCTTCCCTTCGAATTTTGGAATGTCCGAAGGGAGTTTGGTTGGGACCGGAGGCCAGGCCGGATTGTATCTGATAGGGTCGTTCGTTAGCTTAGTGAGATCTGGCAAGTTTAACGTTGCCAGAAACGGAAGCCTAGGAGGACCTAGGGGATTCCACCCAGACTGGGCGGAACCTCCAAAGTTCTGAAAAGATTATCCTAGGATTTGGGAGGCACCAGGCTGCCCGAAGTGACCATTAGAACCGGCTGAACCAAAAGGCAAACCTTGTGGTCCAGCAAAATTCGGAGTTTGACCAACTCCTGCCGTATAACCTCCATAGCCTGCAAAGTTTCCTCCTAAAGAATGGTAAGGAGTTGATAACCCCTGATATGGGTTCCAAGCCGAAGCAAGGGGAGGAATGCTTTGAAACATGCTAACAGTGGAATACGGCCTACTTCCTTGTTGGCCGATAAATGGATTCGCAGTTCCTACGCTACTAACCCCAGGGTTATTCCAACCTTGGAAAGGATTGTTGCTTTGTCCTATTGAAGAAAAAGGCATGGATCCTACCGTCGGGTTGGAATGTGGTATATGACCACTTCCAAAAGGAAAACCCTGGAATGAAGTCGATCCGCCCATCATGGACGTAGCGGCACTGAACGGAACCAATGGAATACCCTGTGATTGGGTGCCAAAAAGGAAGGAATCAGTACTAAAAGCATTGGTTTGGGCATTTCCACTCGTGGACGGAATGGAGGTAGACCCTACCAAAGATGTGCTAGCAAACGATCCGAACAAGGAAGCGGAGGGGATGGAAATGGATCCTCCCCCTTGCACCGATGTTGGGGTTTGCATAGTTGCAGCACTCGTAGAAGCCATGCTTCCAGTAGTGATCATAAATGGTAAGCACGTAGTGTAACCTGGACTCGCTGGTCTATGCGACAGAGTCCCAACGTATTGCAATACGTCTGGATAACTAGATGGTAGTGGAGAATTTGGAATCACTAATGATTCTGAAAGTTCTTCTACCTCTACGTTATTCTCCGCTTGAAAGCGAACTCGAGAAGGGACTGAAGCGTCCCTCTTTTGCTCAGAAGTACCAGGCCTTGCTTGGCCGCTAATATCCTCGAGAGGAGGATCAATCCCCGATGCGTCAACCGGCGTGGGATGGGCCCTACCGGTAGTATCCCCTCTGCGCCTTCTAGGAGAAGGCTCTAAACTAGGTGGCGAGAGACCACGAGGTCTTCGAGACCGTCTTGGAGACCGGTCAGCCACTTTGAATTTTTTGTTATGATCTAACTAAAGACTCAAAAAATTAAAAGCTAAGCCGACTAGGAGCACAGAGCACACACTATAAAGTTCCTAAAGAAACAGCCAGTCAAACAACTTTCAAGTATTTCCGCTCCGGGTGATTAGGACCGGACACCAAAATACGAGAAAGTGAATCAAAGGGCCTTCCGAAGATAGTCTAGGATGATGAGGGCCCAGTCCTATCAGCGAAGGTATCAGAGGAAGTTACGCTGACCTCCTAACAACAGCCTGCGCCGGTGCAAGCCCCCAAGCTTCGCAAGGGTGTCCTCCAGTAGTACTGTCGAGAGTGATACAACGTCGACCTCAGGTGCCACGGGATTACCCTCCACAGCCACCTATGCAGATCCCTAGGAGAGGCAACTATGGGTACCAACTCGTCGCAGAAGCCAGGCGGAACAGTCGTGAGGTAAGTTCGGACAAGTAGGAGAGGGGGTATCTCTCTTCCCTGTCTTCACAAACCCTCGTGCTTAACTCCCAGATCCGGAGCTTTCCTGGTCTTCCTAACGCTATTGGATTTACTCTCGTTAATCAGACTCTTATGTTTGACGTTTTATGTGGCCTTGGAGAGTTAACTCTCCACTCGCCTATTCCATGGCCCTAAAATCCTAAACTTGTTGGTGTAATAACTAAAACAAAAAGTTCTAGTGGATTTTAATTAAGCGCTTGATTTTATTAGGCTGTTCTTTAAGTCACAGGGTTATGGAGATGAAACTTGTGGTGTTTTTATGGACGCAAAAGAAATTAATAAAACTTAGCTACATGCACATGCACTTTTGTTTTCGATAAAAAGAAATTTCTATGAGGTTCAGAGGTACTTCTAATATAAACAAATTTTTTCTTTTTCTTTTCAGACTCCACACTCACAAAAACTAACAAAACTAAATATGCCTAAAAAGAGATGCAAATCTTACCCTAATGCAAGAACTATATGTGGATGCAAGATTCAAAGACTACTCTAAAAACAAAGAAGGAAAGTTGCTGCTTTACCAAATTTTGTCTTGCCACTAAAATGCTTAGATAGAAGATGATGTGTTACCAATCATTTCGTCCAAACAATAAAAACAAGTTCTAAGATAAAAAACAAAGCACTTTCACTTCGCAAAAAAGGAAATCAAATGAGAAGCAAGTTTAAGAAAGCGAAACTCAAAAACTTTCAAAAGATTTTCTTTCAATCAAACCAAAAAGTCTTTTTCAAGGGAAAGCTCTCAAAAACTGACACCAATGATTGATAAACAAGCAACCAAACACTTTTGTGAATTGACACCTTTCAAATGATGAAAACTCAACAAAAATAAAATGTGTTCGAAATCGCTTTTGGCAATCAAAAGCAGCAATGAAAGTCCAAAATATCAAAAGACAAGTTTCAAGAAAATGGTAACAAACAAATTTCCCGAAACGAAGGAGCAAATGGTCATAAAAATGATTTCGTTAAGCAAACAAAAAGTTTCATGAAAACAAAAATGGACACAAAGATTGAACCCAATCTTCCCACTCTGCCGAAATAGAGCAATCAAGATTCTTAAACAGAGATCTTGTGTGTCAAAAATCAATGACGCTTGCAATCAACAAAAATAAGACTAATACTCCTTATGACTAGAGAGAGTTCAAAACAAGATGCCCCCTGTCAAACAGAGAACTGTTACTGGAGAAATAACTGCTTGACACTGACCCAAACCACCAGACAGACATTCAGCAAAAAGAAAATTTATCAATCTTGAAATTTATGTAATATACGCGCCTGCAATTAAGTGCAGAGTGCGTGTATACGCGACTGAAACTAAGGAAACCTGCGTATACGCGGGTTTACTTATTGCAACTAGCGTATATACGCTTTTGTAATCCAGAAAAAGAGCGTATCTGAAGTCTTTCAAGAAAAATAAAAAAACACAGACTGAAAAACTGGAAAAGCTTGGAGTTCAAGAAAAGATCAGACAGTCAGAGTCAACAAACAGAGGGGCTGAGCCTTGATTGGCTTGAAGACTACCCAAACTAGGAACAACAAGAGTGTTGTCCCCAGCGGAGTCGCCAATTCTGGTTGAAGGGAAAGTACCCCTAGGGTCCTTTGGGCTAAGACTCTACCAGACTGAAAATTGCTTATTCAAAGAAACACACACACACAGCCATCATTTTTACTTTTAAGAAAATTCTAATGTTTAGGGCACGTATCTAAGGTCCTACGTTCGAGAAGACCTTAAGGGTCCAAACCCTTCTTGGAGTTCCCTTCTTCTTTCTTCGACCTGCAAGACAAACAAATCAAAGAACACAACAGTACATGTATAGATACTTATGTATAAACCATCTTTATGCTATAAAGTTAGTTATAAAAAATCTTTAAGTAACCACTTGCATAAGAATTCAAGACAAGAATCTCATAAGCATAAAGAAAGATTGTTTCGGGAACAAAGACGTGTTTCTTTATAAATAAAGGCAAATAAAGTACATATATCAGAAAGATATCCCCTGAACACCTTCAGCAGGCTCCAAGCAAAGCTTCCTCCCGGATTCGTTCCAGCCTCAAGCCTCCAACAAGAGCTCCTTCCAAGTCCTACTCAAATGATGATATCAAGGATGAATGATCACCAAGACACATGGAAACAAGGGTTTCCTATGCAAAATGGGGGAAGTGCAGAAAGCACCAAGGACTTCAGACCTGGTCTAAGGGAAAAATCTCAGCATAATGATCTTGCTCTCTCCTCTCTCTCCCCTTGGCCTTCCCTTTGATGTCTTTTTATACCCTCTCCAAAGTAGTTTTTTAGTTAGGAGTTAGTTGGGAACAGTTGGGCCACGGGCAATAACAGGTGATCCAGCAGGTAAAACCCACGATCTCCGCCCGAAAAAGAGGAATTTATTATTTTTTAAGTGTTTTAATAGATACACGTGGGTTGGGTATAACAGACCCGCGTGTACATGCGTTTAACTCAGGGCAATGTCGTGTATAGGGAATAAAACACCGTTTTTTAAATTTTTGGACCAGGTCTGGAAGGAGGGGTTGCCCTAGGTCATGAGTGCAGCATCACAAACCATAAGAGGGAGATTTGGAGCTATAACAGGGACCTGATCACATGTCGCGCATTGAGACAAGGGAGGAACCTACTAGTTTGGAGGAAGGGCTACCTAGTGCGCAGCTTTACGTTGCGCGCGTAGCGGATGGACACTTTGAGGATATAATTCACTTTTTAACCACTAGAACTGCGCCAGAAGGATACTCTATCCAGCATAAGAAGGAACTAGTAGTGCGCACGACATATTTTTCTATCATTACGGGGCATCTGTACAAGATGGGGAATGATGAGATACTCGAAGATATGTACCTGAGTTTGAATGAAGTAGCATCCTTGCGGGCGCTCATGGGGGTGCTGCGGGAGGCCATTATGCAAGGAGATCAACCGCATAGAATATTCTTCGTGCAGGGTTATGGTGGCCAACCCTTCATCAGGATTCAAAAGCACATTGCAAGGCATTCGATGTATGTCAAAGAATGGGTAAGCCATCATGGAGGGATGAGATGTTTTTGAATCCACAAATGAAATTGCAACCCTTCAAAAAGTGGGCGCTCGACTTTGTAGGACCTATCAAACTGCAAGGAAAGACAGGCGCGAGATATATTATTACTGCGATAGAATACCTGACGCGTTGGGCAGAAGCGCAGCCAGTAAAAGATTTCACGGCTGCAAAGTTTCTGTTTGAACACGTACTAACATGATTCGGTTTTCCAAAGATCTTGATGAGTGATCGCGGTACACATTTCCTTAATGAAACGATTAGCACTTTGATGGAAGAGTTTCAGGTGTATCATCAGAAAAGCACACTATATCACCCACAGGCTAACAGGACCATAGAAGTGTTTAACAAAGTATTGGAGACTATGCTAATGAAAGTATGCAATGCACAGCAGAGTGATTGGGACTTGTGTGTACCTGTAGTATTATGGTGTTATAGGACAACATGCAAGAAACTGACGGGAACACCTTCTAGGCTGGTATATGGAGTGGAAGCCATAATGCTGATGGAGTATATCATGCCTAGTTTGCACATAGCAGTTCTCACTGATATGATGGACTGCAGAGCCCTGGAGGAGAGGCTCGCGTAGTTGGAGGAACTGGAAGAAGAAAGATTTTTGGCTGGGTTCCATCAGCAGGTACAAAAGTAACGCGAAAAGGCCTGGCACGATCTACATATCAAGTTGCACACCTTTAAGGTGAATGATTTGGTGTTGTTATACAATAGTAAGTTAAATAAATTCTCAGGAAAGATCCAAATGCATTCGATGGGACCGTATGTTATTCAGGAGATCACATATGGTGGTGCAGTGCAGTTGGTTAAGTTAAAAGGCGAACTCTTCCCAGGAAAAGTAAACGGTAGTCAATTGAAGCCGTATAGAAGTGGCCCGGCCATCTGACTAGCTACGGGAAGCATAGTCTTAGTGCTCCAGGCAGCTGAAAGGAGGAGCAGTATTATAAACTACTTTGCCCGAGAGTTGTGCGATGTCAGGAATGCGCGCAGTAGTGAGGTGTCACAAGATCCGCAACAATGCAAGGGTAGCTACGCTGCCATGCAGGTTGGCTGGAAAGTGGCCATTACAGTCATTATTCACAATGTGATGTGTGGTTTGAGACCAAATGGAATGGGCGACATGCATTTAAGGCGAACTTTATGGACTAGATTTGGGAAAATCTGTCGCCAAGGGAGCATTAATGGACTAGATTTGGGGGGAATGGTTGAATTCGAATCCAAAAGGCACTATAAATTGCAAAGGGCTGCCCAGCAAACAACACTTGGCCATTTGAGAATTGAGCTACGAGAGGGGGCACTGGTTACATAAAAAGAGGCTAACAGGCCTATGGTAATTGCACTTAAGGGAGTTGGGATAAACATGGCTGCGCTCCCTCAAGAGACGCTCTATTTTCTATAGGACGGAGTGACTGCAGAACTATGGGCCAGGGAGGTGTTGTTGGGAAAAGTATCCAATACGGAATGACCCTATCCCACTCTAAGGGTGATAGTACCTCAGCAACAACTGAAAGCAAAGCTATTCAAGATTACTTCTTTATGAGATGAGAGAGAGAAGAGAAGGATGATCTACTAACCGTTATCTTGCGATAATAGTCGATCCAATCCTCACTCCTTGCTGCTTGCTCCTAGCTCCTTGCTCTTTCACCAGCCCAGCTACACAAAGATCCTGTAAAAGCACAAGAAAAGGAAACTACAAGAAGCATACATCCATAATCGATTCAAGGATTAGCATAAATCAAATATACAAGCATCAATTCACCATAGAGACACATGCATATAGAAGAACCTCAAATGCTTTATTAATAGAAGAAGCAAAGTTCTGAGAGAGTTACAACCATAATAGGCCCAATCCAGCAACACCTCCCAGCAGAAAGAAATCTCCTCTTCACCTCCTTCAAAGCAATCACCCAATAGTTTTATACACAAACCAACAGCACTTCCTTACTTGCACAAAATTCCAGCCCCCCTAGACCTCATGAGAGAGCTCTATATATAGGAGATTTGGAGAAAGGATGAGTCAGCTTGAGACTGACATGAAGCTGACTAGTGTCCTCTCCCACTTTAGTTAATCTTCAGTTCTTGAGTCCACTTGGAGATTCTTGCTTCCACTTGGAGATCAAGACCCTCTTACTCATCACAAGGCTAATTCCTTGACCCAAGTGTCAGTTTGGAAGCTTCCTGGGCAATTGACACCTTGCAGAATGACTGTGCCACTTGGCCAATCTCGCCCAGCGCAGGTAGCCTTTATTAGATTTGACATTTAGCGCAGGTACAGAGTGGAGCAGTTGACATTCAGCGCAGATGCTCAGTGGAGTAGCTGACATGATCCAGAAATAGCTTGTTTTTTAGTGTTTTCAGGTGGAGAACTGATTTTCAGTGCTGTGGTTTGCTGACCTTGTTCCTCTAGAGGTAGGAACAACATGTTTAGGGACTTTGGATCCCTCAGATTATCGACATTTCATGCTTCATGCTGTAAGGCACAAAAATGTCTATAACAGTTGCCCACTAAAGTATGAGGTCGTTTATCGGGTGAAATGCTTTATCAGGAGGATCCGAAGTTCATTCAATCGCTGAGAGGTGCCCTGTAATAAAATACAATACAATACATTATTTTTCATTCTGCTTTCATGATCTAGCTAAGGCGGGAATTCCCATGCTCAGCTTTATAAATTCATTTTGGTACATAGAACAGACGATCGTCTGATGGTAGACTGATAATTCTCTGTTGAAATTATCACCCTTTGAGTAGGATGATCATCTGTTGCAATGATGTACATAACAAATGTCTTTATATCCTGAATATATATCGCAGCCCGGATGGATGAAACTAGATCTGGGGTCTTCAAACTCGTTCGATCTTCACTCTAAGTACAAGTCGATCCATGTGAGAATTGCGCTGAAGTCGAACATGGAAAGACATCGCTTGATTACCGGTCAATAATGTAAACCGTTAACAAGCACGAGAGGAATCACCAATAATGACAATGACCCTCAAGGTACTGCAGTACAATTCACGTGGTGTGAATAAAGGACTTGGCGTCGAACACCACGCAAAATCTTCTGGTCGAAGGTCATTGATGTATACCTGTCGCCGGAAGTGAGAAACTTTCCATTGAGGCATGCAAGCTTCAAAGTACTAGGGGCGTGTTCCTAGATCAACTTCTTGGATAATGAGCTGAAGTCGACAAGAAGTGATCCGTCAAAGGAGGGCCTTAATGAATCCCACATCAATGACACGGAACGGAGCTAATGATTTTAGTGGAGGTGAAAACAATCTGTGAAATATGATTCAGGGTGGCGATCATGGGTGGATGAAGGATAATGTATGGCAGTGGATGGGACACGGTTGACTCTTCCTGAACAACATCTCTTGAACATATAACGACACTGATGTGATGGATCGGTAGCATTACCCCAAATGTGGATGGTTTGGCGAGGACCATGGTGATGAGACCGGTGAATGAAACAACCCAACCCGATGTGATATGGAGGACAAAGTGTCATGTTCAAGAGCGACTTGCTACCATTAAAGCTTTGAGGTTCTCCCAATTTTTCCCCAGTGATTTCTGACTAGTACCTCTTTATTTTTGTCAAGCTTGAGGAGGATAACATATGCTTGTTCTATAACCTGCCCTTCGGGCAAGCCCATCGCTATATTTTAACGAGCTTAGCGATAGGGAAACTCGTTCTCGTCTAAAGACAAGTTTGTCGCTATTTAATCATTTTAACGAGTCTAACGACAAGGAAAACTCGGTCCTTTTCATTTTTAGAGAGTCTGAAAAGGTACAGAAAGTTAACTCCAAAATTCCTTTTTCGTCATCTAATCCCTTAAGTCCGAAAAAGTATAAAACAATACAGAAGGGATGAGTTTTCGATAACTTTAACGAGCCGAATAAAACAAGCGCTCGACCTTTTTGTGTAATAATCCCTCAGGTCCAAAAAGATTAAAATCTAGAGGAGGGATAGCTCTTCCGGTTACTTTAACGAGCTGGAAGGCCAAAACTCGACAAACTTTTCATATTTTACGAGTCAGATGAAAAGAGCTCAAAGAAGACTCGTCTTTTGAGGAACGAGTGATAAACAGGGATAGTAGCGGATTCCAGGTACAGGTTGGAATTTTCCAATCACGGCAGTGTCACAAGGATGGCTAAGTGAAATCACTCTTTGCAGCTGTTCCTCAAAATGGGTAAACAATCATATGGAGGTGAACGATTGGCCAAATGAAATGGAGGTGGCAGGTGTAAACACGACCAAGGCTTTTATGGCTAATAAATTTACGATCACAGATGGTTATTTACCGGTACTGGGTTCATTTTTTAAAGAGCTTGAATGCGCCAAAACACTGCTCAATGCTTATGTTTATTTTTTAACGAGCATGAATTCCACGTTAAAACTGCTCGGATCTCGCTTTTCTATTTTTTAACGAGCATAAATTCTGCGGTAAAACTGCTCGATTATACCAGTCATAAGATAAGAAATGTCTCCTGTGAGATAGCTATTTTTTATGGAGCTTTATCTCACGAAGCTATGCTCCTCATATCCTTTCTTTATGCAAGTTTGGAAACGGCTAATCCTACGAGTTTAAAGGGTTAGACCTACAGTTTTAAAGGGAGGACCTAAAAATTTAAAAAATAAATAGTCGTCCCTTCCTTGCACTCCAAAAGATTGCATGCCCCAAGGTGTAAGGTATAATTTCAAGGCTGCCCCTACTTATCCGATAAAACATTTGTTTTAAAGGGTGAGGCTTGCCTCTTTCTGGTTACCCAAAGATTGTTTTGTTAACACCATCAAACGAAAACATCTCCTCGGCACTGTCTACGGAAGTAGACAATGGTGAATGACCTTGTTCTGTCAAACACATAACCTTGACAAAAGAATCCTGTTCTAGAACAACCCCTCTTCCATCCACGGACGGGGTACGGACTAGTCATATTCTCCCGCGAAAAATCTACCTTATACCCAAGGTTTCCTCTGCCCGAAGCAGACCAGGATGCATGCCCCCTGGGTTCCAATCCCATCTTTCCGAATCACTCGCACTCATCGGGAAGGAGGACTGGGGGTGGAGACATTTCTTGGGTGAATAGACCATTGAGGGTTGGTATTTGACTATTTGTGATGCGTGATCCCGGAAATGAAAGTTGGTCTACGAGCTTGACCATTCTTCCTTCTTGTGGAAAACACATTACTCTAAAGAGTGAGGAGACTATAGCTCCCATGCAACATATATAGTCTCGTCCAAGGAGTAGGTTATAATCCAAGGGTCCTTGGACGACCATCACATTCATTTGAACGGTCTTCCCTTTCAATGTGACAGGCACATTGGGGAGGATCCCTAACGGTCGACTGGTTCCTTTATCAAAACCCGAGAGATTTCTCATCTCAGGCAAAAGCGCCGGGGAACCCAGTGCTTTCCAAGCAATAGAGGAAAGGATACTCACAGATGCCCCTTCATC
Organism: Pinus tabuliformis; assembly: GCA_031772625.1. Taxonomy (NCBI): domain Eukaryota; kingdom Viridiplantae; phylum Streptophyta; class Pinopsida; order Pinales; family Pinaceae; genus Pinus; species Pinus tabuliformis. The sequence continues at coordinate 974,075,879 of CM062813.1, forward strand.
AATGATAGTTCCAGCCATTACCATTCTGTAGATTTGGACTATGATTCTGAACGGTATACTGGCTGGTAACCGGGGTCTGCCTAGTTGGTTCCAATCAAAGGACACAACCAGGTTGCTTGGTGGTGGGACCGAATACACGGCCGGATACGATCCTGACGATGTTCCTTCCTGCGATAAAGGAATGGGCGCATTGCCCTGATGCTCATCAGAATCTATGTTGATGAAAAGAATCTGGATGGTGTCATCCTTATTCTCTTCAGTGAGGGTGTCATTTGAAGATGAATCTTCAGTGACGGTGTCATTTGAGGATGAAACCTCTGAAGGAAGAACTGGGTCAACTGCCGTATTGACCTTTAGACTTTCGTCTGGTCTGGATTCAGTAGGTTCATTTTCAATGACTGACGCTTCAGCTGACCACTTGAGCAGGCCAGCTGTATTTTCAACCAACGAAGGACTCGGCACGAGTTTTTTGTATCCAGGAGGAAGTATTACCGGTGAAACCGGACGATCTTCCAAAACTCTCTTCGCTTCGTCTAAGAAGGGACAACGGTGGATGGCGTGACCGCCTTCACACAGTCTGCAAGGGGATCTTACTCCCCCTCTTTGTCTTGAACCTTCACTTTCGCTGGTTGACGGTACGCAATCAACATGGTTATTAGAGGTTGATGCTCCCGAATTGTGCAAACGAGGTGACCAGTCCCTTAGTATCCGGGGAATACAGGGACAATCTCTATGGAAGTGGTCTCCTTTACATATGACACATGGCGATTTAGGCCCGGTCTGTGCTATGTGTGGGTTTTTGTCAGATGTCTTTTGCTTGCCCCCAGTCGCCTTAGGCTCCTTCTTCTTCCTTTCTCTCTTCTTCTTCTCCTTCTTCTCCATGGGAGCTTGGCTTTTGCCAGCCCCACCTTGTGAAGATGAAGGATTAGAGGAAGAGTTATAAGAAGTAGAAGGCTGGTGGGCAGCTCTAGACTGATCTAACTGTTGACTCGACTGCTCAGGAACCATGGTGGTCTGAACTACATTAGTTGAGAATAGCCAAATAGGCAGGCCAATTGTCAGTCCTGGAAGCGACAATGTGGCCATGTGGGGCGCACCGACTTCTCCCCAAGAGGAGAATGGACTAGGATTTCCATCACGTGGAGTTCCTTGGTTGGGGCGTTCCATGTTCTCAACTTAAGATCAACACGGGAATAGGAGGTGATTATGTTCCGTTTAAAATAAATTTTATAACGACGCTTAGACACAACTTGCTTTTTCACTTTTTAAGAGTCGAGAAAAAGCTAAAGATGACTCTAGTCTCCTTCGATGTTTTAACGAGCCCGAAGTGACAAATGCTCGGTTGGACTTTTTCAGTTATAGAGTTTGAAAAAGGCCAAAAGAAACTGCTATGGAGTTCTAGGCAGAGGGTGTGCCAAACTTTTCGCAAAACCACAGAATACGTTTTACGGTACAGGTGGTCGATCTTTGTGAATGCTGTGTTCACTGCATTGCGATCAGTAGGGCGGCCGACATGGTTTCCTATTGGATAAAGGCTTTGTTCCTAAAGGGGTCTCCCAATATATACGCGACGGTACGTGGGAGCACAAGTCCGTATTGATACTTATCGCTTCACCGTGGAGGAATCACCCAACCACTCAACGCTAAGATATCACGTTTAACGACGCCGGAACACGTCTCTAGCTTAGACCTCTAGATGTTTGCGTTATGTTTCAATACGTTGTTATGTAAATTCAATTTATTTTAAGGTTGATCTTGTTTAGCAGTTTGCCTTTATGGATCACCACGAGATGTATAGTAACACTCCTAAATGCAGTCTAAGATGATAAGCAAGCTTTTCAATCTTTCAACTTTGAAAACCTTAACTACTGAGGGAAAAGAAAGATAACACCTTTTCACACAGATCATAGAGCACACACTAATGCACTTTTTCCTAAATCAACATGCAAGCTGTCATAATGCACATGCACAATGCAAGTATTTCTTTTCTCTTTCTTAATGTTGGTGAAATGAAAAAAGAAAGCTGTTGTATAATTTTGAATTCAATTTCAAGTGAAAGCAAACAAGCTTGTCCAAAATCAAAAGACACCTTAAGATTTACTTGTTTCGACACTAGAAATATATAAACTCAAACCAAATGACGAAAGCCAAAATCTCAATCAGCTATGAACAGCAAACAAACTAACTCTTAAGATCAAAACGACACTTTATCACAGGTCTAGATCTAAGAGGCCACAGCAAGACTAGTTCACTTTCGTTATGGGAAACTGTAAATGTATAAGAAATACACAAAGAAAAAACACAATTTCTTTATACAACTGAGGTGGAATAGTGACAAGGAAAGTTGGTTTCAGATAGGCACACTGACTGGTAACAAACAACAAAAAACAAGAGTGAAAACAAGGCAATAACCAGTAGGAAACCCCAGTAGCAGAAGGCAGGACTGGTCCAGCGCAGGTGGAACACTGCCTGTTTGACCTTCAGCGCAGGTAGCCCCTTCGGGAACTGCGCTGAAATGCAAACAGCCTTTGTACAGCCTGCACTGAAGAACGAAACTTTCGTTTCTGGTGGTTTCCGGGTCACAGATTGCTCAAAAATTCACAGTTTTTGCTCAAAACAGAAGCTATCAGTCAAGGACACACTAAGGGATGACAAGGAGGGTGAAAAGCTATCACTAAGAGCTTATTAGAGTCCTTGTGGATCAGCTCTTCAAATCATAAACTTGCCCAGAAACTGAGCTAGAGTAGCTGCCCTCTACTTTGTATTTGAAAGATTCAAACACAGTTCGATTCGGTACTCCCTTTGTTTATGAAATGAATAGCAAAAACACAATCAACCAACAAGATACGATCCCCAGTGGAGTCGCCAATTTGTTGTTGGGAAAAGTATCCAATACGGAATGACCCTATCCCACTCTAAGGGTGATAGTACCTCAGCAACAACTGAAAGCAAAGCTATTCAAGATTACTTCTTTATGAGATGAGAGAGAGAAGAGAAGAATGATCTACTAACCGTTATCTTGCGCTAATAGTCGATCCAATCCTCACTCCTTGCTGCTTGCTCCTAGCTCCTTGCTCTTTCACCGGCCCAGCTACACAAAGATCCTGTAAAAGCATAAGAAAAGGAAACTACAAGAAGCATACATCCATAATCAATTCAAGGATTAGCATAAATCAAATATACAAGCATCAATTCACCATAGAGACACATGCATATAGAAGAACCTCAAATGCTTTATTAATAGAAGAAGCAAAGTTCTGAGAGAGTTACAACCATAATAGGCCCAATCCAACAACACCTCCCAGCAGAAATAAATCTCCTCTTCACCTCCTTCAAAGCAATCACCCAATAGTTCTATACACAAACCAACAACACTTCCTTACTTGCACAAAATTCCAGCCCCCCTAGACCTCATGAGAGAGCTCTATATATAGGAGATTTGGAGAAAGGATGAGTCAGCTTGAGACTGACATGAAGCTAACTAGTGTCCTCTCCCACTTTAGTTAATCTTCAGTTCTTGAGTCCACTTGGAGATTCTTGCTTCCACTTGGAGATCAAGACCCTCTTACTCATCACAAGGCGAATTCCTTGACCCAAGTGTCAGTTTGGAAGCTTCTTGGGCAATTGACACCTTGCAGAATGACTGTGCCACTTGGCCAATCTCGCCCAGCGCGGGTAGCCTTTATTAGATTTGACATTCAGCGCAGGTATAGAGTGGAGCAGTTGACATTCAGCGCAGATGCTCAGTGGAGCAGCTGACATGATCCAGAAATAGCTTGTTTTTGAGTGTTTTCAGGTGGAGAACTGATTTTCAGTGTTGTGGTTTGCTGACCTTGTTCCTCTAGAGGTAGGAACAACATGTTTAGGGACTTTGGATCCCTCAGATTATCGACATTTCATGCTTCATGTTGTAAGGCACAAAAATGTCTATAACAGGAGGGTCACGTGCTCCAGGTGATGAGTGAACAATGAATTAATATTGAAAAATTGAGGCTACAACAGGATGAGGTTGTGACATACAACAAACAACTCATGCAGGTAGTCTAGGAGGCCTACCAGATGGTCCCTGAGTTGGCCATCCTAGGAGAAGAACCAGTGGAGGCATGCATTCAGAGACTAGCAGCAGGAGTGCGCGAGGCGAAAGAAGAGATGGCTAAGGTTCAGTTGGAGCTAAAACTTTAGATAGCTGAGCTACAATTGAAGGCACAACCTTCAAATCCACCGGAGGTGAGGGAACAATGCGCCAACGCCATTACAACCAGCATCGCGAAGAATAGCAGTGCAATGAAGGATTGCACCAAAATATTTGAAGAATTATTTGAGGTCCTCACCACTCTGCAGGAGGACCCGAACATACAACACTTAGAAACAAAGGCACGTGAGCTGCAGCAAAAGTACGATGATATAAAAGGGACTGCACAGATAGTGGCCCTTACACAGAGGCTCGCACGGATGTAGTAGGCGAAAGAACTTAAGGATCCGGTGGATGTTGCACGACACAAGAAAGTCGTTTTAAAGGCGCTTGTGCAACCATGGATCAATGAGGCCTTTGTCATCACAACCTCTATTAAAGAAAAGCTTGTGCAGACACATGGAAAACATGAATAGGTGCAGGGGCAACAGTTCAGCTACAACGGTTTCTAAATAGCGCGTCTTGGAAGTGCAGCAGGCAGCCGCTCAGTGCGCTTCCAATCTTGCAGCGGTCCATGCAGAGTTGGGAGCTCTCCACATGAAGACCTTTGCACCGATAGAGTGACTCGAGGGCGAGTCACAATGTTTGTGTTGGGCGCCTATTGGATGCGAGATCCCCCAAGGAAAGTTTTGGGGCTTAAAGCCCAGATTTTATCTAAAAATTGTAAAATCCGATGTAAAGACTCCACATTTTGTGGGCACGGAGTTTTAAGTTGCAAATGATTCATAGGGTTGTCCACCCTCAATTTTGTAATGTAATGTCAGCTTTAGAGATCTATCCATGGTCCATGGACCATGAGATTGTATAAATAGAGTGAGGCTCTAAGTTATAAAAGAATGAATCAAAGTAGTGGTCGAAGGATGAAGAATTGCATCTTATCTGAAGTGTAGAGTTGAGTCTTTGGGTCATAGAGTAGGAGAAGGATTTGCAACTAAGTGCACAGAGGCCTAGTAGTCCGCAGTGGAGTGCGTAGACCCCTGGAGCTGAGTAGGCTGAGTCAAGTTTGTAACCGTTGAAGAATTACTAAAGAGAAGTTTCACATCAATTCTATGTATCTATTTCCTATTTTTATGCATCTAGTATATTGGGTATGAATTAAATTTTTACTGTTTATATGGTGCGTGAACATATATGATTGTGTTGATTAAGTGAATGTCAGATAAAGTATCTACCTACATGAAGTTAACTAACATTCATAAGAAGATAAGTAAGATCCGCTAGGTAACTTAGGGAAATAGCGTAAATCGTTGCCATAGCAGCGTGAAATCACCTCAGCCCCTGGTTAGGGTTGTACGAAGAAAAATTATAGTGGATTGTGAAGGTATAGAAATTCAGAATAGTGTGCAATGTGACTTGAGTGAAGGTAGGCACAGTTGGACTAATTGATACCTCAGACATCTCAAGGGTGCAGAAACTTGGTTCTAGCATCCCCCCATACTGCTTTGGGTGAGACTCCAGTCTGCGCTCCGTGACTGTTGCCGAAAGGGCTAGTAATATAGGGATATTTTTGGCTAATTAACTCCGAACTTGGGTCAACCCCCAACAAGCCAACAATTACATAGTGAAATTTTTAATTAAAATCTCAGAAAATTCCAGAACCACAATGCCAAGTTTGAGGCCATTTTTAGGTGCCTTGCTAAAGTCAAAATTGAAATATGAAACAACGGTAAAATAGCCCTATTTTTATAGTTTCCATAACATCTTGAATTTTGGAAAATTATCCAAGGTTAACCCTCCAAAAATGAATTCCCCCAAGGTGTCTCCCTAAGCGCAGCACCTGTCAAAAAGAGGGGCATAATGTTGATTTTGATCCCTTTTTCTCATTTTTCTCAAAATTTGAGCCTTGTTTGAAAAATATGAGGAAATGGGTTTTGAGAGGAGGCCATAATATTTCCAAAAATGAAACCATTTGTTATTTAGAGCTCTGAGGAAAAAGAGTAGCGCTAAGGCGCTGCGTTTCTGAAACTAGTGCATTTTCCTGAATTTGCACCAAATTTCACCAAAAACCAAAAATGCTCAAAAAACTCCCACAATTGGTCTAGAAGTGAAAAATGAGGTTTAATATGCTATCATGGGTGCCTCAGAAATCATATCCAATCTTTCCTTCTCATCTTTTCCTTTCAGGGTTTCCTTCAACTTGTTTTGCATTTGTTTGACCTTGATGTTGAAAACCTTGTTTCCGATTTGGTAGTGGTGGGCCATGTGCCTCAACATCCGGTTATCCCTGTTAGCCTTATCAAGAAGATTCTCTAGATTACCATTGAATTTGTCTTGCCAATATTCCCTATCTTCATTGATTTCCATAGCAATTTTGTCTTCACTACTCAAATCCTTTACTAGTAGGTTTTGGTCTCTTTCTTTTTGCAATGTCGTTTTGAGAACCATTGTCCTAGGCCTCTTCCTTCCAACCTATTCATCATGCTTATCATGCTCTAGAACTGCTTTATCTTTGACCTCTTGCCTCAACATCCTAAATTTCTCTTTTTCCATCATTAGTTGTTTGACCTTGAGTTGACTGTTTTCTTGCTCAAGGAAAGAAATGATAAATTTGGCCCTTTGCCAAATTTTCCTTGAGCTCCATGATCTAGGAATACTTTCTCTTTGATAGCTTGTTTCAAGGTTGAATTTCATCTGCTGCCTCCAAGTCAACCAGGTCAAAATCATGCTCAATTAGCTCCTCATCATACAAATGTGATCCCTGTTGTGTTGATGTAGAAAGCCTGGCCCTTACCTCAACTTGAGGAGCAAACACACGTCTTTTCCTCTCTGGTATGTTTTTGTCACCTCAGGTATAGGTGCCTTGGGAACCTCCTCTGATTTGTTTGATGACCCTACCTCCATAGGCTGTGCTGATGTGTCTTGATGTTGGCTTGGTGAAGTATTCTCATGCCTTTGCAAGGCTACTTAAGTAAAGGTATCCCATGTTATGTTCTTTTTTGCCAACTGATGGAGGACTACAACCTTTATCACACTGTGGTGGAAAAGGCTAGGGTAATGCTCTTTGTTTTTCATTTGCACCTTTTCATACATTTTGATGACACTTATACACAAGTAGTTACACAAGTTAAGAGGTTTCACAGTTGTGAAGTGCATGAGCAACCTAATGTGATATTGATACAACATGGAAAACCTCCCCTCACAAGTGAAAAACTTCATCACAACCTTCATTAGTGGTGAATAATTTTCCAACAAGTATCTGAATGGAATGATGTTTGAATGAACCTCTTTATAGGGTGATTTCAAGAAGGGTTTGCATTTCTCAAGGTCTAGGCTCATGCCTTTGAACAAATACTCCCCATGATTTGGTATCCCTGTGGTAAGAGAGATGGCATCAACTGAGAATGTGAAATCAATCCCTACAATGGTGGCATTTTCTCTTTTAAGATTTGTGGCAATCAAATTAGTGAGATGCTCATGAAAACTTAGCTCTCCCACTCTTTGAAAAAACCCTAGACAGTTGACATATTCAAAGCATTGTCTTATGAATGGTGAAGAATTGATATCATTGCAATTTGTGGGCTCATACCTCAGAATCTTCCCCCCTTTATGATGTTTTCTTTTCTCTGATGGTGAAGAGTCTCCTTCCATTTTTGAAACCCTAGATGATAGGAAAGGGGAAAAAATAGTGAAAAGTGATTGAAGTGGTGAAATGAGGGAGTTAGGGAAGGGAGATGGGAGTAGGGAAATTTTGGGAGATGGACAGGGGTTTTAGGAATCCTTAGGAAGTTAAATGAAAGGTAATGAATGAGGGAGATAAGCTAGGAAATTTGAACATAGTCCTAGCTAGGGAAACTGCCCAATTTGATAGATTAGGGCTAGGGTTTGTAGGGAGGTGAAGTGGAATGAAGGGAAATGGTTTGTTGGTGAATGGGGATGATGAGTTGCATGCAAATAGAGGTATAGGGATAGTGATTTTAGGGTTTCAAAGCTCCAACTGATCATTTGCAAGCTCAAAACATGAAACTCATAGAAAACCCTAGAGGACTAAACTCACAATCATTTTGTTTGTTTTTCCAAAGGAAGAGGGGATGTAAAGGAGTGTACTTACCTATTATGAAGCTTAGAGGATTAAAAAAACTGAATTAGAGGCTTGAAAACTCAAATTTGAGTGATTTTTTGCAATTCTGGGAGACCCTGTCCCATGCACAATGCAGTTCACCGGTGTGCAGCGCCACCTCTAGAAATGTAGCGCCTTATCTGTAAGCGCAACACGAAACAATTTCAAATTTAGCTTTAAAACTCGTGTTTTCTCACCTAAGGAGGAATTAACTCGACAAAAATGTAAGATAAAAATGTAAATGGAATGTGTATGGATATATTTGGGCTTTTACAAATATAACATAATACTCTTTTGAGTGATGATGGGCCCCACATGTCTTTTTTAAACATGGCTTTCATTCTTTTGAACCTAACAGCCTTGGACATTTATAACCTGGATTTTGTATCTTCTTTTGAAAAGTGTACCTTCCTTTTGGAACTTTGAAACTGTAGCTATGTGTTATAACCTAAATCTACCTTAGGCGGAGAAAGGCAGGTCTAGGGTAACATCAAACCATGCTTAACCTGGTAGCTAGCCCTACCAGGTTGGGAGAGGGCTCTCACCTTGTCAATCTCAAAGAAAATATGGTAAGTAAGGCTTGAGATGACTGATATGAATACTAATTTTAGGCTAGGTATATGCTCAGAGGAATTTTATTGATTTTAATGGTTCGTTGCTAGATCAGATGAGGAAAGAAGCTTTGGGTCCGAGAAATCAACTTAGACTTGCAGAGGTTTCTGTGGGGTGAGGTAGGCAAGTGTTTTAGCACTTTGAAATGAATGTGATGGTGAGTCTAAATACTGGTGAGGAGTTGGAGAGGGCATGCAAGTTTCATGAGTCCTCTTCAAACAATAGAAAACATTTAAAACTAAATAAAACCCCAAGGCATAGCACTGAAAATCAATGGATTCCACCCTTTAATCTTGATTCATTTAGTTATGCAGAAAAATAAAGATGATGGCACATATACACATAAGATAAACTGAATAAAAGAGGAGAAAACAATGCTAATTGACATTACCACAAGAATCCCATAAAATGCTGCAAAACCCTGGTTCATTTCCTTTCCAAACTGCAGAAGTGATTTACAAAGTAGCTCAATGCATCCACAAGAGTCCAACCTTGACAAATGACTAAGAAAGTACAAGGTATAGGCATCAAACCACCTATGCTAGCCATTAGGGGTCAAATCCACGAGTCAAGGATCTATTTCAACAAGATCTAAACTAGGAACTGAAAAATAGGCAGTGGAACAGCTTGCCTCTAAAACTATGGACACTGATTCATTCATCCTTAAACCAACTCTAAACTGATGTATCTACCTCCTCAAGTCATATTTCATCATATTTACATCATAGTACATCAAGTTACACCATATTACACCATATTACATCGTTAATTTACCAAGAGAAAAGAAAAAGTCAAACTGATAGCAAACTGGGCAAAATTCAAAAAAAACAAGCAAAACTGGCAATTTTTTCTCCTATGCACTGCGCCACTGATCCTATGCATAGTGCTTTTTCTAGGCAAGTTTTGGAAGGCTTCACGAAGTCCAAATCAGGTGCAAAATAGCTCATTGAAAATTGTAGTGAATCTACTTTCTGGAACAACTTGAATTTTTTGATTTGGAGTCCATTTGCCCCTCCAAAAATGAAATCTCCCAAGACTGCTTCCTGTGTGGCAAAAAAGTGGCAGAGAGGGCACTTTTTGGGTGTTTTTGGCCCTTTCGAAGGTCCAAAACTTGTCAAAATTTCTCAACCATTTTTTAGCATGCATAAAATTTCATGCTAATTCCAAAAATGTAAACTTTTTTGCAAATGGAGGTCCCCATCAAAAGCATAGCACCAGTGGCGCTACACACTTGCTGAAAAAAACCTTTTTTTGCATTAAAAATTTCAAAAATGACAAAAAATGCTCCAAATTCCTTGAAATTTGGCATGAGTGATCCTTTTTAGGTGCTTTGCTAGGACAATGATGCTTCAGCCAAGATCTTGAGCTTATCTTGCTCCTTTTTTCTTTTCAAAACTCTCTTTAGCTTAGCCTTTAACCTCTTCACCCTTGTTTTGAAAATTTTATTCCGGGTTAAATAGTGATAGGCCATATGGCACAACATTTTCTTCTCCTTGCTAGCTTTCTCAAGCAATTTCTCTAGGTGAATGTTTTTCTGCTCTAACCATGATTCTCGGTCAGCCTCAATTTCTTGCTCAAGGGGTGTCATTTTGATTTTTCTTCTTTTTGCCACTTGCCTAGATAGCTTGTTTGTCCTCCAGTTGCTTGTTCTCTTGCTCAAGGAAGTTAATGATCCATTTGGCCCTCTAAAGGTCAAGTGATAAGGCTTGTATTTCAGCTTCCTTCTCTTTGATGATCACATCCTTGAGTCTTGAGATTTGAGAGCCCAAATCAGTGTCACCTTCCTCAACCAAAAAAAAATCTCTATCTTGCCCTTCAATAGGGCCTTCATCCTGCACGTGTTGCTTTCCTTTATCTTTGTCCTGCACCTGTTCAGTTGAAGAAGAAGGAAAAACACCTTTCACCCCTGGTGAAAATAGCATTTTACTGTGGTCCGGTGAAGAAAACGAGACCCCTTCCACCCCTGGTGAAGATAGTACTTGTTTGGCAGCAGCAAAAAGTCTCTTGGTGCCTTTTTCATAAGTGACAAACACTGGCAAAGCTATAGTTTCAGTCTCATGAACATCTATCTGGCTTGAAGGCCCTCCTTCCTCTTGAAGCAACGATGGAATCACCTGAGGACCTTTGAAAATCTCATGTGCAATGAAGGTATCCCATGGTATGTTCAGTAATCTTAGCTGATCCAAAACAACAATTTTGATAAGTGAGAAGTGGTAAATTTTGTTGAACTACTGAGGAAAATGTTTCCTTTGCACATATAGGGCCATCTTCTCAATATTCCTGCAGATAAGTATGGGAGGTTCATCATCCTCACTCTTGTGAAATTCATCAGCAATTTGACATGGTATGTATATATACGAGAAAACCTCCCTTCACAGGTAAAATACTTGATGATGAGTTTCATGAGTGGAGCAATGTTTTGCAAGTATTTAAAAGGAAAAACCCCGCTAATTTGCCTCTGCTAACCAGCCTTGATGTAAGGCTCATAATGCTCTCTGCCCACACACTGCCCCTTATTCCACTGTTCACCCACATTAGGGATGCCTGTTGCTGTTGCAATGGTTTCATATGTCAAGGTGAAAGAGACACCAACTAGGTTCACCTAGCCATTGTGAAGATGAAGAACAAATAACCTAGCAAGCTCATGATGATATTTCACCCTCTCCACCATTTCAGAAAACTAATAACAAGATTGATGTTTAAAACAGGTTACTGCAAGAGGGCAAGCAAGGAATTCTTTGAGAGTGGTGGGCTCCTCCCGGATATGTTTTCCTCCTTTATGTGGTTTTCTTGGCACATGAGCCTCTTGGGAAGAATCACTAACAGTTTCATCATCCCTCTCATATGCTGAGTCTGTCTCCATGCTTGTGAATTTAGAGTGAAAACTGATGAGTATGAAGAGATTTTAAAAGTATGAGGGTGAATATTCTATGTAGGAAATGGTTGTTGTTTTTCTTTTGGGAAATGAGGGAATGACTGATATTATGACTGTAAATGAGGGTTTTGATGGTGGAATGAATGTAATGAGGGAATAGGAAATGGGAATTAGGATTTTGGGAATGTGTAGGGTTAGGGTTTGGTAATAGGGAGTGGGGTTTGGGAGGCGAGTACCAATGATTTTGGGAGAGGGAAAGAGAAAAGAGTTTAGGGAAATTTAGTTAAAGGGCATGAGGTGTAGAAAAATAATCAAAGGGGAATAAAAAAAAGTAGAAGATAATACCCTATGCAGATTTTGCAAGATAATTTGGAGACATATAGGGTTTAGTTTTTAGACATACAAATCACCACCATTGATGAAAAATTTCCTTGCTAGAGTGGATGTGAGGCTTTACTTACTTGTTAAGATGTCAATTGTGAAATTTGAGGCAGAGGAAAGTGATAAAAATCAACTTGAAGCTCAATAGGCAGGTGAGTAGCGCTGCCTCCCAGGTGCGCAGTGAACTTTGTATGCATAGCGCCTGATCAAAACTCAGTGTAAAACCTGCGCCAAGTGCGTAGCACCAGAGCCAAGGTCCGTAGCACTGGTTAAATTTCATGTTTTTTACTCAGTTTCACCTCTTTCTCCCAAAAACACGATTTTTCCCTTTTAGCTCACTCACTCGAAAAAAATGAAGACTTTCAAACACATAGATGAGCTTTATAGCCCCTTGGCTTAAATTTTTCATTTAATAAACCCACTTTTCTAAAGTCTTAGTCACTTTGCTTTAAAAACTCTATTTTTTATTTGCAGTTTGACTCTTCTTGATTACTTGATGAACTAATGCATTGATGTTTTTGTTTCTTGCAGTGGCTGGAGTTGGCAAGGTGACCAAGGGCAGCAGCTAGAACTTATTACATATATAAAACACTTAAAATTACATAAAATTTGTACATGGAAATAAAACTAGTAAATTTATAATTTTATGAACTTATAAAACGTCCTCATGTGTCTACTGACCTTTTATTAAGTTTTGGATGACCATGGTGGAAAACCCTGGACCTAGTGAGACCTAAAACCCTAAAACTGATTTTGGTAAATGGAATGAAACAAACTGACAATAAATGACCTGAACATGTGAAAATAGGCCAGCAGGTAAATACTATGAGGGAAATTGATAATAAACCACTACCATAAGTTAATCCATGACCTAATGGAATGCAGCTAATCAGATGGAACACCTAATATGCATGCAAAGAGAGAAATTTGATCATTGATGGAGGGATGAAGATACCGACACTAACATTGGCTCCAATGGGGATGGTAGCTCCTGGGAGGTGCCAAGAACCATAGATCTCTGGAAAATCAGGTAAGTGCCTTCATCCATTGGGCAAAATGGAGTCAATAACTTTGGAAGACTAAAACAAATTTCTTGACTCAAAACTGACTTAATTACAAAGATTGAAAACTGACTAAAAACTTACTCAACTATGACTCAAACAACTGACACTAAATAAACCCAATGACTGAAGCCAAACATTAGATTTATAGCCTTCACTTCGGGCCCCAAACAGAATGAATGATGACAGTACAAACTTTGCAATAAAAAAAAAAAAACTAAAATGGTATGTACAATGACACAATGTGACAACAGAAAAATTCTCAAAGATAATACCGTTTTAGAAGCTGACCATTGACTGGCCCTCCTGGACAATGTTCACCATTCATTTATTTGAGTAGAAAAGAATTTTGACCTCGATATGCAGCAATTCTATATGGTCCCTTTCCACAAGTTCTCGAACTTGCCTTGCTTGCATTTATCCTCGTTTCTAGCATCCCACTTTAGCACTATGTCTTCAATCTGAAATTTGTCCGCCTTTGCCTTCTGATCATAAATCTTCTTAATTCTCTCTTGCAGCCTAAAGGTATTCTGAAAAACTTCCTCTCTCGTCTACTGTAAATGGATCATTTGGCTTATTCTCCGCTGAAAATGATCTTCCTTGTTGCCAGCTTCCTGCAAAAGTTTAACAACCGGGACTGCGAGAGATGTCGAGAACACCATGTCTATACCATATACAATCTCGAAAGGAGACATGCCGATTGATTTTTTTTGACTTACTCTATCCACCCATAGTGCATTAACCAACTCTTTATGCCACCTCTTCTTATTGGTTTCCAGCAAATTTTAAATGATGTTGACCAATGATTTGTTTGAAGATTTAGCCAATCTGCTAACTTGCGGATAATATGCAGTAGAATTTCCTAAGGTAATTTGGTATTTGCTTCAAAAGTCAATCATCTTTTTGGACTTGAAAGCTACTGTATTATCTGTAATCAATTTGTTAGGACAGCCAAAACGTGACAAAACATTATTTTCAAGAAACTGAATTATTACCCAGTCTGTAGCCTACCGAGTGGGAATTGCCTCAATCCATTTTGTGAAATATTTTGTCACGGTTAAGATCCACTTGTGCTGAGCTGAAGATGTGGGATGAATCTCACCAATAAAACCTAGGCCCCATTCCTGAAACGGAGCAATAACTTCGACTGGCTTGAGAGGTAGAGGCTGCAACTTTCTCTTTCCCTGAAAAATCTGGCATTCATGACAGCTTGTGATAGTTTTATAAACATCAACAAAGAGGGTAGGCCAATAGTACCCTGCTCTCAAAATTTTATTAGCCGTTGTCTTCCAAAATAAGTGACCTCCACAGTCTCCCTTATGAAAATCATTCATGACCTGTTTTGCTTCATCTTCGACCAAACAATTCAGCAAAATTCCTCTGGGATCTTTCCAATAAAGTGCATTGTTCAAAATACAAAATCTAGTAGCCTTTAGTTTTTGAGTTCTACCTTTATTTTTAGCCATCCCCGGTGGCGGTGAAAGGTGCTGGAGCACATATACAATATCTGAATACCAAGGAGAATGTTGAAAAATTTCGGATACCTAAATAAGCGAACTATCTTCATCTTCTTCAGACACGGTTGCAATCAGGTTTATGTCCAATGCATGTAATTTGACTCCGCCATCAACTTTGCTAAACCCAACCCCTTGATTAGCTTTGCTGGCTTTATCTCCAAGTCATATTCTAGCAATGCTGCGATCCATTTGCCTTGCCTCCCTTCCAGATCTGTTTGTACCAAAACATCTTTGACTGCTACGTTAGGGACATAAGCAAGAATATGAGAGTGCATAATATATACCCAAAAATCTTTTAAAGCTTTCACCAAGGCAATAGATTACTTCTCAATAATGTTATATTTTAAGGCTACATCTCTTATCGTCCTGCTGAAAAAGGCAATTGGCTTTTCAAGTTGATCTCTTTTATGCATTAGAACCGTTGTCGTAGTATGTTCAGAAGTGAATGAAAATAATATCAAATCCTAGGAATAATCCGGGCTGATTAAAATTGGAGCTGAAGAAAGAGCCAACTTTACCAAGTTGAAAGAGTTCATGGCTTCTTCGGTCCACTTGACCACACTATTTTTCTTCAACATATTTGTAATTTCCCTCAAGTTTTCAGCTAGATTTGGCACAAAATGATATAAGAAGTTCATCTTACTGTTAAATTCTTGAATCTCTTTCTTACTACGAGGAAAATAATTTTCTGAATTGCTTCCACTTGAGCAGGATCGATGTGGATGCCTTCCTTTGGTATTATGTGACCGAGAAGCTTCCCCTCGTCCATGGCAAACAAGCTCTTTTTGGGATTGAGTGATATTCCATATTTTCTACAACGCTGAATAACAATTTTCAGATGGTAAAGATGATCCTCATCTGAATTTGAAAGACAATCAAATCATCAAGATACACTACTAAAAATACATCTTTTTCATTTGCGAAGGCGATGTCCATAGCCCGCTGGAATGTTGCTCTAGCATTCTTTAAACCGAACGACATCTTGGCATAGTGGAATGTTCCCCACGGAGTGGTGAATGATGTTTTGTCCCTATCATCTTCATGAACCAGAATTTGATTGTAGCTAGAATACCCATTGAGCAGCGATGTATGAGATGCCCCAACTACTCTTTGGAGTATGTGGTCCATTTTCGGCAATGGGTAATTATCCTTCAATGACACCTTATTCAAATTTCTGAAATCTATGCACAATCTAATCTCACTTGTCTTCTTCCGCACAGACACCAAATTGGAGATCCAATCTGAAAATCTTATCGGAATGATTATACCAACCTTGTACAATCGATTCACTTCTTTTTCTATTGATGGCAACAACTTCAGATTTATCCTTCTCAACTTCTAGTGAAATGGCTTCTGGTTTGGTTTAATTGGAATGATATGTTGAATTATACTTTTGTCGTACTCCTTCAAATCTGTATAGTCCCATGAAAATACATCAGAAAATGAAGACAGTAAACTAATGTATTTAGCTTTTACCTGAGGAGGTACTGCCTTTGACAACCTCACCATCTTTGGATTTTATGTTGTTCCGATATTTACATCTTCAACACCCTTTTCGGTCGGCACTAAGCTTGGCTTGTGGGCTACATCATCTTGATCAAATAATTCCTCTAAAGGTATAAGGCTTTTAGGGATGACATTTTCCTTCAACTATAATACTTCCATCTGATTTACCTCTATTTCTGGTTCACCATCATATTTCCCACCATCTATAGAAGTGTCTTTATATTTGCCTTCATTTTGCAAAAAAATCTTCAATCTCTTTTTCATCCTGAACCACCTACCAATATCTTAGATTATTAGGGACAGCTGGGTGATGCTTCACATGAATTTCAAACTAATTGTTTGAATTCATTGGGATCTTTAAGTTACTTGCAGCGGTAGCAAGGGAATCTGCAATAACATTTTGTGTACGAGGGACACATGTCAAAGTATGATCTGGAAATAACTTCAAAATATCTATCACCACATTACGGTAAGCCCTCATTTGAGGATGTTTGGCTTGGTATTCACCCTTGACTTGTTTGATTACTAATTTGGAGTCACCATAAACTGAAATTCTCTTTGCATTCAACTTCTGGAGGATTTTCAAGCCTGCAATCAGTGCCTCATATTCGGCTTCATTACTAGAACAATCAACAGCCAATTTATATGAACAAACTCTTACATTACTCGGGACTTTATTTGGCAGGAAAACAGGTCTGTGTATCCAAATACCCATTCCTGCACCATCCTTACCTACTGCTCCATCAAAATCCATACTCCACAAACCGGCCTCTTCCTCCAAGTGCTAGAATTCTACCTGCTCTTCTACCTTTGGCTGCTATCCATCAATTTTCTATTGAATGTTGACTATTCAGTGGTTCTTTCAAGCCTTTTTCTCTCTTCATCAAGTACTGCTCTGAAGTTTTCTGTTATCTCTAGAATATCCTTGACTTCAACTAGTTGACTATTTACATAATTAAAACCACTGTCTGAATAAAGAACAAAAGATTCTAAATCTGTATGTACATAATTAATCAGATGATTCAAAGGTTTCTCCTTGCTCGTGATCATATAATTCATCTTTTTCTCCATATATAATTTTCTCAACTGACCAAACACAGGAATAGTGGCATAGGAGAAATCTAACTGCAATGTCCCTTTGAGTTTTGTACCCCATGACCTAGATAAAAGCATGCCAAATCTAGGGGGAACGTCGGCCACAACTACATCCATGAGAACATTCTTTGTTGGAATTTGATCTAAAGTCACAACCAAATCTTTAATGAGACCAATACATCTGACCCGACCGGAATCAAAGGAATAAAGATCATGATACTTGCGAGTGATGTCCAAACCCAATTTTTCCATAATTGCCTTTGGCATCAGGTTGTGAGATGCTCCTGAATCAAACATGGCATTGTGCAAGACAAAATCATGCAATCTAAGACTGAAGTAAAAAGGGGATACATCACTATCCTCAGATTGGCCTTCTAATGCTGGACCAAAAATAAGCTTGGGTTGGTCATCTTCCACATTAACCATATTAGACAGGGGATCTACATTCAAAATCTTTGACACTTGACTTTTATAACTGCTATTCTTCATTAATTCAGTCAAAGGTATCGACACTTTTAACTTACCAATCTCATTCTCTAAGCTAAAGGATGCAGTTTTCTCTACCTCTTTGACCAGAGCATCCTTCTTTTTAGACTTTTCCTTTGCTACACTTAGCTGATTTGACTTCTCATTTGCTAATTGTACTTTGCTGGAAGTAGGGTCTGCTGGCTCCTTTCCTTTTTTCTGAACATTTGGAGAATCATTCTTTGGTGGTGCTACTTCCTTCTACTTTTGAATTGGATTAATTGGTACATCTCTGCTCCTAAGTGAACACTGTCTTTGTTGCGCTGTCAATGCATTCATATATCCCCTCTAATATTCATCTGATTCTTCTTCTAAGACTGTTTCATTTGCCAATATAAAATATTCATCTTTCTATATAGCCGGGCTTTCTGAATATTCCTCATCCTCCATGATATAAATTGGCAAGCCATCTGGTGTAAAAAAGTGATTCTTCTCTCCTATTGGATTCTCATCATCATCTGATTCCGAGCCATGCACATAATTCTGTTGTAATGGTGTTTTTACTTGTTGTTGTGCTGTTTGGTCTTGCACTCTTTGCTCCAGTTGTTTAATCCTGACCTGTGGCTGCTGCTGGCCACAAAAATTTGGATTTCTAATCTGTGTCTCGGGCTTATCTACAATGGTTAATCTATCAAACATCTTCTCAATTTTACAAAGAAAATGATCTGAGGAAGAAGCTTCTCCCTTTATGGTCATCTTCTTCTCGGTCTTTTTCCTAGCTCTCTTAGCTAGCAAATTTGCCTCCACGCTCACTGCAATCTTCTGCATATACTCCAACGTAGCAGGGTCTATTTCTCTCAATTGATATGCCATGTCGGGATCAAAACCATCGGGAAATTTTATCAAAGCCAGTCCCATTGGTAGCTTGATATCAGCTGGAATAGCATTATAAACAGTATTGAATCTTACACAGTAATCCTGGACACTTTCACCAAAATTCCTCTTTATGTTTTCATACTCGGAAAGAATTTGGAGTGGATTTTTCTTCACCTCCCAATGATCCAGAAATTGTCTATGAAGAACCGCCAATGTATTGATAGTTCCCATGGGTAGTGCTCTGAACCACTTTCACACTTCGCCTCCAAACGTTTGCACAAATAATATCATAGCCACATTCTCTACATCTATCTCATGAAGATCAAAGACATCGCTCATCCTATCAACATGCTGTTGCACTGTGATACCTTGGGTAGCATCAAACAATGGAATTTTACTCTGATAATCAGCAGGCATAGCATCCAAGTTCTGTGGGAAACCGAGAGGTGCACATCTGGTAGCCATTGCTCGAGGTGGATTGGAAACTAGCCTTGGGGATGTAGGAGGAGTTGGAATAACAATAGCAGTTGATGTGATGGGTGTATGAGGTGTCGAAGGAGGTGAAGAAATGATAGATGTTTGAGGTGTTGAAGGGGTTGATGGGGGAGAAGAGACAACAAATCTCTTATCAAGTATGGTGGGTTGCATGGGAAGAGTGGGGATAAAAGGAGGTTCAGTAGGAATTTCTGAACTAGACAAAACAACAAATGAACCTAGTGTAGCAGATGTTGATTCTAAGAACTCAGGAATATTGGTATCCACAATAGAAGTTTGAAGATTCAAAATATAGGCTTCAATTGATCTATTTGCCCTTTCAGTTTCAATATATTGGACAAATTCCGGATTTAGAACAGTAGCACCAACTGCACTTTCAGATTTAGTTTCAAACAAAGATAAATCAAAATGTTCATCAAACTAGAGATCTTCAAGATATTCAAATACAACTGGGCATGAATGAGATCTGAAAACCGGTATCACAAAACTTTCTTGCCGGAGAATTCCTGGAATGATATTTGGGTTTTCATACACAGGAGGAGGATCAGGATTAGGATTGGCCCTGGTGTATCGTCTAGAAGCCAGTGTGTTGAATTGTTCCCAAAAATCAAATGGACATTACAATCATGTTAGCCTAGAAAATTTTAAACCTATCATCCAAAAGTCTAGAATTTTTTAATGTACTTGGGTAATAGTTTTCAGTGCTTCCCCAGGTTGACACTATGTTATAGCCTAAATCTACCTCAGGCTGAGAAAGGCAGGTCTAGGGTAACATCAAATAATGCATAACCTGGTAGCTAGCCCTACGAGGTCGGGAGAGGGCTCTCTCCTTGTCAATCTCAAAGAAAATATGGTAAGTAAGGCTTGAGATGACTAATATGAATACTAATTTTAGGCTTGGTATATGCTCAGAGGAATTTGATTGATTTTAATGGTTGGTTGCTGGATCAGATGAGGAAAGCAACTTTGGGTCCGGGAAATCAACTCAGATTTGCAGAGGTTTCTGTGGGGCGAGGTAGGCAAGTGTTTTATCACTTTGAAATGAATGTGATGGTGAGTCTAAATACTGGTGAGGAGTTGGAGAGGGCATGCAGGTTTCATGAGTCCTCTTCGAACAAAAAAAAAAAATTAAAACTAAATAAAACCCTAAGGTAGAGCACTGAAAATCAATGGATTCCACCCTTTAATCTTGATTCATTTAGTTATGCAAAAAAAAAGAGATGATGGCACATATACACATAAGATAAACTGAATAACAGAGGAGAAAACAATGCTAATTGACATTACCACAATAATCCCACAAAATGCTGCAAAACCCTGGTTCATTTCCTTGCCAAACTGCAGAAGTGATTTACAAAGTAGCTCAATGCATCCACAAGAGTCCAACCTTGACAAATGACTAAGAAAGTACAAGGTATAGGCATCAAACAACCTATTCTAGCCATCACAGGTCAAATCCATGAGTCAAGGAGCTGTTTCAACAAGATCTATACTAGGAACTGAAAAATATGCAGTGGAACAACTTGCCTCTAAAACTATAGAAAATTATTCATTCATCCTTAAACCAACTCTAAACTGATGTATCTACCTCCTCAAGTCATATTTCATCATATTTACATCATAGTACATCAAGTTACATCATATTACATCGTTAATTTACCAAGAGAGAAGAAAAAGTGAAACTAACAGCAAACTGGGTGAAATTCAGAAAAAACAGGCAAAACTGGCAATTTTTTCTCCTATGTGCAGCGACACTGATCCTATGCATAGCGCTTTTTCCAAGCCAATTTTGGAAGGCTTCCCGAAGTCCAAATCAGGTGCAGAATAGCTCATTAGGAATCGTGGTGAGTATACTTTCTAGGAAAACTTGAATTTTTTGATTTGGAGTCCATTTTCCCCTCCAAAAATGAAATCTCCCAAGACTGCTTCTTTTGTGGCAAAAAAGTGGCAGAGAGGGCACTTTTTGGGTGTTTTTGGCCCTTTCGGAGGTCCAAAACTTGTCAAAATTTCTCAGCCATTTCTGAGCATGCATAGCTTTTCATGCTAATTCCAAAAATGTAAAAAAAATTTCAAATGGAGACCCCCATCAAAAGCGTAGTGCCACCTGCTAAAAAAAAACCCATTTTTGCATTAAAAATTTCAAAAATGACAAAAAATGCTCCAAATTCCTTGAAATTTGGCATGATTGATCCTTTTTAGGTGCTTCGCTGGGCCAATGATGCTTCGGCCAAGATCTTGAGCTTAATATGCTCCTTTTTGCTTTTCAAAACTCTCTTTAGCTTAGCCTTTAACCTCTTCACCCTTGTTTTGCAAATTTTATTCCGGGTTAAATAGTGATAGGCCATATGGCGCAAAATTTTCTTCTCCTTGTTAACTTTCTCAAGCAATTTCTCCAGGTGAATGTTTGTCCGCTCTAACCATGATTCCTGTTCAGCCTCACTTTCTTGCTCAAGGTGTCTCATTTTGATTTTTCTTCTTTTTTCCACTTGCATGTTTTCTCTAATTGTTTGGAGCTCCATAATAGCTTGTTTGTCCTCCAGTTTCTTGTTCTCTTGCTCAAGGAAGTTAATGATCCATTTGGCCCTCTCAAGGTCAAGTGATAAGGCTTGGATTTCAGCTTCCTTCTCTTTGATGATCACATCCTTGAGTCTTGAGCTTTGAGAGCCCAAATCAATGTCATCTTCCTCAACCAAAACAAAATCTTTGTCTTGCCCTTCAGTAGGGCCTTCATCATGCACCTATTGTTTTCCTTTATCTTTGTCTTGTACCTATTCAGCTGAAGAATAAGGAAAATCCCCTTTCACCCCTGGTGAATATAGCATTTTCCTGTGGTCCAGTGAAGAAAACGAGACCCCTTCCACCCCTGGTGAAGATAGTACTCGTTTGGCAGCAACAAAAAGTCTCCTGGTGCCTTTTTCATAAGTGACAAACACTGGCACAGCTGTAGTTTCAGTCTCATGAACATCTGGTTGTCTTGAAGGCCCTCCTTCCTCTTGAAGCACTGATGGAATCACCTGAGGGCCTTTGAAAATCTCATGTGCAATGAAGGTATCCCATGGTATGTTCAGCAAGCTTAGCTGATGCAAAACAACAATTTTGATAAGTGAGAAGTGGTAAATGTTGTTGAACTGTTGAGGAAAAGGTTTCCTTTGCACATATAGGGCCATCTTCTCAATATTCCTACAGATAAAGTATCGGAGGTTCATCATCCTCACTCTTGTGAAATGCATCAACAATCTGACATGGTATGTATATAGACGGGAAAACCTCCCTTCACAAGTAAAATACTTGATGATGAGTTTCATGAATGGAGCATAAATTTTTTGCGAGTATTTAAAAGGAAAAACCCTACTGATTTGCCTCTGATAACCAGCCTTGATGTAAGGCTCGTAATGCTCTCTCCCCACATGCTGCCCCTTATTCCACTATTCACCCACATTGGGGATGCCTGTTGCTACTGCAATGGTTTCACATGTCAAGGTGAAAGAGACACTAGCTAGGTTCACTTGGCCATTGTGAAGATGAAGAACAAATAACCTAGCAATCTCATGATGATATTTCACCCTCTCCACCATTTCACAAAACTGATAAAAAGATTGATGTTTAAAACAAGTTACTGCAAGAGGGCAAGCAAGTAATTCTATGAGAGTGGTGGGCTCCTCCCGGATATGTTTTCCTCCTTTATGTGGTTTTCTTGGAACATGAGCCTCTTGGGAAGAATCACTAACAATTTCATCATCCCTCTCATATGCTGAGTTTGTCTCCATGCTTGTGAATTTAGAGTGAAAATTGATGAGTATGAAGAGATTTTGAAAGTATGAGGGTGAACACTGTATGTAGGAAATGGTTGTTGTTTTTCTTTTGGGAAATGAGGGAATGACTGATATTATGACTGTAAATGAGGGTTTTGATGGTGGAATGAATGTAATGAGGGAATAGGAAATGGGAATTAGGGTTTTGGGAATGTGTAGGGTTAGGGTTTGGTAATAGGGAGTGGGGTTTGGGAGGTGAGTACCAATGATTTTGGGAGAGGGAAAGAGAAAGGATTTTAGGGAAATTTAGTTAAAGGGCATGAGGTGTAGAAGAATAATCAAAGAGGAATAAAAAATAGCAGAAGACAATACCCTATGCAGATTTTACAAGACAATTTGGAGACAGCTAGGGTTTAGTTTGTAGAAATTTTGAATAATTTAACACATATTCAACAGAGATTATCCCGATCATGTACTATTTCGGAATACATACACAATACATAAGCTCCTCTATGTTGATCATCAATATAGCAGCATCAATAACAATAAAACATCAAGAGCATTCACACATTAACACAGTATGTAACCCGGGGAAAGCATCTCGCTAAAAACCCCAACTATCTGTATATTAATGATTGAGACCATGTAACATTACAAAGTACAATGCTTATCACAAGCAATCCAGTACCAGCTCCTTCTGTTACACACAATACAACTCAGATTTGATCTCCAAATCTATCCCACTGCTTGCCTGCCTCTGCTGCTCAATACCTGCTCAAGAACTGATGAGAATGGCTTACCAAACTCGTTTTTCACCTGCAAATAGTCACTCACACAATGTTGGACGTGAGCACAAGCTACAATACTGGGCAAATACGTGAGCAAACTCATTGGCATACTCAATCCCTTGATTGTGCAAGATCTGATGCACAACTATAGTCACAACTGATAGCAATCTGATTCTCTAACACCTGTCCCTGCTGAACTGAACATGCACTGACATGCAACTGAGTTAACTGATGTATTCATTAGTTGTATTATGAGTTAATAACTTGTGAATTAATTAATAACTAATTCACCCAACGGATCTCTAGTCTATTTTCCAGTTAGACTAAATACAACCAGTTTAACAAAGCTAAACTGAACACAACTCCATCAAATGCACCTCCAGTCCACTAAACTCAACTCACTTGAGTTCTAACTAAAGTCATGCATGCAACAACTCAATTGACTCATAAGAAAAGCGTACTTCCTTCTGACAGCTGCATGGGCCACATCCGTAGCTCAAACTGAAGTGCTCCAAGAGAATAAGATCAAGTTTGTAGTCTAAATATTATTATGAGACAATAATATTTGAATTTTCTATTTTTGACATCCAGTCTAAAAATAGACTTTGATCACTCACACTTTGATCACTCACAATGATCAAAAATAGAAGTCCATCTATTTTTTCCCAACTTGATCAATCATCCATAAACAGCAACCTGCAACTCATAGACATGATCCATATGTCTAAAAATAGACTTGTGCCAAAAATAGCCTGCGGGCCCACTTAATGAAGGTGACTCTTTTCACTAAGCTCCATCATCTTGTTGCAATCTCAACACTCCCTCTCGACAAGATATGGATTATCAGCAATCCCTATCCTGCCTCGGTGGTACTTGAACTTGCTCCTGGTGAGAGCCTTCGCAGAATATCAGCATCTTTATCCTCCGTTGGAATGTACGAAAGTAACATGATCCTCCGCTGCACACAATCTCTGATATGATGGTACCTGATGTCAATATGCTTAGATCTATCATGAAATACAGGATTAGCCGAGAGTTTAATGCAACTCTAGTTATCACAGTAAATCACAGTAGGATCCAAATGAGAACCGAACAAACCAACCAGGATCTTCCTCATCCATATAGCCTCGCATGCAGCCAAACTTGCTGCCATATACTCGGACTCTCCTGAACTGAGTGCCACGGATCTCTGCTTCCTGCTGTACCAAGAAACTGTTGTCGATCCAATACTGAAGACCCCTCCTGATGTGCTCTTTCTGTCCATTGGGCTCCCTACCCAATCTGCATCCGTGAAGCCACATGGCTTCACCTCATCCTCTTGTCTGTACCAAAGACAATATCCCGATGTGCCTCTCAAGTAGTGCAATACATGCTTGCCCGCCTTCCAGAAGAGCTTGGTAGGCTTAACCATAGCTTGTGAAAGCTGGTTAACTGCATAGCATATATCAGGTTGTGTATTGACCAAATACATCAGCGACCCCGCCAATTGTCGATAAACAGTGGCATCCACTTCTTCTCTCGAAGTGGCATCCTCCTTCCTCCAACCTCCAGGAAGAGGAGTATCAACAGGCTTGCAGCCATGCATGTTGAACTTCTCCAGTATCTCCCGAGCATACTTGCCCTGAGAAACAAACAGTTCACCACTGTGCTGCCATATTTCCAATCCTAGGAAATAGTGAAGGAGGCCCAAGTCCTTCATCTCAAACTCTGTAGCAAGATCCTTCTTGCATGACAGTATCAATAGCTCATCACCCGTTAGAATCAAATCATCAACATACAGTACAATGATAAGCAACTTACCCTCCACCAAAATCTGGTATAGGTTCGGATCCGCCTCGCTCTTGGAGAATCCAAGTCCTGTGAAATAGTTGTCTATCTATGTGTACCAAGCACGTGGTGCTTGCTTCAACCCATACAGCGCTCTCTTGAGCTTGCACACATGCGACTCGCTGCTGAAGACCTCAAAGCCTTCGGGCTGCTCAATGTACACCTCCTCCTCAATGACTCCGTTGAGGAACGCAGTCTTCACATCCATCTGATGAATGTGCCATCCCATTTGCGCTGAGAGAGAAAGAATCATTCGTATGGAAGAATACCTTGTGACAAGTGCAAAGGTCTCCTCATAATCGATCCCCTCTATTTGTGAAAAGCCTCGGGCAACAAATCTTGCCTTGTACTTCTCCACACTCCCGTCAGCTGCTTCCTTGACCTTGTAGATCCATCTCGAACCCACCACTGATTTCCCTTCCGGTCTAGGAACAATCTCCCATGCACTGTTTCTGACAATAGAACCATACTCTTCCACCATGGCGTCTACCCATGCGGGGTCCTCCACAGCTTCCTCAAAAGAGGATGGCTCAGTCACAACACACTTGCTCATAAGAGCCATGTATCCAGTGTACCGATCAGGTGACTGTCTTTGCCTGCATTGAGCTGTAGGTGGTCCTACAACTTTCTCTGCATCTTGAGCCAGTCGCTCAGCTTCTGTCAAGCGCTTTCGCCCTCTTATGGTTGGCATTGCATGACTGGACTCTTCCACTCCATGAACCTCATCCTGTGGCTGATCCACATCCTGAAGCTCATCCTTAGGAACTAATAGCTCCTCATCTGCATGCAAGTGTAGCTCCCTCTCAAGCGAACACTTCATGGCTTTCTCCTCTTGAAATTTTATATCCCGTCGCACAACAGTTTTACCACTGTCTGGAAAATACACACGATAGTTGTGGGGTGTATCAGTGTACCCCACAAATATCCCAACCTTTGCGGTCGGCTCTAACTTCTTCCTGGCGTCCTTCGTCACATGCATGTAGATGTTAGCACCAAAAATCCTCAAATGAGAAAGATCAGGCTTCTTACCAGAATAAGCCTCCTCAGGTGTACTCATGCCAAGTATCCTATGAGGACAACGGTTCTGCACATAAACTGTTGTATTGCATGCTTCCGCCCACAAGTGAAGGGGTAGGCCCTTATCATGCAACATTGCCCGTGCAGCACCCACAATCATTATGTTCTTTCGCTCAGCTACCCCGTTCTGCTGTGGGTTATGGGAGCTATGAGCTCTCTACGAATCCCTTCTGCCTTGCAGAAATCCTTGAACTCGTCCGATATGTATTCACCACCATTATCGCTCCTAAGAGCCTTCACCTTCTTCCCCGACTCCTTCTCAACCAGTGCTTTGAATTCACAGAACTTTGAATATGTTTCACTCTTCCTCTACATGAAGAAGATCCATCACTTACGAGAGAAATCATCAACAAAAATCACATAATACCTGTGTTTTGCTGTCGAAGCAACTGAGAAAGGTCCACACACGTCTGTGTGAATTCTCTCAAGGATCATCGTGGCGCGACTATCCTTCTCGTGAAAGGTGGCTTTCACAAACTTCCCCAAAGTACACCCCTTACACTGATCTGACTGTGCAAGTGTGCCTTTAGGAAGCCCTGTAGTGATCTGCTGCAATATCTTCAAGGCTCCATGGTGAAGGTGACCCAATCTCCTGTGCCACAACTCGCCATCATCCCGGCTCACCAATCCTTCTGCCTTGCCCGCCATTGCTGCGCATCCATCTACATGCAACTGATAAAGGTTCCTCACTCGAACCCCTATCTTCCGGGTCTCACCAGTTGTCTTGCTGCGCAGGAAAGCCTTTCCCTCACTGAAAACAACATCATACACCTTGTCTTCTAACATCGCAACTGAGATGAGATTCTTCTTCAATCCTGGAACATGCATGAATTCCTTCAATACGAAGGGTTTACCAGACTCCCTCTCAAAGGAAATGGTACCGATATCAGTCGCACTGTATCTACCATCATCGCCCATCTCGATGTGCACTCCAAGATCTTTGTCCTCCAGATCAGAGAACAAATCTCTATCTCCCGTCATGTGAAAAGGCGCACCACTGTCCAAGAACCACACTGATCCCATCACACTTGAAACCAAGCATGCGATCAATGAAAAATCAAGCTCAAACTGTGAGGCTAGAGCCTCTCCTTCTGAAGATCCAGCAGCCTGCTTGTTTTTCTTCTTTTGCGGACAATTAGTGGCATAGTGTCCATGCTGGTGACAGTGAAAACACTTCACCTTGGACATGTCCTGCTTCTTGCCTTTTGCACCAGACTGAGAAGCTTTCTTGCTCTTCCCTTTCTTTGCTTTGGCAGCCAAAGCGCAATTCTCTTCATCAGATACCTTTGATGAAGATCCATTCTCATACTTATTGTTACTGAGTTTATCCTCGAGCGCCAGGTCGCTCTTGCTTTGGAATAACATTCGCAATCCGTTGAAAGACATTTCAACAACACTGTTGCAAATTCGAATTCCACCAGCACCAACTCAACTGCTTCCAATCTAAGATTCGTGAGAACACAATATTTCTTGTACAGAGATCGACTGTACGGGCATTCACCAAATATTTCACCTTCCAAAAGAAGGATGAATCCAGAGGCTACCTGGCCCGATTACAGACTCTGCCTAAAGAAATAGAATGTAAACACTTCCTGAATAGTAGATCTGATGATCAATCCTCGCTTGATATCCTGTAAAAATCTCTTCTACAAATCAAGCTGCTCAAATACCATGTAGAAACTTTTTCTACAATTATCTAGCTCTGATACCATGTAGAAATTTTGAATAATTTAACACATATTCAACAGAGATTATCCCGATCATGTACTATTGTGGAATACATACACAATACATAAGCTCCTCTACGTTGATCATCAATATAGCAGCATCAATAACAATAAAACATCAAGAGCATTCACACATTAACACAGTATGTAACCCGGGGAAAGCATCTCGCTAAAAACCCCAACTATCTGTATATTAATGATTGAGACCATGTAACATTACAAAGTACAATGCTTATCACAAGCAATCCAGTACCATCTCCTTCTGTTACACACAATACAGCTCAGATTTGATCTCCAAATCTATCCCACTGCTTGCCTGCCGCTGCTGCTCAATACCTGCTCAAGAACTGATGAGAATGGCTTACCAAACTCGTTTTTCACCTGCAAATAGTCACTCACACAATGTTGGACGTGAGCACAAGCTACAATACTGGGTAAATACGTGAGCAAACTCATTGGCATACTCAATCCCTTGATTGTGCAAGATCTGATGCACAACTATAGCACAACTGATAGCAATCTGATTCTCTAACACCTGTCCTTGCTGAACTGAACATGCACTGACATGCAACTGAGTTAACTGATGTATTCATTAGTTGTATTATGAGTTAATAACTTGTGAATTAATTAATAACTAATTCACCAAACTCATCTCTAGTCTATTTTCCAGTTAGACTAAATACAACCAGTTTAACAAAGCTAAACTGAACACAACTCCATCAACTGCACCTCCAGTCCACTAAACTCAACTCACTTGAGTTCTAACTGAAGTCATGCATGCAAAAACTCAACTGACTCATAAGAAAAGCACACTTCCTTCTGACAGCTGCATGGGCCACATCCGTAGCTCAAACTGAAGTGATCCAAGAGAATAAGATCAAGTTTATAGTCTAAATATTATTATGAGACAATAATATTTGACTTTTCTATTTTTGACAGCCAATCTAAAAATAGACTTTGATCACTCACAATGATAAAAAATAGAAGTCCATCTATTTTTTCCCAACTTGATCAATCATCCATAAACAGCAACCTGCAATTCATAGACATGATCCATATGTCTAAAAATAGACTTGCGCCAAAAATAGCCTGCAGGCCCACTTAGTGAAGGCGACTCTTTTCACTAAGCTCCATCATCTTGTTGCAATCTCAACATAGTTTTTAGACATACAAATCACCACCACTGATGAAATAATTCCTTGCTAGAGCAGATGTGAGGCTTTACTTATTAAGATGTCAATTGTGAAATTTGAGGCAGAGGAAAGTAATGAAAATCAACTTGAAGCTCAACAGGTAGGTGTGTAGTGATGCCTCCCAGGTGTGTAGCGTACTTTGTATGTGTAGCGCCCGAACAAAACTCAATGTAAAACCTACGCCAAGTGTGTAGCGCCAGAGCCCAAGTGCGTAGCACCGGTGAAATTTCATGTTTTTTGCTCAATTTCACCTCTTTCTCCCAAAAACATGATTTTCCCATTTTAGCTCACTCACTGGAAAAAAATGAAGACTTTCAAACACACAGATGAGATTTATATCCCCTTGGATTTAGTTTTTCATTTAATAAACACACTTTTCTAATGTCTTAGTCACTTTGCTTTGAAAACCATATTTTTCATTTGTAGTTTGACTCTTCTAATTACTTGATGAACTAATGCATTGATGTTTTTGTTTCTTGCAATGGTTGGAGTTGGCAAGGTGACCAAGGGCAGCAGCTGGAACTAATTACATATAGAAAACACTTAAAATTGCATAAAATTTGTACATGGAAATAAAAAACTCTGTTTTCACCTCAAAACAGAGTTTTGAGGTAAAAACCATTTATTGAGCATATCATCAGTGAATTTATAATTTTATGAACTTATAAAACCTCCCCATGTGCCTGCTAACCTTTTATTGAGTTTTGTATGACCATGGTGGCAAACCCTAGACCTAGTGAGACCTAAAACCCTAAAACTGATTTTGGTAAATGGAATGAAACAAATTGATAGTAAATGACCTGAACATGTGAAAACAGGCCAGTAGGTAAATACTATGAGGGAAATTGATAATAAACCACTACCATCAGTTGATCCATGACCTAATGGAATGCAGCTGATCAAATGGGACACCTAATATGCATGCAAAAAGAGAAATTTTATCACTGATGGAGGGATGAAGATACCGACACTAACACTATGAAGTACTTATTACATATAGAAGCATGAAAATTCGTCTGAAATCAAAATTTATTAAAAAGAATTGCTTATCATAACTCATCCTATGCCTGACTTTATGCATGAAATGAAAGTGTTGGTGACCTTGAAAGCCTAATAAACTAATGGAGACACTAGACTGAGTGAAATCATGATGGTGATGACTGACATGATGATGATATTCTCTTCATGATGATACACTCAGTTGAATGATGAAAGTAGCCAACATGTAAAAATTCTTGAGAAAGTGAAAATAACCCCAGACATACTAACCAGTGACCAAAGTTTTTGAATGGAGGACCTAGTAAAATGAAAAAAACTTGACCCTAAACCCTAATGGAAATGTTGAAAGAGAATATTTGATCACTGGTGGCAAGCAAAAAAAAATGATACTAACACGCGTTTTACAATATAAGGGTCATGCCACATAGGCTCAAATTTACTAATGCCTAACTTATTGTGCTCTTGATAATATACCAAGACTAAATCACCTTCTGCATATGAATGAGGTTTGAAATTTTGATCATATTGTGCTTTAACTCATTTCTTTTGAGCCTCGCTAGCTAATGCAGTATCACGACAAGTCTCATCAGGATGTGCTAAGTACAAGAAACATTCTTCTTCAATATAAATGGCTGGTGATAATTCAATTGCTAGTTTTAAAGACAATATCTCACATTCAATCGGTAGCATTGCTTCCATGCAGTAGAAAAGCTAGAAATGAGTAAAACCAATCGAAGTTTTTGCCGTGGTATGGTATGCCCACATGGATAAAGCATTAGATGCCAATCTCGTTTATGGGTCCTGATAATCGGTTTAATAATGGTGGTTAAAACCTTGTTAATGACTTCCACTTGGCCATTTTCTTGCGGCTAATATGGAGTAGAATTGTCATGATGTAGGCCTAGCTTCGTGGTAATATCAACCATCATATAGTTTTGAAAATGGCTACCATCGTCCATGACAATGGCTTGTGGAACTTCAAACTGAGAAATTACATGATTGAACACGAAAATGGTTGTTGTTTCACCATCATCCTTATATGTAGGCATCACCTCGACCCATTCTGTAAAATAATATAGGATAATGTACCCATGCCCCCCGACCGAATGAGGGTTACATGTAAGAAAATCAATGCCCCATTTAGTGAAAGGAACGACAACAATGATTGGGTGAAGAGGAGCTGGACGTGCATGCATTTTTTGATCATAGATTTGATAATTATGGTATTTTTGGACCACAGTTATGAAGTATTTGAACATAGAAGGCCAAAAATACCCCATGTGCAAGATATTTTGAGCAGTGGAAAACCTTGACATATGATCACCATAACCTCCAGAATGGTATTCATTTAATGCCTTTTCGTCTTCCTTGTGAGTTAAACATCATCAGAAAATAGAATTAGCACCACGATGAATTTTTTCTTTTTTATTTTTTTCACATGTGTTTCATGGCCACCCGCGGTCACTGGGTGGCTGCTACATCCACAGAAATATCTAAGCTTGATCAAGGGTATCAAGCCCCACAACCAATAGTTAGGCCTAACCCCAAGGGCTTAAGGGAGAATTGACCCTGTGACTTCCCAAACAGCAAGGCACTTATTTGACCAGTTGAGCTAACCCTTGGGGCTACCATGATGATAAAGTGTATCGCCAACAAATTATAATGTATTGCTGGGATTGATACCCGATACGATGATGATTAGTTCAACTCTCTTCTGGATGAAATTTCTGGGTATGAAGATAATTTATGATATCTTTGTACCATGGATCTAAAGTACTGATTAGAAAGATATATTCATCTAGAAGAGAATTCTTTGCCACATTTTCAGTTTCAGCATGGGGAAAGTCACACAATAGTTCAACAAATACCAATGATTTCTTAAATTTTGATTTAACGAATTCCAAATTGAATTCATGTTGGATGAAAATCCATTTGGAATACTTCCCCCCCAACAATTCTCTAGTAAGAATATAAACCATGGAGTTGCAATTTGAAATCACAGTAGTTTTGCTTAATAGAATGTAGTGACAGAAACGTTGGACAACTTGAACAATTGTCAAGTCCAATTTCTCCACATGTGCATATTTTGCTTCATTTTTGGTCAAATTACGACTTAAGTAATATATCACGTGTTCTTCTTTCAATTCGTCTTCTTGAACTAGAACCATGCCAATGGTGGCATCAGATGTACTTAAGTATAAAAAGTAGTATCAGTGATAATCGAGAGGATGAAACAATGGTGTATAGGTTAATGCATATTTAAGTACTCAAAGGCCTTTTGAGCCACATCAACCTAGATAAATGAGATGCCCTTCATCAAAATTTGATTAAAATGTTTAGTCAACTCAACGTAGTTATGGATGAATTGACGTAGAATGTTTTCTTTCCCTTGAAAACTTTGGAGTTAGTGAATATTGGAAGGAGGAAGCATATTCAAAATAGCTTCAACCTTCAAATGATTGACATGAATGCCTTCCTTTGAAATGAAAAATCCTAGCAATTGACCAGATTGCACACAAAAAACACACTTATGTGGATTCAAGTGAATATTGTAATGACTTTATCTGATAAAGTTTTCTCTCAAATGCATTGGATGGTCTTCCTATCTTAGTGAATGAGTTGGCAAGTCATCCAAATAAGGTTGCACATTATACTTGATATCATGAAATGCATAACGCATTTCTCGTTGAAAAGTTGCACCAGCATTCTTCAAACAAAATGGGATTTTTCGATAGGAAAAAGTCCCCCAATGGGTAGCTGAATGTGATTTTTTTTTATCATTTAGGATTATTTTGATTTGATTGTAGCTAGAATCTGTCCATAAATGAAAACATTTCATTTCTGGCACATTTTTCAATGATTTGATCGATATAGGGAGTATTATAATTGTCTTTTGGAAAAGCTTTATTGATATCCCTGTAATTAACCTATACTCTATTGGTTCCCTGTTTCTTATTAACATGTATGATATTGGACACCCAATTAGTTAAGGGAACCACACAGATGAAGTATGCTTTGAGCAGTTTCTTTACCTAAACTTTAACCATAGTAGCTTTTCGTGGATGCATCAGATGTAATCGTTGTCTAATAGGCTTGGTATTTAGGGAAGTCTTAATGTCATGTACTACAATTCTCGGGTCAATTCCTGGCATTTCCTCATAGGAATAGGCAAAAATGTTACATAATTATTGAAATAGGGCCTTATATGTTCGAATTTCTTTGATTGAGAATGAGGCGCCTATGTGAATATTTTCAATAATTGTTGTTTTAATTGAGATATCAATGGTAATCATTGCATATATATTCCCCAAATTCCTTTCGGACACATCTTGAAAAAATGAAATGGACGATTCTAGAGTATCTACTATCTCATGTGAAAAAATAGTTGAAAAATCATTCTTGATTTTATCACGGTCAGCTAGAAAAGATGAATGATGATGGTAATTATTCCATGGAATTTCGTCCAAATTCATGACCTCCATGATACTTTCATTAGTTGGAAACATATAGTCGAAAGGATCAGGGAGTGAAACTAGTTCTAACCAAGGTAAAGGAGAATAATCATCATTGATCGTATCTACTCGATCAATATCAGAAGATGAAGGGTCAGAAAATGATTGTACTACTTGATAAGCCAATTCAAAAGGGCTCAGAGGCATCTCATTGCCATAGAAGGCTAATTCAGACACTGAAGGCATTATCCACGGCTCATAAGATTCCATAGTGCTTGATGTAATCATGTTAACCTAAGTAAGATTAGAAGGAAAATTCGGTGGAGGCATCGAAAAGGTTCCCATCAGTGATGAGTCTTTGAGAAAACCAACACCAATATCCTCATATAGAGTATTCATTTTTCTGACAAAAGGTATTCTACTCGTAGAGTTATGGTCTGAATTGTAGTAAGACAACTAGTTTACTTTGACAATTTTCCCTTTTGAGGAAATTGTGTCATTCAAAAAAGTGATGAGACCATTGCTGACATAGCGTAGGTCCAGATTCAATCAAGCAAAAGGTTGTAATCGAGCTAAGCATCAACAACTTCAACTTCCATCGCGACCATTTTACCCTCTAGATTTGTGGGAAAATTGTTCAGGATCCCATAAGGACAAATACCTCTTCCATCAAAAGCTTTTAGAGTGGTAGGTCACTAATTTATGGTTCGAGAACCTAAAAATTTCCAACAAGAAATTGACATAATACACGTAGAAACTCCTTCGTCAACAACTGTGTGGAATACTCATCTAGTTTTAACAAAAACTGGAATCTGGAATGCTAGTTGATAAGGGAGTCTCAGGATATGACTCTCGAGATCAAAGAAAATTAGGTTAGAATCCTACGTATCAATAGCTCCTATGGTTGACAACAAAATATTTTGTTGTGTTGGGCATGTTTACAGAACCTTCGGAGCTGACATTATGGAAGGAGACATAGCCAGGTCTTCAACAATGTTATAATTTCGTGTAGCTCTAATATGCGGGTTGAAAGTTGATTTCTAAATAACACCCTTAGGAGGTGGTCAAATCATCATGTCAGGATTCAGTTTCTCGATCTGTAATGGTTCAAAAGGAGGAGGAGGAATTGAATTGGAAGGTTGACCAAATGAACTAGCCTCATTTCCATTGTCAATAGGACCCTTAGACCTGTAATATTTGGATCTTGTAGCTACCATAACTTGCTCCGCAGACATCATCACAATATCTTGTGATGTTGAAGAAAAAGATATGTTATGAGAAACCATTTTTATATCTTGCGAAGGAAATGGATCCTTCAAAACAATGGGAGTTGGAGAACCTTTAATGAATTTGGAAACCTCTGCCTGATGTGGGCATTCCTTCGTATAGTGATCCTCATTGAAAATAAGGCAAGGATAGCGAGGTTTTCGTTTTTTGTCAGTAGGTTCAGTTTTAGCAGGTTTCTCTTTCGAAGAAGCATTTTGTTTCGATTTACCTTTCCCCTTATTTTTACCTCTAGTTGATTTTGACTTGCGAGTAGATGATTCTATGACATTAATCTCAAAAATGGTTTGCAGAGAAAGACTTTTAGATTGTGTATCTTGTATGGACAAAGTCTGAGTACTTATAGAATTTTTCTTTTTCCCCTTAGACTGTTGACTAACAAAACCTATAATACCATCAATGACATTAGATCCTGTAGGAGACGTAATAATTGGTTCACCCATAGGGCGTGGTAAATTAAGGATTTTCTTGTACAAAGTGCTAGATTGAGTGTAGACTAAGTCCAAACATTAGGCACGAGCAATTACTTGTTGTTCTACAATGACACTTCCTTTAGCAACATCCTCCGTAATAACATGAATAAGTGACTTCGTAAACCACTCAACTAAAATATGATATGGAATAAAAAACTTGACTAAGCGATGTCTACTTCTCCATTCATGAATATGATATGGAATAAAAACCTTGACTAAGCGATGTCTACGTCTCCATTCATGAATATGATCGGAAATATGAGTCGAGTTTGACTATTTTAAAGAAGACAATAGTTCGATACTAGTATCATAACAGATCAGTAATTGAAAATGGGTTAAGAATGTTGTTTCCAAGGAGTTAAAGTTATGGAAAGATGTATGAGGTAGCTCAATGTACCATTTGGCTTCCAAACTGGTTAAAGTTCATTGGAAAAGGCAAAGATGGTTGGAATCACTCATTAAAGAATCGATGCATGCCAAAGATGAAATGTCATCACATGATTAGATGGTTCTTCTCTCGATTTGCCTTCAAATTTGGCTATGTCACTTGGTAAATTGGTAGGAATCACCGACCAAAAAGGATAATAATAAATAGGATTGTTGGTTAACCGGTATAAATCTGGTATATATAGGGTTGCAACTACTCATTAGGGTCTTTTGGTAAATATTGGTAACCTTGCGAGTTAAGACAAACCCCTGGAGGAGGATACCCAAGATATCCTGGAATAGCATGCGCAGTTGGAATTGGAATTCCATTAGGGTTAACCATATAGGGTTGACGTTGAACAGGGACTTGATAAGTATGACCAGGGTATGGTTGACTCTGAAAAGGTTGAGCTTGACCCATTTGACCTAAGTAATATTTCCCCTGTACAGGTTGAACTTGCAAAGGTTGACCTTGAACAAATTGACTTTGAATGGGTTGAATTTGAATAAATTGACCTTGAAAAGGTGGGTTTTGGAAAGTTTGACCTTGGAAAGGTGTACTTTCAAAAAGTTTCCCTTGAAAAGGTGGAACCTGGTAAACTTGACCTTGAAAAGGTGGCCTTTGGAAAGCTTGACCTTGAAAAGGTGTTTGCATTGTTCCTACAATGGGTTTCCCAATAGGAATCTGTGGTATAGATTGGACCGTAGGAACAATTTGATAAGAAGAAGCATGCGGGATTACCTAAGTAGTCTGAGGAACAAATATTTGAGGGGTAACTAGAAAGGTCGTTTGTGATAAACTTGGAATAGGTGTTTGAGGAGAACTTGGAACGACTGCGAAAAAGGTGTTTGTTGTGAACTCTTAACAGGTTGTTGAATCAGTTGCTGAACAAGTACTTGAGGAATTCCTTGGA
The DNA here is from genome assembly GCA_031772625.1 of Pinus tabuliformis. NCBI lineage: Eukaryota > Viridiplantae > Streptophyta > Pinopsida > Pinales > Pinaceae > Pinus > Pinus tabuliformis. The sequence continues at coordinate 974,112,923 of CM062813.1, forward strand.
CAAGTTGTTGGACAACTACTTGAGGAATCCTCTAAAAAATCTGCTGGACAGGTATGACAAAACTTGGAATAGGTATTTGAGGAATATTTTATCCAATAGGTTGAATAGGTTGATAAAGTGGCACTTGTAGAGTAATTGGACCATACTATTGAGAAAAAGTAGGATTCCAAATAGTGTTCATTCCAGGTTAAGGAGTACCAAGTAAAGGTTGATTTATAGCAGGTTGTCCTAGGCTAGGCTGAGGTATCTGACCATAAGTTTCAGAAAAAGGTTGAACCCTAGCAATAGGTTGTCCTCTAGGTGGAGGATAAGGTGGTTTCCCCCAGGTGGGTAATAGACACCAGTCGAGGTTACTTGAGGGTTACTTGAATTATCATAAACCATGTGAATTTGTTGTTTTGATGTCCTAAGTGCTTCAGGCATGGAAGTCATGCTCTGAACAGTAGATGTGGATAAACCAGATGACCAAGTAGAGGGTTGGGGAGAAGAATCATCTCTTTAAAAGGTCCCTGTAAGTGACTAGTATCCAGGAGGAACTCATGGACAAGAATACAATAGTGATTCCAAGGAGCTGGTAAACATGGATGAATCAATGGATTGGCTCCCAATAGGAATTTTTGACATAGTTCTTTCTAGTGAATAAAAAGGAATGTGTGGTGGTGACAAATTCTAACCTAAAAAACTCAAAGTGGTATAATACCAAGGGTCAATTCGGAAAGGAGAGAAAGGAACTCTTGGGTAAAAAATTTCACTACCAGTAAATGGAGAATAAGGTGTTTATGTCTCTTTGGTAATGTCTTCAATGCTAATTAATCCAGGAGGTAATTTAGTCATAATTACCAGCTTCCTTCGAGGTGAAGATGGCTAAGGAGTAGGATCTATAACAACTGAAGGTGATTCAGGTCGAGAAACTTCAGAGTCAGGTTATTCTATGTCTGGTTCAGTTAGTTCAGTATTTGAAACTTTACTAGTATCATATTTAGTTTGAAATACTTCGATAATATTTGGGCTAGAGTGAAATAATCCTGATTGTATTTCTTGCGTTGGATTCACTTCAATTTCTACTATCTTAGATTGTAAAAATGTTGATGTTTTAGTTCTTACAAAATCCCTAGATATTCTGGGTTTGATCCCCATTGGAGTCTCCAATTTGTTATGTGGAATTGTCCCTCTTGCAGACAATATCGACCTCCTTAGACTTCAATTAACCCTAGTAGCAAACAAACATGAACTGCTACCTTTCTCTAGACTCTGATTGACTGAAATCGAATACAATGATAGACGCCTCTTACCAATTTAACGAAATGATTGATGAAGTCCCCTTCAAATCTTTCGACCATTTGCTCCTTGATGCTTTAAATAGCATCTCATCGCTCTTCACAACTTCTCCATACCATCCTGAAAGAGATCTGCATAGATAGAGACAAACAAGAGATCAAAGCATCTAGTATATAACCAAAGAGATAAATGGACTAATTAACCAATTATATGTCATAAACTGATCAATATGAAATCACAATCTATGTAGGTGATCATGGAATCCTACAAATTTAATCAACAAAGATGAAATTGAGAAAGAAAAATTGATTATATATTCATAAAATAGAGAAAATCCTTACAACCATGTAGCCTTGATGTCGCAAGTCCCTTCTACAATCTCCAACCCTCTCCCTTGCAAGAATAGCCTTCCAAACTAATCTCAACAACATAAACCTACTTCCAACAATCCTCAAACCTGTAGTAGCTTTATAGGCTAAGAATGGGAACTTTTGGATCCATTCTCTAAGGGATGAGATCCACTAATAGTGGGATAGAGGTTCCACAAAGGAAGGGGAGTTTCTCCATGATGGGAGGGATCAATACTGAATATGCACCCATTTGAAGCTTGTTGGTTGGGATAGTTGCTACCAACAATGTTTCTAGACTTTACCTTTTATTATTACATACTTTTAGTCATGTTCGCAAGTCACAATTTAAGACAATGTGTACTTATGTGCAGATATTAATGGTCTTCTCTGTGTATGCGCAAAAATCAACTAGTGACCTATGCAGGTGGCCACAAGAAAGATTTTTTAACATGGGATCCAGAAATTCCACTTTCTTTTGGATGATTTAGATTCTAACTTTGCAGGGGAATGTTCTTGGTACACATTTGTGGATAGCAAAATATCCAAACTGATGGTCATTTTCGTAATCTATCAAAATGACGTGTAACATTTCCTCACCAGTATCATTCGAGGTGAGGGAAAATAAACCCTATAGTTATTTAGAGTATATGTCTATCCTACAAAGACCCCTATCTCAGCAATAAGCTTCAATTTATTCCTGCTATCCTTGGAGGCATGAAAATACATAGTAGCTCTAAAAATTTGAAAATGGGATACATTAGGATTCCTCCCAGAGAAAGCTTCTTCAGGTTTGATCATGCCAAGAATTCTGTGAGGAACTCTTTTTCACAAATAAAATACAGTGTTACATGATTCTACCTGCATATGCAATGGAAGACCTTGATCATGCAACGTAGCCCTTGTAACTCCAACTATGCTTATGTTTTTCGTCTCAGCACCCCATTTTGTTGTGGGTTATGGGTTCTTTAATTTCTCTTCTAATACCCTATTTGGCACAAAAATCCTTGAAGGGGTTAGAAACAAATTCTCTTCCATTATCACTTCTCAGGGATTTCAATTTCTGACCAATCTCCTTTTCAACCAATGTTTGAATTCAACAAATTTGTAAAAAAAATCATCCTTTTTCCTCATGAAGAAAATCCAACATTTTCTAGAAAGGTCATTGAAAAAAATTACATAATACCTATGTTTTGTTGTATAGGTTGTAGAAAAGGGCACACATACATCAAAGTGGACTCACTCAAATATCGATCTAGCTCTGTTATCTCATCCCTAGAAGGTGGATTTGACATATTTCCCCAATGTGCATCCCTTGTATACATCATGCTGGTCAAGGGTGCATTTCGGGAGACCTGTGGTAATCCGCTGCATGATTTTTAAAGCCCCATGGTGTAAGTGACCCATGTGCTTGTGTCAGAATTCTATAACATCCCGATTCTGCACATTTTCTGTCTTGCTACTCAGTGCAACATAAGAATCCACCTTATGTTTTTATATGTTCGTCACCCAAATTCCAATTTTTTTCACTTTCTCGATAGCCACATTCTTCAAAAAGGATTTACCCTTAATGAATACAACATCATAGCCTCTATTCTCTGATACAACTACAAAAATGAAATTCTTCTTCAGCTCTGATGCATACATAACATTTTTTAGATGAACATGGGAGCCCGACTCCCTCTTAAAGGTGATAGTACCGATTCCTTGAGTATTGTACCTCCCATAATTCCCAAATTCTATATGCAACTGAAGATCCTTCTCCTTTAGGCTATTGAATAATTATTTTCATCTTGTCATATGGAATGAGGCACCTTAATGAAGTTACCACACACTCCCTATTACAGTGTTGGCCACGCATGCAATCAGGGTGAATTCCAATTCGAATTGGGAGCTGAGAGCATCACATCCTTCTCCTCCTGAGGTATTATTATTGGATTTCTTCTACAGACACTCAGTTGCATAATGGCTTAATTTCATGGTAGTGAAAATATTTTATCTTGCTTAGGTCATTATTTTTACCATTGTTTTAGTTGTATTCTACTTTTATTTGGGCCTTCTTTCCCTTAGCTATATTTCCCTTCCCATCCAAGGAAAAATTATCTTCCTCTTCAACTCTATATTTTACTACATCTTGGGTGTTCCTTCTAATCTCTTCCTGTACCAAATCAGACCAAATTCTCTCCCAATCTGGTAATTTGTCCCTTCAATTTACAGAGTCCTGGTAGCTATACCAAGATTTCGGAAGGCCTAAGAGATCTAGGCTCACTAGATAATTTGATGGCACACTTTCTCCAAATCCTCTAAGCTCATCTCAAACTTGAGTAAATATGGAGAGATATTGGACTACAGTTTCATTTTTCTGCATCCTAATGTTACTGAGCTTGTCCATCAATTCCAATTTCTTGGCATCACTGCTATTTTCGAATAAGTCAAGGAGGGTCTTCCACATAGAAAATGGAGTTTTATTTCCATGTAAATTCTAGACTATGTGATCTTTCAAACCCTCCAGGATGATCCTCCTAGGTTTTGCATATCCTTTTTCCATTAGATTAACTGTTGTGCATCCAACTATGGAGGTTTTTCAATATTAGTTTTTGTATATTCTGACACTCCATTATCATTGAGAACAACTTCAATATTTTCCTTCCAAGCTATGAAATTCAAGATTCCCTCCATGGAATACTCCAATATAAATCCGTTGAAAGACATTTTCTCACATGAAAGGAAAACTACTTCACTGAATCTGCAATTCAAAATTTGTGAAGGATAAGATCTATTGATTGGTTTCTATAATGTTTTAGGCTCTGATACCATGTAGAAATTAATATAAATTTTGTACTATTGATGAATTTAAACTAAAAACAAGAGATTACAAATTTCCTCTACAATTTTGCGAAATAGAAATCACAATTTAGAAACACATGCAATGACGTGCAACAATCAAAACCACAAGAACACAATAATTTATAGGCGAACCAAACTGGAAAAAACCCCTCCACTGCTTTGCATTAATTCAGATGGAAAGAGAAGCTATTACAATGTCTTGCTTCAGCTCCGAAGCACACCCTGCACTATATTTGTTCTCCTATTGAATGACTATCTCTGGCCAACACTTAGCCTATTGAAGCCTCAACCAACCTCTCATTTCCTTGCACAATTCTAGAGAAATTGAGCTCCTAAACAAGGGGACTTCCCTATTTCCTTGCACAATTCCCAAGGAATTGATCACCTACCTCAAGTGCAAAACATGTACACTCAATCTAGTATATAATTAATTTTACACATGCCTTTTCCTCCACTCCAACTAGGCAATTCAAATTCCATGCATGTCTAGGTTATTTTGGGCCAATTTACTAGTTAACTAAGAGATCAATGAGTTGACAATAGTCTTAACTACTCAACTAACCTTCAACTGACTCAATTAATGACTAAAACTCAACTAATCGAGTTCAACTAAAAATAAATGAACTAGATTGCTAAATTTTAGCAATCACTACATTCACAACTCTACTCCAAGCCTACAAACTAAAATTAGCTAATCTAACTAGGAGACAAAGCCATGTTACTCAAGCTAGTAGCAATCTAAATCATCCCATTGATGTGGAAAATTGAATTTCTCAATTTGACTAAGGCACAAGTCAAATTGAGTCTTTCTTGTTGCAATTTGTAACAAAGTCAAATTCCAAGAATACAACTAAACTTGATTTGAGTATAGAGTCAAGTATCATGCCACCTATGTAGCGTGAGTCGACTCTTATTATTTCTGCAACACATCTTTCTCCCCTCAATTGAGACCCAAACTATTGCCGAGAAGATTTACATTTAGTTTCCCAGTCCTTAATATAGTTCGTATTTTTCCATCTCACGTAATTTCCAAAGTCCTAGAGGATTCTTAGCAGGAGCAGACTTAGGAACCACAAACTTCACTGCAAGGGAAATATGAGAAATCCGTTGCAAGTGGTCAGTCGTTGCAGGCTAAGTTTTCTTCAACTGACAGTTTGTATACATCTAATCTTCATAATTGGTCCTCATAACAATTATTTCAATTTATTAGGGCTTCATCGACTCAGTTAGAAGGTCAGTTAGTTCTTGTTGATTCTAGGTATAATGAAATTGCTACTATGCAAGAGTGATAGTAGCAACAAATCCTCAACGTCATTGAGGAATGAGACTAGTTACATTGAGAAAAGGAGCAACTGGCGAAATGAGTTGAGGAGATTAGCTCTAAGCTCAAACATGTGTGGCCAACCATTACAAAATTCACTCCTAATGCCGCAGAGTATTTATCCTTATGTCAACCTACATAGTGTATGGAATTCTTCGAGATTGCATATATGGAGATAATTGTTGCAAATAGAGAATTGCATAGTACTATTGGCATCTTGTAGAAATATCTTCCATATCCTACATCCCAATTCTAGCAGAAAATTACTAATATTATTTACCAGACATCCACTTCCAAAACTATGCTTCAAAATTTTATGCAAAGTTCTCAAGATATTTTTTAGCGAGTTGGAGATTAGCCTAGTTTACTTGCTAAACACAATATACCTGTCTACTTGTTACATGAACAAAACAAATGCCTCATAGATCTGGCTCTTGGGAATGATGAATTGGTGCGAAAACAACAATGATTTACTCAGGCCGAAGAAATTAAGAAGGAAATTCACGTGCTAGAGGAGGAATCACATAGAGTCAAGACTATTTTTCACTACCTTCAACCTATCGCCAAAGCTAAATTTATAAAGATTTGTAAACTAAATCATCAACAAGACACCTAATGGTAGACCTTGATCTCCTTATGGCTTGAAAAACCAACTTCTAAGACTATTACTCAATTCAATGAGCATGCTACTACTTTACTTGTCATTTGACTGTCTAATATGGTTGACTACCACTCTTTCGAAGTTGAAACTTTGTAGAAAATGCTAGAGTTGGGTCCTTCATTTGAAGGTGAAGCAACATAATAGGGAGAGAAAGCATCAACAATAGTTACGCAATAGTAGGAAGAGAAAAGTGTGAAAATGAAGGATTTGCTTGAGGGTGAGTCAATAGGTTGTGGCTGGGGTTGATTGGGTCATTCAATTTTGGAAAATTTTGATCAATTTTTCGTCGAAAAAGAGTCACAAAGATAATCAACAAAAGAAGAAAAGTAAATGGAAAAACAAGTCGAAAGGAGGGACCAGAAAGGAGAAAGAAGAAAGAGGAGAAAGAAAGTGGTTATCTTGGGATTTTTCAAAGTTGTGAAAGAAGGATCTAGATGTTATTTTTGAAATAATCAATAGGACGTGGACCAAAACACCTACATTTCGTTAAAGCGATCAAATTGGACTAGATCAAGCGAGAAAGAATCAAGACAGAGAGGATATTATAAAAACCACACTCATTGAACCCAATAGAAAAAATAGAGAGAGAGAGCTATGTCGACATGCTATTAGAATGAAATATGAACTCTTATGAATGTTATGAAACCAACTCACAAAATAGAAGAAGAGATAGATCAACGACTTCAAAATAAGCCTATTTGTGGGGACAACGTCCTTTACATTATACAAATGAACAATTCTTCGATGATACAAATGACAAGGCCTCCTTTCTATATATATGAGTCTAAGGGGTCACAATATAATAAGAGCCTACATAACAATAATATTGTAAGGGCACAACAATAACAATATCGGGACTACATGGGCACAACAAAAAATAAGGGGGTTGCACTAATAACAATAAGGGGCTACACTAGTAGTATAGGGACCTAACATGCCCCTCTCCTCCAAAAAAGTGTTGTCATCAATGCTTTAGCAATTCTGGATGCTTCTGTATAAAATTTTCATCCGCCAATGTGGAACCTTCAGCGAGTAAGTGCTTCCACTTAATGAGATACTCTAAAATTCATCGATTTCGTAGTTGTCAAGTTCTTGATTCTGTGAATTCTTCTAGTTCCAATATGATTTTTCCTTCCTTGTCAAGTTCCAACAATATTGTTTGAACTAGGATTTTGTCACCTATAACCTTGTTTAAGCATGAAACATGCAAAAACGGGTGCACTTAGGAAGATGCAAGAAGCTCCAATTTGTATGCCATAGTACCAAAATTTCGCAATGCCTTGTAAGGACCATAGTACTTTGGTGATAATTTATTATCCTTCTTAGCTTGCTTGAGGGACATTTGTTTGTATGGTTGTAGCTGTAAAAATACCCAGTCACCTACATCAAAACTTCTTTCGTTACGATGTTGATTTGCACGTTCTTTTATTTGATTATGTGCCAAAGTGAGGTTATCCTTTAAGAGTTGGAGAGCTTGTTGTTGGTGCTCGATGTGATCTTCCACTGCTTGAACGTTATAATTTTCTCTTAAAGATGATGTGATGGATGGTGGACGATATCCATAAAGTGCCAATGCATTACAAGATATGGTCAGATTCATTTATTCTTTCTCTGGGGTTTGATCCTGGTGTATATCCTCTTCTTTTGGCATTTATTGATCCTTTTCTTCCTCCTCTTCATAATCTGTGAAAAATAATTTCTTCTCAACACACTTATCATCCTTTGTGTATTTACTATCACAACTGTAACATATCCCTTTTTCTATTTTTCCCTCCAATTGTTGTGGTGTCAACCTTGTAGGGTTTGGAAGGTTAGGAGCAACAACACTTTCGTCTTTATAGTTATGAGTGGTAGACTTCCTTGTTGCCATAATTTTTCTTTCCACTTTTCTAGCCACCCTGAATGCCTTCTCCAATGAATCAGGTTCCCAATGGAAAACTTCATGTTGGATTTTATCCTTTAAATTCCCTATGAAGACTTCAATCCTATGCTTCTCTAGAATATCATTTACCCTTATATTCAATTTTTGGAATTCCTCAATGTGCTCTGCCATTGAACTCTTTTGTTTGAGATTTATTAATTGACTAAAGAAGGTGTTGCTCTTTGTATCCTCATAATGTGCTATGATTTCCTTCGTGAAAATTGACTAGGTGAAAAATGTGTTACGAGAAAAAATACCCCTATACCATACAAACTGATTCGGTTCTAAATATAAAGATGCAATATGTACCTTTTGTGTGTTTTACACATCATGTAGATCAAAATATTGCTCCATATTTAGTATCCAAGGTACCATATCCTTTCCATCAAACTTTCTCATATCTATAGTTGGAATATGGCGAGTCTACAATCCAACATTAGATTCTATGAAATCATGCTTAAAATTTCTTTTGTTCTCATCATGAGTTTCCTCTACTACCTTTTCGTCATTAGGAATCCTTCCTTGTAGCAACTTTGTCCACCCTACCTTCAAACCTTCCCTATATTTCTTCAAATATTCCATGTTTCCTTTCAATTATTCTTCTATACCATCAATATTATCTTCCATGCCATAGATAAAGACATTTATCCTAGCTTTGATCACATTCTTCAAATCATCCATCCAATTTTGCTTACTAGATGTTTCTATTTTCTTGATTCGAGTCATTATTTTTCTTTCTCCTAGGAGCTCAATATTGAAAAAATTGTAACTCTGTAATTTCAGATCTCTAAGTTCTGAAATTTCAACCTATGGTAGCCCTTGGAGTGTTCTTTCCAACCCCATAGTTTTGATTGAGAATGGATTCTCCATGAATGAGTTATGCCCAATCTCCCACGATGACTTGATTATAGACTAGTTCAGTAGAGCAAACTTGTATGAAGTGCCACTGTTATGAAACCAACTCACAAAAAGATAGAAAAGATAGATGAACGCCTTAGAAATAAGCCTCTTCGAGGGGGAAACCTCCTTTACATTACACAAATGAACAATCCTTGGATGATTCAAATGACAAAACCTCCTATCTATATATAGGATTCTAAGGGGTCACAATATAGCCAAGCCAACCTAACAATAATAATATAAAGGCACAAAAATAACAATAGAGGGATTCTATTGGGCACAATAATAAGAATATGGGGACAATAGGGGCACAACAATAACAATAAAGGATACAATGACAACATTAATGGGGGAATCACTAGTATTATAGGGACCTAATATGCCCCTCTCCTTCAAAAAAGTGTTGTCCTCAATGCTTGAGTAGTTCTAGATGCTTCTATATAAAATTATTATCCTCCCATATGGAATCTTCAACGGGCAAGTTATTCCACTTGATGAGATACTCTGAAATTGATCGATTTCATAACTGCTGAGTTCTTGTTTCTTTGAATGCTTCAGGTTCCAATATGATTTTTCCTTCCTCATCAAGTTCTGGCAATATTGTTTAAACTGGAAGCTTGTCACCTATAACCTTCTTTAAGCATGAAACATGGAAAACTGGGTGCACTCGGGAAGCTGCAGGAAGCTCTAATTTGTATGCCATAGTACCTATCTTTTGCAACACCTTGTATGGACCATAATACTTTGGTGATAATTTATTATCCTTCTTAGCTTGCTTAAGGGACATTTGTTTATATGGTTGTGACCGTAGGAATACCCAATCACCTACATCAAAACGTTTTTTGCTGCGATGTTGATATGTTTGTTGTTTCATTCTATTATGCGCCAAGGTTAGGTTATCCTTTAAGAGTTGGAGAAATTGTTGCTAATGCTCAATGTGATCTTCCACTGCTTTAACCTTATAATTTTCTCTTAAATATGATGTGATGGATGGTGGATGATATCCATAAAGTGCCATAAATGGGGCCATTTTTGTTGCAGTATGGAAGGAAGTGTTATACCACCATTCAGCTAGAGGCAACCATTTGATCCATTGTGCCTGTTTATCAAATACAAAGCAACGAAGATATCCTTCCAAAAATTTGTTTACTATCTCAGTTTGCCCATCAGATTGAGGATGATAAGATGAGCTATGAGCTAACTGAGTACCAAGAGAAGAAAATAATTCTATCCAAAAATTTCCAGTGAAAATGGGATCTCTATCACTTACAATAATCTTTGGGTTTTCATGTAGCTTTTAAATTGTTTCCATAAATGAAGTAGAAACTATACTCGCTTTAAATGGATAAGATAATGCACAAAAGTATGCATACTTGGTAAGTCTTTCAACTACCACCATGATAACAATCTTTCCTTCAGACTTGGGTAAACCGATGATAAAATCCATTGAAACCTCCTCCCAACGTTGGCTTGGAATGGACAAAGGTTGTAATAGTCTTGGGGTCTTAATTGTTTCAACTTTATTTTGTTGGCAAACCAAACATTCTGCCACAAACTTTTGAATATCTAATTTAAGGCCATCCCAAAAAAATCCTTCTTAACCCTGTGGTAGGTTTTTGGAAATCCTGAGTGCCCTCCTAAGGGAGAGGTGTGCAATTCCCTAAGAATATTTTGTTTGAGTTGGGAATTCTTACATAGGTATAACCGATCCTTGTACCATAACGAATCATTTTTCCAGCTAAATGTATCAAATATACTAGGATCTTGTTGTATCTTTTGAATGAGTGCCCACACTTCCTTGTCATTCTTCCATTCATCCCTTCCTTTGTTTATCCAATCTGGTTGGATAATAGAAATGGCACAAAGAAATGCTTCCACATCCTCATCCTTTCTTGAGAGTGCATCTGGCACAACATTTTTCTTCCCTTTTTGTAGATGATTTCAAAGTCATAACCCAACATCTTTGTGACCCATTTTTGCTACTCTTCTGAATATAATCTTTGTTCTAAAAATTATTTAAGACTATCATGATCTGTTTTTCCCTTGAAGTGTCTTCCCATTAGGTAGGGTCGCCATTTCTTAAGTGCATGTAGTATTTCCAACATTTCCTTCTCATAAATAGCTTTGTGTAAATACTTTCCTTTGATTGGACGACCTTCGAAAGCAATGGTTCTTTCTTCTTGCATTAAAACATCACCAATTCCATTTCTTGAAGCATCACATTCCACTATAAAGGTTGTTGTGAAGTCTGGTGTAGCTAAGACTGGTTTTTGGCACATTGCCTCTTTAAGACGTTCAAAGGACTTCGTTGCTTCTGAAGTCAATGAAAATGCATCTTTCTTCAATAATGTTGTTAGAGGTGCTGCCATTCTCCCATAATTCTTAACAAACTTGCGATAATACCCTATCAACCTGAGAAATGCTCGTAGATTCTTTATGGATGTGTGGATTTTCCATTCCTTAATGGTTTTAATTTTTCTAGGGTATACCTTAACACCTTCATGAGATACAATATGACCAACATATTCCACCTCTTATACTCCAAAGAAACATTTGGATATTTTTACATATAATTGTTTCTCCTCCAATAGTTTGAGCACCATGTCAACATGTTGGACATGATCCTTCCAAGACTTGTTGTAGATTAGTATATCATCAAAAAATACTAACACAAATTTTCTAAGGGTTTGAAAATGGAATTCGTCAAACCTTGAAATGTAGAAGGTTCATTAGTAAGGCCAAAAGTAATGACCCTCATGAGTTCTAAATGTTGTTTTTGGAATGTCTTTAGTCTTCATTATGATTTGATGATATCCTGAATGAAGATCCAACTTGGTGAAGTAAATTGATCCATGCAATTCATCCAATAATTCATCAATGATAGGAATGGGAAATTTATCTTTAATAGTGAGCTTGTTGAGATCCCTATAATCTGGACACATGCGCCATGATCCATCCTTCTTGTGAACCAATACTACTGGAGTAGAGAAATAACTTTGACTAGGTTGAATTATACCAGCCTCTAGCATTTCTGCAACCATACATTCAATTTCACTCTTTTAGACATAGGGATATCTGTAAGGCCTGATGTTTGGAGGAACACTTCCTGAAATCAAATCAATAGCATGATCATGATCACGAATAGGTGGGAGGCCTTTGGGAGTCTCAAATACCTTGGAATGATTGTCCAATACTTTTTGGATATCTAGAGAAATGGATTATTTCGATGTGGGAACCTCTAGTGAACATAATTATGTAATTATGCCTCGTTGTTCTTTCTTTAGAAGCTTTGTCATTTCGTTAGAGCTAATTATCTCTCGCAGTTTCCATGCGATACCCCTTAATTCAACTTGCTTTCCTTCTGAAGAGAATTTCATGAAAATTTCTTGAAAATTAAAAGCTATTGTACCCAAGGATTGTAGCCATTGGACTCCTAGTACAACATCAGCACCACCCATTGGAATAGAAAGAATTGGGCTATTAAATACATATTCTCCCATGGATAGCTTGATATTATGGCACTTTCCTAAGCAATTTATGGTTCCTCCACTTGCAACCATCACTTGACACTCTGGTGCTAGATATAGGAAGCAATTCAATTCCTTGGCTATCATACAATGAATAAAATTATGGGTACTTCCTGAATCAACCAACACTATTACCTTTTTCTTCTTGATATGCCCTTCTATCTTGATAGTTTGAGGAGTGGTAATTCCAACCAATGCATTACAAGATATGGTCAGATTCATTTCTTATTTTTCTAGGGCTTGTTTTTGGTGTATATCTTCTTCTTTTGACGTTTCTTGTTCCTTTTCTTCTTCCTCTTCACAATCTATGTAAAATAATTTCTTCTCTGCACACTTATGACCTTTAGTGTATTTTCTATCACAACTATAAAAAACCCTTTTGCTCTTTTTCATTCTAATTGTTTTGGTGTCAATCTTGTAGGTTGTGGATGGCTAGGGGTAGTAACACTTCCATCTTTATGATTGTGAGTGGTAGGCTTCCTTGTTGCCATAATTTTGCTTTCCATTTTTCTTGCCAATTTGAATGCCTTCTCCAATGAATCTAGTTCCCAAAGGCAAACTTCATGTTGGATGTTATCTTTTAAAGTCCCTATGAAGACATCAATCCTATGCTCCTCTAGAATATCTTTTACCCTTATATTCAATTTTTGGAAGTCCTCAATGTGCTCCATCATAGAACCCTTTTGTTTGACATTTTATCAATTGGCTAAAACAAATGTTGCTTTTTGTATCCTCATAATGTGCTAACATTTCATCCGTAAAAATAGCTCAAATGACAATTTGTTTATGAGAGAAAAGCCATCGATACCATACAAACTGATTTGGTTCCAAATATAAAGTTGCAATGCGTAACTTTTGTGTGTTTTGCACATTATGGAGATCAAAAAATTGCTCCATATGTAGTATCCATGTTCCGGGATCCTTGCCATCAAACTTCCTCATATCGATCTTTGGAACATGGTGGTTCTTTGATCCAACGTTAGAGTCTATGAAATCATGATTAACATTTATTTTGTTCTCATCATGAGTTTCCTTTACAACCCTTTCACCATTAGTAAGAATTTCTTGTAGAAACTTTGTCAAATATGTCTTCAAATTTGTCTGCAAATCTTCCATGCCTTTCTTTAAATCATCCATCTTAGCTTCTATGCCATCCATCTTAGCTTCCACGCCGTCCATCTTAGATTCCACACCATCCATCTTAGCTTCCATGTCATTCATATTAGCTTCTACGCCTTTCTTTAAACCATCCATCGTAGCTTCTACGCCTTTCTTCAAACCATCCATATTAGCTTCTATGTCTTTCTTTAAACCATCCATATTATTTTTTGTTACTTTTTGTGTGAGTGAAATTTGTTGCACTTGGTCTCGTAATTTTCATATATCATGTTGCATTTATTCCTCTTCTTCATGAGTCATGCTAGAGCTTCCAGGTTGCTTACTAGGTGTTTCCATTTTCTTTCTTCGGGGCATCAATTACCGATATTAATTCTTCATTATGCCCTTTGAATTCCTTCAAACTAATTTTTCAAACCATGCTTATGCAAAAATTTAAAAAAAACTACACACATTTTTTCAATTTGTAGGAGCTTGATATTGGATCTGATGTATCTCTGTAAGTTTGGATCTCCCAGGTCTGAAATTGCTTCTCGTGGTAATTCCATGAGCAATATTTATAACCCCGCAAGTCTGATCAAGATTGGATTCTCCAATGAAGAGTTATGACAAACCTCCCACGATGACGTGAGTATATACTGGTTTAGTAGAGCGAACTTGTACAACGTTCCGCGGGTCACTGGTTCAACCTTAGGTTCTAAAAATGATATCACAAAAACTACAGTCTGTCCTCTTTCGGTAACTTCTTACAAAAGTTATGATGATTTTCCCAAGGTGACCTATTTGGAATGTAATTCGGGGATCTACAAAAATCCTAACTTCCTCAGATTATATCTCTATAAATATAGTGAGACAGAATCTGAAATTTGGAGCCGACATTCATAATGATTTCTTCTAAAATGGGTTTTTGTTTTAGCTTCTGAAACTTCTAGCTAAATAGTTATAGCGAAAATTCCGCGATGACCTATTTTAGATGCAATTCTGGATCTTGCAAAAACCCTAACTTCCTCATATCATATCTCCAAAAATATAGTGAGACAAAATATGAAATTCGGACCGTAGGTTAAACACAATTTCATATCAAATGGACTTTTTGTTTAGATTCTGAAACGTTGCAGAAAAAACATTGTAATGAAAATTCCACGATGACATGTTTGGAGCAGCGAAACCCTAGAATCCAAAGTTCTGATACCAAATGTTATGAAACCAACTCATAAAACGATAGAAAAGATAGATGAATGCCTTAGAAATAAACCTCTTCTAGGGGGCAACCTCCTTTATATTACACAAATGAATAATTCTTGGATGATTCAAATGACAAAACCTCCTATCTATATATAGGATTTTAAGGGGTCACAATATAGCCAAGCTGACCTAACAATAATAATATAAAGGCACAAAAATAACAATAGAGGGATTCTATGGGGCACAATAATAACAATATGGGGACAATAGGGGCACAACAATAACAATAAGGGATACAATGACAATAGTAATGGGGGAATCAATAGTATTGTAGGGACCTAACAGCCACATGTCACTTTTTCGACCTTAGGCCCTGAAAACGATACCCAACAAATTATAGTTTATCATATTTTTGTCAATTTTTCTGAAAATTGAATCTGATACTTAAAGAGAAAGTTATAATGATTTTTATAAGGTCATATGTTTGAGATCAAATTTTAGAGCTTGCAAGAACACGAACTTCCTTGGATCATATCTCTGAAACTATAGCGAGGCATGATCTTAAATTTGTACACGAGGTTAAACAATATTTATGATCAAATGGGTTTTAATTTCAGCTTCTAAAGCTTTGTATAAAAAGCGTTATAGTGAAAATTCCACGATGACCTGTTTTAAGCGGCGAAACACTAGAATCCAAAGCTTTGATACCAAATGTTATGCAACCAACTAACAAAATAGAAGAAGAGATAGATCAACGACTTCAAAATAAGCCTTTTCGAGGGAGAAACCTACTTTAAATCATACAAATGAATTATTCTTCGATGACACAAATGACAAGACCTCATTTCTATATATAAGAGTCTAAGGGGTCACAATATAATCAAAGCCTACCTAACAATAATATTGTAAGGGCACAAAAATAAAAAAAGTGGGCTTCTATGGGGCACAATAATAATAATATGGGGACTACACAGGCACATAAATACTATAAGGGGTTTTCACTAATAACAATAAGGGGCTACACTAGTAGTATACGGACCTAACATGGACCAAAAAACCTAGATTTCATTAAAGCGATCAAATTAGACTAGATCAAGTGAGCACAAATCAAGACATAGAGGATATCTATAAAAACCACATGCATTGAACCCAACAGACAAAATAGAGAGAGAGGTATGTCTACATGCTATCATAATGAAATAGGAACTCTTATAAATGTATTGTGATTGTATTCCACACATGTTCTATTTTATTTTATATAATCCTAAGTAGATCTTCCATAGCTTGCAGATCTATATTGTAATGGTTCGGCTCTTGATCTAATATAATGAGAATGTTGTGGGGCTATATTAGTGTGTTATGTGAATGATTGGTGTCTTTTTATGAATCTCTTTTTGATATTTTTTAAATGATTCAATAGATAATCTACAATATATTTGTGTACTATGCGCAATATTGTTTGGGTTTCCCGTGTAATTAATTGAATGATGAATGGTGTATGAAAATAAAATGAATCCTGACACTATCTAAACTCCCCTCTCACATTCAAGAAGTCTCAGCATGCCTTGGGTGAGAATTTTCTCCTTCATGAAGGAAGGAAAATTCCAATGGTACACTAGACTACAACATGATCTTTTGTTGACAACCAGTGGTCGAACCTTATTTCTACATTACAAAACTTTATGCCAACAACTGGTTTTGAAGGAGCCTCTCTTATGTGTAAAAAGATGGGGGAGTGATATGATATTCCACCTTGTTACACAGTAATTTGTCATTGTCCTCATCTCAATCCCTCTGTTGTGTCATGTGTCAAATAAACATGTTCATATCTTCCCATTGATGTAAGAAGATTAAGAAAATGCTCTTTGATGTTGCAAATTGACCCTCATTCCCTAAGTTTCTGCCTCGTCGTGAGTAAATCCTTAATATACGCAACGTTCCCATGTCCATAACAGTTTCATCGCGACTCCATCACAGGTGTACATCTGTTTCCCACGACGGTTAGATTTCTAGACCTGGCGCGAGGTTACGAGTTGTATATAGCGACGATGGGTCTATGTGCATTGCCTCCTAGTGATGTCATTGCGAAGAATTAGTTTACGGCTCGCGACGATCCAGATTGGGCGAATTTGTTTCAACAGTCGGCCTTCTAGATGTCTCCAGACCTGGTTGTTGGGATAGTTTGGGTCGCCCTTCCCCCTCTGGTATGGTAGTTCCATCATTTGTGCTACCTTCCTTGAGGATGAGCTCCTCCTCCCACATTTCATGGAGACTCCTTCTCCTATTAAAGCACTCACCTTTGCTATGATCTGCTAGTTCTTTTGGTTGGGCAGTGCTGCTAGTGCTTTTGAGTTTGATAGATAGCTGGTGTGGGTGTGACAAGTGTGGGATTGTTGATAGCTTGTGGAAGGTTGTGGAGTGCCCTTAACTTTGTGTTAAAGCTTATGAGTGAGAGAGAGACATTGTATGTTGGGAGATTCATCCTTGAAGAGTGAATTCTTGAGAAACATACTGGTTGGACCTTCCGAAAAGGCTTGCGACGTCAAGACTTGGTTGTAAGCTTACTCTTGATTCATTATTAATACAATCAATGATGTTTTCCTATGTCTTGTATGTAATTTACATGATACTTCATGACTTCTTGACTTTGTGAGTAAATAAATCATTGTTGTTTCCCGATTACGTGCTTTCTTGTTTTCCTTGTATTGTTTCAGGTTAATCACTCGTTAGGGAGAAGGAAACAGAAGCTGGAGCAATGCAACGGAACTTCATCAACCACCAGTTTGAGGTAGGCCTCCAACAATGACTATTTAAGGAAATCAATTGTTGATCTGTCTTTGCTGTGACTAGACCCACTCTAGGGCTAGAGGGGTTTCCTCTGTCCGCAGAGGGAACACTTTCCTGCATCACAAGTTGGCGACTCTGCTGGGGAGGGACATCCTATGTTTTTCTCTTGTTTGCTTTTGCTTGATTTTGAGTTAGTGTCTTTTGGATTTTGGGATTGAACCATCAGTCTTTTGGGTTACCTAGGTCAATCTGGGAAATCCCTTTATTGCCTGTAAGGATAGACTGGTCTTTGTTTGGGAGTTTTCATTTACCTTTCATTGTTTTTAAGTTCGTCACTGGAAAAAGCTAAACAGGCGCGCCGATGTCATGTTTTCTCTGTTTTAGAAGTTTGTGCGTCACTAAATCCTGTTGCGCGATCACAACGATTCCTCAAATTGGCCCATTGCGTCAAAGACATGTACTTTCGTGACGACATCGCTCTGTTGCTACGGCTAGTGACAGATCGGCACTAGTTGCTAGTGTTACACCTATGACGATTCCTGTGGAATTGTTTTTTTCAATTCTGCCTCCTGAATTCATCAGTCTGGTTAATCCCTTGCTGTCTTTCTCTTATCTATTAGTTTATTTTAATTGCTTTTAGTTAAGGTGATTACTCTTCGGTTTCATTGAAGTGAATCTTGTATTTTTTGGCTTTGTGACTTGGTTTTTCAAGTTTTGAATTATTTGGCTTGGTTACTTGTCTATCTTGTTGGTTTGCTTGAGGTTTTTTCCATCGCTTGTTTCTTGTTGATTGGTGTTTAGTGTTATTTATTGAACCAATTTTCATATTGATTCGATTTTTTCACTACAAGACATAGATTAAAATTATTTGGATCAATCGGTTTCACGCTTGCTTGTCTGTTTCTTTAGAATTCAAAGCTATCAAAATCAAAAGATTGCATTCATTAGCATGCAAAAGTAAAAGTGCATTTTGCATTCCAAGTTTTTCATGTTTGAAAAATTAGAAGGTAAATTTTAAATCTCTCATTAGTAGTATCGATGCACTGTAGGGATTGATGTGTTTATAAATTGTGTCTCTTTAGTGACTGAATTTACTGATCTTGGTTTTGTCTTCGTTTGGGAATGATCTCTCTACCCTTCTGTAAGTAGGAGTTCATTGAAATGAAAGATGCTTTATTCATTCTAGCTACATCCTAGGTTTTGATATACATAGGTAAGGCCTGGAAATTGAAACATAATTCAAGATCAACTCTAAAATGAACTGAATAAACCTAACAATGCATTGGCACATAATGCACATTATTTAGAGGTCTAGGCTAGAAACGTGCTCTGGCATCGTTAAACCTAGTCACTATTGTTTTCACTTAAGGTTGGGTGATTCCTCCTTCTGTGATCCAATAGCTGCTAGTACAGATTTGCGCTCTCAGTACCGTCGAGTATATGTTGGGAGACCCCACTAGTTTGTCATCCTATATCCTTAGGAAGCCGTGTCTGCTGCCTTGCAAACCGTAATGCATCGAACACAACATTCGAGAAGATTGACTGCCATACAGAAAGTCCTTGGTTTTCATATGATCACCAAGGTGTATATTCAGTTTTACGGGTTGTTGGGTAAACCTTTTGCCTAGTTCTCCAGAGTAGTCACTTTTGTTCCTTTTCAAACTCCTTAAAAGAAAAGGTCCATCTGAGCACTTATCATTTTAGGCTCATTAAATATTCGAAGGCGACTAGAGTCATCTTTTCGTCCTTTTTTCGACTCTTTAAAGATGAAAAGGTCAAGTTATGTTCCTATGTCTTAAAATTTATTTGGCCGGTTCACATTCACCTTGTTAGATCTTGTTTGTGTTTTAGTTTACCTAGGGTTCTTTCCTTACTCGTTAGTTTTCCTAGGTTTTTGAATTAGATCATCCTGGTGAAATCACCGATCACGTCTCCCGTTCCAAGTGACCAAGGGTCTCCATCTTCTGTTGCTTCCGAGGTACCGATTGTTAGTGATACTCTTCCTGTCATCCCAAGTATCCAACTGCTTAACTCTCACGCTCCAAAGGATGAGTCTTACGACATTCGTTGGAACCCCATTTGGGAGCCTTTCGAAGAAGACATTCCTGTTACTCCTCCTAGTGTTTCGGTCCCAATGTCTTCCTCCGACATGGATGAGACGAACCCCATCCCGAGTGAAGAAACCTTCATGGCCAGTGGTGAAATCCCTATACCACCGAAAACTTCACCCTTCTGTGTCACCCTTCTTGGTGTCATGTTGCCTTTACGCTATAATGCTTTGGCAGATATCATGGGTTCTAGATCTCCCCTTACGAGTTCCATGTGGTCTCGTACCGTCACTCCAACTTCGGAGCCTTTTACACCCCAGATTCACAATGTGACTATCACATCGGTTCCGACTATTCCAACCGTTTGTGTGGCTTCTTCAGCCCCTGTTGTTAGTGTCGTCACTGCATCTTCAGTTGTGACCACTGTTGCTGGACCTTCACCTGGTCCTACAAATAGTGGTCCGTCGACATCTACATCTGGAGTTGTTAATCCTACCCTGAGTGCCCCACCTTCTTCTGGTTCCATTCTAGCAGGGGGGGCATATGATCAATATTTCCAAGCTCTTCAGAATCCGGATCCACAAAATCCGTTTCATTATTATGATCCTCAAGGAAATCATATCTATCACTTCAGATCTATGCCATCTCAACCTGCAGTTGAGGTCTCGGTTCCGTTATCTGTTGCTTGGGGTACCACCGCTTATCATGGTGGCCAAGCACAACCTTCAAATGTTCAAGGACCACCCTATCAAGGTCAGTCGTCTTACAGGCATCCACCTCATGGATAGACATATTACGGACAACCTTATCCAGGGCAACCTGCCAGCCCATAAGGACAACCCTTCGAGGGACAACCTTCAGCCTTTAGTGGTTCATCTTTCACATACTTCAGGAAACCTTCTGGTAATCTGGGACAACCTTACATGCAACAAGGCCAACCCAGTATCCAGCAAGGCTACCCTTCTGGGCAAGTCGGTCAGCCTCACGTTCAGCAAGGCCAACCCACTGTCCAGCCTAGTCAACCTTCTGGACAAATTGGTCAGCCTCAAATCCAACAAGGCCAACCAACTGTCCAGTCTGCTCAACCATCTGGTCAGTCAGGGCAACCCTCGGTTGTGCAAGGTCAACCCAATACCCAGCAAGCTCAATCTTCTGGGCAAATGGGTCAACCTCAATCTCAACTAGGACCACCTTCTAGCCAAATGGCTCAGCCTCAACTCTCCCAATGACATCCATCTGGGCCTGCTCAATCGGGCGCTTGAATGCTCATTGCTTCTCAAGCCCCACTCGATTTTCAGCCCTAGTCTGGGCCCCAAACCCAATCCGGTCTTCAAACTCAAGTTGGGCCCCAAACCCAACCTGCTCATCAAGTGCAGCCTAGCTCTCAGGCCTAGTTTGGAGCCTAGCTACCTTATGGTTTCCAGTAACCCCAAGGGCAAACTCAATTTGCCCCATACCAAAATTATCAACAACCACAGGTTAACCTTATTAAAATTTTCAGCAGCCATACTTTGCTCCTGTGGATCAGGGTGGTAATCAGTGGAATGCAGGGGGTCAAATCCAGGGTCAGCCATCTAGTTACAGTTATAACCCCTATGGACAAAATCCCTACGAAAAAAACCCTTACGGACCAACTTCGTCTAGACAAAATCAAT
Organism: Pinus tabuliformis; assembly: GCA_031772625.1. NCBI lineage: Eukaryota > Viridiplantae > Streptophyta > Pinopsida > Pinales > Pinaceae > Pinus > Pinus tabuliformis. The sequence continues at coordinate 974,134,516 of CM062813.1, forward strand.
GGGGGTAGTCAGGAACTGGATGGAACTCTAGTGTTGATTCTTATCCACAGCCTCAGATGTCCTTCAACCCTCAATTACCCTTTTTGGCGACATTGGAATTGTCGGACGTGTCCAAACTAACTAATGATCCTATCCTTCATAATCCGTATTAACCACTGGTTCCAACTATGATTCTCGATTATTGTCCCAAATTCGATGGTAAATCTGGGGAAGATCCCCAAGCTCATGTCATGACCTATCACCTATGGTGTTCATCGAATTCATGGCTTGATGATTCAATCCAGCTCCGCCTAGTTCAATGGATTCTCACTAGCTATGCCACTAAATGGTACATTGAGTTGGCTCGCGGAACTTTTCAGGACTTTAACTCACTGGCTATGGCATTTTTAACTCACTTTCAGTTGCTGATTTGATATGAAACGAGCACACACCTCCTAACATCTTTGAAACAGAACATAGCTATGCATATATCTGATCACATCCATGAATGGAGGCATCGTCATCATTTAATTAAGTTCTGGATCCCCGACCAGCTTCTGACCGACTAGTTTACAACCTCGTTCGTTAGTCTGATAGCTCGAGACATTGCTATGGGGGCATGTGTAACTGAAGAACAGGCCATTGCCTGTGCTCAGTACCTCGACTTGGTTTAATCACAGTCTAGTACACTATATGATTATTTTCCAGACGCCCCGCAACTTGGAACTTCCCAAGCTCCATCAACGCCATTAGTTGATGGTGTCATAGGTTCCATTAATGCATCCTCTCGAAAAGCTCCTACCAACCCTGCGAAGCAAAAATCTAATGCTCCAAATGAAAATGCTTCTCAGGCTTCATCCAATTCTGGTAAAACTTCCAAGGTTAATGTCGTTTAGTCCATCACGGCAGATAAACCCTTGAAAGGTAAGAAGAAAGGAAAGGGAAAGAATAAGGCCGATCAACTGAAGCAAGATCCCCCTAAGGCTTTGGCCAAGGATGGTACCAAGCGCAAACCTAGGTATTCTTGTCTTATTTGCAACGAGGATCACTATACTAAAGATTGCCCAAGACGGTCTGAAGTTGGTCGTTTGTTAAAATGTACCCTTGGCACTCTTGTTGTGCTTAAGGAGCATTTTCCCTCACAACAGACTCAAATGGTGGTTGATCCTTCTCAATTCTCTTACCCCTTTGGCTCTCAAGTTTTTATGGCTAGGAAAATTCCTGTCCATATCAGTACACCATCAAAGGAGTATCCTCCACCTACTGGGAAGGAAACTGAGGTCCCCTCTAGTGTTCCTCCACCCAGTTTGGTTTTGCTTCATATCGAGGGACCTAGTACTGAGATGGTCATTCGACCTCCTCCTAAAGGAGTACTCCATAAGTCTTCTTACAACCCTAATGCTTGTGCTGCTTAGCATTATAACATCGTTGAGGACTTAGCCCAAGCTCCTTCAGCTATGTCCGCATTAGAGGTCCTCCAGAGCTGTCCCTCCCAGAGGAAGTCATTGTTATCGGCCATCAGTGGCATTGACCCGACTGACTCAGAATTGATCACTTTTGACCTGGAAAATCATGTACCAAGACTACCTCACCAAATAGCCTTCCTTATTCAAGTCATCATCAATTCTAAGACTATTCATCGCATTGTTATCGATGAAGGCGCTTCTACTTGCATCATGTCTACTACTTGTTGGAAGGCTATCAGTTCTCCAACCTTGAGCCAGTCTCCCAATACCTTGGAAGCCTTCGATGGGAGAGATTCTCGTCCTTATGGTATACTTCTGTGTCTGCCTATTACTCTTGAAGGGAAGATGGTCGAAGTTGAGGTCGAAGTTGTTGATGCCAATTTGACTTACAACCTCCTTTTAGGACGAAGCTGGACCTATGCCATGTGAGCCGTGGCCTCATCTCTATTTCGTGTCCTTCGTTTTCCCCATCAAGGGAAGATTGTCATAGTAGACCAACTGTCCTTCTTCACCTCCTCTTCTTCTGATGGCAACGTACCTTTCGTGGAGCATACCTCCGTTCTGTATGAGAGTGTGGGTGTTGGCTTTTTAAAGATCCTGCCCTGATGGGTGTTTTTTCACTCCCCTCTCCAAACATCGCTCCCATCAATATGATTTCTGTTCATTCTGATCCATGGGTTCTTCCTCCTGCTGGTCGAATAGAATCTTGGGGTGATGTCATGCCATTGATGTCATGCATTGGCTTCATTTTCTGAACCTACTCCTTTGATTAGGGCTCTCGACTCGTACATCCAATCCCCTTGGCTTGGAGATGGTGCTTCTTCGGACCCCTTACAAGAAATCTTTCCTTTTGATGAAGCGATTATCGAGACTATGTCTTCTGAGGAACCCCCTTGGTCTGATCATCACCATCATTCCTCCTTTCTCCCTACCGATGGGGCTATGCTTACTTGTCTTGAAAGGTTTGCTTCCTATGTCCCTTCCCAACCCCTTTAGACACCTATACAAATCCATCAAGTTTTCTCTGAAGGCAATATGGGGAACATTATGCAAACTCAACCTATCGACATCTCTGTTAATCCAGGGGTTTTCAAGCATATTCACGTCAGAGTAACCTATACTTCGGAGGAGATTCAACTTTATACTGATCTTTTTCGAGAATTCCGTGATGTTTTTGCTTGGTCGTACGAAGAGATGCCCGGTATTGATCTAGCATCGTGGTACATGAAATCCCTACGTATCCGGGTGCTAAACCTGTTCGATAAAGCCTACGCCCCGTGCACCCTCGAAAGGCTGCAGCTATTAAAGCGGAGGTTGAAAAGCTTCTTAAAGCTAGTTTTATTTACCCTATACTTCTTACAGATTGGGTTTCTAACATTGTCCCTGTGACCAAGAAACAGGGCACCATTAGGGTATGTGTTGATTATCACGCCATTAATCAAGCCTGTCCCAAAGATAACTACCCTACACCTTTCATTGACCAGCTCATTGATGAGTGTGCTGGGAGCGAGATTTATTCATTCATGGACGGCTTCTTTGGTTACAACCAGATCAATATATCGCCCACAGATCAACACAAGACCGCCTTCATCTGCCCGTGGGGTACTTTCACCTATAAGAAACTTCCTTTCGCCTAAAAAATATCAGTGCTACCTTCCAACGTGCAATGTCCTATGCGTTTCATGATATTCGGCACATTGTACAGCCTTACCTAGATGACCTTCCGGCTCATTTAGAAAAGCGCCCGAACCATCCAAAACACCTTCGTGAAATCTTTCTTTGCTGTCGACACTATCGTATTCGCCTTAATTCGCATAAATGTGTCTTCTGTGTTGAATCCAGCAGAATTATTGGGTTTGTCGTCTCCAAAGAGGGCATCCGCTTAGATCCCCTTAAGGTTGAAGCCATCTTGAATCTTCCCCCCTGCTTCTTTGCAGCAATTAAAGAGTTTGTAGGGTAAAGAAAATTTTTTATGTTGTTTTATTCCAAACTATGCTGAAGTGGCCAAAGGCTATATGCAGTTATTAAAATGGGATACCCCTTTTGTTTGGGATGTTGTTGCACAAGAGTCATTCGAGCAGCTCAAGGCGTTCCTTGTTTCTGCTCCATTGTTACGTCCACCTAATTATCACCGTGACTATACTCTTCATTTAGCTGCCGCCGATAGCACTATCAACATGGCTCTGGTCCAAGAAGACGATGATGGTACTGAGCACGTTGTCTACTATCTCAGCCGCAATCTACTCAATACAGAAACTCAATACGCCTATGTTGAGAAGTTGGCCTTGGCCGCTGTTCATGCCGTCCAACGTTTCTGTCACTATATCTTGTTGCACACCACGACAGTGATTTATGATTGCAACCCAATGACGTACATCTTGGTACGTCAGTTACTAGGGGGCAAATACTCAAAATGGATTGTCATCCTTGAAGAGTTTGACTTGGAGTTCACTACAGCCAAGTATAAGAAATCCCTCATTTTTGCTGAGTTTCTCTGCTCCCTACCATCTGTGACTATGCCCTCTCGATCAGGGGACCATATTCCAGATGAGTCTCTATTTTTTATTAGCACCCTCGATCCATGGTATGGGGATATTATTGTCTACCTTTAGACGTCCTCCTTTCATTCTGATTTATCTAAGGATGCTCGGCGACGTATTCGCCATCATTCTCAACCCTATCGCATTATTGGGGACACCCTATACCAAGTCGGTGCTGACTCTATTCTTCGTCGTTGTTTGAAATTCGAGGAAGAAGAACGAGTCTTAAATGACTGCCACTCTGGCACCTGTGGAGGTAATATGTCTGGGTATGCTACTGCTCAAAAGATCCTCCATGCTGGTTATTTTTGGCTGTCTATTTTCAAGGATTTCATTCTCGTCATCCACTCTTGTCATGCGTGCCAAATCTACCAACGGAAGATGTGTGTGCCCCCTGCTCCTTTGCACCCTGTCATTACCGTCGGCCCTTTTGCCAAATGGGGCATTGATTATATGACCTGTAAACCTCGCTTGGCCGGGGGGCATGGGTATATCATCGTTGTCGTTGATTATTTCACGAACTGGGCTGAGGAGATTCCTACGCTATCTAATGACGGTAAGACGGTAGTGCAATTTTTATTTAATCATGTCATTTCACGTTTCGAAGTCCCTCAGGCTATCGTCACTGATCACGGTTCTCATTTCCGTAATCATATGATGACCGAGTTAACAACCCAGTTGGGCTTGCGACATGATAGTTCGACGTCGTATTATCCTAAGGTCAATGGCCAGGTAGAAGCTGTCAACAAAGTTTTGGTCGTGATGCTTCAACACACCATTGGCATGCACAAGTCCAACTGGTATCTGATGTTGGTTTTTGCCTTATGGGCCTATCGAACTTCCATGAAGGATGCCACCAGGTTCACCCTATTCTAATTAGGTTATGATATGAAGGCCACTCTTCCAATTGAGTGTGAAATCTCTTCGCTTAAATTAGCCATTGAATTGCTCCCAAACACTACTCCGGTAGAAGAACGTCTTCTTTACCTAGAACGGTTAGACGAGACCTATCGAATAGCCTCTCTAGTCATTGAAGCGCAGAAGAAGAGAGTGAAAACTTGCTTCAACCAAACTATTCATCCTCGTTCTTTTGTTGAAGGAGACCTAGTCTTGCTCTATGATCAAGCAAATGATAAGCTGGGGGCAGGTAAATTCAAGCCTATGTGGCATGGGCCTTACATTGTGAAACATGTTTTGCAAAAAGTGGCTTATGAGCTGATCGATTACAAAGGGAATCCTTTAGATAAGCCCTGAAATGAGCTTTATCTGAAAAATATTATGCATGAATCTCATGCATCTAATTTGTACATACGTGTGTTTTCAGCATGTGTGTTTTTAGTGTGTGCTTGTTTTTATGGCTTGGTGTGTAGGCGTAATCGCCACTTATTGTGTTTTTTTACTTCTTTTGTAGATGTCTGCTACACCTTGCGTTGGTTTCGCTGATGGTGCCTACCGTAGTACCAGGAATCTTTCCTCTACGGCATGGGTGATCTACGATCCTCACAGCGAGTTAGTAGACCTTCAGGTCATTTGTCTAGGTTGCACCACAAACAATGTCATTGAATACAGCACTATTATTGAATTACAGACCGAGGCGGTTAATCTTGATATTCATGCATTCGTTGTGGATCTGGATTCTCAACTTGTTGTCCACCAACTTAACGGGCATTATTTCATCAGAGATCATCGGATTTTAAGGTTGTATTTACATGTTAAATTATTGGAAAGAAATTTTGATTTTATTACATATCAACACATTCCAAGGAGATTAAACACATTAACTGATGCATTAGCAAATCATGTATTAGACAAACCTTTACACAACATGTAATCAAACATTGTATAGAAGCATTTAGACACAATAATTAATCATAAGATAGCATGCATGTATATGTATATATATATATATATGTCGTGTGGCATACCGAGGTGCTCAAAAAATAAGTGTATATGTCAAAAAATAGAGTTTGTGTACATCCGAGACACGTGTCTTTCAAAAAATCACCAGAAAGTAAAACCTAGGCATCTACTGTGGTGGGTTATGCTCTCTATAGCATACCACTACTTGTGCGACTCATCTAAAGAGTCTATGCACCCTAGGTATCACTCCGACTGTGTGTATCTAATACTCTATTGGGACCTATTCGATCCCCCTGTAATCCGAGATCCTATCCATTAGGCCCTCAAGATTACGGGCTACCATCTCCACTGAACTACCAGTTGGGGGAACCAAGGCCAGCTCTCTGATGCCTTGTGGATCCCTTCGTGCCTTCAGGGCTAGTCCCACGAGCCTCTCTAGTTCCACATCTACAAGTAACATAAGATACATCATTAAGACATATGCATGATAAAATCCCAAAAACATCATAAAAAACAAAATACAAAAATAGTGTGATGTTTTAATCAAGTGTTTCACCTCTATCATCCCACTACTCGCCAGTAGGAAGCATCATGTCGGGGTCCCCGCGAAATTCCATGCCTACCTATGGCCAATCCTCGACGAAGATAGTCAGGTGATCTAGCCACTCTCAGAATAGTGTCCCCCATGATACTAGTCGACTGCCACCCCCTCGCGGCATGACATGTGCCTAGTGAGTGATCCAGGTCTCCCACAGCCTAGGTCTGTCTAAGTCCATGTCCTATAACTGAAGAGACAGCACTCGCTCCAGCATGAGCGGGATCAAAATAGACTCGTAACCAAACTGCTTCACCTCCCCGCGATGGCACTTTGTGAGCTACCTCTTCATGTCACTGGCCACTACTTCAGCCTAGTTGTACATGGTTGGGTTAAGGCAATCAAGAGCTAAATGAAGGTGAGTCTTTGTTGCCTCGTGTTGGGCTTGAAAGCCCGCTACTCTCGTCACCATGAATAAAACCGAATGGAGAGTCAAGTCTTCTACTGTCGGGATTGTAATTTCCTGCTAGAGTTTGATTTGTGTGCCCCTAGTCACACCTGTGCTATCAACATTTCTAGTGACTCGTTGGTGACTCGTTGGCCCTCTAAGATCAACCTCTTGCCATGACAAGACAATCCAGTCAAGAAATATATATCCATAGTATCGAACTCAATGTCTTTGCCCCGAATGACGAACTTCCCATCCGTCGGGTTCCAAGAGCGAATTAACAACTCTAACAAATTAGGTTGTGCTCGAAGATGTGGAGTGAGGAAGAATTTTAATAATCCACATTCGAGTAAAGCTCTTCGGCACCCGGGATCATTAAACACTTGTTCATCATTGATATCGTGAGTTCTTTCTTGCCATACAAATGCCATGTTGCCCTGCGTCAAAGGAAAAATGGATTAGAACTCTTTTCATAAGTTTAAATCCATAAATTATAAAAAAAAATCAACTTTACGACATCGTCGCAGTTGTTTTCCAAACAACGGTGACGACTCGAGGTCAATAGTTCATTTTTCCCATGATCGTCGCGAGAGTACATCTATCTCTCGCGATGATCCAATGGTGGTACGTGTTACCATGCTCGGTCGTCGCTAACCCGAGCGGATCTTCTGCGACGACCGAGAGGCAGACTCGGATTTGAAAATCTGCCTAAAACCACCTATATAACACTAAATTGATTGAAAAAACTACTAAAATGCAACGCAAGTGGAAGTTTACTTACTTGGAGAAAGTTTCGGCCGAAATCGCGGATCGTTGATGCCAGAATCGAGCTTGGAAGTCTGCTCAGGTTTGTACACCAAAATGCCAAAGGTAAAAATTCACAATGTAAATGTAAAAATAAAATTACCACACCCCCCCTCTTTTATATTGTTTTTTCAAAAAATTAGAATTTTACACTATAGGGTGTTGGGTTTTTTCAGTTATGTTGGGTTTTTAATTAGGGTTTTTGAGTTTTGACCTAATTTCCACATGTATAATCTATTTATGTCGAATGGATCTTATGGTGTAATGTTTTGTGCAGAAATAGAGATGGTTGGCCCGTGTCATGATCCATATACACTTGGTCCGTATTTTCCGCAAAGTCCTCTTTAAGCTCTTTTCCAACTTAAAAGATGAAAAGATTGTCAAGTTATTCCTTTTGACTTGTTAAATGAAATAAGAGGCGGTCCACTTTGAGCTCTTTTCTGACCGTATAAACATGAAAAGATTGTCGGACTTTTGTCGTTTCAAGTTCGATATTGGTTACGAAATGACATGTCTTCGATCGCTTTTCTACTTTTTCAGATTGAGGTCACTAATTACAAAAAGTACTCCTTGATCGTAATGGTCAAGTGGTTCTATCGAGTATTATTTTATACTTTTTCGGGCTCGAGGGACACAAATTTACGAAAAAGGACTCCCCTGGAGTTTTCTTTTCCGTGTCTTTTTCAAACTCTCTAAACATGAAAAAGACTCTGAGTTTTACCTATGTTGGACTCGTTAAACCTTGATGACATTGGACTCGTCACCATGACGAGACTCGGGCTTCTCCTCCCTAGGGCTCATTAAACTATCACTAGGTTGGACTCGACCAAAGGTGAAACTTATATTACAAGCATATGCTATCCCCTTCACACTTGTTTTCAAAAATAATTGGGGTACTTGCCAGCAATGGTGGGGGAAAATTTGGAAGTCATCATTGGTTGTATGCGGCAACTAGTCACTCTTGAACATCGACACTTTTGCTTCTTATCGGGTTGGGATATCCACACATCGTCATTTGGCCTTCCGTAGTTCTGGGTTGCAATTTTGTCTCATTCCATCTGATCCATGTTGCCTCCATTGAGCCTCTGATCCCTTGGTGCTAAAATGATCCCACCTTCCAGAGTCATGTCACCAATATGTTCAAGAGTATAATCCTTCTGTAGTTCACACCCTTACCTCCTCCTCTGATACTCTATTTCACCATCTACCACTTGTTCCTTATCTCGTGTCATTAATGGGGGAAACAATATGGCCCTCCTGCGACAGATCGTCTATTGTCGACGCCAGCTCATTATCCAAGACATTGGTCTAGAGATCCCTTTCGGTACCTTGGAGCTTGCATGCCTCAATGGCAAGTTCTTCGTGCCTAACGATATACTTTCATCATTGGTCTTCGATTGGGTGATTCCACGAGTGTTCGACTTCAGCTCATTTTTCACACTTAGTGGATTGTACTGAACAGTACCTTGAGAGCCATTGACATTATTGGTGGTTTCTCTCGCGCTTGTTAACGGTTTTCATCATTGACCGGTAATCAAGCAAATTTCTATCATGTTCAACTTCACCACATCTATTCACATGATAGAATTTGTACTATGATCGGTTGGGTTTTGAGACCCCAAAATAAGATTACATATGTTCAGGCTGCGTGGATTGGTTCGTGATTACATATATGAATCTTTGATGGATGGCTGCGACCATGCCTGAGTCTTCATGGATCGCTGCAACCATACCTTTGTAATTATTATGGTCTTATCAACTGGGTGGCTGTGTCCATACCACAGATCAAGTTTCATATGTCTTTTGGAGGGCTGCGCCCATGCCTAGACTATATGTATTTCACTATCACAGATATCAGTTGTACTTGCACCTGCAAGATCTTCGAGGTGGTTCCAGTTCAGACAGTTTCGTAAAGCATTTCAACCCTCACACTCTCTCGGGCTTCACGCATTAGGGGGCATCTGTTACACAGTAATTTGTCATTGTACTCATCTTAGTCCCTCTGCTGTGTCATGTGTCAAATAAACATGTTCATATCTTCCCACTGATGTAAGAAGATTAAGAAAATTCTCTCTGATGCTGCCAATTGACCCTCATTCCCTAAGTTTCTGCCTCGTCGCGAGTAAAACCTTAATATACGTGACATTCCCATGTCCATAACGGTTTCATCACGACTCCGTCACAGGTGTACATCTGTTTCTCGCGACGGTCGGATTTCTAGATCCAGCGTGAGATTACAAGTTGTATATAGCGATGATGGGTCTATGTGCATTGCCTCCTAGCGATGTCGTCGCGACAAATTAGTTTACGGCTCACGACGATCTAGATTGGGCGAATTTGTTTCAATAGTCGGCCTTCTGGATGTCTCAAGACCTAGTTGTTGGGATAGTTTGGGTCGCCCTTCCCCCTCTGGTATGGTAGTTCCGTCATTTGTGCTACCTTCCTTGAGGATGAGCTCCCCCTCCCACATTTCATGGAGATTCCTTCTCCTATTAAAGCACTCACCTTTGCTACGATCTGCTAGTTCTTTTTGTTGGGCAGTGTTGCTAGTGCTTTTGAGTTTGATAGATAGCGGGTGTGGTTGTGACAAGTCTGGGATTGTTGATAGCTTGTGGAAGGTTGTGGAGTGCCCTTAACTTTGTGTTAAAGCTTATGAGTGAGAGAGAGACATTGTATGTTGGGAGATTCATCCTTGAAGAGTGAATGCTTGAGAAACATACTGGCTAGACCTTCCGAGAAGGCTTGCGACGTCAAGACTTGGTTGTAAGCTTGCTCTTGATTCATTATTAATATAATCAATGATGTTTTCCTATGTCTTGTATGTAATTTACTTGATAGCTCATGACTTCTTGACTTTGTGAGTAAATAGATCATTGTTGTTTCCCAGTTACATGCTTTGTTGTTTTCCTTGTATTGTTTCAGGTTAATCGCTCGTGAGGGAGAAGGAAATGGAAGCTGGAGAAATGCAACAGAACTTCATCAACAACCAGTTTGAGGTAGGCCTCCAATGATGACTGTTTAAGGAAATCAATTGTTGATCTGTATTTGCTGTGACTAGACCCACTCTAGGGCTAGAGGGGTTGCCTCTGTCCGCAGAGGGAACACTTTCCTGCATCACACACCTTCACCTTTCCAATGATTGATCATAGGTAAGGAATCAATTAGACCCCCCACAAGTGGGACTCGATCAATTCTCTTTGCAATGCGATCCTCCCGAATCGATGATTCCTCCATGTAGGAGATATTTTGCTAGGCTCCACATCCACCAGCATGCACTGATTAAGTTTATTTTGAAGAGGCTGATTAAGGGGTCTGACCGAGCCGAGTACCCTTGTATTAATAAAGACCCAAAGAGAAATTAAGATCACCACCAATGATAATGTTGTTAAAATTTAGAAGGGATTTATTTAGTAGAAGGTCCCAAAATTATTTAGGGTTTTGAGGGGGACCGTATATCTTTATCAACATGAAAGGTGCCATACCCAAAAAATGTGAAGAGAGCTCAACCCTCACCACATATTACATACTCCAAAAATTTGTAACCTTGATATGATAAGGCCTCCAGCCCATAGGCAGGACACTCGAATGATCCCATGTGTCTAAGGCCAAAAATTTCTTTCATCTTAGTAAAGTTTCAAGACAGGAAGAAATCTAGATATTGTTGCTAAGAGCCTCTTGAAGAAAAATGATATCTAGATCATTTTCTTCAATCAGTCTGTGTAGAGTTTATTTTCTAAGGGGACAGGCTAAACCCATATAGTTAAAAGACATCATTTTCATATTTGAAACCCTGAAGTGTTCGGGCTTGCTTTAAGGGCTCCCTTGATAGGTTGTTGTTTTCCTGCAATAAGGTTTACATGAGATTTCTCCTTAGCTAATGAAAGAAAATATTTTCTTCACCGACTTTGATCATCCAAAGGGGCAAGGGTGAGATGACCCAAACCCATATAAGACCATCTTTCTGAGGGACCACCGACCGAGATTATAACATACATCTTCAAAATCCTAAAGAAGATAAAGGTAATGTAGAGATAGAAGAGGGTGAATAAATATCACCCAGGCCATAAGGACAAGGGCACATAACTGGAATGGGATAAGGAGAGGAAAAATGGGTTGGAAAAATAGAGAAAGAGGCCATAGGGCCCTTAGAATCCATAGAGGAAATAGAGTTAAATTAATAGGAGAAGGAAAATATTGATCAAAAAGAGACTTAGATATAGGGGGAAGGGACAAGATAGGTACCTTTACCATTGGAATCCATATTAACTGATGATTACTCAGCCAAACTAGGTTAAATGAAAACTTGCAGAGCAACATGATCACCTTCTTTGAATCCTTGAGAGTGCAAGCCAGAAGATGACACCATTTGCTTTAGAGAGAGAACCTTCTCCTTATTAACCCCCATTGGTGGTACTCTACATCAATTCACCTATTTTCACATAGGTAGCACACACTCCTTTTCAAGCTACCCAAGTTTATGGCACCTCCGAAATTTGAATGGGATGCCCTCGTAATCAAGAATCAACAACACCACAATAGGGCCCATGTTGATCAAACCTGAAAGCCCTCCTTGAAGATCAACACTGATGAGAATGTGGGACAAATACATGTCACCAAAGTAAATATAGGATGAATCATGCTCAAGATATCTCCCTAACATAATCCCAATATCCCTGAAGATAAGCTCATGCCACAAATGAACTAAAAGGCCTGATATATGAACCATATAGGAACAGTAACAAAACGCTCATACCTAGTGTCGAAAATGGGAGTCCAGGGTTTGAGTATGACCATGTAGAGTCATTGGGGCTTCACTCAATGAACCTTTGACATATCACGTGCATTTGTGGCATACAAAGAAATACCCTTAACTTGACTACATGTTGAAAAATACCTATAAAAATCACATTATTTGACCCCCTATCATTATGAACCCAATACACCTTCCCAATTAAAAAAACCCCTACATTCACTAGATATTGTAGGTGTGTTGGGATGGGGTCCCCTTAGTCAGTTTTGGGGTTAAAATAACCCAAGTTTTGATGTATTTTTTGTAAATGATGTGAAGTCTCTGTGATTTGGGGATGCGGAGCGTGTAGATGATTAGGAGTCAAAGGGGTTTTAGCCCCTTGTTTATGTAAAGGTTGAGCCATCTTTGAGATCCACCCATGGTCCGCGGACCATGGGATTGTATAAATAGGTGTGTCTTAGAGAGTCAAAGGCATGTTAGAAGATAATCTTGGATATAATGGGTTAGTGAGAAGAAAGTGATAGTGCAGAGAAGTGGGTGGCATATGAGAGAAAGACTCTGCAACTGAGTATGTAGAGGCCTAGGTAGAGTCCTGAGCTAAGTGCGCAGACCCCTGCAGCTGAGTGCCCAGGGTAGTTTTGAGTCTGTATTATGAACTGGAAATCAATAAAGAGTTGTTTCTGAAGAAATATTGTGTATTACTATTTACTTCCTCTTATGACATATGTTGTTGATGAATAATATGTTTATGGAATATTGATCTAATGATGTGTGATCCTCTTCAATAAGACTTAATAATTGCACGCAATGCATGTTAAGTACTTTCGCGAAGAATCAGATGAATTATGTTATGTTTAATGATAACCTAAGTAGATATGTGTGAACACTAATTTAGGGTTGTTTTCTGGTGCGTGTAAGTGGATAAACTGATTGTTAAGGGTCTGCAAAGACCAATCATAGACCTTCACGAAGGTCTAATAGTTGTTTAAATAGAGTTGCAGTACTGAGCCCTAGGGGCTTATAGATCTGCACGAAGGAAGATCTAGGGTGCTAAAAGACATCACACTGATATCTGGATGCGGAAACTTGGTTCCATCATCCCCCCACATTGCTTCGGGTGAGACTGCAGCCTGCACTTCGCAGTTTGTTGCCAAAAGGACCAGTATTGTAGGTTTTGTTGGTTGGCGCAGCTAACTCTTAACCTACGTCAAGACCCCTAAGCCAAAAAATGGTATCACAAAGTCGAAGGTCCGTAAATAGAGAACCTAGATATCACCGAGCTATTGAAGACAAAGCAAGTAAACATTAGTACTAAAGCAAAACTAAAGTTTGCAAAGATTGGGGATTATTGGGACGACGCTACGGTGGATAAGGTTGTTGAGTTACTCTGCAAATATCATGATTTTTCCCTACCAAGTTTTCGGATTTGAAGGGAATAGTTGGTGATTTGGGTGTTATGAAAATCACTCTAAATTCGGACGCAAAGCCTGCTAAACAGAGGTCGTATCGCCTTAGTACTAAATACAAGGAAAAGGTTCGCTTAGAGTTGGATAAGACGCTAGAAGCAGGCATCATAGAACTAGTTAAAGGATTTGATTGGAGCCCAATGGTGGTTCAAGAGAAGAAGCAGAAGGGCGAGACAAGGATTTGCATAGATATGAGGAATCTTAATGATGCATGTGTCCATGATCCATTCGTGATGCCATTCACTGATGAAGTATTAGAAAATGTTGGAGGGCAAGAGGCCTACTCTTTCACTGATGGGTTTTTGGGGTATCATCAAATTAAGATCACAGCTAAGGATAGGAGCAAAATGACCTTCGCGACAGAATGGGGTTGTTTTCAATACACTGTAATGCCGTTTGGATTCAAGAATGCGTCTGCGATATTTTCTCGCGTAGTCATCGTAGCGTTCAAGGATTTCATTCACAAGTTCTTGGAAGTGTACTTTGATGACTGGACAATATTTTCAGACTAGTAAAGCGCCATATGTTGGATACATGTTGCAGATACCAGATCACACTGAATCTTAGGAAATGCACATTCTGTGTTCCTTTTGGGATTTTGCTGGGTCACGTGGTATGCATGCAAGCGCTGATGGTGGACCCCGTAAAGATCGTGGTGATAGTGAATCTAGAGGTCCCGAGGAGAATTAAGCAGCTGCGCGCAATGTTGGGACATACAGGATATTACAGAAAAATTATCAAATCATATGCTCAAATTACCACACCTATGGAGAAACCACTAAAGAAGGACACAACATTTTGTTGGGATGAAGAATGTAAACGCAACTTAGATGTTTTGAAATAAAATATGGTCACCGTGCCGATCTTTGTATTCTCAGATTCGAAGAAGGAATTTCACGTACACGTTGATGCCTCTTGCATTGGGTTGGATGCATGCTAATTTGGGCACATCAACCCCAGCTTCCAGATCCGTATTATTAGGGTTCATCAATCCCTAATTTAGTTTTCTTCATTCCCTAATGAGGTCAACCTACATCATGCTTGCCTCCCAAGAGTTTCCATGTCACCATTCATCCAAAAAATGCCCCTAGAGAGATCAACGCAGGTGACCCTTTATCAGGCTGCATTGCAATATAGGGATTGCACTGTTTGGGTGCAATACAACGCAGTTGGCCTTTGTTTCACCTGCGCTGAGTGAGATTCATCGAATTTTTTGAAATGAATCCATTGGATTCCTCATCAAATGGATGCTTCTGGAAGTTTCCAGATGGATTGAGCTCGCTTTTGGATGAGGAAGAGGATGAATGAACCTTAATCCATTATCCCTTCCTCCATGGAACCACTTCCCAATTTTGGCAGAGCATTCATGAGGGCCATTAATGGCTTAACCTCCTCCATTCAGCTATAAATGGACCAAGCATTCAAAGGCTGGTCTAGGTTGGAATTTCTTGAGCTAAGGAAATGTTGTTTGAATGAGATTAGTAAGAGTATTGTAATGATGTTGAATTGTTGCTTCATGAGGAGAGAAGGGTTTGAAGTTGGAAGGATGACACTAAATCGAACATGCATCTACATGGGTTGTAATATTTCCTTCTATTAATAAATAATTCTAAGCTTTTTCCTTTCATGTGTTTATGTGATGTATATTGTATTCTTGATTCTATGATATCTTTAGTTAACAGATCATTATTGTATGCTTTGATGGGTTTCTGTCTCGGCTTGTGTGCAGGTACTTTCCAAGCTAGTTAACTACGGGAAGGAGCAGCGAAATCGGTCAAAGGAGAGAGGGATCAAGCGAAATTTGTAGGTTGGTACCTTTATTCTTCTTTCTCTTATCTGTTAACTATAGGAAAAGCGACGAATAACTTTGTCTATTGTTTCTAAACTAGCTACTACGTCTAGAGGGTTAGGCATTTGTAGAAACACTAAATTTTCCCAAAACAAAATGGCGACTCCGCTAGGGAGCAATCCTATCCCTTATAGTAGCTTATCAATCTCTTAAAACACTTTGACATACTGTCCCTTCTGTTATTCTTCAAATTCAAGTTCAATTCACTGAAAATTGAGTTAGTTTTGAGCATAAAATTTTCATACTATAATCAGCTTACCTCTGTGACTGACATAGTGTGCTGGAGTGCACCTTGTGCAAAGACTTAGTGCGATTCAGCGCACTGTCTCTAATTGTGGCCTGCGTTGATCCCTTTAGGATCAGTTTTCCCATCTAGGAACTGAAACCTTTAGTCAATTTTTAGTTGTTTGAATTGCTTGTTGGATATAGATGAGGTCTTGTCTCTGAAAATAGTCTTTGTTTCCTTGTTTCAACCCAATTTAGACTGGATTGTTGAATGTTTTTTATGTATTTGTTTTATCATTTGCAGTCCATTGTTGAAAAGTAGTTTCGATCGATTGTTTTGTCAAATATGAAGTGTCGTAAAGTCTTCCTTCATAAATAATTGATTGATCTATTTGTACATTTGATTCATATTTTTGTTTAAAGTGTCGAAAATCTTTGTTTCTTTAAAGTTGGAAGTGTCGTTTAGTCTTCCTTTCCCTTTACGAGAAATTTTCATAAATCAACATTTTTCGTGAGAAGAATTTCTGAATCGTTTGTCCATTAGTTTTTCTTATTGCATCATTCACATTAAGAGGAACTGAAAAAAATAAAAATAAATAAAAAATAAAATAAAATAAATAAATAAATAAATAAAATAATAATAATAATAATAATAATAATAATAATAAAATTAAAAATTAAAAATAAAATAAAGTATAAAATAAAATAAAAATAGAAAATATAAAATATAAAAAATAAAAAATAAAAAATAAAAATAAATAAAAAAATAAAAATAAAAATAAAATAAAAAATAAAAAAATAAAAAAGATAAAAATAAAAATAAAAATAAAAAATACATGCAATTGCATTTTAGAGTTTTTGTTTGTTTAAAAGGAATGGTTTAGGAAATTGCATTAGTTTGTGCTCTTTGTTGTTTGATCCAAAAAGTACTTGTATGCTCTATCCCTCATAGCTAGGATTTTCATTATTGAAAACAAATGGAAAGAGTGCTTCTCATTCTAGTTGCATTCCTAGGAATTTCGGAAAACATCTCGTCGTGAATCCTCAAAGGAAAATCGTAAGCAATATCAACCTAAAATTTACATCAATTAACCTAATAATGCATTAGAACTTAACGCAAACATCTAGAGGTGTCTAAGCTAGAGATGTGTTTCGACGTCTTAAAACCTAGTGGTTGTCGTTTTCTTTGAGGTTGGGTGATTCCTCATCTATGGTTCGATTAGTACTAGTACGGACTTGAGCTCCCTGTACCGTCGAGTATATAGTGGGAGTCCCCAATAGGTTCAAATCCTTTATCCCTAGGAAGTCAAGTCTGTCGCCTTACCAATCACAATGCATCGAGCATAACATTCGGGAAGATTGATTGTCGTATGGTAAATCCTTGGTAACTTCTCTTTCATTTACCACCAAGGTGTATATTGCAATTTTGTGATTAGTTTGGTAAACCCTCTTGTCTAGTATCTCCAGAGTAGTCACTTTCGTTCCTTTTCGACTCCTTAAAAGAAAAGGTTCATCTTAGCACTTGTCCTTCCAAGCTCATTAAACATCGAAAGTGACCAGAGTCATCTTTTGGTTTTTCTCGACTCTTTAAAAATGAAAAATCAAAGTTATGTTCTAGTGTCGTAAAAGTTAATTAACCACGAATAACATCCTTATTCCTTAGTTGAGTTTAAGTTGATAAGAACAATCAGTAATTCTGGAGGAAGATCAACCTCCACTCTGTCGTTCGAGGAGAGTTACGAGCAAACCGCTCTTACCACCAGAAGCGACTCCCATCCGGTCAAGGCGAACTCGTCAAACTGAGTCTGGTACTTCAAGAGTTTATGGTACTTCATCTAAATTACGTGAGCCGCCTATCACGGCTAGTACTGAGCCTCAAGTTACTCCAACTATTTTTGGTACATCTGTTACACAAGAAGTTACTCAACTACCTAAGGCCATTATAACGGAAAAAAAAAAAGTGAAAAATTAATTGAAGTTGATCTACAACTTGAACTTAATCAACTAGAAATTACTTCAGAACATGAACCTGTTCAATTGGAATTTGATCCAGAACCTATAGCAGTTGAAACCGAAGACATTCCTGAACCTGAAATTGTTCACGAACCTTCCCTTGAAACTGAAGTTCTTTTACCAAAACATCTCGACTTAGACCTTGAACATTCTGAAATTGTTACTAAAATACCTCAATCATCTGTAGCTCCTGAAACTCCATCTTTAACACCAGAAGTCTTTTTCGGACCTGACGGTGAAATCCTTCCACCTGGATTAATTGTTGTAGAGGAGGTAGTTGAAGAAGATTCTACCCCCAGGACTCCACATCATTTTTTACCTGGTTTGTATCTTTATTCTCAATCTCTTTCTCGTTCTACTATTGCCTATGAGATACCACTTGATTCATTAGGTCAACTTTTGGGTTAATTAACCATGGCAGCACAACCACAAACATCCTAGACTACTTCATCTGATGCAGCTGCAGCAAAATCCTTTGTTGCTACTTCTTTGATGTTTACTACCACACCTGAGTCACATTTGTATGGATAGTTGTCCGTCCCGGCTGATTACCAGTCTATGTCTGGAATCCACTCAGGGGTTTCTTCTTTGCCATGGTCATCACCCATGTCATCACCAGAAATTTTACCTGGTTTTTCCCATCAAGGACAACAGTTTGATCTTGCTTATCAGTATCAAACTGGGCAATTCGGTGAACAAAGACCCGTATATCGTCTTAACACTGGACTGCCACCATATGGTCAGCAATATGCCTATTCACCGCATCCTCCCTATCAAGGAGGACAACCTTATGGTTATGTCCTGCTGTGTTCACGTCAACTTGAAATGAGAGTCTGTTAGTGGCAGCCAACTATGCCACCACAACCAAGGCTTTTGTATCCAACACAACCTATGCAAATTGAGCAGATTATATCGACCCAACCTGTCGTAACTTTTGAACCATAGATACAAGCTCAACCTATTATATCTCAACCTGTGCAAGTTAGTTTTGCTACCTCGCAACCACAAGTTTCGAGTCAACAAACCCAAACTTCTCAGGTTGTTATGCAACAACCGCTTGCTTCTGGGGTACAATTACCTTAGGTTAGTCTGCCATTATCTAGAGTGACTCAAGTTGCTACAATTTTAGTTTGTTCTCAGCCTAGTCAAATTGGCATTGGGGGAAAATATCAAACTTCACAACTGATACCCCAACAACCTTGACAGCCACAGTATCCACAACCTCCTTTTCAGAATGTCCAAACTCAGTATGGGCCTGCTTTCTAAGCTCAGCCTGGGCAAGGACAATATCAAGCGTATTAGGGTCCTGTATATCAAGCCCAACCTGGTTACGGACAAATGCAAGGTCAACCTGGTTTTAATTCATATACCAGATATGTCCCACTACCCTTTCAAGGATATCTGCCTTATGTGGGTATGCAAAGGCCTATGGCACAGGCAATTCCATCTTATCCCGGATATGCTCAACCTTATTTGAATCAGCAGTTGCCATTAGTAGCAACTCTAAAATTACCAAATTTGAATCAACTTACCAATGATCCAATTTTGTATGCACCATGGTGGCCAGTAATTCCTCATAAGTTTCCTTTCGATATTCCAAAGTTTAATGGAAATCCTGCAGAAGACCCATCAAATCAAGTCATGACTTATCATTTATGGTGTTATTCAAACTCCTTGAATGATGATTCTGTAAGACTCTATCTTTTCCAACTAACACTCACTGGTTCGGCTGCTAAGTGGTATATTGAATTACCGAGAGCTTCTTTTAACAATTTCACCCATTTAGCCACTACCTTTTTGACCCACTTCCAGTTACCGATCAGATATGAAACTAGAACGAAAATTTTGACCAACTTTAAACAAACGAATTCTACTCACATATCAGATCATATTCATGAGTGGCATCATTGTTGTCAAATGGTTAAAACCTATGTTCCTGATCATCTTTTAGCTGAGTGGTTCATTAAGTCCTTATTGCCATCTATCACTAAGGATGTGGCCAAAGGTGGAGTTGTTACAGAAGATCAAGTGATTGCTTGTGCCCAATACTTGGATTTGATTTACACATAATCAGGCACACTCTATGACAAAATTCCACACGAACCATGCCTAAATCAATCCATTCCACCTCCATCATCGAATAGGGACTCTCATGCTGGAGACAGTGTGATCGGTTGCAAATGGCGAGTAGACCATCTGGTCAATCACTTCCCACAAATCAAACTATAAAAGCATCTACGGTTCCTACTTTCAAGATTAATGTCATGTCATCTGACAAAGGTAAGAATAAAAAGCAACCAGGAGGCAAGAAGAAAGGGAAAAATAAAAATGAAAATGTAAACCCTCTTCAAGAGAAATCATCTGATTCCTCTAAGCTAGGAAAGAAACCTCATCATCCATGTCTGATATGTAATGACGGGCACTTTACAAGAGATTGTCCTCACTGCTCGGAAGTTTCTAAGTTGTTAAAAACTTCTACCGTGTCCGCAGTGTTGACAGATCCGTTTCCGAACCCGGATACCAATATGGTTCAAACTAAAAATGCTTCCACATCCCAGGTATTAATGTTATCCATCGCAAAACCTAAAGATGAGATTTTGGTTTAGACACGTAGTAAATATTACAGTAATCTACCATCATCGTCAAATAATCAGGCCACTAATCAACCGGGTTCTTCAACTTTGACCACATCAGAAAATATTCCACTACCCATTGCACCAGAGTTAACAAATAAGCCACCTAAGGGAGTTGTGCATAAATCAATGTTTCACCCTCGAGCTCGAGCTGCTCAAGATTATAACATAGTAGAAGATCTTACTCAGTCTCGTTCTGCTATATCGACGCTTGAGGTATTACAAAATTGCCCCTCCCAGAAGCAGGCTTTACTATCAACAATAAGTGGAGTAGATCCAGCGGATTCTAATCTTGTGGTTTTTGATCACTCAGGATATACACCACAGTTACCAGCTCAATTAGCTTTTCTAATTTAGGTTAAAGCTCTCAACAAAAATATTCATTGAACAATCATAGATGAGGGAGCTTCTACCTATATTATGTTAATGAGCTGCTAGAAAACACTGGGACCACACTGAAGGCTTTTAATGGAATAATTTATACTTCATGTGGGATTTTGAATAACTTGCAAGTAGCACTGGGGGGCAAAACGGTAATTGTTGAGATTGAGGTGGTTGATGGACCCCGTGATTACAAAATTTTACTTGGATGACCATGGTTTTATGCCATGGCTGCTGTTGTTTCCACGTACTTCCATACGATTGCATTTCCTTATAAATGCGGAATAATAGTTATCGACCAAACCTCATTTTTTTCCTCTAGTTCTCAAGTTATGGGAAGCATTCCGTTTGTTAACGGACCCCCGCTTCCACTTCAATCTGTTGGTGTAGGACTTTTCAAAGATCCCTCCTAAATGGGTACTTTCACACTTCCTCCACCATCTGGAACATTGGAAGTTGCGAGACTTGAGACATGTAATATGTTATCCTCTACTTCATTTGGTTTAAAGAGGATCACCAATAGTGTTTAAGATGAGAGTTTTACTGAGGTTATGACGCTAAGTCCTATCGAACTTGCATAGAAATCAATTTTTCTTGCTTGTGCAGCATTCCCAGATCCACAATCGCCAACTGTATGGGTATATCATTCACTTGAATACGGTACTTATTCTGATCCTTTTGCTTGTATATATTCTACAGACGAGGAAATCATCCAATCAATTATGATAGGAGAAGAACCTTGGGAAGATTATCATCATCGTTTCCTTCCTCCAGATTCCAGGGAAAATTATTCAGATGAACTAGTACACCCTTCGATTGTAGATTTCTTTTCGAATTATGTTAAAATAGATTTTGTATATTTTGAGCATAATTTGTCTAACATAGAAGAAACCATTTCTATAGACATTTCAACCAAGCCTAACATTGTAGAAAAAATTCATGTTGGCAAATCTTGTTCTCCTTTGGAACTTGATGTTTACCATGCTCTGTTTCGTGAATTTAGAGATGTATTTGCATGGTCTTATGAGGAGATGCTAGGCATTGATTCAAGCATTGTTGAACATCAAATAAAAATGTACCCTAATGTCAAACCAGTACGACAACTTCTTAGACTAGTACATCCAAAGAAAGTTGTTTCCATTAAGACAGAGGTTGAAAAACTTTTGCATGATGGCTTCATTTACCCTATACCTCTTACTGATTGGGTATCAAATATTGTTCCCGTGATGAAAAAACAAGGAACAATCTGAGTGTGTGTTGATTACCGGGATGTAAATAAAGCGTGTCCAAAAGACAATTATCCTACACCCTTCATTGACCAGATTATTGACGAATGTGTCGGATGTGAAATATTTTCATTCATGGATGGATTTTCCAGTTACAATCAAATCAATATCCGCCCAGAGGATCAGTCAAAAACTGCATTTATTTGTCCCTAGGGCACATTCGCGTATAGAAAGTTACCTTTTGGTTTGAAGAATGCAGGGGCTACATTTCAAAGGGCAATGAATTATGCCTTCCATGACATTAAGAACATTGTACAGCCATATCTTGATGATTTGCCTGCTCATTCACGAAAGCGGACTGATCACCCGCAACATCTTAGAGAAATATTCTTACGGTGTCGACACTACAAAATAAGGCTCAATCTACACAAATGTGTGTTTTATGTTGGCTCTGGTCGATTGCTTGGATTCGTGGTCTCAAAAGACGGAATTCGACTCGATCCAACTAAGGTTCAGGCAATACTTGACTTGCCTCCACCTTCGAATTTATTAGAGTTACAAAAAATTCAAGGGAAGGAAAAATTTCTGAGGAGGTTCATTCCAAACTATGCTGAGTTGGCTAAAGGTTTTACTCGTCTGTTGAAGAAAGAGGTACCCTTCCATTGGGATCAGGTTGCGCAATCTTCCTTTAATGCTCTTAAATATTCCCTGATTAGAGCATCATTAATGTATGCCCCAAACTATCAACAAGACTATTACATGTATCTCGTCGCTACAGAAACAACCATCAAAATGGTTTTAGTCCAAGAAGAAGATGGAATAGAACATTGTTATAGATATTTTTGGGCCCTACAACCCCAAGCAGCAAATATCCATAAACTAAGGGATCCTAAGTCCCTAAAAGTGTTGTTTCAACCCCTAAAGGAACAAGGTCAAAAGATTACAGCTCCTCCCAGAAAGTTCTCCATGAAAAACTACTCAGAATGGGTCAATTCAAGATAAGAGCACTTGCTCCATGGTCCAGGTGCGTTTAAGCCCACCTAAATACACTGTGGGGGTGCGCTTAAGAGCAGGTAGCCCTTCTATGGGGTGCGCTTAGCGGGAAAGTGACAAATGGCAGTGTCATTTTGCAAGGTGGAAAGGCATGGAATCTTCCATAACTCTCTCCTGTGACACTTGCCTCTCAGAATTCGACCAAGGATGAGTAAGAGATGCTCAATCTCCAAGTGGAAGCAAGGACTATCAGTGGGAGGACACTAATCAAAAACACAGAAGCTGACTCATACCCTTGTCAAGATGTCTATATATGGATCCCTCATCCAAGAGATCCAGAGGTTGGAATTGGGCATATTGCAAGGAATTGCTGATAGTTTCTTGAGGTGATATCAGTGCTTGTTGGGTGATCTAAGCTTTTGTATGAGGTGAAAAGAGAACTTTTCTTGTCAAGAGGATGATGCTGGGTCGGAACAGCTGGTTGTAACTCTCTTGACTTCACTTTGATTATCAATAAAGCTATTCTTGTTTTCTTCCATATCTTTGTATAATCTATGTTTATGCATTTGTATGGTTAATCTATACTGACCCTATATTATTTATATTATTAGATCTGTGTTCTTGTAGAGTTTTGTGTTGCTGTGATCCCGCAGGTATTCCTTGAAGCTGGGCATATGAGAGAACAAGCATCAAAAGGCTGTGAGAAGGAGGAAGAATCAAACAAGGAGTCAAGCGAAAGAAAAAGGTTGGCCTCCTTATTCTTCTTCTATCTATCTATTATAAAAGGAATGAAAGTAGACTTTCTTCTGTTGTTTCTAAGGCAGCTACCATACCTTAGTGGGTTAGAGAATTTCTATATAGACACTAATCCCTGTAACAAACATCTTGTATATTATTTGAGTCATAATCTCAATGATACAGAAAGAAAATATTCTTATGTGGAAAAGTTAGCTTTGGCGATTGTTCAAACTATGTAGAGATTTCGTCACTATATTCTCCTGCGTAAAACTACAATTATCTCCAATTGCAACCCTATGACTTACATTTTGTCATGTCAATTGTTGGGGGGCAAATACTAAAAGTGGATAGTTATATTGCAGGAATTTGATTTGGAATTCCTTAAGTCTAAGTCAAAGAAATCTCTTGTATTTGCCAAACTACTTTCCGATCTTCCCTCATCTTCCAAAGATTTAACATCAGAAACATCAATCGTGGATGAGTCTCTATTTCTCATTTCGTCAAGTGATCCATGGTATGGAGATATACTGAACTATTTCCAGACCCAAGCTTCTAGGCCCAATACCTCTCGCTCTCAACAGTGACTTATTTGATACCAAGCCAAAAATTATCTGATTATTGGTGAGAGGCTTTATCGTCGTGGTATCAATACTATTTTATGTAGGTGCCTCACTCATGAGGAGGCCGAGAAAGCTTTGAATGAATGTCATTCAGGTGATTGTGGTGCACATTTGTCTGGATATGCATTAGCACAGAGAATTGTTCGTGTTGGTTATTTTTGGTCAACAATTTTCAAATATTGCATAATTGCCATCAGAAGTTGTCATGCATGTCAAATATTCGATCGAAAAGCTAGACTACCACCTGCACCTTTGCATCCAGTAGTTGTTGTTGGACCATTCGCAAAATGGGGCATTGATTTCATGACATGTAACCCCACCTCGACCAGGGGGCATGGGTATGTTATAGTCGTTGTTGACTAGTTTACCAAATGGGTCGAGGCGATGCCTACATTAAACAACAGTAGCGAAACGGCTGCAATGTTTTTCTTCAACCACGTGATTGCCAGGTTTGATGTACCACAAGCCATAGTCACAGATCATGGGTCACATTTTTGCAATCACATGATGGTTGAGTTAGCTTCCAAATTAAGATTGTCACATGATAGTTCTACACCATATTATCCACAAGCTGCACCATATTATCCGCAAGCTAATGGACAATTTGAGGCTATCAACAAGGTCCTTAAGCGCATGTTACAACGAATGATTGGAGTTCACAAAAGAAATTGGCATTTAATTTTGTACTCAGCTTTGTGGGCATATCGGACCTCGGTGAGAAATGCTACTGGATTCACACCCTTTCAGCTGATGTATGGTTTGGAAGCAGTCTTGCCAATTCAATGTGAAATTTCATCACTCAAACTCGTAATTGACCTGCTACCTGACACTTCTGAGGAAGAAGCACATTTCGTGGAATTAATCCATCTAGATGAAACCCGTCATGATGCCGCATTGGCTAATGAAGCGCACAAGAAACGGGTAAAGGCATAATATGATAAAAATGTCAAGCCTTGAGTCTTCTCAGAAGGTGACTTGGTCTTGCTTTACGATTAGGAGTTAGATAAAATTGGTGCAGGAAAATTCGAACCACTTTGGATGGGCCCTTATATTGTTAAGCGCGTTTTGACGAAAGGTGCCTATGAGTTAGTAGATTATGACGGAATTCCATTTTCTAAGCCCAGAAATGGGTTGTATTTAAAATGTTACTATGCTTAGTTAAGTATGGTAAAACTCATGTAAATATGCTTGGATTGCATGTGTGAGTGTGTTTCTTTTAGGGTTTTTATTTTGTTAAGTAATTCACTTCGCATTTGTTGCAGATGTCGAAATTTTTGGAACAATTTGTTGGTTACTCCAAAGTCATAGTACGCAGAACCTATCTTCTACAGCATGGGCTATTTTCACTCCAAGCGATGAGTTAATGAGTTTTAGAGGGATTTGTATTGGTCGATCAACAAACAATATCGTTGAGTATAGCGCGTTGATTGAACTTCTCTCTGATGCCATTTCACTTGGCATTCACCGAATCATCATTAGGCTAGACTCACAGCTCATTGTGCTACAAGTTACTGGCGTTTATACTATCCGAAACCCAACAATTCATCGTATGTTCCTTAGAGTTCATATTTTGGAAAGGTATTTCGATTTTATTCAATATCAACATATTTCCAGAAGTCTAAACACATTAACCGACTCTTTAGCAAATTATGTGTTAAATAGACATTTGCAACATATGTAAAGTAAATATTTTCAATTAGCATCATCAGTTGAATAGGACTGCATCACTCAACCATAATAAAACCATGAAAGTAAATTGTAAAAGTTTTTACAAACAGTTTGTGTCCAAGAAAAAAAAATTGGTCACATGACCCAAAAACTAAAATGTATGAAGAAAAGGTATCTTAGTAAACTAGTGGTGCTCATGATAGCAGGTCATTGCCTGTGCTATCATGCGCAAAAGTCTCATCCAATGACCCAGCACACCGATGGTGTGGTGTTGCAATTGAATAGGTAGCTCCTTGATCCCCATATCCGGAATACCTAGGGTTAATCCCCCTATGTGATCTTGCAATTCAACTAGAGTCTTGGCCAAATCCAAGTCTCGGAGAACCGCTCTCCCTACAGGTCTCTGTGCTGGTCTAGCTACATCTCGTGGGTCTCCCACAGGTTGAACAAGTTCGATCTCTGTATATATAAAAAATTGATTTTGTTTAGTCTTGGAGTTAATAAAAAACACAAAAATTGCAAAAACTTTAAAAAAATTAAAAACACTTGGTCAAACAATTTACCAATAGCACCCCACATTGCTCCAGCTGATAGTGGTAAATCAGGATCACCAAAGAAATCCATTCCTGGACATGGATATTTTTGTGAAGATCATCTCCTGTCGATTGAACCATTCAAAGAATGTAGGATTAAATACAATCGAAGAGTGGCACCACGCCCAGCCATTAGATTTGTCCACCTCTGCATCCGTGGGTTTCTTGGTCCAGATACAGCTAGTGAAATGAGATGTGGTTGCAAGAGAGGTATTCTCTCCAAGGCAAAACAAATCATGATTGATCCATACCCGAAATTTTTTATCTTTCCTATTTTCACCTTGGTCAGTTGCTCTTTCACAGATGAAAGGACAGCCCCGCACCAATTGAATACTTTTGGCTCTAAACATTCTAAGGCATATTGCATGTATTATTTGTTAGCCAAATGAAGCACAGAACTACCAGCCAATCTGGCAATGGTAAAAAGGATCGTTCTTAGCGATAAATCACTAACATCCTTGAAAAGTATCTTTTCGTCTCTACTAGGCTGACCACCTAGCCTACAGAACTATCACACATAATCTTTCACCGGTCTACCTCCATGGACAAGACCTGTTAGAGAAAATGGGACACCTGGCCTCGATAGTCTAGTTAGGAAGTATATATCATCGATGGTAAAAGGGATTTCTTTTTTCCTAATGTGAAAAGTTTGATCGATCAGATCCCATGATTGAACAAGAAACTGTAGAAGATCCATCTACTGTCGCATGTTGGATAACTTAAAATACTTGAGTAATCCACAATTTCTTAGGGTCTCGATTGTTCCCTAATTACTCAAGGCTATGATATCTTGCTCTTCATGCTCTTGTTCTCTCCATGTGATTACCATTTCAAATTCCTGAATTGGAAAAAGAAACCATAGGGACCTCAAAACCCTAAAATATTCTTGACTAAAATAGGAAATAAATAGAATGAAATGAAAGAGAACAAAGTTAGTTCCTACCTGGTCCAAACAGCTCAAGGAATGATCCTCTCAATCCTCCGCAATCAACTGGTGAACTTCGGGAAGAAACTTCTCCAGATATCAGAAGGTAAAATGAGATGGTGAGAATGAATAGTAAGAACCAGTTTTTATGTTTATTTCTTGCACATTAATCGAGTAAATATTGGTTTTCATTTATTTAATCGATGAACATGTATTGTTTAATCTTTTGATGGTATCTTGAGCAGGAGTAACAACTAGCAAGGAGCTATGATGTGCTTACGTGTAAATTGAACATCTTTGACCACAAAGCAAACTTTTATCGTTTTTTCGAGCTTTGTTCAAAACGAAAAAGGAACCCACTTGAAGTCCTCTTTAAGCTCTTTTTAGACTCTCTAAACATGAAAAGATTGCCGAGCACTTGTCGTTTCTAGCTCGTTAATGGATTAGAATCGATATCTACTCAGTATAGTTTTACCCCTTCTTCGAGCTGAGTTAGAGTAACTACCGAAAAGGTACTCGTTGGTCAAACATGATCAATAGGTTCTCTCTTGTATTGTTTTATTCTTTTTCGGGCTTGAGAGACAAATGTACGAAAAAAAACTTGTGGAGTCTTCTTTTAGTCCCGTTTCAGACTCTCTAAATGTGAAAAGGACTGAGTTATCTTTGTCGTTAAACTCGTTAAAAACATTAATAGCGACAAGCTTGTCCATCTAGACAAGACCAAGTTTCACCTTTGCTAAACTCATTAAAACATCAAATAGTGATGGATTCACCCGAAGGGTGAAATTATACAACAAGCATAGCTTGATTAAAAATAAAGAGGTACTAGTCAGAAATGACTGGGGAAAATGGGAAAAATCTGGGAAAACTTTATGGTAGCAGGTCGCTCTTGAACATGACACTTTCACCTCATCACCATGACTATGTGGGTTGGGTCATTCAGCTTGATGGTTATCACACCGTTGGTCTTTCATGCCATCCATCACTTTGTTTTGGGTCAATGCTACCAATTCACCTCAGTGTCACTGATATGTTCACGAGAAGTCATTCAGTTCAAAACTTCATCCTTTACAATACAGTAAACCTTCATTTTTCATGTTCGCCATTTCTGAACATTGTGTTGTCAGTCGATATTTCATCTCCAAAATCATTTACCTCATTTCGTGTCGTTGATGTGGGATACATCAACGCCCTCCTGGGATGAGTCGCTTCTTGTCGACATCAACACATCATCCAAGAAGTTGACTTAGAAGCACCCCTTCAGTACCTTGAGGCTTGCATACATCAATGGTAGGTTTCTCGCTTCCGACGATAGGTTGACATCACCGGCCTTCGACCGAAAGACTTCATATGGTGTGCAACATCAAATCATTTATTCACGCCATGCGAAATGTACTGCAGTACCTTGAGGGTCATTATCATTATCAGTGATTCCTCTCATGTCTGTTAACGGATCATTGGTTGGTAATCAGACGATGCCTCTCCATGTTCGACTTCAGATCATCTATTCACATGGTTAGACTTGTACTTGAGCGAAAGATTGGACGAGATTGAAGACCCCGGATCTAGTTTCATCCATCTAGGCTGCGATATATTTTTCAAGAGTACTATATCAAATGTACAGTGGCCTTACATTCATGGTCATCCATTCATGGGTCTATATCTGTAGATGACTATATTTGTACATGTAATGAAAGTTTATAAGTTGAGCATGTGTATGCCTTCCCTCATCTAGTTCGTGAGAAAAAATCAAATTATCATGATATATGTATTGTAACTGATGCAGGTCACCTTCCACTTTGAAACCTTCTCTCCAAATGGTAAAGCATTTCACTCAACATGTTTATTTTCGACTTCATGCTTTAGGGGGCAACTGTTACAGGTCAATTTGGGCACATCAACCCCAGCTTCCAGATATGTATTATTAGGGTTCATCAATCCCTAATTCAGTTGTTTTCATTCCCTAATGAGGTCAACCTACATCATGCTTGCCTCCCAAGAGTTTCCATGTCACCATTCATCCAAAAAGTTCCCCTAGAGAGATTAGCACAGGTGTCCCTTTATCAGGCTGCATTGCAATGCAGGGATTGCATTGTCTGGGTGCACTAAAATGTAGTTGGCCTTTGTTTCACCTACGCTGAGCGAGATTCATTGAATTTTTTGAAATGAATCCATTGGATTCCTCATCCAATGGATGTTTTTGGAAGTTTCTAGATGGATTGAGCTCGCTTTTGGATGAGGAAGAGGATGAATGAACCTTAATCCATTATCCCTTCCTCCATGGAACCACTTCCCAGTTTTGGCAGAGAATTCATGAGGGCCATTAATGGCTTAACCTCCTCCATTCAGCTATAAATGGATCAAGCATTCAAAGGCTGGTCTAGGTTGGAATTTCTTGAGCTAAGGAAATGTTGTTTGAATGAGATTAGTAAGAGTATTGTAATGATGTCGAATTGTTGCTTCATGAGGAGAGAAGGGTTTGAAGCTGGAAGGATGACACTGAATCGAGCATGCATCTACATGGGTTGTAATCTTTCCTTCTGTTGATAAAGAATTCTAAGCTTTTTCCATTCATGTGTTTATGTGATGTATATTGTATTCTTGATTCTATGATATGTTTAGTTAACAGATCATTATTGTATGCTTTGATGGGTTTCTGTCTCGGCTTGTGTGCAGGTACTTTCCAAGTGAGTTAAGTACGGGAAGGAGTGGTGAAATCAGTTAAACGAGAGAGGGATGGAGGGAAAGTTGCAAGTTCGTACCTTTTTTCTTCTTTCTCTTATCTGTTAACTATAGGAAAAGCCACTAATTACTTTGTCTGTTGTTTCTAGACTAGCTACTAGGTCTAGAGGGTTAGGTGTTTGTAGAAACACTAAATTTGCCCAAAACAATGCAGTGTTAACACAAGAGAGTGAAGGAAAAATGGACCATCCTATAGCCTTCGTGAGTAGGAAATTATCAAAGGCCGAGAAGAATTACTCAACGAATGAGCGCGAAGGGTTGGCTATGGTGTACGCACTGCAAAAATTTAGTCACTATCTATTAGGAGGGCATTTCAAGATTTACACAGATCATTCTGCTTTGAAATACCTAGTCAATAAGCCTGTGTTGGGGGGGAAGATCTGCAGATGGTTGTTGCTATTCTAGGAGTATTACTTTTAAGTAATTGAGAAGCCACAAATATTAAATACAGGACTTTACCATATGTTGCCGATCGAAATAGAAGAGGAGCCCAATAATCTGGAGGAAGGGTTGCTCGATGTGCAATCTTTCGCCATGCGCATATCGGATAATCATTTTTCAGATATTATTCACTTTTTGACTACAGGGATGACACAGGATGGGTATACAAGTTAGCAAAAGAAGTAACTAGTAGTGTGCGCAACAAAATTTTCAGTTATTGCAGGACATCTGTATAAGATGGGTGCATATGAAATATTGCGAAGATATGTGCGAGATTTTGAGAGAGATAGCATTCTCGTTGAAACTCATGGAGGGGTTGCAGGTGGACATTATGCAGGAAAGGCAACTGCACAAAAGATTTTGCACGTCGGTCTATGGTGGCCAACGCTGCACAAGAATTCCAAAGCATATTGTAAGGCATGCGATGCATGTCAAAGAACTAGCAGACTAGCCCGAAGAGATGAATTTCCATTACAACGTCAAGTATCTTTGCAGCCATTTGAAAAATGGGCAATTGATTTTGTTGGACCTATTCAGCCCTCAGGGAAGAAAACTAGTGTGCGCTATATCATCACTACGACAGAATATCTAACCAGATGGGTAGAAGCACGTCCGGTTAAGGATTGTACAGGAGGTACATCAGCAAAGTTTTTGTTTGAGTATGTCTTAACAAGATTTGGATGCCCAAAAGTATTGATGAGAGATAGAGGTATACATTTTCTAAACGATATGATCAATGCGTTCACTGATGAATTTTAGGTCTACCACTAGAAGAGTACATCATATCACCCACAGGCTAATGGAATTGTTGAAGCCTTCAACAAGGTTTTGGAGGATGCGCTGACGAAGGTCTAAAAAGTGCAACAAAATGATTGGGATGTGTGCGTAACTGCAGTGCTATGGGCTTATAGGACTACTTGTAAGAAGCTGACGGGACAGAATCCATTCAGGTTGGTCTATGAGGTAGAAGCTATAATGCTAATGGAGTACATCGTGCCTATTTTATGCATAGCAACTCTCACAGGTATGGCAGATCGCAAAGCCCTGGAGGAACAGCTTGCGCAGCTGATGGAGCTTGAAGAGGACCAATTCTTAGCAGGATTCCATCAACAAGTACAAAAGGAATGTGAAAAATCATGACACGATCGCCACATCAAGCTTCACACGTTCAAGGTAAATGATCTTGTCTTGTTATATGATAGTAAATTCACTAAGTTTCTGGGAAAATTTCAGATGCATTGGCTGGGGCCATATATCATCAAAGAAATTATAGATGGAGGCGCAGTTCAACTCGCGAAACTAAATGGAGAACCTTTTCCGAGAAGAGTGAATTGATCCGATTGAAGTTGTATACAGGAGATCCTGCGTAATGACTATATGGCAGCAGGACATTGTTAGCACTCGAAGCAGTTTCAAGGGAGCGTGGGACTATAAACTACACTGCCCAGTTTGGAAGACTACACAGTAGGCGAGCTACATGGAAAATGGTGAAGTTGCAACATATGAAGCTGCATCCAGGAAGCTGCTCTATGAAGGAAGGTGCCACGCAGCACAGCCGAAAAGTGAGCGTTGGAGTCACTGTTAATGACTTGACAGCTAGAAGACAGTTAAGAGGAGCGGGCTGGGGGCATTTAAGGCAAAACTATTTGAAGATCTGTTGCCAAAATAACATTAATTGTTAGAATTTAGGGGGAGCGGATAGATTTAAATTCAAAACCCCCTATAAAGTACGCATGCGAGTCCAACAAAGAACACTTTGCACCCTTAGAGTTTTTGTTGATATTTTTTGTCTATCGCCTATGAACCGATCATATTGGGAGGATTTAGTTGTGAGCCCCACGTTTGCTAAGTTGTTTGAGTTGAATTAGAAGTTCATTCTAGAACAAATGCTTGCACCAAGCCCTACAGAAACCGTGAGTACTGGTGGCGATGTTGCCTCTAAGGGAGTCACCCCGGAAGTGGTGAGTATGGAAGCTCTGGCTCCTATGCCTACGACACTGAGTTCGCCTAGGCCGAAGCCTACCCTTGCAAGAGAAACCCAAAAAGTTAAAATGAAGAAGGATAAGAAGAAAAAGCCACTACCGATGTGTGAATCCCCTAGGAAGCATTTTGCAGCGTAGAAACAAAAGAAGGATAAGTCCCCTGAGAAGGTAGTTGACCTAGAGGTGGAAGAAGGCCAGGGTACAAAGGACATAGATGTTGAGGGAGTGGACCCCATCATGAATCTACCCAAAAATATCCCTTTGCGCAAAGGGAAGTCGAAGGTCACAAAGGATCCAGATTCAGAGAAGTTTTCCACTTCTATGTCCCTGCTACCTAAGCAAGTTCCCTTTGAAGGTCCATGGCTTGCGCGAATCCCACTGCTAAAGATGGAGGATTGGGACCTCGCAGATCATGCTAGTTTTCCACACTTAGTAACAGATAAATACATGAAGCACATCTACTACGCGGAGTCAGGAGTCAATGCATTAGAGACAACGGAATGGATTCATGGTGTGGATAATTCGAGGTCACTGAATCTGTTGTGGGTGCCACATTATCACCACACCCCTATCAACACAATTTGTGTGCACCAACTACTCACCTTGGTGCACGATGGGTGCTTATGGCTAGAAGGTCATATCCCAATCACTGACATGCTCATTCACAGGATCATTCACCTACCATACGAGGGATTGAGTCCAACCAAGGAGTTTGGTGGAAAGACGGGGGAAAAGGATCTGGAAGAAAGAATTCAACCTTGTGAAGAAAGTGGGAGGATATTCCATCCTCTCAATAACAGACCTAGTAGTACAAATCGCCATGAAAATTTTAGCAGGGAAAGTGATGAGAAAGTGTTGCGCAGATGAAGTTTTGATGCTCATAGTATCCTTGGCTGCTGAGTGCACAAAGGGCGTGCAGTTCAACTGGTCCAGGTACATGTGCCAGGAATTCCTCAAAAATTTCTGTGAGGCCTAGGATGAAACCAAGCCATTTCATTACACTTGGTTGTTGCTATCTATTGCATTGGTTGCGTGGGAACTGCAGGAGGATAGCCAGTTTCCTCCACTTGAAGAAGGATTACCAGAAGAAGCGCAATTTTCATCTCTATGGGATATAAAGGACCTCGCTTAGATCACATAGACAAAGATATTTTAGGTCCTGATGGAATCAAGCCTCCGCATGGCCATTAACCAACACCCAAGGTTGTCCCTTACCTTGTACACGTAGCTGTCAACCTATGCAACATTCAAGGCTGACTTCCACAGAGTTTACATTCAAGCGTGTAAGGATCCGCAACATAAATTGAATGAGTTGCCATATTTGGTGATGGAGACAGATGTGCAGGAGGTAATCGTGCGATGGCCAGCAGAGTGTCACACCCCCTCATACTTAGATGCTAGAACAAGTAAGGGCATGGGAAGTTTGACAGCGCAGAAGAGAAAGGAAGCAGCTAAGCAGGATGTGCAGAACATGGCTGCACAGAGGAAGAAGGAAGCTATAGAGAAGGCTCGAATGGAGAAAGAGCATGTTGCTAAGGAGAAGACAGAGAAGGAGCAGCATAAGTCACAAAGAAGTGGAAACTCACCTTCACCAAAGACCGAGGAGGAAGAACTGTCAGAGCAAGGAAACAAAGGAGATGAGGGGTAGAGCACCCCCTTCTTTTTGAAAGACCATGGAAAGGGGTAGCAAGAAGGTCACCGGAAAATGAAAAAATCGGACAATTCGCAAGGTGATGCCATGGTCTTGACAGGGGGTGATCTTAATGAGATAGGGGATAAAATAAGGGACACTACGACTAAAGTGCTACAATAGTTCGAGTAAAAATATATGCAGATGTTGGCGACTATCCAAAAGGATCTGCGCGAGCAGCAGATCTAGGCAAGTAGGATACAGGTGGGCACTGGTCAAGTGAGCACAGAACAAACGAGCTTGGCACCTGGGACGAGAAAAGCAACCAAGCTAGTAAGGATCCTCGACCTTAGAACTATTGCATTATCAGAAGGGTCCCTTCACGCGGAGTCAACCGATGATCACGCCATCCTAAGCACAATCAAGAACATCAAGCTAAACATAACGATGCTCCCCAACGAGATTCTCCATGCGCTGCATGCAGGAGTCATAAAGGAATTGAGAGCTCGGGAGCAATGCACTCTTAATCTCATCAGCGAATACAGAGTGAACAACGAGCAGATGCTCGCTAAGAACACACAATCCTTAAAAGAAAAGGAGACACTGCAGGCACATAGTTCTCGACTAGAGTATGCAATCATAGAAGCATGCAAGACAATGTCTAAGCTTCATATACCTGAGGATGCACAACCAGAAGCGAAGATCAGAAAATTAGCCACTGGTGTGCGCGAAGCCAAGGCAGAGGTTGGCCGAGTTCAATTTGAACTCAATATGAAGATCACAGAGTTGTAGTTAAAGTTGCAGCTCACGAATCCACCTAAGTTCTGGGAGTACCGCAAAGCCACCATAAAATAAGGAATGGCCACCCTGGATGCCATAGTCGTTGACTGTTCGACATTATTCGAGCAAGCCATGGAATTAATGACAAATCTGCAGGAGGATCCAAACTTGCAGACACTGATTATAGAGATCAGAGAGCTGCAGTGGTAGTATGATGAATTTAGGGCAATGACGCACTCCATTGCACCAGCGTATTACCTAGCCAAACTACAGGAGGGGAAGCATCTCCCCATGCAGGTAGAGGCGACACAGAAGAAGGAGGCCTTGGTTAAGGCTAAGCTGTAGCCATGGTTGGAAGATGCTTATCAGATCACAACAACCATCCAAGATAAGCTGAAGGGCTTGCAACAAACGCATCAGACAATGAGGTTGGCTGCAAAAGTCCCAACCACAAAGAAGTTAGTCGACGAGGTCAAGAAGGCAACCTTGCAGAGCGCTGCCGAGGTTGCGGTAGTTTAGGTGGAGTTGGTGGATGTTTTCCGCATGATTGCAATGCCAGCCGACTGACTCAAGGGTGAGTCACGATCTTTGTGTTGGGGGCCTGTTGGGATGGGGTCCCCAAGGTCAATTTTGGGGTTAAAATAACAAATTTTTTTATGTATTTTTTGTAAATTATGTAAACTCTCCGCGATTTGGGGATGCAGAGTGTGTAGATGATTAAGAGTCAAAGGTGTTTTAGCCCCTTTTTTTGTAAAGGTTGAGTCAGCTTTGAGATCTACCCATGGTCTGTGGACCATGGGACTGTATAAATAGGTGTGCCTTAGAGAGTCTAAGGCATGTTAGAAGATAATCTTAGATATAATGGGTCAGTGAGAAGAAAGTGATAGTGCAGAGAAGTGGGTCAGATATGAGAGAAATTCTTTGCAGCTAAGTGCATAGAGGCCTAGGTAGAGTCCGCAGCTGAGTGCACGGATCCTTGTAGTTGAGTGTGCAGGGTAGTTTTGAGTCTGTATTCTGAACTAGAAATAAATAAAGAGTTATTTATGAAGAAATCTTGTTAATTATTGTTTACTTCCGCTTATGACATATGTTGTTGATGAATAATAAGTTTATGGAATATTGATCTAATGATGCACGATCCTCTTCAATAAGACTTAATAATTGTACGCAAGGCATGTTAATTACTTTTGAGAGAACACTAATTTAGGGTTGTTTTCTGGTGTGAGTAAGTGGATAAACTAATTGTTAAGGGTCCGCACACACCAATAGTAGACCTTCGTGAAATTTTAAAGGCTATTTCAATAGAGTTGCAATACCGAGCCTTGGGGGCTTATAGATCTATGCAAAGGTATCTATGGTGCTAAAAGACATCACACTGATCTCTAGATGCGAAAACTTGGTTCCAGCATCCCCCCATACTACTTCGGGCGAGACTGCAGCCTACGCTTCGCAGGTTGTTGTCGAAAAGGCCAGTAGTGTAGGGTTTTGTTGGTTGGTGCAACTAACTTTGAACCTGAGTCAAGACACCCTAAGCCAACAAGGTGTCCATTTTTTCATTAACATTTTTTATACCCCTTTATATTTTTTCATTAATTTGAGCTCCATTTTTTATACATACCAATATAAAAACTCGTTTCCTCCTATTATATGCTCAATATATTATGTCATTTTTCCCTCCATATTTATCCCCCAATATGAATGCACGTGGTATGGTATTTCTCCCCTAATGAAGCCATTTTGTGTAGAGTCCAACTTCCAAACCCTGCCCATAACGAATTCAGCATCCAGATCATCCTATAAGATGACGTGAATCTACCCCTTGGCTAAAAACTGCACAAACAAGGGTTTTTTAAGTGCCAAACTCACCTTTGATTCCCCTGAGGTTGTGAGAAAAGGAGAGATAAACTTTCTCCCTGATTTGACCCACCATTGAGGTCCGACTAATGCCATATTCCTTCTGTAAAGAAATATTTGTGCTTAGAGCAAAACCATCTGTAATTCATCAGTTTGTTTCACACAATGTTCCTTTTTTCATTTTCCATGAACTATACTCTATCCTTTTCTGTCAAGGCCTCCAATAGAGGTAGAAAATGAAACTTTACCTAGATTTTAAGAATTAAGACCCTCATTAAGTGACCTCTCGTCATTTTCTTATATCAAAACACTGCTCATTGTAGGGATGTTCGAAGGAATGTGGGGTGGGAAAAGTGTATGGTTCACCTCGGGGAAGAGAAGGACTTCAATGTAACCATGACCCTCTAATACACCAGGGAAAGCAATAGAACGGGGACCAAACCCCGAATCACAGGGTTCTTTGAACTGTGACTAAGAAACCAACGACACATAATAATCAATGCTTCATGGAAGCAACAAAAACCCTTGGGAGCCCTCGACAATGACATTACCACTAACCCCCTATCCAATTGAAAATCAACAACAAAAAATGGTAACTACCACTAGGTGTAAGGGGAATTGTGATACATGGGGCTAAGAAACCTAATGAAGTTGAGAAATCTGATTGAAATTCACTAAGGACCCTCCCATCCCGAGTCTCGTGACTAGAAGATGCTAGTTGGGCCCAAATGCCCTGAAAATATGAGGTGTCCACCGCATAATCCAGAGAAACCTTGTCCCCTATAGATGGGGGAAACTCCTTCCCACATTTGAATAAATTTTGGACAATGACCTCCAACAAAAACTGCTCAAAGCCCCAACAAAAGCCTCAAAAACACAGTAGGAAAAAGAAGGCCAAAAGTGCTAAAAAACAAGGCAAATAGTTGTAGGTTACACATAAAAAGTCGATAAAACACAATCACTATCCGACAGAAATTCCACATGTCTGTAAGACGTGTGCACAAACAATAAAACTAAAACTCTGAGGAAACTGTCATCACTATTACCCTCTTGTGCCAACTCCCTCTTTCATATGTCACATGAATGTCCTCCTTTATTTTCTAATATTATTATTTATACTAGAAGCAAAAATATTTATTTATAATTTACAAGATATTCATTGCTTTAAATTTAAATTAAATTTACTTAAAAACAAAAAACAAAAAAATCTAACATTTTATTTTAATAATGACAAGTTCGCTTAATTTTATTATAAGTTTTAAAAGTAATATTATAAATTAAAAATATGTAATGATAAAAAAATAATATGAAAAACTCAAATATTGAATATAAATATTTTTAAATATAAAAACATATTTGCTTTACATTTTTTTTAAATAATAATAAAAATTTTAATCATTAATTATTATCTTGTGAACATTAAATTTCAATTTAAATTAAAATTAAAAAAACTTCAATTTAAATTACAATTAAACAAACTTCAATCTCAATTACAATTAAAATCAATATTTGAATACTTCTAAAAAGTAAGAAGTAAGCATTTTTAAAAATGATTTCACAATGATATTCTCCAATGGCGGGCACAGCTTGATTCTCAAACACTTCAATTTCGGCATTGCATCCTCGTGGAACGAGGGAATGCTTTTCAAATGCTTAAAATATTCTATGTGCAGCTCTTCCAGTTTGGGAAATGCCCCTGCTTCCCCAAATTCATTGAAGTCTGGATTCCAATTCCAGTGCAAGTGTAGCTTTTTTAAATTGGGAATATTTTCTAACCCTCTAAAATCTGCACTGGAGCTATTTGGCGGCCCGGTTAATGATAGCTCCATGAGATTGTGAAGCTAAAAAATCCACTTAGGAACTACACAATACTTAAGATGAACTATTTCAAGGTGTTGCATGGCCTCCATGTCCATTGGAAGATGAAGGTTTGTACCAGGATAACATTCAACCCTTCAAAAATTCCCTTTTTTTCTTCAGAAATTTCACATTTCTTCTTCTACATTTCCGTTGAAAAGAAATATGAATTCTCGATGGAAGATAAAGAGGCAAGGCACAACAATGCCCCACCTTGGGCACCAAAGAGGTCATTGTCACGAGCGGTGAGAGGTCCGCTAAGGCATGAGAGTTTGTAACCTTCAAAATAGTAGCAGGGGTGTGGACCAATCCAAATTTGAATTTTTCCTTGAGCTACCTGTACACACAGAGGATGATGTCGGATGAATGAGAGTTGTAACTTCAAAATCGCAAAAGGGGCATCGACCAATCTAGATTTGAATTTTTCCTCCATCTACCTATACACACAAAGGATATTAACAGAGGATGAAACCAGACACAAAGGAAAAATGGTCGACCCCTATATAGGACAGCTAGTGGGATGACACCTGTTCAAGACAACACTTGTACAGGACAACTGGAGGGAAAATGACCACTGGAAGGAAAAGGACTGGTGGAAGAAATCTCTACAATGTCACTATGAGGAACCTCATAATAAAACGCCTATCAGTGTAATAAAGCTAAACCTATATTTTATATTAAATCAAATAATAATATTTTATGTAATAATAAATTTATCATTATTTCTAATAACTCCCTATTTAGAAATAATAGGAGTATATTTACTGAGACTTTAAACACTACTTAACATAAGAATATAAAGATATATATAAAGTACCAAAAACAAATCTTGAACAAATTTTATGATATTGTTTATTATTCTTTATATTTATAAATTAAAATATCAACCATATGAATATAAAATAGTCAATTAATTACCATGAATCTATGCCACATGTTAACATTCAATTAGTTTTACAAGGTGACAAAAGAACACCATGTAAAAGTCTTTACAAAATGATTTTCCAACATATTTGCAGCAAAATGTATTTTGATTCATCACTCTTTCATTTCACATCACGTTGCTTAAGCGAGATGACTCTTTGAGTGTTCTTGTAATTACCAATTTTTCTATCAATAATAAAATGGTGAGATGACTCTTCGAGTGTTCTTGTAATTACCAGTTTTTCTATCAGTAATAAAATGGTATCAGAGCCAAGTTTCATTTTGTTTGAGTATACTATTGGGAACATCTGAGTTTGCTTGGGTCTCAATAATGTCTGTTTCCTGTTAAAGCCGAGGATGGTATCTATGGCATTTGAAGACTAGGAGATTAGAACTTCTTTCCAGGAGGAGCCGCGAAACCTGCTCTGTTTACGATCACAATATTGATAAATCTGGTACATAGCATTCTGAAGATTTATATCTATTACTCTGAAGTTGCATAAGTAAATTTTCTTCTGCTATACTAAATTCTTCCCAATGTTATGGATTCTCGTCCTTCTACTAGTTCTCGTCATGAATTTGGTGATAAATCGTTTGAAGACATTTTAAAGAAACACGAAGATGCATATATTGAAAGACAAAATTCTGTTACACATGCATCTATTATACAAGAAAAGTCTATTAATTTATTTTATGAACCTGTTCCTTCTGGATCTTGGTCTCTTCCAAAGATAGATCCGAAAAATGTTTATAAGAATTTAGGATTACTGGACACTATCTAGTTTTGGAGATATAAGGTGAAAGAGGAAGTCTTGCAAACTACCTCTAACAATAATATCCTTCATTCTTTAAACATTATCAACCAAGATGAATTTGACGTTGCCTGGAAAGCAGGTTATAATTTCACCCACTTCGAACATGTCCAAGTGGGAATTCAACCTCTACACAAGAAAGGACAAGATGTGGCCTCCTTATCCTGTATATTTGATCGACAATGGAGAGCTTTTCCAAAAACTCTCATCAGTGGATGCCAAGGTACTCTTGCCTATGGCCCTACGTCATGGTCATGTGTCCCTGACTTTTCCATACCCCTGTCAGATCCCAATGCAATCAATTCTCTTATGCTCAGATTGCAAACACATGGATATGATGACTTTGATGATGATAGTAAAAATATTGCCATCTGGTGGTCCTCTGTGGTAAAATTTTACAAAAAAATTGCTCCTTCAGTAGTTAAATCTGCCTCCTCTCAGTCAGAAGTCACGACATTAATCACTCATGATTATGGAATGAATCTCATAACACTGCAGATGATTCCCAGAGCTGCCTTAAAACCCCCTACAGAATGGGTTACAAAATGGGAATCTATTAGAAAACCTACCAGACCATCACCTGTAAATTCCTCCACAATTTTTACTTCTAAAGATGGAAATGTTCATACCATCTTCCCAGAGTCACGAGCTGAGCGTGGTGGACCATCTATATCCATTTCCAACTCTGTACATACTCTGCCTCCCATTTACTTAGTAGACCCCGCATTTTTAGAATCAATCAAAAATCTGGTTATGAATCGTGTTGCCTCATCTAACAACCCTTTAGCTATTGTTTGTGACCATCCTCACTGTTCCAAAACATACTGTCAATTTTCTTCACAGCCACCTACCCCGCATGGAGATAATCAAGAAGACAAAAATAGGATAAACATGATTACTTTTATACAAGATAAAAGTAAATCTGAAGAGGACTATACCAAAACTCGTGTCTTCAATATTCATGAAGAGATAATCATACAGTCAGTACAACAAAATACTCATAAAGGCCTAGGATTTAATGATGGATCTGAAATCCCATCATACAGGAAAAATCCTATGAATAAAATTCCAAATAATGTGGAAATTCCTTCAGATAATGAGATCATTGCATTCTTTAATATCTTTAAAGGAATTAGTCTATACGATCCAGATGATATGTGGAAGAAGAAAATGTTCAATTGGGACATTTTCACACACAAGTCAGAAAATAGATATGTTGAAGAACTGAAGCTTATTCCCAAAACCAAAAAGAAAAGTTTCAATAAACAAAAGAATGAGGAATGGAGAAATTGGATGAAATCTAATAACCAGTGGATTTATTTTTATGAATGGTATTACCCTTCCTCGAATCAGATAGAAGAATCCTTAAGAAAAAAGTTCAAAAATCAGGTAAAACAAAAAAGGATTCTTGATGTTGATAATTTCATTAAAGGAAAGATGGAATCTAATGTTGTCATAATTCCATCTC
The DNA here is from genome assembly GCA_031772625.1 of Pinus tabuliformis. Lineage (NCBI taxonomy): Eukaryota > Viridiplantae > Streptophyta > Pinopsida > Pinales > Pinaceae > Pinus > Pinus tabuliformis. The sequence goes on from CM062813.1 coordinate 974,176,718, forward strand.
CTTTAGTAAGTCCTGACTTTTCTCCAAAAATACAGAAAATGTTGTCTAAACCAAACCTGCCGAAAAATTTGCGGGTCGTAAGGATAAAAGGAGAAAAATTAGTGAAAGAAATTTGCGGCAGTCTACAAATAAACATGATTAGATCTGGTTCCCCTCCAAAACACAAATGGGAACTTTTTGATGGACAGATCTATCAAACAGAAAATGATTTTCCACCATGGGAAAACTTTGTTATTAGACAACAGGATGGAAAAATTTATAAATTGTCTCCAGTTCAAACAAAAGATTCAACCAAAGAATCTTTCTTAGCTACAAACTGGACGAACCTTGCTCTTTCCAGTTTGGAAAAATTTCTAAGAACACTGCAGAATTCTATTGAGGACATGAGTAATATTCTAAAAGAAATGATGATTAGAATGCTTTAGAAACAGGACTATGCTATTGTATGTTTAAATGAGAATGTCAAGACTCTTGCAGAAAATGATAAACATATAGTTGAAAGCCTGGATAAGCTCAAGTTATCCACAGAAAAAAAAATTCAAGATGTAACAATTATCCAGGGAAGAGAAATTGTTAGGGTTAATTCTAGCCTTGACATACTCAAGAGGCAAGTCTCGAATGTCTCTATTTCTATTGATTCACTCAAAAAGAGACATCCTACCGATTCATACAAATCTACCACTCTTTTTAGTGAACCTCACTCTCAAATGCCTTATACTATTTCATCCTCTGTCTCTAGTCTCATAAGATAGCCAGCAGAGATTGAGTTTCCAAAACCAGGGATTTCATATTCTTATGCACTTTTTGTTGCACCTAGTTTCTTTGGCCATCTAAAGCCAAATCCCTGTGTTTCTTCAAAAACATATCCATCAGCTAGCTCTTCTTTCACAGAATGGATAAAGAAAAATGCTTCAGAAGATGAAGGAGACAAAGAAGAAAAGAAATGGTATGAAAACTTAGAAGAAGACAAAGAGACAGGTTTGAACAAACTTGAAATAAACAATGATGAGCCTTCACTAGAAAGTCTTAAGGAATTTGTACATAATTTTTCTCCTCAAGATAAAGTTCATTTTAATATTCCAAATGAAGAAGCAGTTCATGCAACTACTTCTAGATCCACATGGAATTCCACTTGGTCCCCTGCTCCAGACAAGAGGGATACGATGAAATCCGAGTATCACAAAGATTGGTCAGCCTCCTCGACATATTCTTGGAATATTGACAACTGCACAGAAGCAGAAGTATTATCAGTCATGCACTCCAAGTTAGTATGCTACAGGACCTATCTGGCTAATGATATTGGACCCATAAATTCTATAAGAAGAATCATTGGCGGGTTTGAAGGATCTTTAGATTCTTGGCTAAAAGCAGAAATGATCAAAGATCCTCTATTGCTAACTAATTGGGAAAATTCACAGGTAAACAATGCCGACGGAAGTACTTACATGGATCCGTTTACCTCACTTCTAGTAAACAATATGATTGGTTGTTTCCTTTATGGCATTACTGTTAACTTTATTGGCTTCCCATAGATAAATAATGATCTGACTGCTATTACTCTTGTTGCTATGAAACTTCATAATATGAAGCATTTTGATGAATACTTTAATGAGTTCCTGCATAGATTGCATACTTTGTCACCAGAACTCATTCTTGTACCCAAATGGAAGGAAATATTTGTTTCATTATTACCATTATGGGTGTCAATAGCAATAGTCAGCAAATTGCTAGGAAGCATTGGTGACTACAAATTTGGAGTAATTAGGCAGGTAGTCAAGGCCATAATTGTTGAACTTTGCTCCCAAATGAAGATAGCCAAAGCAGCCACGAATCCAAAGAAGCCACATGGTTCCCAACAACTGTGCAAGCAATGGCACCTTTTTGCTCCAAAAAATTCAAAGGGGAGAGATGTGCATGCTTACAATAAAAAGAAGCACGCAACAAAGAATTTTTTAAGCAAAAATATTATCCACCAAAAGAAGCTGAAAGACTACAAACAGACACAGCTATTTACAAGAAAAAAGGAAGTTCAATGTTACCACTGCAACAAAAAAGGACACATTTCTCCAAACTGTCCAGAGTTGGGGAAAGAAAAAAAGAAACCAGAGAAAGGTAAGAAGAAAGTATTTTACAGAAATAAATCTGGTAAGGTAAATTGTTTAAATCTTCCTGATAGCTGTGAGGAAATAACAAGTGAAGAAGAATCAGATTACATCAATAAATTTAATTCTGATTCTAATACTTCTGACTCGGAAGAAGAATATTGCAATGATCCACATTGTGCAGAATGTTTCAAAGATAATTGTGAATGCAGTGACCCAGATGTCTACCAGTGTCATTCCTTGAATATGATGAAGAATGGCGAATCTGATGAATAGGCTAGAAATCTTTTCACGCAAATGACGGCAACAACAGACCCACAATTAAAATATATGTATAAAGAGTTGCTAATCAATCACTTAAATTCTAAGACAACCAAGAAAAGCAATCCTTACAAAGGATATGTTCCTCCAGCGTCTCTTTTCTCAGTAGAAGCCTTGACCAGGCAATTCAGGAAGGAAGATTTTGGAGAAAATCTTCCCCAGACTTTGCCTAGTATCCACCAGGGAATAAAAGATCTAAGGAAGACAGTAAAAGAAAATAGAAGGCTTTGTATTGAAAGTCACCAAGATTTCCAACTCAGGAAAATGAAAGCAGAACAGCCTTCAACTTCTGCACAGACACAGAATTGGACATTCCATCATAAACCCTTTCCAGGTATGGATTGCGCAATTGTTATAGATCTAACCCAGAATTATATGAGAAATAACAAATATTCCCAATAATAACAAGATCAAAATAGATAGAAATGCTTCTTTATTATCAAACCCTTAAGGTAGGGCAACACCATACATTCACTCCTTAAGGAAGGAGAACAGTCCACAAGCCATATGCTTGTTCATACAATAATCCTTCTCTCTATCCCAAGTGGAGTCTCTAGCCTCTATATAGGCCTCATACATATAATACCATGGATCATTACCATGGTTTCCTCATACCATCAACTAATACCATGGGTCCATTACATTATTATTAACTACTTGTGGTCCCTTACATGACATGGGTTAACCACCTTATTCATTACTATGGTCCATCCCATTATTACATTATTACCTTGGGTACCCCCCTTGGTACCCCATATTATCCCCCCTAGGTATATAACATTCCACCCCCCTAAGCATGTTTCGTCCTCGAAACATGGGAAGAACATAAATAATAAGATCTACTCAAAAGAGTAGTCCACTGGTACTATGCACGTGCATCTAGCCATCCAAGAGAAAGGTGAACCCTCGATCGCGCTGGTGCTTCGCTCGCTTGAGATGGAAGTTGACCGTGGCAGCTCTTCTGTGTTGATGTGTAGTAGGTGGATCTTCTCTCCTTTCTATCCGTCATGTGATGACTTTGTCTCCATCTTGATGGTTGTCTTGCGGGGTGATGTGGGTGATGATATGTTGATTTTTTAACCCACGATGTCTTTTTCTTTAATTCACCCTGCTGTGGTGCCTGTTGTGGTGTCTTCTTTTCTAATATGACTTCAACCATTGAACCCTCATCAGATGTATCAGCACCTGTAACCTTTTCTGCTTCAGCCTCTGTTTGTGTTTGATTGTCGACCATCAACTGCTCATCATCTGATATGTCAGTCCCTGTAACATCTTCTGTGTCAACCTCCGTGGAATCTACCTGTTTATTGATGGAAATATCCTGTAATGTAATTTTCTTCTTTTTATACCAGAACTTCAGGAATTTCTTCTGCACATTAATATTGATAGTACCCACGGATTCCATCCAAGGATATCCCAAAACAACATCCATATTATCCATCTCTGAAGCATAAAAATCACCATGCAACACACATTTATCCATAGAAATCTTCAAATCCTTGAACACTTGAACATCCTTATTATCAACTTGCGTAGTTTCAATGTGTTTTGCTTGAACTTGCAATCTTTTTGCCAAATTAACACTGATAAGATTTTGCTTGCAACTAGGATTTATAGACACAATGATTTTCTCCTTCTGAATCAATCCATGAACCTGCAATAAGGATATACCAGTAGGAAATAACGCTTTAGGTTCCATGGTTTCCTTCTTTTCTGTAAAAATAAAATCTTTGCTAGGCAATGTGTCTGTCTGTGTGAGCTTATCAACAAGAATAGTTTTTCGGCCAAAGAGGTCCATAATAGCTTTTGTAAACATGTCCCAAGTCCAAAACCTTCTATTGGAACATTGATGCTCTTGCCACCATTGTCGTCTTTCATAGTCCAAGTACATGCTTCCCACCATAAGCTGACTCTCATTATCATAGATGCGATTCCGATTGAAACACTACTCCATTTGCCCTATCCATCTAGCTGGATGAGAGCCATCAAATTTATACAAGTCCCTCAAACTCTGATCTAGGCCCGCCATCACAAAAAATATTGGCGAAAAATTGAAATGGTCACAGATCCGTCAATATTGCTTTAAATCCCTATTATAACCTATTTTTAGAAATGGAACAACCACTCTGCATCTGCCCATGTGATAGAAATCCTGATTCAGACACTAGAATTTCAAATCTGTGTTGCTACTCTCCCGCCGTCACCCAAAATTTCTTAAAAAAGAGCTGATTTTAAATCAGCGATATCTCCATCATCCGGACTCCGATTCGACTGATTTTTTTTTGAAATTAGGTGTTTTTTCACAAAGATTCTAGATCTACAATTAGATCTTGCACCAGGACGTCCAAATCTGTGCCGCAAACTCGCTACCCTTAAAAATTCTCTGCAACCCCACTGATTTTTAGATCAGCAATATCTCCTTCATCCGGACTCCGATTCAACCGATTTTTTTTTTTGAAATCGGATATTTTTTTGCAAAGAATACAGATCTACAATTAGATTTTGTAGATCTTGCACCAAAACGTACAGATATGATCTGCAAATTCGCCACCCAAAAAATCCCTGCAAAAATATAAAAAAAAAAATTCTCCACGGTTTGCCCAAGAAAGTGCTCTGATACCACTTGTTATAGATCTAACCTGGAATTATATGAGAAATAACAAATATACCCAATAATAACAAGATCAAAATAGATAGAAATGCTTCTTTATTATCAAACCCTTAAGGTAGGGCAACACCATACATTCACTCCTTAAGGAAGGAGAACACTCCACAAGCCATATGCCTGTTCATACAATAATCCTTCTCTCTATCCCAAGTGGAGTCTCTAGCCTCTATATAGGCCTCATACATACAATACCATGGATCATTACCATGGTTTCCTCATACCATCAACTAATACCATGGGTCCATTACATTATTATTCACTACTTGTGGTCCCTTACATGACATGGGTTAACCACCTTATTTATTACTATGGCCCATCCCATTATTACATTATTACCTTGGGTACCCCCCTTGGTACCCCATATTATCCCCCCTAGGTATATAACATTCCACCCCCCTAAGCATGTTTCGTCCCCGAAACATGGGAAGAACATAAATAATAAGATCTACTCAAAAGAGTATTCCACTGGTACCATGCACGTGCATCTAGCCATCCAAGAGAAAGGTGAACCCTCGATCTCGCTGGTGCTTCGCTCGCTTGAGATGGAAGTTGACCGTGGCAGCTCTTCTGTGTTGATGTGTAGTAGGTGGATCTTCTCTCCTTTCTATCTGTCATGTGATGACTTTGTTTCCATCTTGATGGTTGTCTTGTGGGGTGATGTGGGTGATGATATGTTGGAGTTTTAACCCACGATGTCTTTTTCTTTAATTCACCCTGCTGTGGTGCCTGTTGTGGTGTCTTCTTTTCTAATATGACTTCAACCACTGAACCCTCATCAGATGTATCAGCACCTGTAACCTTTTCTGCTTCAGCCTCTGTTTGTGTTTGATTGTCGACCATCAACTGCTCATCATCTGATATGTCAGTCCCTGTAACATCTTCTGCGTCAGCCTCCGTGGAATCTACCTGTTTATTGATGGAAATATCCTGTAACGTAATTTTCTTCTTTTTATACCAGAACTTCAGGAATTTCTTCTGCACATTAATATTGATAGTACCCACGGATTCCATCCAAGGATATCCCAAAACAACATCCATATTATCCATCTCTGAAGCATAAAAATCACCATGCAACACACATTTATCCATAGAAATCTTCAAATCCTTGAACACTTGAACATCCCCTTATTATCAACTTGCGTAGTTTCAATGTGTTTTGCTGGAACTTGCAATCTTTTTGCCAAATTAACACTGATAAGATTTTGCTTGCAACTAGGATTTATAGACACAATGATTTTCTCCTTCTGAATCAATCCATGAACCTGCAATAAGGATATACCAGTAGGAAATAACGCTTTAGGTTCCATGGTTTCCTTCTTTTCTGTAAAAATAAAATCTTTGCTAGGCAATGTGTCTGTCTGTGTGAGCTTATCAACAAGAATAGTTTTTCGGCCAAAGAGGTCCATAATAGCTTTTGTAAACATGTCCCAAGTCCAAAACCTTCTATTGGAACATTGATGCTCTTGCCACCATTGTCGTCTTTCATAGTCCAAGTACATGCTTCCCACCATAAGCTGACTCTCATTATCATAGATGCGATTCCGATTGAAACACTACTCCATTTGCCCTATCCATCTAGCTGGATGAGAGCCATCAAATTTATACAAGTCCCTCAAACTCTGATCTAGGCCCGCCATCACAAAAAATATTGGCGAAAAATTGAAATGGTCACAGATCCGTCAATATTGCTTAGAATCCCTATTATAACCTGTTTTTAGAAATGGAACAACCACTCTGCATCTGCCCATGTGATAGAAATCCTGATTCAGATACTAGAATTTCAAATCTGTGTTGCTACTCTCCCGCCGTCACCCAAAATTTCTTAAAAAAGAGCTGATTTTAAATCAGCGATATCTCCATCATCCGGACTCCGATTCGACTGATTTTTTTTTAAATTAGGTGTTTTTTCACAAAGATTCTAGATCTACAATTAGATCTTGCACCAGGACGTCCAGATCTGTGCCGCAAACTCGCTACCCTTAAAAATTCTCTGCAAACCCCACTGATTTTTAGATCAGCAATATCTCCTTCATCCGGACTCCGATTCAACCGATTTTTTTTTTTGAAATCGGCTATTTTTTTGCAAAGAATACAGATCTACAATTAGATTTTGTAGATCTTGCACCAAAACGTACAGATATGATCTGCAAATTCGCCACCCAAAAAATCCCTGCAAAAATATAAAAAAAAAAAATTCTCCACGGTTTGCCCAAGAAAGTGCTCTGATACCACTTGTTATAGATCTAACCTGGAATTATATGAGAAATAACAAATATACCCAATAATAACAAGATCAAAATAGATAGAAATGCTTCTTTATTATCAAACCCTTAAGGTAGGGCAACACCATACATTCACTCCTTAAGGAAGGAGAACACTCCACAAGCCATATGCCTGTTCATACAATAATCCTTCTCTCTATCCCAAGTGGAGTCTCTAGCCTCTATATAGACCTCATACATACAATACCATGGATCATTACCATGGTTTCCTCATACCATCAACTAATACCATGGGCCCATTACATTATTATTAACTACTTGTGCTCCGTTACATGACATGGGTTAACCACATTATTTATTACTATGGCCCATCCCATTATTACATTATTACCTTGGGTACCCCCCTTGGTACCTCATATTATCCCCCCTAGGTAAATAACATAGAAGGCTTTGTATTGAAAGTCACCCAGATTGCCAACTCAGGAAAATGAAAGCAGAACAGCCTTCAACTTCTGCACAGACACAGAATTGGACATTCCATCAGAAACCCTTTCCAGGTATGGATTACGCAATGTACTTAGGAACACCTTTCTTCCAGAATTTCCAAAAGCATGGAGTGAAATTTGATCAGCAAACAAGGAGATATGGTTATTTTCTTGAACTGAAAGGTAAAGAACTGTTTTTTCCTTTTATAAATTCCAGCTCACCCAATAGAATCAGAAGGATTGAACGGCTAGAAACCTTACTGTCAAAAATGGAAAAGAAGAAGGAGATTTTAAAAATTGATGAAAACATTGAACAAGGAAAGTTTGACAGGGAGATAGCCAATCTGAAAAATAAATTTTTTGAACGCTGCTCTGAAGACCCAAATGCCTTTTGGCATGTGCATAAGCATGAAGTTGAGTTACCATTGAAAAATGACTTTAGTGGTAAATTAAGAAGATCAAAAGTTGTTCCGATGAACCAAGAACAGATGATTCACTGTAGAGAAGAGATCAAGAGTCTTTTACAGAAAGCCCTAATCAAAAAAAGTAAAAGTCCAATAGCCTGCTTTGCTTTTTATGTAAACAAACATGCAGAGATTGCTAGAGGAAAACCAAGGTTAGTGGTAAACTACAAACCACTGAATAATCTATTGGATTATGATGTTTATGTGGAGCTGTAACAAGGGTCTTTTTCACCTCTAGTTATCTCACATTACAAGTCAATCTGGGAGCGTTTTGTTATTGCAAAGGATATCTCAATTTGAGGCTATTTGTTAGGATAATGATTCGTAGTATAGATCTAAAGAATACAAGAGTAAACGGATGCTAAGCTACGCTAAATTACTTTTGCATAAAGAAATCACACACGCAGCAACTTCGTTGGTCGAGGGTATGGAATTAGTCACCTATCCCCCTAGAAACTGATGAAGGAGTATGGATCATGATCTGGGAGCATTATAGCGTCTGCTGTATCTCACAACAGCCTTGACCCTCCTCTCATGCCACTTCAATAAATGCAAGCGAAAGGAACAGCAAGAAAACAGAATGGAACAGCAACTTCAGAAATGGAACAGCAATAAAAGGAACGGCAGTAAATGGAACGGCAGTAAAGAAACTAAGTCTCGCGAGGTCAACACTTCCAATCCTTGGCACACACTTACATACAAAAAGGAAAGCAATCGTTTATACAAGTTTGCAGCTTAATCAAATGGAACAGCAAATTATTAAAGACAGGAAACGTCAATCATATATATATCAAATGGAACAGCAAATCATTAAAGACAGGAAACGTCAATCATATGTACACGATCTGCGATAATCACCAATAATCCATTACTCCAATCACCTGTAGCTGAAATATTCTACTTATGAATTTTGTAATTAATGCAAACAACTCAGATCAACAGTATGCGAACAATCCTGAAAGTATGATATGAACTTGTTACAGAGATTTATAACAGGACAGCTACAGATGAATAAGTATGAGACGACATGCAATCATAACAGATTATAAGAAACAAACCACACAAAGCAGAATTGTAATGGTACAATCAGCCAGTGTCCGTTGGAGCCGGGCCCGAAGCTTCCAATGGCGCACTGCCGTAAACTACTTCAGACGCAGAGAGAAATTAACGCCAAAGATATTATATTAACGCATCAATGAGAGTACAAAACTAAGTTCAGAGAGACTCAATAGTCTGAGTTCAACTGACAGTAAAATCCGTGAACAGAAAGTTAAAGATACAACATAAAAATCCCCCTTCATTTCCAATGCTTCCCCCCTTTTATACAATTAACGGCGGAGTTCTCCAGACGACAAAACGATTGAACATAGCGATCCCTCAGGATCAAAGATCCTGAGTGATCCGCTAAACTGTTAACGCCTTTCTTTACTCGGCCTGTATTTCCGAACTGGCAGTCCTTCATCTCGTTCCGGACTGATCTTCCTTGATTTACTCGACCTGGTCTGAACCTTATTTAGAATTGGAGGGACAGCCGTTATCTTCTCATCAAATTCTCGTTTTGCGTTGCGCTTTCCTGCTTTTACCTTTCCCTGCGTAGAGAAGACAACTATTAGTGATTGGATCATTTTGGACTCGTTCTTATTGCGTTTTCCCTACTTTATAATAAAGAAAAGATTACAACTATTGCTTAAAACATCACTAAATTATTTATTAAAACATACCTTCCCAATGCTCTACACACCCCCCGACTTACTCTGTTTCATGGCCTCATGAAAACGTTATAATTAACATGGAGAGCAGTAAGAGAATAGGCTGGAGAGGGTACTTCATGAGGGGGTCTGCAACCATGATAGGCAACCAGATTATCAAAGAAGTAATGCAACTGATCTGCAGGCATATTATACAAGGCCTGGTACCCCGGTGCAGGGTGCCAGATAATTGGGCTACGGAACCGATATCCTAACCATGATGGTCCAGCTTGCAGAATGCACTGGCCATATAAGGGCAATCGTTCAGCAGCCAGCTCAAAGTTCTCGTATTTGAAGGGCTCCCTGAGCTGGACGCTTGGGGTGGAAATCCAATAACGGAGTTTGGCAGCCTCCAAGGCGGAATCTTTAATAACCAGGAAGTATTCTAAGCTATTTCAGATCAACTCCTCATGCATGGGTCCTAGTAGTTCTATAACGCCAGGGTTTCTCATAAGGCTTTTGTGTGATTGCCATAGGCGAACTGGATCTTGAGGCTCAGCCCTGACCCATAGATCTAGGCTGTGCTCCTGCCTCTGAAAGGCATTGTAAGCCCTGAGCCACTTTAACTGATTGACCCCGAATGAAACAAAGGCTTGCAGCTGTATATCCCCCACAAAGGGACCAGGGTTTAGGTCAGTTTCCTGCTCAAGCACCTTATTGTGCAAATAAAATTCGCATAATAATCGTTGGACCTTAACCCCATAATGTTTGCAACAATCAATGAAATCATTAACAGTATTAATCTGAATGGGGGCACCTGCCCTGACAGCTTTTATTTTCAATCTTAAGTATCTTTCAAGGAGGAATAAAGCATAATTCTTTGCGGGGGCCCTGCAAGTCAAAACATCATCATACAACGAACATACAGTGTCCAATTGTTTAATAACAGCATCTAGTCGACGTGTTACCTTAGCAACCTTTTCCTGTTCCTTCTGCCATCCTTCAAAAGCCTGACTCTCCGATTGACTCATGTTTCTCAGCTGCTGTTGCAGTTCTTCATGTTTTTCCAGAGGGATCCTTTGTTCCTCTAACTGCTCAGCCCTCTGCTGCAATTCTTCGTATTTTTCTCGAGGAATCCTCTGCTCAACTTCCTGTTGCAGCTCCTCATATTTCTCTCGAGGGATCATTTGTTCCCGTAGCTGTTCAGCCTCCTGTTGGGCCTGTCTTATCTCGCGGCACAAGGCCTTGGTTTTTGGATCCCTTTCCCATGATTCCTTGGAGGCAGGAAATTTCGCCTGGACCTTCACATTTCGTCGCTTAATTTTCCCTGAAGGTGGTGTCTCAGTGTGAACTGCTCTATTTTCCCCTTCCTTCTTGACATGTATAAAGGGGTACGGTGGTCCCTCTGTAAATGGGATGTCGCCTTGTGGCTCAGTTTTAATTGGAACGGCCGTTGGTTCTATTGGGCTGTTTGGAATATCAGCCTGCTCCTCTATGTCAATAGGAACGGCATTCTGGTGTTCTATTCCAGATGGAACAGCATTTTGTTCCTTAGTATTAATTGGAACAGCTGCAGGTTCGCTGGCAGAGTATCGACCTACTAGATGCCTATAGGTGCTCTGCCTTCCCCTCTGACAGGACCCAGCTGTATTTGTCCTTCTTTTTCTTCTTACAGTCCTCCTTATTCTCAAACTGGCTTTTAGACTTCGAATTTTCTGCCGAAGCTGGCCTATAATATTCAGCAATTTCTGCTGTTTTCTTCTCCACTTCGTAATTTCTCTTGCCTCGGCTGTGGGCACATGGGCGGCCCTCAGTTCTGCTCCGCTTTCATCGAGGGTTTCTTCTGTCATTCGAGGAACGTCCTATTCCCGACAACCATTTTCATCCTCCATGGCATCAGCAGGTGGATCTTCTCCTGGAGTTTTGGGAACGGCTTGTTCCTGATTGGTATTCACATTTTCTTTGTCAACGATAGGGGGGTTTTCTTCCCCTGCCATTCCATCATGCAATTCTTCACGCGTCTCTTCCTCAGAGGGTCCTTCGGGAGGCTCTGCCGGACTGGAGGGTGAAGGATAACCTCTAAGGCTGGCCAAGATGGTGGCCAGCTCTTCTTCCTCCACAGTGGTTTGCGGATGGCTACCCCCCAATTGTTCCATCTCCTTCTCCTGAATTGGTTGCTCAGTAGCTGCCTCTGGATAGCTGGTCTCGGCCGCAGAGTCATCATTCTTATTTCCTTCTTCAGCTTCTACTTCGTTCTCTGTTTGTCCCACGTTTTCCCCAGGTATTTGTTCTGGCGCCGGAGGTTCCTCTATTATTTCAATCGGTTGGTCAATGTTTGGCTGGATTTTTTCCAGCCTACCTCTTATCTTTGCCAACCGAGCTGACTTTCTAGGCCTCTCGGGCTGTTTGGGTGTGCTGGCCACCTGTTCTTCCACCTCCACCTTTCTGCGTTTTTCAAACTATTCTGGCGTGCCAGAGGAATACCTTCGCTTTAAGGTAGCACATCTTTCTTCGGGCAATTCCTTACGTTTTTCTGCATGTCTAGTTGCTTTAGGGGTACATTTTTGTTTCCCCAGCTTTATGTGTTTCTTCGTTTGCTCGGTTGTGCCCGAGGGTTGCTTAGGTTTTGGCGATTCTCTGGGTTTTTTAGGTGTTTCAGAGGTGCTAGCGGGGTGCTTCGCCTTTGGGGATGGTGATGCTGCTTCCCCTCCAATTGCTGTAATAAGTTCCCGCCAGCTACTCTGCTGCTGAGCGAGACTGTATGTCACTATCAGGCGGATTAACCCGTGGTGGCTAACCACTGCGTCTTCATGGTGTGCCTTTTTCAGGCTCCGAGAGGCATCATGCAGCAATGAATTTAACAATGCAGGGAGATTCACAGCACATTTTCCTTTTAACACAGCTAAGAGCTTAAGGTGACGCGGCCTTACCACATCTTTTCGTCCTTCGCAGGTGATGTAGCTCTGTACTACCTTTGCCAGTTCGCTCCAAGGTTCTCCCAGTGTTGCCGGCAGCACTCCTTTTCCCTTCACTGTCAGCTTCTGCCCTTCATCTTGGAAGATTTCTACGATCTTTTGCAGTCTTTCTTTCTTTGTCGTCCATATTGGACCTGAGTCTGGTAATCCGGTTACTTCCGCGATTATTTCCTTCGTGACTGCTATCTGCTTCCCATCTACCACTGAGTGTTCTTCCTGCAAATTCTGCAGGAATTCCATGGCCACTATTTCGTTTGATTTGCGCAGGCGGCCAAAATACGTTAACCACCCTGCCTTTTCTAAGATCTTCCGAGCGGCTTCGGAGACTACGAGCTCACTCGGCTCGCTTCTGATATACTTTCCCCCCATGGTTCTGTTTCAGGGTCTAGATGGAACAGCAATGCAAAGAACGTAATTGCGGCAAAAAAAGAAAAGACACAGAGCATGCATGAATAATTGATCATAAATAACAACTTTTGCAAAAAATAGCATTGTCATGTCGTTAACGCATATCGTACCTTCGTATCATATCATTTCCGAATGATGTGTTAACACGCGGCCGGCGGAGTAATGAAGTCACCTCCCCCCCGCGCGAAATGATAGGCTGCCTCAGCCGTCAAATAGAAGAAGGCGGTCATCCCATCACCGAGTCATAATGGAACAGCTTATAAAGTTTTGCCATGTTTCAGATTAGACAAAGAAATACCGAGATCGATGCGACAGATAGATCGCGTTTAACATAAGCCTTCGTGATGTGATGCAGAACATAAGGATAGGACGTCTAGCACTCATGGAAAGTCTGAGATAGTCATAGTCAATACCTTTGCCATAATTGGTAATGATAGATGTTTATGTGACGTATCCATTAAGGTGTAAGATATAATTATTACGAGGATAGAAAGAAATATTTAATAAGATCCAAATTGGTGTATATGTTTTGACTCCAATACCATTAACAGAGCTCTGCTGCCGACCGGTGTTTATAACCGTGGCAGAGTTGTTTATTTCACCCCGGAACCATAGTCCTTTGTGTAGTTTTGAAGAGCAATTCTTGTCAACATGCAGGCCATCATGCTGGCTTGGTAACCAGATAACCATGACGCCATTCACCAGAGAGGCGCGAAACGTGGGCAGGCTGGCTCGTGATGAGACCCCCTGTTCCAAGGTTTGTTTATATAATGAACCTGTTGGACCATATCCCTGGTGTGGTGGCCATGATGGGAATGCCACTTCGCTTCCAATCTTATGATCATAGTAGGTTGGTTCTTTAATGAAACCCCCTATCCTGCATTTGACAAATAATTTCTTTTGATTTTGCTTTTGCTTTTTTTTCTTTTGAGATGGACTTTTGCTCTTGTATAGTTACACATAAGGGTGGTTCATCCCTCCTTAAGAGTGGGAATGGCGGAAGAAGTCTTGTTATCCCAATAGGAAGATATAAATTTTCTATTCTTATTTCCAAGTAATAATAAAGAAAATTGTAGGAACGTAACATGATGAAGTTTTCCAACAGGGCAGAGGAGGTGAGACTTATGGCTGAAAAAATGATGAGTGTATGGATCCTTCCTTTGTTGCATCAATACTAGGGCTGTTACAGATAGCAATTTATGATGTGCTGATCTCGATATATCATGCCTTTTATATTTGTTGCATATATAGCTGCTACTTATGGCCTCAGGAAAAGGATGGACAACGCTTTCTTCTTATAGAAAGGACGAGGACATACTATTTCTTTCTTACAAGGGAGGGTGGGAGGGTTCTTTTGATGCAATGTCCTAAGATAACAAAAGCACTCAAATGCTGCTTGCTAAAAAAAGAACTGAAAAAAAACACACAAATGTTGCTCCTTCTAACAAGGAAATAAAAAAAATTCAAAAGTGTTGTTCCTTTTAAAAAGGAACAGCAAAAACTCAAGGGTGTCGTTCCTTTTGAAAAAGGAACAGCAAAGATTCAAAAGTGTTGTTCCTTTTGAAAAGGAATAGCAAAACATGCAAGTGTTGTTCCTTTTCAAAAGGAACAGCAAAACACACAAGTGTTGTTCCTGTTGAAAAGGAACAGCAAAAAATTCAAGAGTGTTGTTCCTTTTGAAAAGGAACAGCAAAACACGCAAGTGTTGTTCCTTTTGAAAAGGAACAGCAAAACACACAAGTGTTGTTCCTTTTGAAAAGGAACAGCAAAACACACAAGTGTTGTTCCTTTTGAAAAGGAACAGCGAAAACACGCACTCAAAACATATATACAAAATTTACAATCTTATATACAAAATGTGATAATAAAGAATGAACTTCTTACCAATCTATAGGGGAGGAAGTTTTTGCTTCCTCTCCCATCATCTTGATGTTAGTATCTTGGCGTAGCTGCTGGCAAAATGATTCCCGAGTGAGCGGTTTGCGATACAGACGAACTCGGTGGCCGTTTACCTTAAATGTATATCCAGATCCATCGATTGTAATCAAAGTAAGGGTCCCATTGTCATGGACTTTTTGAATCTCGTATGGTCCCAACCATCGAGTCTGAAGCTTCCCCGGGAAATCCTGAAACCTAGAATCATATAACAGAGCCCAGTCTCCTTCGTAAAATATCTTGTTTTTGATGAGCGCATCATGCCACTTGGCTCGCTGTTGCTGGATGAGTGTTGTATTCTGTAATGCAGCGAGCCTTGTTTCGTCCAACTCATTAATTTGCTGTAATCGATTTTTCTGTGCTTCACTTAAATCCAATCCGACTTCTTGGGCAGTTCGCAGGGTTTGGATCTCAAATTCTATAGGAAAAATGGGTTGCTTTCCAAACACTAAGTGATATGGTGAATAGCCAGTGGTACTTCTCCATGTGGTTCGATAAGCCCACAGTGACTCTGGTAGTCGGGCGGCCCAATCGCGGCGGTGTGAGGCAACAGTTTTTGTCAAAATTGACTCTATTATCTTATTACTGTTCTCGACTTGCCCATTTGCCTGCGGATGGTATGGGGTAGTAATTTTGTGGTGTATGTGATGGTTATTGAGTGTTGCAGCTAATTTATGTCCCACAAATTGTGGTCCTCCATCTGTAACCACTTCCCTTGGAAGACCATAACGTACAAACAAATGGAACAAGAACTGTATTACCGACTCCTCTGTAGCTCTGGGTAATGCCTCCGCCTCAACCCATTTGGTAACATATTCAGTTGCCACCAAAATGTAGGTTTTTTGGTTTGATGGGGGGTTGATGGGTCCGACAAAGTCCAGAGCCCAGCGTTCGAAAGGTTCGATCACTAATTGAGGCCGCAAAGGCATTTCGTCTGCTGGGCTAGGTCGTCCTACACGCTGACAACTATCACAGGCCTGGACAATTTTTTTGGCATCTTTGAAAATTGTAGGCCAGTAATATCCCGTTTGTAATACTTTGTGTGTTGTTCTGCGTTCAGCGAAATGTCCTCCACATGGCCCGTCATGGCAGGCTTTCAAGATATCAAAGACTTCGTCTTCTCTAATACATCTTCTGATTTCCATATCTGCGCCTGTGTGAAACAGATAGCCCCCAACCCACGAAAATCGATTGCTTTTCTGGACGATCTGTTTCCGTTCATTGGGAGTTAAATGTTTTGGAAGCTTACCTACTGCGAGATAATTAGCCACATCAGCGTACCAGGGAGTCTGAACAGCGACAGAAAATAAGTGTTCATCTGGGAATTGGTCCTCAACTGCTGCTGTTTCAACTGATTTTGGTATTCGTGAAAGAAAATCAGCTACAGGGTTCTCCTTCCCTGGTCGGTCTCTGATTGTAATGTCGAATTCCTGCAACAAGATCAACCACCTGGTTATTCTTCCATTTGTAACAGGCTTGTTTGCTAAATACCTAATAGCAGAATGGTCTGTATACAAAATAACGGGATAGCCTGTAATATAGTGTCTAAACTTATTAATAGCATGTATCACAGCTAAAAATTCTTTTTCGGTGACAGTGTAATTTAATTCAGCCGGAGCCAAATTTTTGCTGATGTAATAGATAGCGTATGGTCTTTTCTCTTCTTCTTGACCCAAAACTGCACCGATTGCTGTGTCTGAGGCGTCGGTTGAAATTTGGAATGGTAAGTTCCAATTAGGTCCTCTGAGAACTGGAGCTGTAGATAGCAACTTCTTTAATTCTGTGAAGGCTCGATCACATTTTTCTGTCCATAAGAAATCAACATTTCCAGTTAATGCATGTAGAGGTGCGGCA
Source organism: Pinus tabuliformis (assembly GCA_031772625.1). Classification (NCBI taxonomy): domain Eukaryota; kingdom Viridiplantae; phylum Streptophyta; class Pinopsida; order Pinales; family Pinaceae; genus Pinus; species Pinus tabuliformis. The sequence goes on from CM062813.1 coordinate 974,193,840, forward strand.
ATATGTGAGTAATGTTGTATAAATCGTCTATAATACCCAGAAAAACCAAGAAAACTGCGTACCTCTATTTGATTAGTGGGGGTTGGGATAAGCATGAGTATTTGAATTTTAGCCGGGTCTACCTGAATGCCAGCTGCTGAGATGTAATGTCCCAGAATGAGTCCTTCTGTCATCATCATGTAACATTTTTCGTGACTCAAGCAAAGCCTGGTAGCGATGCAGCGCTCTAGAACTTTTTCGAGAGTATCCAGGGCTGGATCAAAGTCGTCTCCATATGGTGTGAAATCATCCATATAGACTTCCAATCCATCATTAATTAAATCTGCGAAGATGCTAAGAACAGCCCGTTGGAATGTGGTCGGAGCATTACATAATCCAAAGGGTAAGACTCGGTAGGCGAACGTTCCCTAGGGGCAAGTAAAGGTAGTCTTGTCCTGGTCCTCAGGGGCAATCTGAATCTGGTTATATCCGCTGAAGCCATCCAAGAAAGAAAAAAATTTCTTGCCTGCTAAGGTGTCCAATACCTGGTCTATGAAAGGGAGAGGGAAGTGATCTTTTTGTGTAGCTTTGTTTAATTCTCTGTAATCGACACAGATCCTCCATTTCCCGTTCTTTTTAGGTACTACCACAAGTGGGGAGACCCATTTGCTGTCAGAAATAGGATAAATAAAATTAACGTCTAATAATTTCTACAACTCATCTTTTACAACATCTTTTAAATGGGGATTGAGTCTTCTCTGTGGTTGGCGAACAGGTCTTGCATCTTTCTCGATATAGATACGATGTGTACATAGCTGGGGATCAATCCCTTTCATATCGGGATAGTCCCAAGCAAATGCCTCCTGATACTTTCGTAGGAGCTGGATGAGTTTGGTCTCTTGCTCTGGTGTCAGATTAGCATTAATATTTAAAGTTTTGCCCGGTTCAATTTGTATTACTTTGCTATTAGCAACAGAGGTTACAGGTATATTTGGGTCATGGTCATATTTTAGAGGATCTTCCTCTAATTCGTTATCAAATGCCGCTTTTATCATAAAGCATTGTGTATACGATGTGGATTCTGTTTGATTAATGAATTTATTGATGGCATCATCTTCCGTTTGATCTTCAAAATCTAGCGCTTCCTGGACTGTTAATGGTGGTCTAATATTATCAGTAATATATGAGGCAGGGCACAGATTGGTCAGTGATATATGAGGTGTGATGCTTGGCTGGGCTGGCGAGTACAAGATTAAATTTTTGATATCCGGCCCTCTGGTTATGGTCATGTTTCCCTGCCGGCATCCAATGTAGGCGTCAGCAGTAGTGAGCCATGGTCTACCTAGAATTAGCGGATGTCCATCTAGTCGGGTTTTTGGATTAATCACCAAAAAATCGGTCGGGTATTCCCAAGAGTCCACTGAAACCATGACATCATACAAGGTGCCTTCTGGTCTTATTACTGATCGGTCAGCTAGCTCTAGTAAAGTGGAAGTAGGTTCTACCGATGTGATTCCAAGCTTCTGGCAGGTTGATGTTGTCAGGATATTAATTGCAGCCCCTAGATCTACTAAAACGTTGGTCAGGGTCTGCCCACGGACTTGAACAGTGACAATTGGGTTTCCAGGATCCTCATATTTAATTGGTGTTTCTTTCCCTGATAAGAGGTCGGATAAGGTGCCAACTACCTGGACTCTAGGGTTAGGGGTTATATTTCTTTTTGATTTTCTGCTACACAGGTCTTTTATGGTTTTTTCATATATGGGAATATCCTGTATAGCCTGAAGGAAAGGAATTCTTATATACAAGTTTTGGAGTTCTCCTAGAATATCAAAATCCGGATATTGCATTTGTCTCGGAATGGCCAGTCGTTCTGGGAAAGGTGGAGAAGATGTAATTACTTGCTGATGAACCTGGTCTTTACTTACATCTTCTTGTTGTGACGGTTGTTCTATCGGTAACTGGTTTTCAATATGAGCGGTTCTATGTCCCTCAGTTTCTATTATTCGCCCAGATCTCAACTGAAGATCATTGCACTCCTGCAGAGAAGATTCAATCTCGGAAGATTCTATAATTTGAAGAGATTGAACTGGTCGATTATTTGGGTTAGGGTTGGGTTGGGCTGGGAGTTGCGGTCTTAGGTTGGGCTGGGGATTTTGTTGCAAGGCTGGCAGAGTTGGTTGAGGGAGCGGAATTGATCCTGGCGTTTGATATGTCGATCTTGGCCAGTTGCTCTGCCAGGGTGAACTTTGCGAAGTGGAAGGGGTCCACTGCGGAGGATATGAATTATTTGGCCAATATGGCGGAGGATAAGGAAAGTTTGGCCAACCAGCTTGGTTCATCCAAGGGTTCGGAGTAGGAAACATTTGAGGCGACCAATTTGAAAACGGGTGTTGAGACTGATTTTGTCACATATTCTGTTGCTGAGCATTAAATTGCGGAGATTGAAAAGAAGAGGAGGGATCTTGAAACATACCAGATTGCCTAGGCTGCCATTGACGACGCTGGTTAATAAAATATGCTGATTCTGGTTCCTCTTCTGCTTCTTTGTACACCGCCTTCAAACCAGGAAGCGAGGGACAGCTTTCAGTCGGATGGTCCTTGGTGCAAATAGCGCATATTTGAACTGTATCGAGCGGACATTCTTTCTGGCTATGTTTCTTTCTGCACCGAGGGCAGAAAATTGCCAGATTCTGTTCCGCCTCTGCTTGCTTTTGTTTAGCCTGCACAATATCAAGTTGTGTAGTTAATGTCCCCATGATATCAGTTTTAAAATTCTCTAGCAGATTTCCAAGTTCCACTCGTGATACTCCTTCTATTGATGTTCTATTGTCTCTAGTGAAGCGATCATATTCTGCTGGTTTGATCCTTGTGCTGCCTCTTGAGCTCCTGATACACAGATTAATGATGTCAGCAAAATTTTCCTGATAAATGTCTCCTTTTCCCATAATATTCAACGTTTCAATCCATTGCTCTTTCATACCTCTAATCAATGCAGTTTTCAACACGTTATCAGGCAGAGGTAACGATGCATAGGAAGATCTTTGCAAGTTATATTGGAAATGTTCTACATATTCTTCTAAAGTTTCGTTTGGTCTGGCTGACATTTGAAAGATTTCATCCTTTAGTTCTCTTGATCTACAGTAATCCTGATATTTTTTTAAGAAGGCCACTTTCATTTCTTCCCAATTGTTTATGACTCCACCACCTAAACCCATGAACCATCTCAGAGCTGCTCCCTTCAAAGTAGAGGGAAACAGCTTTAGCTTCTGGGGGTCGGTGGTGTAATCGTATCCCCTGCATAACACATCAAATTCGAATAAAAACGCATCAAGGTCTTCTGATGTGAGTCCATGAAACGTCGGGATATGTTGAAGCGGAATTGCCTTCATCGGTGCATTCACAGCGGAATCCACTATGGGATATTGCAAAGTAGAGGTTTGGGTATTTGGCTGATTCTGCGCCATGGAATCGAATATATGCCAGTAATCTTCAGGAATTTCTAAGAGAGTATCCCTTGGTTGAGGAGGGGTAATCTTAGCGGGAACTGTTTTTACAGCACTCCCTTTATCAGGGATAATGATGGCCCCTACTGTGTGAGGTGAATGAATTCCTTCAACAAGGATTTTTGCAGCGCTTCCTTTATCCGGACTGTTTAAAGGCTGGTTTGGTTCAATAGGAGATCTAGGTTCCTCGATTTCCCCTGTTTCTCCTTCTCCTTCGCAAAGGTTGCTAAAATTTCCTTCGTGCACTGGTCCAGGAGTCGAATTGTCAAGTTCTTGAAAGTCCTTCTCCTCTGTCTGACTGTGCACCTCAGCAAAGGCTTCAGATGGTGATTCTGAGGCCTGAAGGGAACTAGCAGGTTGTTTAGAGGAACTTTCCTATAACCTACTGATGGCTGAGAGTCGGCTTTCTTATAAATTTCATCTATAAAGGTCTTTCGTCCAAGGGTCGCCGACCCCTTGGCTTTTTCGGTTTTGGATGGAGGCTTTTGATTCTTTTCTGGCTTTTTCTGCTTAGTCATGCACTCCAATTAAATTACTAAATCAATTCTGCTAGGAAAGCGGACGGTGGAGCAGGGCTTTTACATGCTCCGCACGCAGGTTCTTACCTTCCGTTTTTAAAATCCAGTTCTCCCCTAACAGATTCGCACACTACCCTGTTAAAAGACAAATGGCTATACCCTTCCCCGGCAACGGCGCCAAAATGTGGAGCTGTAACAAGGGTCTTTTTCACCTCTAGTTATCTCACATTACAAGTCAATCCAGGAGCGTTTTGTTATTGCAAAGGATATCTCAATTTGAGGCTATTTGTCAGGATAATGATTCGTAGTATAGATCTAAAGAATACAAGAGTAAACGGATGCTAAGCTACGCTAAATTACTTTTGCATAAAGAAATCACACATGCAGCAACTTCGTCGGTCGAGGGTATGGAATTAGTAACCTATCCCCCTAGAAACTGATGAAGGAGTATGGATCATGATCTGGGAGCATTATAGCGTCTGCTGTATCTCACAACAGCCTTGACCCTCCTCTCATGCCACTTCAATAAATGCAAGCGAAAGGAACAACAAGAAAACAGAATGGAACAGCAACTTCAGAAATGGAACAACAATAAAAGGAACGGCAGTAAATGGAACGGCCGTAAAGAAACTAAGTCTCGCGAGGTCAACACTTCCAATCCTTGGCACACACTTACATACAAAAAGGAAAGCAATCGTTTATACAAGTTTGCAGCTTAATCAAATGGAACAGAAAATTATTAAAGACAGGAAACGTCAATCATATATATATCAAATGGAACAGCAAATCATTAAAGACAGGAAACGTCAATCATATGTACACGATCTGCGATAATCACCAATAATCCATTACTCCAATCACCTGTAGCTGAAATATTCTACTTATGAATTCTGTAATTGATGCAAACAACTCAGATCAACAGTATGCGAAGAATCCTGAAAGTATGATATGAACTTGTTACAGAGATTTATAACAGGACAGCTACAGATGAATAAGTATGAGACGACATGCAATCATAACAGATTATAAGAAACAAACCACACAAAGCAGAATTGTAATGGTACAATCAGCCAGTGTCCGTTGGAGCCGGGCCCGAAGCTTCCAATGGCGCACTGCCGTAAACTACTTCAGACGCAGAGAGAAATTAACGCCAAAGATATTATATTAACGCATCAATGAGAGTACAAAACTAAGTTCAGAGAGACTCAATAGTCTGAGTTCAACTGACAGTAAAATCCGTGAACAGAAAGTTAAATATACCACATAAAAATCCCCCTTCATTTCCAATGCTTCCCCCCTTTTATACAATTAACGGCGGAGTTCTCCAGATGACAAAACGATTGAACATAGCGATCCCTCAGGATCAAAGATCCTGAGTGATCTGCTAAACTGTTAACGCCTTTCTTTACTCGGCCTGTATTTCCGAACTGGCAGTCCTTCATCTCGTTCCGGACTGATCTTCCTTGATTTACTCGACCTGGTCTGAACCTTATTTAGAATTGGAGGGACAGCCATTATCTTCTCATCAAATTCTCGTTTTGCGTTGCGCTTTCCTGCTTTTACCTTTCCCTGCGTAGAGAAGACAACTATTAGTGATTGGATCATTTTGGACTCGTTCTTATTGCGTTTTCCCTACTTTATAATAAAGAAAAGATTACAACTATTGCTTAAAACATCACTAAATTATTTATTAAAACATACCTTCCCAATGCTCTACACAAAGCCCTCCACAATCCTAACACAAATCTCAAAATCAAATATTTTCTCGAAATTTGATTTGAAATCAGGATTTTGGCAGGTAGGCATCAAGGAATCTGACAAATGGAAAACAACCTTTTCTGTCCCTGAAGGTCATTTTGAGTGGAACATAATGCCATTCGGACTCATCAATGGTCCATCATCCTTCCAGCACATAATGGATGAGACGTTTGAAGGTATGGAGGAATTTATAAAAAAATACATTGATGATATTCTTGTACATTCTGATGATATACCATCTCATACTAAGCATCTGAGACTATTTCTCCAGAGGATAAAAGAAAAGGGATAGTCCTCTCTGAAACTAATATGAAATTGTTCAAAACTATGATAAATTTTCTTGGATATAATATCCAGTATGGTTCATATCAAGTAATCCAAAGAAGTCTAGATTTCATAGATAATTTTTCTGATGAAATTTTGGACAAAACACAGTTGCAAAGATTCTTAGGAAGCTTAAATTATGTCCCCAAATTTCTTCATCATTGTGCACAAGAAAGGAAATTACTGAATAAGAGATTACAGAATGATCCCATTCCCTGGAATGAAGATTGCACAAGTGCAGTCAAGAAAATCAAGGATAGGATTCCCAGAATTCAGCCTCTGTGTCCGATCCAAGAACAATGGAAGAAAGTAATTATGGCAGATGCCAGTAATATTGGATGGGGATGTATTCTTTGTCAAGGAGATCCAGAAAAGAAAAACTCACTGGAAATTTGTCAATATGCTTCTGGACTATGGTCGACATCTCAAGCAAATTGGGCCAGCCTCAAGAAAGAGCTTAGAGCAGTTTGTTAGGGAATAGAAAAGTTTAAAGACTTTGTTATTTACACTAAGTTCCTAGTTAAGACAGATTGCCAAGCTTTAAAGTTTGTTATTCACAAGTGTGAATTTGAAGATGTTGCTATGGTAAGATGGGTAATGACTCTCAGTCAGTATGATTTTGAAATTGAATTCATTCCTGGACATAAAAATTCTTTTGTTGATATGTTGTCAAGGGAATTTTTAGAGAAAAATTCTATTCAATCTTTATCATGCAATTTTATCAGAAGATCTGAAGAACATGTTGAAATAGAAGGCAAGCAGGGATGGGTAAGATATGACATGAGAAAAATCATTTTAGACCATGATGAAAGATGGTATTCAGTATCTGAAATTCGCCGGAGAGAAGGAGTTCCCAATCTTTGGACCTGGCATGACTAAGAAATTGAAAATGATTTGCCAATCAGTGAACTAGATTATCTGGTCCATATAGGCAACATCTCCTATGAACTCTTTTATGAAGAAGATGACAGAATTGGAAATTGCAGGATTACTATCAGGCAGTTCAATAACCCTCTGCAGAGGACTGATTTTGATCTAGAAAGGAAGGAAACTGTTGTTTTCCAATGCATGAATTTAGAAAATATTTCCTCTAACTTCTTTTATCATCTACAGTTTGATTTCAGGTATGAAGATTGGCCTGTTATCACCCTAAGAAACTCTCCTAGGTTGTATCTCGGAGATGCTTGGGAACATTACCAGCTCAAAAAAATGTTGGAAATGTGGTGGATGAATGAAATAAATGCTGCATATTCAAGCCAGATAACCACTTCTACTGTGCTTAACCCAAAACATGGGTGAACACCCCTAGACTACAAGGTTTTAGACCACCAATTACGCATAGTTTAAAGAAAATGTGATGATGGAGAAGACTGACCACGCCAGCAGATGCACAAGACCCTGTGATAGCCGACTGCAACCAGTTAAAAGGTCTGTAAATCTATTTCATAATGCACAAACATGATGACAGCTCTCTGGCATTAAAACAATAGAGACCTGCATACACATTCAATAATACTAACTAGATTCTCGCACAGAGGTGGGATGACAGCCCCTCTAATGCTAAACATATACAGCAAATAAATGCATAACATGCACAACCTGGAACAAAGAAGAAGTGGAAAGTGAGCAATTAACAGCAAAAGAAACTTGTATTAGCTGAAAATGAAGACCAAACACTGCAGGTATCACAGTAGTTACAGTCTCCAGAAGTTGAACCTTACAACAAAATAACACTCATCAACCCTATTACATTCTGTCTTCCTTATATATATAGAGGTTGATTACAAAAATATTTGCTAACCTATGCGTGGAGGGGTCATAATTGACCACCAACCACATTTACAAACTATTATGGGCCTCTGATACATTCTGACTATTTTAATTAACAAATTTTACATTCACTGGTACTTTGTTGTACCCCTCGAACAGGTGGAAGGTTGTATGGATAAATGTCCATAACTGCTGAAGGTGTTGAACTACTCGAGGATTGTCCTTTCTTACTTATCCTTGTTGTTCTTTGAATGCAGTAGTTGAAGATTAACTGTGCAAGGTACAAGTAACTGGCCACCTTCGTCCTTCGGGAGCAAAACGGGCTATGGTCGTAGATAGAATGGCGGAGGCAAACTGAGCGGAGGAATGAAGCTCAACCGTCGGATCGCACAAATCAATGGCGGAGATTGGATTATGAAGGCTATCGGGAGAGCGCGTAGACAAAGCAACGAGGGCCATCAGATCTGGATGTGGCAGATCTGACGGCGATCGCAAGCGAGAGGTGCATGCAGGTTAACTGCCAGGGGAAGGGTACAGAGGCGGAAAGCGGTTTCCCCGCACCGCCTATTGAGGCTCGGCAGTTTTCGTAACTCGCCGCGCAATCCGGTCAACACACGCCGGGTGGCAGCCATAAGCCACTGCCCCTGCGGGCTAATAGGCGGGCAGATCGCGCAATGAGGGGAAGCGACTGCCGTCGATCTGGCGATGGACGGACAGATGGAGGGGAAGATGCACAATAGTTCATGTGCAGGCGAAGAACATGGAGACCGTTAGATCAGATGCGATCAATGGCGGAGACAAAGGCGGGGTTTAAACGAGAGCGCGGAGTCAAATAGTTAGGTCATATAGCGATTTAGAATTAGCGATCAGGGCTTAAAGAACACAGGCTTTTGCAGCGAAGCAAATGAGAACAGAAATGGTGAACAAAGAGGTTTCGGGGAAAGAGAAACATAGAAGGCAGGGCTATGTGATATGAAGAAGCCCGAAGGAGAAGGAGGAGAACGACTGCTGCAAGCACCCTTTAAGCATACTGCAACATGGCAAAGTTGTCTTTGACCTTCAAAACGTTCAAACATGTAGCAGAGCTAACATTGGTTCCTTCTGGGGATGAGATCCTCCCTACGAGGTCTCATGAACTACAGACCAATGCCTTCATACAAAATCAGCTTTAAAAACTATGCCTAGTATCCATTGGGCATGGAGTCAACTAAGCCTACCATAGAAACCTGTAAAAGAAAGTGCTTACAATCATTAAAGCCTGAAAACTTAAAACTTCAAAAATTGCCCATTTGCTGGGCCACCAAAATTGTTTCTCTTGCTCTCGGCCCCTTCATCATATATCAGCAGGACTGGATTTATTTGATCCTCTACCTCAAACAGTTTAGAACATTGGCTCTTAAGAGGTAGATATTGTTCAAATTTCATTTCCCCTCTGTGTATTCTCCTCCTTGAATGTTTTTCATAGGAGCCTTTGTACACCTGCTGAATAATCATGGTTGTTGTGTACCTGTTTTTTTCTTCTGTGGCCTGCAAAATAAATATGAATGATGTACCAACATGTTCATGTGTAGGGGACATAGAAACCTTATCTGCTCCTGGATCTTTCTTTGAAAAATCCTCATTCAAGGAGGAGTCCCATAACTGTACACCCTCTTCCTTTGTCATTTGATAAGCTGCCCTTTCAAGCTGTGTGGAGGCCAACTGAGCAGGTTTCATAATATCAAGACTGAGATGATCAGTTTCAGCATTGAGCATTGAATTTTGTCCTGCCTCAGTGTTCAAGTGGCAACTTAGAGGGATTGTCATTCGAGCAGACAGAGAAACATAAGATGATGGGGAGCTTTCTTCTCCCTTTATGATCACTGGACTGGGAATGATAGCAGGTTGGTCGAACTGCAGATCTGCATAGCCATCAGAAGAAGGGTTGGCTTCGGGCTCAGATTGCTAGAGGATGCAGGGATCTGTTGCTAGCTGCCTCTGCCGATAAGCTTGTTGTTCTACAGGTACAACAAACTGATGAGCAGTGCCTTTGGATAATGCTTGTTCATAGGCAGCTCTGGTTAAGAAGGGGGCACTGCCCTTGTCTTCCCAACCATAGACCTCATCCTCTTCCTCATATTGTTCTTCATTCATGGCTATATCTTGAAAAAGGGTCTTCACCCTTTTATCTTCGTTAGTATATCTACTTCTTTGCAGAATCTGCAACTGCTCCACCCCTGAATGCTACTCAACTCTTAACCTGGAAACTTCAAAGGCCAATAGCTCTATCATCCTGGCCATTTTGTCGATCTTATGATCTGAGGATGATGAAAGTCCATCACTCTGCGAGTTCCCAGACTCAGTATAATCATAGAGAAAATCTTCCTTATCCCCCCAGTGCTTTAAAAACACATCATCTAAGGCCTCAATGTCTGCAATGGACCTAGAGGGTAATTTATTAAACCATTTTCTAGCTTCCCCATCTAGGCTTTGGACGAAAACCCTCATCCAGACATCCTCTTCATTGATATCTAGGTTATCAGCATAACTATAAAAGGACTCTAAATTCTCTTCAGCTGTTACTCCTTCTGCACCAGTAAACTTAGGCATAAATTCTTGATAATCTCCTGCAGCCATGGCATTCAAAGGGGTAGGCAAGACTAAGGGTCCATACCTAGCAGCAACGATTCTTTCTATCTTTGTGAGGGCTTGCTGGCCTGCCATGACTGAGGTAAGTGGAAGGATACTGGTAAACTGAGTGGAATAGATCAATGAAAAGAATGACAAAAACAGAGAAATATATTGGACAGCATGGATGCTTCTTTGAACTGAGGTCCACAAGGGAAATGAATGACTGAGGAGCTGAATGAATCTCTGAAGGTGACTACTTCACTAACAGAGATACATGGAACTTTTGAGGCTTACCTCATCCTCGTGCTCCTTTCTACGATAATTTCTTCTGCTTAACGATCTTCTCAGGATCAGGCATTGGTTGAGCTGGTGATTTCTAAAAATTTCTTCGAGCACACCTCACAAACTGAACCAGAACTGCAATGTGGAGTCACCAAAAGATGGTCTTCCTCCAGTGGAGTCGCCAGATAGATGATTACAACCAAAATATGTGTCCAAACCTTGTCTATCATTAAAGCTTGGAACCGTGTCGTTCTCCCAGGGAAGCTGACCTTCAATCTCCTTTCCCTGGCAACGGTGCCAATTAATGTTATCACCCGAAGAAACTCTCCTAGGTTGTATCTCAGAGATGATCGAGAACATTACAAGCTCAACAAAATGTTGGAAATGTGGTGGATGAATGAAAGAAATGTTGCATATTCAAGCCAGATAACCACTTCTACTGTGCTTAACCCCAGACATGGGTGAACACCCCCAGACTACAAGGCTTTAGACCACCAATTACTCACAGTTTAAAGAAAATGTGATGATGGAGAAGACTGACCACACCAGCAAATGCACAGGACCCTGTGATGGCCGGCTGCAACCAGTTAAAAGGTCTGTAAATCTATTTCCTAATGCACAGACAGGATGACAACTCTCTGGCATTAAAACAACAGAGACCTGCATACACATTCAATAATACGAACTAGATTCTAACATAGAGGTGGGATGAAAACCCCTCTAATGCTAAACATCTACAGCAAATAAATGCATAACATGCACAGCCTGGAACAAAGAAGAAGTGGAAAGTGAGCAATTAACATCAAAAGAAGCTTGTATTGGCTGAAAATGAAGACCAGACGTTGCAGGTATCACAGTAGTTACAGTCTCTAGAAGTTGAACCTTACAACAAAATAACACTCATCAACCCTATTACATTCTGTCTTCCTGATATATATAGAGGTTGATTACAAAAATACTTTCTAACCTATGCGTGGAGGGGTCATAACTGACCACCAACCACGTTTACAAACTATTATGGGCCTCTGATAGATTCTAACTGTTTTAATTAACAAATTTTACATTCACTGGTACTTTGTTGTACCCCTCGAAGAGGTGGAAGGTTGTATGGATAAATGTCCATAACTGTTGAAGGTGTTGAACTGCTCGAGGATCGTCCTTTCTTACTTAGTTGTGCTGCTCTTTGAATGCAGTAGTTGAATATTAACTGTGTAGGGTACAGGTAACTGGCCACCTTCGTCCTTAGGGAACAGAACGGGATATGGGCGTAGATAGAATGGCAGAGGAAAACTAAGCGGAGGAATGAAGCTCAGCCGTTGAATCGCACAAATCAACGACGGAGATTGGATTATGAAGGCTATCGGGAGAGCGCATAGACAGAGCAACGAGGGTCGTCAAATCTGGACGCGGAAAATCTGACGGTGATCGCAAGTGGGAGGTGCACGCAGGTTAACTGCCAGGGGAAGGGTGCGGAGGTGGAAAGCGGTTTCCTCGCACCGCCTATTGGGGCTCGGCAGTTTCCGTAACTCGCCGCACGATCCGGTCAACACATGCCGCATGGCAGCCATAAGCCACTGCCCCTGCGGGCTAACGGGCGGGCAGATCGTGCGATGAGGGGAAGCGACTGTCGTCGATCTGGCGATGGACGGTCAGATGGAGGGAAAGATGTACAATAGTTCATGTGCAGGCGGAGAACGTGGAGACCGTTAGATCGGATGCGATCAACGACAGAGACGAAGGCGGGGTTTAAACAAGAGCGCGAAGCCAAATAGTCAGGTCATATAGCGATTTATAATTAGCGATCAGGGCTTAAAGAACACAGGCTTTTGCAGTGAAGCAAATGAGAACAAAAATGGTGAACAAAGAGGTTTCAGGGAAAGAGAAATAGAGAAGGCAGGGCTATGTGATATGAAGAAGCCCGAAGGAGAAGGAGGAGAACGACTGCTGTAAGCACCCTTTAAGCATACTGCAACATGGAAAAGCTATCTTTGACCTTCAAAATGTTCAAACATGTAGTAGAACTAACATGGCCAACTTCCTGAATGAATCATGAAGATCCTTTTATGACCTGGTTTATCAGGTGGTGGAAAATCTATGGACTCAGTGCTCTTTTGTTAAAGCCATATACCTTATTGTCGACTAAAGATTGATGGGTTCTCAGAACCACATGCACACCTAACAGGAATCTTATACAAGCATGTTGAAGACATTGTCAGAATTGAAGATGCTAATTTTAGTAATGCACTAAGAAGGTGTGGACATATTCATTGGTTCGTCACTCATGAATTCACTGCACGAATGTTGACTCCCAATAGAGATGGGACTCAAATGGAATACAATGAATTCCACCTACAATCAGATCCAGAACAAAATCCTTTCATATCTATTAACTTTTTACAACCACCCGGAAATCACGAGAATGAGATTTGGGAATCTGAAAAAGAAGTGCATGTGCAGTACTTCACAAATTATCTTCTGGAAAGATTTCGATATCAACACTATACTCATCCTCAGATTACTCATTTAGTACTCTAAATGTATCATGTCTTTTCTTACCGATAGTGGTGTAAGGACGTTTGTTTGTATATTTCTTCGTAAAATGAAATATGTGTCTGTATATTTCCCTTTTCTCAGAAGCTTTTGAGTAAAAGTATCTACTTTGTAAGATCGATAAGATTGAGTCATCCTAGATTCGGTCCCCATATGCTAGATGGCTTTCCGAAAGGAAAAGGGACAAGAAAATGTGAATTTGTCCATTCACATCCGAATCTAGACAATCTTTTGGTGACAGTTGTTTTACTTTTAATTCATCAAGCCCTCTGGTCTATAAAAGAAAAAGGAGCTCATTTTAGATGGGAGGAAGGGATTGAGAGCCATTGTGTCGAGAGCTTCTCCTGCTCTGCAACTGCAGAAATTCAGTCTAATCTGCTTGCATCACAAGAAGAGCTCAAGTCTTTAGGTGATTTGGGAGCCTGCGTACTAGTGTGCTCGGCACTGGTAAGAACCTAAAGTGGCCGAATCATTTTAGAAGTGTTTGTGTCTGTGTCAATCTTTGGACTGAGTCTGCTTTGTGTGCTAGGTAGCCTACAGATTTCTCTTGCTATGCAAGGATATTTATCTGTTAAATGCCACAGTAGTCAATCTCAGTAAGGATCATGTTGTCATTCTAAATCTTGTAATTTCTTGGGGAGAGATGAATCTTTGAGTGTTCTTGTAATTACCAGTTTTTCTATCAGTAATAAAATGGTGAGATGACTCTTTGAGTATTCTTGTAATTACCAGTTTTTCTATCAGTAATAAAATTTACAAAAATCTATGTAATTCCACAACATCTATCAAATATTTTTCATCATATTTTCATAAATATTATTAATATAAAAATATATCTAAACTAAGCTTTCATTTTTTTAAGATTAATGTAAACCATGTATCCTCAGATGGGTGTTTAGTATGAGAGAAGGTGGGGAAATATTGTCACCGTCGCACCTAGCTATACAATCAGGGAATGTGGCAACATGCCTCTTTAAATGTTTTACTGTGGCAATATGTAACGGTTAACTACCACTCTTTCAAAGTTAAAACTTTGCAAACAATTCCAAAGTTGGGTCCTTCGTTTGAAGATAAAGCAACAAAGCAGGGAGAAAAAGCATCAACAACAGTTGCACAACAATATGAAGAGAAAAGTTTACAAATTAATGATTCACTTGAGGGCGAGTCAATAGGATGTGGTCGGGGCCTATTGGGTCCTTCATTTTTGGAAAATTTTGATCAATTTTTGGTTGGAAAAGATTTGTAGAGATGATTATGGAAAGAATAAAAGTAAATGGAAAAATAGGTTGGAAGGTAGGACCAGGAAGGAAAAAGTGGCAAGCAGGGAAAGAAAGTGGTTATCTTGGGATTTGTCAAAGTCTTGAAAGAAGGATTTAGGTGCTAGTTGTGAAAAAATAAAGCAGAAGTGGACCAAAACACCTGGATTTCGTTAAAGGGAACAAATCAGACCAAATCAAGTGAGCGTGGATCAAGACAGAGATGATATCTATAAAAATTGTGTGCATTGTGCCAAATAGCCAAAATAGAGAGAGAGTTATGTCGACATGCTATTAGAATGAACCCTGAATTCTTCTAAATGTATTGTGATTATATTCCAAACTTGTTCTATTTTATTTGATATAATCTTGAGTAGATCTTCAATAGTTTGTCGATATGTATTGTAGTGGTTTGACTCTTGATATAATATAATGATAATATTTCAGGGATATATTAGTGTGTTCTATGAATGATTGGTGTATTTTTATGCATCTCCCTTTAAAAAATTTAAAATGATTAAGTAGATAATCGATTGTATATCTTTGTATAGTGTACAAGATTGTTTGGGTTTCCTATGTAATCAATTGAATGGTGAATGATATATGCAAATAAACTGAATCCTAATAGTATCTAAACTCCCCTCTCACATTCAAGAAGTCTCAGCATGCCTCATGTGAGAATTTTCTCCTTCAAGGAATGAAAATGTCATTGTTGCGCTAGACTATGATGGGATCTTTTGTTGGAAACCAGTGACCGAACCTTATGTCAACATTACAAAACTCTACATGAACAACTAGTTTTGAAACAACCTCTCTAATGCGTAAAAGGATGGGAGAGTGATCCAATATGCCACCGTCACCTTTCCATTGATTGATCATAGGTAAGGAATCCATTAGACCATCCACAAGTGGTAATCGATCAATTCTCTTTGCAATTTGATCCTCCTCGATTCGATGATTCCTCCATGTAGGAGAGATTTTCCCGAGGTACCAAATCTACTGACCTACATTAACTTAGCATTAATTTGAAGAAGTTGATTAAGGGGTCTGACCGAGCTTGATGACCCTAGTATTCAGAAGAACCCAAAGAGAAATTAAGATCATCACCAATGATAATGTTCAAATTTTAGAAGGGATTTATTTAGTAGAAGGTCCCAAAATTATTTAGGGTTTCAGGGGGGCCGTGTATATATTTATTAGCATGAAATCGATATCTAAAGAATGTGAAGAGACCTTGACTACCACCACATATTCCATACTCCAAAAATTTGTAACCTTGATATTATGATGAGGCCTCCAGTTTGTAGCCATACCACTTGAATGACCCCAAGTGCCAAAGGCCAAAAATTTATATCCTCTTAATAAAGTTTAAAGGCAAGAAGAAATTTGGATATTACTGCCAAGAGTCTTGAAGAAAAATGATGTCCAAATAATTTTGTTTAATCGGTCTACATAGAGCTTGTTTTATGAGGGGAAAATCTAAAACCCTACAGTTAAAAGATATAATTTTCATATTTGAAACCCTAAAGAGGTTGGGCTTGCTCTAAGGTATAACAAGGTATGCATGAGATTTCTCCTTAACTATGCAAAGAAAATGTTTTCTTCCCATGGCTTTGACCATCCAAAGGGACAAGGGTGAGATGACCCAAACCCAAACAACACCATATTTCTGAGGGACGACTGACCAGGATTTAAGATTATCCAAACATCTTTAGAATCCTAAATATCAGATAAAGATAATGTAGAGACAAATGAGGGTGAATAAATATCACCCAGGGCATAAGGAAAACGACTCATAGTTGGGATGGGAGGAGGAGAGGAAATATGGGATGGAAAAATAGAGAAAGAGGCTAGAGGTCCCTTAGAAGCCATAAAGGAAATATAGATTAAATGAATAGGAGAAGAACATTCTTGATTAAAAAAACAACTTAGATATAGGGGGATGGGACAAGATAGGTACCTTTAACATTGCAAGCCATATTGACCAATGATTACTTAGCTAAAATGGGTTAAGAGACCACTTGTGGAGAAACATGATCACCATCTTTGAATCCCCGACAGTGCAGGCCGGAAGAGGAAACCATTTGCTATGGAGAGAGAACCTTCTCTGCATTAACCCCCATCGATGGCACTCTAGATCGATTCACCTTTTTTCGCATAGGGAGCACAAACTCCTTTGCAAGGTGTCCATGTTTATAACACCTCTAACATCTGAATGGGATGCACTCGTAATCAAGAATAAATAATGCCACAATATGGCCCATTTGATCAAGCCTGAGAGCCCTCTTTGAAGATCAACACAGATGAGAATGTGGGCCAAAGACATGTCACCAAAGTAAATATAGGATGAATCATGCTCAAGATAGCTCCCTAACATAATCCCAAGATCACCTCATGCCACAAATGCACTAAAAGGCCTAGTATATGAATCATATAGGGATGGTAACAATATGCTCACACCTAGTGTTGAAAATGGGAGTCCAAGGTTTGAATATGACTGATGTAGAGTCATTGGAGCTTCACTCAATGAACCTTTGACAAAACACGTACAATTGTGGCATACAAAGCAATTCCCTTAATTTGACTACATATTGAAAAATACCTCTAAAAATCACATTATTTAACCCCCCTATTATTATGAACCCAATACACCTTCCCAATTTAGAAAACCCTTACATTCACTATATATTGTAGGTGTCCATTTTTTCATTGGCATTTTTTATACCCCTTTTATATTTTTTCATTAATGTGAGCTCCATTTTTTATACATACCAATATAAAATCTCTTTTCCTCCTATTATATGCTCAATATGTTATGTCATTTTTTCCTCAATATTTATCCCGCAATATGAATGCACGTGGTATGGTATTGCTTCCCTAGTGAAACCCTTGTGTGTAGAGTCCACTTTCCAAACCCTACAAATAACAACTTTAGCATCCAAATCATCCTATAAGATGAGATGAATCCACCCCTTGGCTAAAAACTGCACAAACAAGGAGTTTTTAAGCACCAACCTCACCTTTGATTCCCCCGAGGTTGACAAATTCGCTTAATTTTATTTTAATAATGACAAATTTACTTAATTTTATTGTAAATTTTAAAAATAATATTATAAAGTAAAACTACTTAATAATAAAATAATAATAATAATAATAAATAATATGAAAAACTCAAATATTAAAATGAATATTCTTAAATATCAAAGCATATTTGTTTTACATTGAACTTTTTTTAAATACTAATAAAAAATTTAATCACCCATTATTATCTTATAAACATTAAAACTTCAATTTAAATTACTATCTTATAAACATTAAAACTTCCATTTAAATTACAATTAAAATCAATATTTGAATACTTATAAAAATAAACATTAAAATCAATATTTGAATACTTATAAAAATAAACATTAAAATCAATATTTGACTACTTATAAAAATAAACATTTTTAAAAATGCTTTTACAATTTTAGTTTTATAAATTTTTCACAAAACTATATATAAAAAGAAATCACAAATATGAGAAAAAAATTTAATTAAATTAGATGTAAAATTTTCACATCTCCCTTCAACGATTTTAAATTACAGCGCCTTAAACACACTGCAAACGCCTCTATATGACAATAATAAAAATGTGAACACGTTAAATACCTTGAAATCGTAAAGGAATTACCAATGACGGGAACTTAGCAGCCATTTATAGACACCCACAATAATTTATTGGTTTCAGTACGCATACTTGGAAAATGGTTTCACAATAAAGTAAGTTTAATGTTTGTCTTTGTACAACAGGCTCCTTAAAAAAACAATATTTATGACAAAGATACGACAAGATATAAAATATCATTACATTTACATCAATCTCTTTCGATCCTCCGAGCCCCACCGGGATACTTCCACTTTGATCTTAATTCCGCGGTCTTTAAAACTTTGCCAACAATGGCTTTTCGTGTACTCGAAGCCCTCCACATCATTAGTCTCTACATCGACTTCTACTTCTTTAAGATTCCTCAGCTTCATTAATCCTTCCGGCATATTTTCCAATAGCTTGCACCCGCTTATTGTCAGACGCTTCAATTTCGGCATTGCATTCTCGTGGAACGAGGGAATGCTTTTCAAATGCAGAAACAATTGTATGACCAACTCTTCCAGTTTGGGAAATGCCCCTGCTTCCCCAAACTCATTTGGAAATTCAATGAAGTCTGGATTCCTATTCTTCCCCAAGTGTAGCTTTTTCAGATTGGGAATATTCTCTAACCCTCTAAAATCTGCACTGGAGCTTTTTAGCAGCCCGGATAATGATAGCTCCATGAGATTCCGAAGCTGAAAAATCCACTTAGGAACCGCGCAAAACTCAAGATGAACTATTTCAAGGCGTTGCATGGCCTCCATGTCCCTTGGAAGATGAAGGGTAAGTGCACCAGCACTCATAATAAGATCAGAACGAACATGTAGGGTCCGCATCTTTGTCATGCCCCGAAAAGTCCCCTCGTCCTCGAGTGTCTCGTCCTCGAGTGTAACATCATCAGCACTATTTGATACAAAGCGTATTGATAGGTGTTGAAGAAGGGTCAATTCTTTGAGATCCCTCAATTGCAAGGCACTGGCACTGCGTGACTCTCTAAGATCGAAAGTGACACCATTCAATGTCTGTAGATTGATGAGCTTAGATATACCCACAAGGCGTTTACGATATATCCACTCTAAATTCAAATGTAGCATATGTTTTTGCTTTTCTATCCCTTCATGCAGCCTTTGAACATAGGTTCCACTAACATCCAGAAACTGGAGCTGCCGGAGACCACTCAAGGACTTGGGTAGTTTCTTAATCCTCGTCCCAGATAAATTCAGATACTTTAAAAGCTTTAAATTTCCAATAGATTTGGGCAATGACGTAATGGAAGTTCTACTTAAATCTAACACACACAGATATCTCATATTGTCAAAAAAGCTAGGGGAGATTGATGTAAGAGAGCGATTATCAGATAGCAATAGACTTCGGAGCCGTGGATACTGGATGCCCTTTTTTATTGTAGATATCTCATTTTTCATCAATGAAATTCTACGCAATTCTCGGCATTCTTCCGCTGGCATGCTTTCCAATTGTCCGCCAGGTTTTATCAAACTTTTAGTTTGCTCGGAAACAGCTAAATCATGCAGCAAGTCGTGCATTTTGCAACTGTTTACTCGCCCATTCCAACCAACCTCTGAAACTTCGATCAGGCATCGATCAATAAGTTCTTCCATGTAGGAGCAGCCTATATCATATGCTTCTTGTAATTGCACAGAAACAAATCCCTGAGCAATCCATGCATGCACTAAACAATCTGACTCTATTTCAGTATTCTTGGGATAAACAGAGCAGTAAAGAAAACAAGGCTTTAGATGATGAGGCAAAGCCTCGTAGCTGAACTTCAATGACGGCATAACGCGGTCGCTCATGCCACATGTATTTAGATGAAGAAGGGTATCTTCCCATTTATTAGGAATATCACTTGGCAGACTTGCCATATGAGCTCCTATTGTTTTTATGGCAAGGGGCAGTCCGCCGCATTTGTTTACAATTTCGCGGGCTATCCTCTCCACTGCCTTGGGACACTGGTGTGGATCATCTGGGAAAGCATGGACGCAGAATAAGCGCCAACTGTCTTCTTCTGATAAACTATTTTTGTGGAGAATTTGATCTCCAGCCCGCAAGTACTTTGCGACATTTTCATTGCGGGTTGTCACCACAACCTTATCTTTGGTTCTGGATGGCAAACCAATGTCCTGCCAAGCATATCTGTCCCACACGTCATCAACAGCAAATAAACAGCTTTTTTTATCTAAAAATTTATCAATCTTCTCTCTAAGCTCTTGCTCGCTTAGGTTCGTCAACATTCTATCATCTAGCTGGTCGGCCCCTTTTTTATCATTTTGCCGGTTGGCCAAACTTTCATCGTTTCCTTCGAGGTGCTTGGCTCTCTCATTTCGCTCAAATTGCTTCACCATATCACGGAGAAGTTCTGTAACTGCGAATTTCTGAGAAACTGCTAACCAAACCTGACAGTCGAAGCGTTTATGGACCACTTCGCTGTTGAAAACGTGTTGGAGCAGAAGAGTTTTGCCCTGCCCTCCCATGCCCACAACGGCAATGACTGGAGGGTTGTCTTCCTTCAATATCCATTCAGTAATCACTTTAATATCGCCGTCAATGCCCACGATCGGTGATTCTTGAAGACGAGCATATGATCTTTGCGGCCTTTTTATAAAACTATCTGCATGCCGTACCTGACCGTGAGCATTCACATCTAAAACAACAGCAAGCAATTTGAGACTTTCAGCGTCCGTCTTGATCTTCTCGAGTCGTTCCTTTAATCCCCTAATTTTGTTGCCCATCTTTGGCCGTAATATTATTTGGGCAAAGATGTTATCAGCTGCCAAACATTCCTCCACTAGGTACTCAGCATCGGCAACAAAATCCTCGAGACTCTCAAGCCAATTTGACACGGAAGCGGAGGTCCTTTTCTCTCCGGCGTCCGTCAAAAGACATTCAAAGTAACGAAGCTGCTCACAAAAAGATTCAAAATCCTTTTTGAAATTAAAAATCAGCGATACATGTTGGGAGACTTTGTCTGCGACCAGAGGAATAAATTTGCCTATAAGCGCGCTAACAACAGCGGCTTCTGCCATGCTTCCTTTGACCCTCGTAGAATAATTATTGCAGGATATTAGTGTGCTCTCTGATATTGTAGCAACTGCAAGTAAGAATAAGAATGAAGAGATTATTAGTTGAGGACAATCATTCCATTGCAGCAAGAATAAGATTTGGAAGGATATTCCATGTTACGCCACGCTAGCAAAAGAAGTAAGTAGAGTGAGAATGAAAGGCTATTCCGTGCCGCATCACATTAGAAGAAGAGGCAAATCATTTCAAAAGCGTATTCCATGCTCCACCAATCTAGAAAATGAGGTTAATCTTTCCATCACAACAAAATTAAGAATGAAAAGTTTTACAACGTTATCTGAAACCCGCCAATTTAAATACTAGAAATACTATTTTAGATTTTGTTTTGAATTTTAGAGGCTCTTTGTGTTATTTACAGGCCAAATCGATGAACGATGACATGGCTCTTCCTCAGAATTCAAATCCTAAGAGGGTCGACGAAGCGTTTGCACCTGGGTTCTATTGACTGCGATTTATCAAAACTCTCGTGACTGCTTACAAATAGAGAAAGGGATTGAATATTAATCTATTGAAACCAGAAACTTATGGAACCTATGGAGATTGTGATTTTACCTTCTAAATTTAGAAATCCTCTTCTAAACCACTGGACTTTGGTGGATTTTCAACTAAAGATGTTTCTAAATTTAGATAGCCAATACTTTTCAGATGTTGCTGAGTAGAATAGCTATCGCAGCTAAATATAGGTGCAAAATTAACAGTCATGAGAATGTGTGATAATTGTGTTGTATTTACTGTGCAAAGTTGTCCATCATACATCATAATTCTGAGCAATATCGCCATTTGTGTGCTGTTTTTTGCCACGAAGGGCGGAAGGAGTCCTATAAAAATTTGCGGAATTGAAATTTAATGTTAAATATAAAATTGTGCCCTACCTCAAAGTTCAATGTGTTCCATTCCATTATTATTATGATTGTTTTTGTGATGTCAAACAGTTACTGTTATTGCGGAATTGAAATTTAATGTTAAATATAAAATTATGTCCTACCTCAAAGTTCCATGTGTTCCACTCCATTATTATTATTGTTATTTTTGGGATGTCAAACAGTTATTGTTATTGGGGAATTGAAATTTAATGTTAAATATAAATTGTGTCCTATTTCAAAGTTGCATGTGTTCCACTCAGTTATTATTATTAAGGTTGTTTTTGCGATGTCAAACAGTTATTGTTATTGCAGTTTCTTTTAGGTGCTTAAGTGGCGGTGGTCATGGCAGGTCTATGAACATTTATGTATTAATTATTCTTTCTATTATCTATTAATATTTTTTATTGCAGCGGGTTTTTCATTTTTTTTGGAATGTAGATTTTATTTACTGTAGTGAGTTTTTCATTTTTTTTGGAATCATAATTTTGAATAGAGTTTATAAGTGTGACCTGGAGGAATTGTCTGGAAAGTTATGGAAATTCTAGTTATATTTAGAGGAAATCTGGTAAGGATTTTTCTAAATCTAAGTTATAGTTGTTAAACATCAAAATTTTAGGTGTTCTAGATGTTTTTGATGTTGCTGAATCTTTTTCTGCCATCAAAAATTTGATGTCACTGAATCCTTTTCCGCCATCAAAAACAAGATTCAACAGTGCCTCTACAAGATTTTTTGAAATTTTTTTGCTCGGATTCAAGCCACTTTTGACTGTCGTACAAGACTCCGTGGTATAAATATGTCTTAAATAGTTGAAATATATAGTAAAAAACTTAATTTAAATTATAAAAAATTAAGAAATTTGATTTTCAACTATCCAGTATCTAAATGCCTCAGAAATTTCTGAAAGTACATCTATATATTCCATTAAAAACTCAGTTTGTTCAAACAAATTAAAAATTTAGAAAAAAATGTAAACATTTAATAATTAAATAATACAGATTTTTTTTCCTATATTGTTGGAGTCTTTATTAAAGAAGTTGACTCCATAATTGTCAGCACCCTTTTCCATGGTGAAACTCTGTCCGGATTTTGGTCAGATCCATAAATTTTCGTCCAAAGCAAAGGCCTTAAATTTAGAAACTCTACGTCATATTTTTTTTAGGGCTTAGAATTTAAGTGCTTTTGATGATGATTCATTCTGGAAAAGTTGTGGATATGAAAAAAATAAAATAAAAAATAAAAATGAAAATGTCGGGTGTTTTTGGCCCAATCTATTTAAAAAATAAAATAAGATAAATTTATAAAAAGTTTATCCATTTATTTTAGTGTTTTGTTTTATAATTATAATTTTAAATTTAATTAATATTTATTAAAATTATATATTTCAGTTTTAGAATTTATATAATTATTAATAATTTAAAATTAAATTATTTATATATTAAAAAATATATTTTACATAAGAAATAGAAAATAAGTGGTTAATATTAGGTATCTCCAAAATAATTTGGTAAGGACCAAATTCTTCAATAACTGGGTTAAAATAAATTCTTTCTTTAATAAATGGGTTAAAATAAATCCTTTAAAGGAAGATGAAGGATTATTCAACCAAAGGAAAAATTTTAAAAATAGAATAACACTTATTTTAATAGAGAACATGCAACTTTTCTACTAATTTACCTGATCAGTGTCCCTAAAGTTAGAATTAGATCAATTTCCCAATCGACAATTATCATGAATAATACTTTACTATCATAAATCTTCACTTGTATTAAAGGGTTTATCATTAATTTTAACATTGAAATTTTACAATTTATAACATTTTATAATTACATGGTTAGTTCAATAACCATGTTTTTTCCTATCTTCTATATGTAATGCCAAATATATTTGATTGGTCATTGAGGGACTCTTGAGACAAAAGTATTGTCAAGCTCTCGCAGAAATTTGTATCATGGGTCTAAAGGTCCATCATAATAAGGATTTCGCCAAGGTCGGCACTTCAATTTTTTCCCTTGTGTTTATGTTTTTGGCTTCTTGAGCTTTCAACATTCCTTACACCTATCAGTGCAATTGCTAATTTATCCATTCAAATATGATAGATTTTAATATAGTTAAATATTAGCTAGCATATATGCTATAACTTTATCATGCCAAACATTATAAAATAATATTTTATAAAACCTCAAAGTCCAATATTAATTGCATGACTCAAAAGTAAATGTTAAATTTCTATTATACGATGTTGTCCCTCAAATGTATCAATTATTGATAATAAACCATCTACAACGCTGAAAATTTTCAAATATATCAATTATTGATAATAAACAATCTACAACGCTGAAAATTTTCGAACTCCTCCTGCCGGTAAGATTTATGATAAATGTAAATAATATATTATCAAACCTCGAAGTGACCCTCCTACCCACGAGCAAGAATTATGTTAAATTTAAATAATATATTATAAAACCTCACAGTGACCCTTTAAAAAAGAGTGAACTCTAAAAAAAACTGAATATTGTTCATATGGAACAATTTTTTTTAATTATAAATATTGGACTCTACACAGTTTTATTAATTCAGATTTAATTATGTTGTACACCTGTACAATATGTACTAGGTTTATTTATGAGATTTTATTATTATTATTTAAAAAAAATCTTGACGAATGAATTTTAAAACCCTTGAAATTAGTCATATCAATGATTTCAACCAATTATAAAATTGGAATATAATTTTTATAAAAAAAATAAAAAAAATACTTTCAAAATATTCAGTTTAATATTTATTTTTCTCAAAACTTTACTTAAATTTTATAGAGTTTGTTTAAAAATTTCAACACTAATTAAAAGTGAATTTTTTGATCGATCCAAAAACAATATAACATGTCTTCGATAGGGATACATATATAATAGATCGACATTGTTGTCGATTTTTGTAGCACAAGTGCTTCAGGAGATATAGAAAGCTTCCTAGAGACAACCTCTGGGTTGATTCTAGACCAGTGCCTAGGCATCTTAAGAGCTTTGGATATTATGAGTAAGGATTTGTGCTGCACTCCAATTAACACATAGTTGGAAAAAGAGAATAAAGGGGGCTTGGTTCAATATCTTTTCATTACAGTAGACTCAAACACATACAGGGATCTAAATGCACAGGGGGTAGATCTAGTTCATCTCAAAGAGAAATGATTGATTCAGGTGGTCGACTCACAACAACATGAAACCTTGACATTAGCATTGTATTAACATGAAGAGGAGGAAAGAAAGGAGGGAATTTGATGCATAGGGTTGTAAACAAAACAAAATAATAAGCAACAATGTTCTAGTAAAAGTATGGAAGATTGAAAAGGTGGAATTACAAAAACAATCCAACTCTAATCATGGATACATTTATCACCAAATAACATTAAGTAAATTTGTGCACATTACAAGCACATATGTAAATTTGTAGCTAACACAGGTACTGTTACTACTTAGCAACAAATATACAAACATGAACAAGGGTGAAACCTGAAGCTTCATTACACTATTTCAAAGGAAGAGAAACATATATGAAGTAATAAACAAAGGAGAAAACATACTACACATTTCTCTAATAGGAATCAACATAATAGTTTCATTGATCCTCGAGTCCAAATCACTATTCCATTACATTTAGCTAGGTATCACTCAAGTCCCTCATGAATAGGCAAGTAGAAGCAAAAGTGGAATCAAAGAATTTGGACCACCGCGGGTGCAGAATTCTGAAACGAATTTTGAGTGTTTCTTCCCCCTATTTATAAGAAGAGGGGGAGATTTGAAGTAACAATTAAAAAATATCTCAGCGAAGGGCCAGCTATCTGATTTGACTAGTTGTCATGACATGCGATAGCTCTGCTGCCCATAATGATTCCAATCGGGATTTGATTCCTTCTTTAAAGTGCAAGACATACAAAATAAACAAAAAATACAAAAATAATAAGAAAAGGAAAAATGGATGATGATGGATGAAGTATCTCTGTTCCATTTTTGAAATTTCCCCTCGTCAGGCCACATCTCTACCATGATGTGCATTTCCTGTTGCTTGGTCAATTCTTGTCGCTTTTTCCTTAACTGTCTGGCTTCACCACTCTCTAGAGTTGGTAGCAATCAATTGTGTTGGCTTGTTACAACGCAGAAGTGGAGATTGACTTGATAGTCTTGCATTATATGACTGAGTGGAGCTCCATGCTAAGGCATTAAGTCTTCCTGAGCCCCCATACTGATTTACTGCTGCTCCATGCCTTCATTTAATATTGTAGCCGCAGACCCATACACATTCAGAGTACTATACCATACTACTGGGACTTTACTCCATTGAGACTTTTACTCTTAAAGGAATTACAGAACAATGAGCCCCGATCTCCTTTGACCCCCTTTGGTTTAGCCCCATTTTGCATTTCTTCTCATATGACCGGGGGGCTATGACCTAGGGATTAGCCCTAAGGCGCTAGAGCCTTTGGACTCGTGTCCGAGAACCCTTATCCTTTGTTAAATATTTCAGCTCCTTTTTTATTTTCCTCTATAGACCACGTGCTTAGCCAAATATCAGAGTCGGAAAATTGACGATTTCCTATCCATGTCGTTCATGGATCCTCATGAAACTTGCGATCACCGATCACCCTTGTGCTTAGCCCTTAGTTCCTCGGCTCTTAATGTGACCATGGTCCATCTACTTTGTCAGAGCCCCTTTATCGGCATATTGCAACCAGAGGTTTCACTAGGAGTGAAAATGCTCATCCTCCAATTGTCGATCGTCGATGTGACATCATCCTCTGCCACGTGTCACCTTGTGAGTGGTGACACATGTCGCCCTTTTTTGCCCCCTTATGACCCCTCAAAACACTAAATTCACCTACCACGTGTCCATCATACCACCACATCATGCTAACATCAGCTGCCCCATGTCCCTTATCGGAACTAACCATGTCCTGCCAAGTGTCATGTATCAGAACCAATCATGTCTAGTCATGTTTCATTTATCAGATCCAATGATGTTCCGCCATGTGGTCCCCTCGAGGAGAGAGAATCGGTTAGCCCTCTTTTGGTTTTGCAACTAATTTCCTTTGTTAAATTATTTTCGACCCTCCCAACGCTTTAACACTATCATCGTTCTTTTCCCACAACTTCTTCATACTAATCACTTCCAGAATCCCTAATTTCTGACTTTCAATATGTTTGTGATGTTGTGATCGCCAATTGCCAATGTGCTTGTCCTAATTCATTTGATCATTGATTTGTGCTTAGTGTGACTGATGAACAATCATCGATGTGCAATATCCAATATTGAAGCTTTGCTACACGAAGCGTTGAATGCCATGTTGCCTAATGTTGTGATATGCGATTTATGATGAGCTGGGACCTCTAATTTGTGACCTCTGATATGCCAAGATCTTACCCTTAGTCATTTTCTCTTTATTTTTTGGCTTTCAAAGGGCAACTTCAATCTTCTCTAACTTTTGATTCCAGAGTCTATTTGGCGAGTTCTATATACTGTTGGAAATCTAATTCCAAGCACTATTCAATGGAGAAGGTCTGATTTAGCTTTGAGTGCTTCAGTGGATTGGAATATGGATGCCAAACTATCTACTCTTTTTCCCTCTTTTAGTAGTTGAAAACACATTTTGCAGAGGGTGCCAACATTAGCTCCACCTGGGGACAGTGCCTTACTAGCAAGGTGTTGAGAACCTGCAGACTAGTAGCCTTCACCATTAGGCATGGAGTAAAAAATTATAATGCACTTATAAAACCAAAAAATCTCCATGGAACTTTACTTGGAGGGAGTCATTTCCTCTTCAAACTAAAATGCAGAAAAGTAAATTCTAGAAAATGGAAAATAAATGCTCATTTAATGAGCTTATTTATATAGAACTCTTACTTATTACTGGGCATCAATTCACCTAAGTTAGTTCATCCCTTAAATGGTACCAGGTCAGCATTTGGGTGTTGGACCTAATATCTCCATGCTGTTGAAATTTAAAAATCAAAACAAGAATGCACCATGAAAAGTCTTCAAACAAAAACTTGATGCATACTGGAGAGTCAACCTCTGCTGATGACCTAAGAATGTGGTCATGTAATTAGTTACAGGGTCATAGAACTGACAAGAAAAATTTGTAGCTGCCTTATCTTCATGAAGAGTTTGTTTCCCCATAATATTCTTGGTTAGGGTAGCCATCAATACTGTTAGGCTCCTCAGCCTTAGATTTTTCAAGAAAAACAGTTGTTGATATTTTTCTACCCATTTGTCAATGGGCCAACCATCCTAGAAATCTACAATAGAATATTTTATTTCTGAACTATAAGATTCATAGACTAAAGGGTCTATTGAGGGTTCCTAGCAAGAATCTGTTTGCAAGAGGCAGTCACATACACTGCTTGGTCCTTCAACTTTGGGCTCTATTTGAAAAATTTGTTGCTGGAAGCCTTCTCCCTGCTTGCTGGTAAATGGATCCCTTTGATAATCTGCAACGATATCATCCTCCTTTGAATCATATGATTCATAAATTGGAGAATATTCATCAACTTCAAATTCAACTTCTTGAATTGGTTCTCCATTTGAAGGATGTGGGTCGTAAATTGGATACCCTTTGTTGACCTCCTGGTGGGCATCCTCTTCTTGTATAGCTTCCCATGACTAGGATTGTTGTGGCTCTGGATCACTTGACTCTCCATCAGGTCATATACATCATAAGAAGGAGAATCATCAACTTTGGCTAAATGAGAGCTTAGAGGGTTTATTTGAAGCACTATGATGTGTCCTTCTTCTCATTCTTGATCATTGGGTGATGGTTCTTAATGCGAGTATATGTTTTCTTGGAGAGGAGCCCCAAAAACATCTTCATCGAGGTCATTAAGCTCAAGAATATCTTTATCATTGAAATATGCATGAAAATATTCAAATAGAGAATCCAAAGGATATAATCTTTTCTAATAATGATTGAATGCCATATGAAAACTCTTTAAGGAGGATATGTTGCCACGAGGTATTGTTCTGTACCAAATTCTAAAATCGTCTTCTAAAGAGTACATGAACAATTTCATTTGCGGATCTTCAAAAATAATACCCTTTTGTTCCATGCATTCAAGAAAATTCTTAAGGGGATGGTCCAGTATTTTATATGTGTTTCCACTTAATCTAGGCGAATAGGTATTCCATTCATGAAATGAAGGGACATGATTGGGGTAACCAGCAATAGAAGAAAAATCTAGTGGAGAAAATTTGTTAGCCAAGAATGCAGGGAGGGACATTTTGAAAACCTCCTCAGGTGATTGATCTCGAGTTCAAAGGTAGGGAAATTTTCAACTTCTTTAGCATCAAAGAAAGTATGAGGTTGCTTGACAACCATGATGATCAAATAGAGATATAAACAGTGGATTCCCCAGGATGTTTACCAAAATATTTTAAAGGTGGAGTCACCAAGGTGAGAGATCTTCAACCCACATTTCCCTTGCTCACCTAACAGAGGGAATGTAAAGATTTGTCGTACCCAAAGAAAAGTATTTCAATTTCGATCCCCAAAAACGACACTAGAAGGATGTTGTCGCTTTTTCAAGTCCCTGTAGCACAAGTTCTTCAGGAGATATAGAAAGCTTCCTATAGATAACCTCTAGGTTGATTGTAGACCAGTGCCTACGACATATTAAGAGAGGAGTGCTTTGGATATTATTAGTAGGGATTTCTGCTGCACTCCAATTGTCATGTCATTGGAAAAAGAGAATAAATGAAGCTTGGTTCAATAGTCTTTCATTATAGCAGACTCAAACACATACAGGGATCTAAATTCACAGGGGGTAGATCTAGTTCATATCAAAGAGAAATGACTAATTCTGGTGGTCGACTCACAACAACAAATAACCTTAATTTTGGCAGTGTAGTAACATGAAGAGGAGGAAAGAAAGGACGGAATTCGATGCATAGGGCTATAAACAAAACTGAATCCTAAGCAACAATGTTCCAACAAAATTATCGAAGATTGAAGAGGTGGAATGACATAAATAGCAGAGTGTTAATCATGGATATAGTCATCACCAAATAAAATTAAGTAAATATGTGTACATTACATGTACATAAGTAAATCTATAGCTAACACAGGTATTGTTACTGCTTAGCAACAAATATACAACCATGAAGAAGGGTGAAACCTGCAACTTCATTACACTATTTCAGAGGGAGAAAACATACATTAAGTGATAAACAAAGGAGAAAACATACTACATATTTCTCTGATAGGAATCAACAAAACAATTTCATTAATCCTCGAATCTAAATCACTATTCCATTACATTTAGCAAGATATCGCTCAAGTCCCTAATGAACAAGAAAGTAGAACCAAAAGTGGAATCACAGAATTTGGAACATCACGGGTGCAGAATTCTGGAACCACTTCTAATTGTTTCTTCCCTCTATTTATCAGAAGGGGGGGATTTGAATTAACAGTTACAAAATATATCAGCGAAAGGCTATATGTCCAATTTGACTATATGTCTTGCAGAGTGATAGCTATGCTACCCACAATGGTTCTAATAAGGATTTGATTCCTTCTTTAAAGTGAAAGACATACAAAATAAATATAAATTACAGAAATAATAAGAAAATTAAAACTGGATGATGATGGAGGAAGTATCCCTATGCCATTTCTGAGATTGTCCCTGATCAGGCCACGTCTCTACCATGATATGCTTTTCCTGCTTCTCGGTCGGTTCTTTCCGCTTTCATCTTAATTTTCCGGCTTCACCACTCTCTAGAGTTGGTAGTGATCAACTGTGTTGGCTTGTTACAGAGTAGAGGCAAAGATTGACTTGGTAGTCCTACATTGTATGACTGAGTGGAGCTCCACGCTGAGGCATTAAGTCTTCCTGAGCCCCCATATTGATTTACCACTCCTCCATGCCTTTATTTAATATTTCAGTTGCAGACCCATACGCATTCAGAGTTTTGTACCATAATACTGGGACTTTACTGCATCGTGATGTTTACTCTTAAAGGCATTACAGAACAACGAGTCCCGATCTCCTTTGGCTCCCTTTGGTTTATCCCATTTCTGCATTTCTTCATGTATGACCAAGGGCTATGGCCTGGGACTTAGCCCTAAGACACTAGAGACTTTGGACTCATGTCCAGGAACCCTTTTCCTTTGTTAGAGATTTCAGCTCCTTTTCTTTTATTTTCCTCTATAGACCATATCAGAGGTCGGTAAATTGATGATTTCCTATCCATGTCCTTGGTGCACCCTTGTGAAACTTGCGATCATTGATCACCCTTTATGCTTAGCCCTTGGTTCCTTAGCTTTTATGTGACCATGGGCTAGCCTCTATGTCGGAGCCCCTTTATTAGTGCATCACAACCGGAGGTTTCACTAGGAGCAATGCTCATCCTCTGATTGTCGGTCGTTGATGTGACGTCTTCCTCTACCACGTCACCTTCTGAGTGGTGACATGTGTCACCCTTATGACCCCTTAAAATGTTGAATTTTTCCTGCCACGTGTCCACCATACCCCCACATAACGCTGACGTCAGCTGCCTTGTGCCCCTTATCAAAACCAACCATGTGCTGCCAAGTGTCATGTATTCGAACCAATCATGTGTAACCACGTTTCATTTATCAGATCCAATGATGTTCTGGCACAACCCCCTCTAGGAGAGAGAAATGGTTAGCCCTCTTCTGGTTTTGCAACTGATTTCCTTTGCTAAATTGTTTTCAGCCCTCCTGATGCCTTAACACTATCGACGTTCTTTTCCCGCAATTTCTTTGTAGTGATCACTTCCAGGATCATCGATTTTTGACTTGCAATATGTTTGTGCTATTGTGATCATCGATGTGCTTGCCCCAACTCATTGGATCGCCGATATGTGCTTAGTGCCACTGATGAGCAATCGTCGATGTGTGAGAACCAATATCAGAGCTCTGCTACATGAAGTGCTAAATGCCATGTTGCCTGATTTTGCAATATTTGATTTACAATGAGCCAGGACCTCCGATTTGTGACCTCCAATATGTCGAGAGATCACCCTTAGTCATTTTCTCTTTGTTTTTTGGCTTTGAAATGGAAACTTCAATCTGCTCTAACTTTTGATTCTGGAGTCCATTTGGGAAGTTCCATATACTGATGGAAAGCCAAGTTTGAGCACTATGCAATGGAGAGGGTTTGATTTAGCTTTAAGTGCTTATGTGGCTTGAAAGATCGCTGCAAACCTCTCTGCGCTTTTTCCCTCTTTTAGTAGCTGAAAACACATTTTGCAGATGGTGACAACAAACACCAAGATTGCTTTGTGAAATTTGCATGAGTTAGAATAGGTTAAGATATTTACAATATATATTACATGCTTTATTTTGACCTTCGGAAACAATAACCCAATTTTGAAATTTCCCTTGCAATTAATAAAACTTGTCTTCCAACATTAAAAATCCATTATTTTTTACCTTTAAATAAAAGGTCAAGTCCAATGTGCGCTCCCTCTATAACACACTAGTGAATTAACCTCTTTGAAGTTTGGCCTACATCTTCGAATATTTTCATAGATGATTCAATTATGGTGACTTGAACATTACTTTTGTACCTCTCATTCAACCTAGTATCCATCCCTATGAAACTTACTATACCAAGCTACCAATGACAATTTTAGTCCTTTCTATAAGTGAAAATATATCATATGCTTAGTTAGCACAAAATATGCTTAGCTTTGATTCCAATAATCAAAACTCATATTTTGTAAAACAAGGTTTCAATTGATACTCCAAATTAAGTAATAGCATTGGCACTTATTTATAGACTTCCAATTTTGTTAAAATTGATCTTGTTACTTAAAATCTAGACTAAGAACTTATGAATTTTGATTGTAAAAATGTGAAATTTATCATTATTTTTAAATTGCAAAATTGGACTCAAAGTGTGAATATTACTTTTTAAAAATGTGAATTTTGAATAATTTACATTCTAAAAATGTGAATTTCAATTATGACAGTGTGGATTCAAAATTTGAAGTTTCAATTTCAATTCCAAAATAGAGAATTTCAATTGGAAAAGTATATAAAAAATATTAATATCAAATTGCTACAATATGTATTTAGATTTCAATATTTAGATTTATTTTTTTGTATTATATCTAAATCAAGATTATTTTGTGTCAATCTATAATATGACAATGACAAACATTATTTAACATATCAATATTGAAGAGATGCAACAAAATCTAATATAATAAGTGATGATGACAATCATTGTATCGTAAAATTATACTTTAATAAGTTCCATATAAACAAAACACAACTATGAGCTATTGCATTCTAACAATTTCCTCATTTTAATTGTAAACACTATAATGTAATTATTGAAAAGTTTATTTAAAAAACTCACATCCCATGCCAAAATAAAAGAGAGCAATTCGAATTTTAGCAAAAGTAATTATGTCAATATGTGTGTCTATTTTGGAATAGTGCTTCTAGAATTTAAATTTAGTTTTCAATAATTCTTAGGTGAATGGTATAGATTTAACCTCCACAAAATATTTTAGAATATTCATAACAGCATAGTCAAATCAAAGGTTGGGATTTATCTCGAAAGCAGTAATGTCATTTTCTCCTTTTAATTAAATTGATTAATGAGAAAAAATGTGAAGTGATTTGTGGTTTTTTGGGCATGTGTTATTGATAAGTCATGATATTGGTCGATGCTATTATAACAAAGCATATTTATAGATTAAAAATCTTCATGGTAAAGTGGGGGTAAATCTCCATGGTTAAGAATCTTGTTCCATGGTTTTTTAAATGTATATATGTTTAATTTATAGATTAATTATTTTTATAATTAATAATAATAATAACAACAATAATTCAAAATAAACTTATAATTGAATTATTTTTAATGATTTTTTCATTTCATCAATGTTAGATCTATCATGAAGTAAGTGTTTTAATGTTCGTTAGACCCGACCCAAGAAGGAATCTAGCAATCGATTTGCAGTTTGATGGCTATAAGTTTAGATTTGACTTATAAAAAGCCTAATGTTAAACTTTAGACATAAATAACGTATTTTTTATTATAATTAAAAAATTATTTTGTAAACACTTGATTGGACAAAAAAAATGATGTCTTATTTAAGCCTTAACACCATCTAGCCCAACTAACTCTAAGAAGTCACCGTGTGGAGAACTGTCTCACTAATTTTTTGCAATGATTTCTAAAAATAGTTACAAATAATACATGTTTCACTAATTTTTCACAATAATTTTTGGAAACAATTACACTTAATATATGTCTCACTATTTTTTTGCAAATATTTTTGGAAACCATTACAATTAATACATACCATTAACTAATGTTTTCAAAATTCGATCTTAAAAAGTTATTTTCACAATATCTATTAACACTTACTAACATCACTTTTGTCACCACTCCCAATTTAATCCCAATTTCTTAATTTTTAAGGCACGTTAGTGCTTTTTTAAGTAAACCATGAGTGAGTGACTCAATACTTTTTCTTTTAAAATGATCAAGTAAATACTCATAACTAACTGGTTATGGGCCTCAAGCCTGCATCTCATCTCCCATAACGATCAAGCTAACTATCTTTTCTGCATGTGAATCATGCAATATCAAAAAATTTGTTTGAAAGGTTGAGCTAACACATCTCCTTCTCCTTCTTATCAACTACAATTGTACAGATCATGTAATTTGAACCCATTGGTTGGTCCTCCTCTGGACTTTCCATTCCTACTTTGTTCTTTACCCATCATTTATGCTCAATCCTACAAATGTAAACAAAATGTGGAAAAGAAAATTAAATCCCTCCCATCTTGCAGACACTAAATACAATAGACATTAAATTCTTTGGTATCTACTTCGGTCACGAGGTACTCTAATCCATTTAATCCATTTTTCCCTTCTCTTTCTTTGTTGAAAAATGTCATATTTATTTATAGTATCTTTAACAACATACTTAATTACCCACCGGTTTCTTGATCTCTGCCATGCAGATTTTATGTCAAGCGTTGGGTGGAACATTGGAAAATTTTGTTACTTTATCTTTTTATTAGTGTACCTTGCCAATATCCTAGGACAAATATTGTAGTCCACCTCAAACCTAGTGCCCAAACTAATTGGATCTCATTCATTATTGAGCGCCAAAATGGAGACAGTGATTTTAAATCAGAAGAACTAATGCATGTGAGGTGTTCTATAGGGTTATTTTGAATTTTTTTTCTAGTGGGTACAATGGAGGAAGATTTGACTTCTACATGTTTTGTTTTTAATTATGTAGGCAAACTCTAATTCATGGAAACTCATGTAAAGGAGTTGGGGTGCCAACTAGGATTTGAACTACCCTTTCAATGATCCTCTCTCCATTCATTTTAGAACCCTTTCCACTGGTAAAGTTCTTGTCACAAATAATGAGTTTCCACAAAACTGGCAGCCTAATACTACATACATATCTAATGTCAACTTTTAAATTGTAATTTTTTATTTTTTGTTTTTATTTTTATTACGTTTATAGATAGTTGTTTCTTTGCACGCCAGTATAAGGAGTTAGCATTATCATTTAGCTTACTTATTGTTGCAAATATGAAATTTATGTACAAGAATTTTGAAGATTAAATTTTAATGTTCCTACTAGTATCAAATTTAACACCTTTTTTTTCACTTTTGCTTATTTGTTTATATATATATATATATATATATATAGTTAATGGGTGGGGACCCCACTACATCCAAAAATACTTGTTATGGATTGATGCCTATTTTTGTTTACCATCGATTTAATTTATATGGTTGCACTACTATTTATTAACTGGCACAACTACAATAGTAAATGTCGTTGATATATGTCGACCTCATTTTCTTCCTTTTACAATTTATGGCTCTAGCACAATCATTCATTTTATAAACCCACTTATTGACATGATTCCATTTGTTATTTGATAATTTGCATGTTAATTTCAAAATCGTATCGGGTAACTATGAAAAGGTACACATGTATTCACATGATACCATTTGTTATCTAATAGTTTGCATGGTAATTTAATAATTCTATTAGGTAAATGTGAAACTGTAAACATGTATTCACATGATGCCATTTGTTATTTAATAATCGGCATGAAAATTTCATAATTGTATTAGGTAAATCTGAAAAGGTAAACATAAATTTAGAGATACAAGCTACTTAATATTTGAAATCTATCCATTGATTTTGAGGAGATGATGAGAATATGTCAAAATCTTTCATTTATGACCATAAGATAGATATTTGGATTAAAAGAGTGCTAATTTGGAATCTTAGTGGCAAATTCCAATCATGGGACTAGATTCCTCTTTCCGAGAGTACCAATTTTGACCTTTGAAGCATTGGATTTGGCCAAGGGGAAGTTTATTTTTGAAGTGAATCCCACATATGCACAAATAGCCAGGTTGATCCTAATGAGAAACCAGACACTCTTGGAAGCCTATAAATACAAGTGACCTCAACCTCATTTGGAAATGATAACCAATCATCCTCTTCTTCTCTTCTTTGGATCGGTTCACATAGGTCTGAAGTGGGTTCATGGAATTTGGTCCTTACAGGGCCGTAATTGCAGGGTCTGAAGTTGGCATGTGTGATTAAGGTTTTATGTTTCTAGTCGTAGGGTTGACACATGGAATTTTCAGTTATAAACACAGGCATGCAAGCTCATCCATGTGGTTGGATCATCTCATTTGCACGCATAACTCTCCCTCCATGAGGTTGGGATATAGGGTTTCAATTTTTCATTTGGTCGTAGATAGACTCAAATCAATATTGTTGTTGGGATCTTATTTTGATATTATCTGGTTGATATTGTTGTATATTTTTGTATCGGCTCATTCTACTCTTTGTTGGACATTTTATGAAAATATAATAGAAGAATAAATCAAAGGGTATCCCCCCTTGTTGACCAAATATGGTGTCTCTTTTTGTTGTGTTGATTATCTCATATTGTCATTGCATTTACTATTCTATCTTTAGCTACTATTAATTGATGAAAAGTATTGATTTCTATTGAAAGATTGCTAATTAAAGAATTGAATTGGGCTAATGTAATTGAAACAACATAGTGATGATGGTAAAAATTAACATGGTATCAGAGCTAAGATGAAGGAAAAGGCCAAAGGAGACAAGATCTAGAGAAATCCTCTATTGAAAAATTGAAGGAGTATATCTAATCAAGTAAATACGTCTTCCTCTTTCTTCAATGAAAATGATAAGCTAGGTGACCAATATAACTTTGTTGCATGGAAGATCAGGTCGGGAATCATATCAGAAGATAATGATGCCTTGGAATACATTCAAGGAAAGGTACCTGAGCCTTCAGAGAATGATTCCGCTACTTCCAAGAATAAGTACAATAAAGGTGAGTTAAAAGAAAAGAAAATTATAGTTGATGGTTTACAAGATCATTTACTTGCTTATGTTGGAAATTTGAATAAGTCTATGTTAGGCCCATATACTACTAGTGTAACCCCTTATTGTTATTAGTACAACCCGCTTATTATATTGACGTACCCATGTGGTGCCCATATTGTTACTATTGTGCCCCATAGAAGCCCACTATTGTTATTATTGTGCCCTTACATTATTAGTGTTATGTCGGCTCTGATTATGTTATGACCCCTTAGACTCCTTTATATAGAAAGGAGGTCTTTTCATTTGTATCATCCAAGAATTGTTCATTTATGTAATGTAAAGGAGGTTTCCCCCTCGAAGAGGCTGAATTCTAAGGCGTGGATTTATCTTTTCTATCTTTTCTTGAGCTGGTTTCATAAAATTTGGTATCAGAGTTTTGGATTCTAGAGTTTCGCTGCTCCCAACAAGGTCATTGTGGCATTTTCGCTATAACTTTTTTTCTGCGACGTTTCAGAAACTAAAAAACAAAACCATTTGAGAAGAAATCGCGCTGAATCTAGGATCTGAATTTCAGAGCTTTTCACGCTATATTGGCAGAGATATGATCTGAGGAAGTTGGTCTTTTTGCAAACTCTTGAATTACATTCCAAACAGGTGACCTAGGGAAAATCATCATAATTTTCTTTCTGAGAATTGGATTGAAATTTCGTAAGAAGGTATAGAAAGAGGATGGACTAGTTTCTTGTATATATTTCTCAGAGCAAAAGGTCAAAACAGTTACTCGTGGCACATCGTACAAGTTCGCTCTACTGAACTAGTCTATAATCAAGTCACTGTGGGAGATTTTGCATAACTCTTTTTTGGAGAATCCAATTTAGATCAGATTGGTGCCATTGGAAAGAGGACGCAGAGGGCTACTACAGGTCACAATTTCAAAACTTAAAGATTCAAAAGTATAGAGTTACAGTCGTTTCAAGATCGAGCTCTTAAAATCAAGAAAAAGCAAGATGAGGAAGTTTGATGGCAAGGATCCGGTAAATTGGATACTTCAGATGGAGCAATATTTTGATCTACATGGTGTACTACTGTTACAAAAGGTATGTATTGCATCTTCATATTTAGAACCGGATCAATTTTTATGGTATGAATGGCTTTGTTCTCGTAAACAACTTGTTACGTGGTCAATTTTCACGAAGGAAATGATAGCACATTATGAGGATACAAAGAGCAACACCTTCTTTAGAGTAACACCACAACAATTAGAAAGAGTAAAAGGGCTTTGTGACATAGTGGAAAGAAAAATTATGGAAACCAGGAAGCATACTCCTCACAACTATAAAGATGGAAGTGTTGTTTCTCCTAGCCTTCCACAACCTACAAGGGTTACACCACAACAATTGGAAGAAAAAAGAGAAAAAGGGCTTTGTTACAATTGTGATAGAAAATGCACTAAAGGTCATAAGTGTGCTGAGAAGAAATTATTTTACATAGAATATGAAGAGGTGGAAGAAAAGGATCAAGAAATATCAAAAGAAGAGGATATACGCCAGGACCCCACCCCAGAGAAAGAAGAAATGAATCAGACCATATCTTGTAAAGCATTGGAAAGAATTACCACTCAAACTCTCAAGATAGAAGGACACATCAAGAAGAAAAAGGTGCAAGAAGTGAAAGATCACATTGAGAAAGAAGAAATGAATCCAAATATATCTTGTAATTCATTGGTCGAAATTACCACTCCTCAAAATATCAAGATAGAAGGACATATCAAGAAGAAAAATGTCCAAGAAGTGAAAGATCACATCGAGTGTCAACAAATGAATCTGACCATATCTTGTAAAGGATTGGAAGAAATTACCACTCCTCAAACTCTAGAGATAGAAGGGCATATCAAGAAGAAAAAGGTTTAAGCAGTGAAAGATCACATTGAGCATCAACAACAAGTTCTCCAACTTTTAAAGGATAACGCCACTTCGGTGCAAAATCAAACGAAACAAGTAGATCAACATCGTAGTGAAAAATGTTTTGATGTAGGTGATTAGGTATTTTTACTGCTACATCTCAAGCAAGCCATTTATGAGAAGGAAATGTTTACAATACTACATGCACTTAAAAAATGGCAACCTTACCGAATGGGAAGACTCTTCAAGGATGAGGATGTGGAGACATTGTTTTGTGCTATTTTTAGTATCCAACCAGATTGGATAAACGGAGCAAGGGATGAATGGAAGAAGGAGAAAGAAGTATGGCCACTTATTCAAAAGTTGCAAAAGATCCCAATTCAAACAATATTTCCAGAAATTGAAGAGGAAGGAAAAATCATATTGGAACCTGGAGCAGTCACAGAAACAAGAACCCGAGAGCTATGAAATCGATCAATTTCAGAGTATCTCACCAGGTGGAAGAACTTACCAGCTGAAGATTCCACATGGGAGGACAAGAATTTTATACAGAAGCATCAAGAACTACTCAAACGTTGAGGACAACGCTCTTTGAAGGAGAGGGGCATGTTAGGCCCCTATGCTACTAGTGTAACCCCTTATTGTTATTAGTACAACCCACTTATTATATTGATG
Source organism: Pinus tabuliformis (assembly GCA_031772625.1). NCBI lineage: Eukaryota > Viridiplantae > Streptophyta > Pinopsida > Pinales > Pinaceae > Pinus > Pinus tabuliformis. The sequence continues at coordinate 974,233,932 of CM062813.1, forward strand.
TACCCATGTAGTGCCCATATTGTTACTATTGTGCCTCATAGAAGCCCACTATTGTTATTATTGTGCCCTTACATTATTATTGTTATGTCGGCTCTGATTATGTTATGACCCCTTAGACTCCTATATATAGAAAGGAGGTATTTTCATTTGTATCATCCAAGAATTGTTCATTTATGTAATGTAAAGGAGGTTGCCCCCTCGAAGAGGCTGAATTCTAAGGCGTGGATTTATCTTTTCTATCTTTTCTTGAGCTAGTTTCATAACAGTCTAAGGATATGTATGATAAGCTGGACGACATATATGACATCAACAATTTGAATGAGATCATATCCTTGAAGGATCAACTTAAAGATATGAAATGAATAAAGGAGAGTACGTGCAATCCTACATTATGATATATATTGTCTTCGAGATCAATTGTGAAGAGTTGGGGAAACTGTGCCAGACAAGGACTTAGTGGTGGTAATCCTTAGAGGTATCCCTCCTATTTGGGAAAAATTCATTACCAAAATAAGCAATAACAATTACTTCCAATCATTTGATGAGATTGTTGGAAAGCTCACTCAAGAAGAATCAAGAATGATCTCAAGAGGTAGGTTACAAAATCATGAAGAAGGAGATCATGATTATTTTGTCACTAATAAGAAGAAAGGAAAAGGAGGTCCATCAAGTTCAAGAAAGCATCCTCCTTGAAATTCAAATAGAAGGAATGGAAGAGTCAAGGAATCATCACAAATTGAATTCTACAATTGTCATAATAAAAGTCACTATGATCGAGATTGACCTAAAAATGACAATGGTCTATGCTAAAACATTAGAAGCAACAATAATTGGTTTAGTAATCGAAGAAGAAGACATGACCAAAGAAATGATTTTAATGGAAGAAATGATAGAAGAAGAAGAGATGTTCGAAGTGATCGAGAAGAAGATCGTCGTCCTCAAAAGAAGTCAAGAAATACTAGGTATGAAAGTACTGTTGTAAATCAATATGGATATATTCTTATTTTTGCACTTTCTAGTTCCTCTCCTCTGAATACTTGAGATAGTTGGTTGGTTGATAGTGGGACATCTCATCATTTCTCTGGGTATAAGGGTATTCTCTCTATCTTGGTAGAGAGGGAGTAAAATATGAAGATTCTTCTAGCATATAACTCCACTCATCCCGTCAAAGGCTTTGGATGTATCAAATTTCATTTTAATTATGGGGAATCTATTTTGCTTCATGATTTGATGTATGTGCCGAGGTTGAAGAAGAATTTGGTATCTATATATTCTTTGGAAAACAAAGGGATTAGGGTTTCCTTCATCAAGGGAAAAGTACTTACTTTCCGAGTGGGATTCCCTATAAGAGATGCATTTACATTGGGATATAGATTTGAAAGACTCTATAAAGTGACTAGAATACCTATTTTAGCATTGGTCCATGAAACTAATCATCAAAAAGAGATATGGAACTGAATATTGGCCCATATACACTATGAAACCCTTCCAAAATTGAAGTAATTGGTCTTCATATTTCCCATGTTCAAGCCCAACATGATGGAGTATGTCCTCGATGTGCCAGTGGAAAGAATACAAGGGTACCATTCCCCTCTAGAAAGAACAAGACAAATGAAATCCTACAACTCATTCATTCTAACATATGTGGTATGATTCCCATACACTGCATTGGTGGGCATCTCAATTATATAACCTTCATCGATGGTTTCTCAAGAAAACTTTGGATATATTAGTTGAAGCATAAGTATGAAGCCTTTGAAACGTTCAAGGAGTTCAAATATTTGGTCAAAAATCAAATGGGAAAAAAAATATGATCTTCAGGTTTGGCAATGGTGGAGAGTACACTTCAAATGAATTCATATATTTTTGCAAGAAGGAAGGCATCAAGAACGAGACAATTATGCTTGAAAATCCTGAACAAAATGGAATGGCTAAAAGAAAAAACATGTCTATTATAGAATCTTCCCATACCATGCTCCATGATCAAAAGATACAAAAGTTTCTTTGTGGAGAAGCTACTAATGCAGCTATATATGTTCAAAATAGGGTGCCTTATCAAGTAGTGGACAACAAAACTCCTAAAGAAGTATTCATAGGTGTCAATATCGATGTTGATCACCTCCATATATTTGGGCACCCCATAGATTTCGTGTTCCAAAGGACAAGAGGTACGAGTTGAAGGCCACCGGAATAAAAGGTACATTTTTTGGCTATTGTGAAGATTCTAAAGCATTTAGAATATATATTCATGGTCAAAGGGAAGTTGAAATTAGCAGGAATGTAACATTCATTGAAGATGTTGCTGTTGGGAAAGCAAGGGACCTTCCTCTGCCTCCTTTTGAGAATAAAAATGATGATATGGATATTTTAGAAGGTCCTTCCATGCCTGAATCTGAGAGAGACATTGTTGATGATCCCATGGAGCCCATGAACCCCTTGGATCCTCCCCCATGTGATCCTCCTACTAGGAAGAGGCCACTTTGGTTTCATGACACATTACAAGATGCTAAGAAACATGTTCCCACTAGAAGGTACCAAGGATATGCTACAGAAATGATCAATATGATTCAAGCTGAGCCTCACAACTTTGAAGAAGTCATGAAAGCACAAGTTTGGAAGGATTTTATAGCTGAAGAATATGAATCAATTATGAAGAATGACATATGGGATGTTGTGCCAAGCCTGAAAGGAAAATATGTGGTGACTTCAAAATGGATATTCAAAATAAAAAAAGGGGGTTTGTTGTCCTCCCAAAGACAACCCCCAGGTTGAGGAGAAGGGCCAGTGCCTAGGACATCTTAATCTCTCTTGAAGATAAATAAATGTTGCTCAAGAGTTAAAAATAAAATGATTTAAATATGGCTCAATTGTCTTACTCAAAGGAAAGTCACATTTTACACATTAACAATAGTTAGTTCCAAAGAATTAAATTTTATCCATGGTGGCCTACACATAGATAGTGAAGTTTCTTTGACTATTGTAGTATAGGTGAAGGAGGGAATAAAAGAAGGAAGCCTAGTGCAGAGGGATAATGATAGAATCCTATGCAAGAAATTTCAGTGGAATCATGAATAGACAAAGAGAATGAAATCCGAAAACATGGAGCACATCTTAAGGCCTTCAATCTCATATATTACAGGTACCATTTTCCATATCATGACATAGATAAATCTGACATATAAGACCGAGTTCCAACAACTAAAATTACACTATTTCTAAGTGGAAAGAAACACCTATGAAAATGACAAACAAAGATAGAATCACATACTCCACATATCAGTTGGAATCACCAAAAACTTCTTCATTAATCTTCCAAAACAACATACATGTCATAAATCCTTAGAACTTGAAAAACTTGCAAAATATTACAATCTCTAGAGTAGAAAATTGAGCCCCTACAAATAAAGGGAGGGTCTCAACAAAAACAGTTACAAAAATATCTTCTAGTGCGACAAATTTCTAAACTAATCAACCATGTGAGCATGTCAATGGCCTAGTTTTCCTAATTATTACTTAAAAAACTTGATTCTTTCTTGAAAATAAAATATTTACCAAATTTCCAAAATGATAAAGATATGTCTAGATTCCAAATCAAAAAAATATTCACTACTAGCTCGCTTAATCTTTAAAAGTGGACCCATGCTCCACTGCCCACACTTGTGATGGGTTAATCAACTGGGCACACCTTTTCCATAGAACTAGATATAGTACGGGAGTGTGAATAAGGGTATTGTAGGTCTTCCTTAAATTTGTGAGGTCAGTGTAATTTGGTTGGGCGATGAACAAGGTCTTCACAAAGCCACAACAATTGGAAATCTCTCCGCAGATAGTTCACTATGGTCTTTCCCTTGAGAGTGGTTGTCTTCTCATGTGGCCTCTACTAATAATTTCTCATATTTCTCCAATGGTAGTAGATGTCCTTGGAATAGTTCTGTAGTTTAAATTAGAATTGAATTTTGCAAACAACTTTTCCATCTCACTCACGCATGCTTCATCCCTATCCCTCGTTTCCTTCTTCTTAATCATTTTGGTGATTTCCATGATCATGCATGTCAAGGACAATGATGTCTATCACCCTCAAATTATAAGCTAATTTCTCATTAAGGAGCTTGATAAATGTCTCGACAGTGTTGGCATTCTTGGCATCCTCCTCTTTGGACGAAAAGACAGAGAATTTAGTGGCTTTTACTGCAGCCCTCTTCTCTATAACCAATTTCAGATGTTCCCATACTTTCTTTATTTCAAAGACGATATCTTCCCAAAATATTTGTGTGGCTTCAATGAGGGCCATGTGGCCCTTCAACTTGTTATTTAGTGCTTTGATATCGTCTTGTGCCACTTGATACTTGTTATTAATTTAATGCACACTTGCCTAGGTGGACTTGAGTTGTTTCTCCTTATTCTCCAACGTGTACTTGGTGTTGTTCAATTCAATCTAGATCTTATTAAGCTAACTTTCCTACAGTTGAAGATCTGTGAGGGAATTGGATAATTGCTCAGTGGGGTCCTATGGGTTATGCAACACAACGAAATCACAGATATGGGAATCGATCTTTTTTTGCAGCTCAGCTACCTTCAACTTGAGTGCTACCACCTCATTATTCCTTTCAATCAACTCCTTGGCCAAGATTTCATTCTCATTTTCAACCTATGCCAATTCCTTAGTTTGTACATGCTCCGCAACAGACATTTTAAGTTATTTCCTTAGTGACTGTATTTATGACTGTGAGGATTTGATAATAGCATTTATGACATCCTTATCACTTGGATCCACACCCAACTTGATAATAATCTCCTTGTAACCTTCATTTTGGAGATGGAGGGATGTTGAGTTGGACTTCTCCTACATTACCCTAGTAGTTGCTTTCTCCAATGGCTTCACAGCCTTGCTAATGGTCAAGGCTCCCTTGCTTAATTCACTAGATATCATCTCCCTTGCCTGCTTGTGTAAATTGATTTAAACTACAAGGGGACACTAGTAATGTCTAGAGATAAGTCCATTGCTATGAATTGTGGCCCAAAGGGGAGGGACTGCACTGAAAGGTAATACATGGGGAACCTCATCTGATTTCTCTCCAGATCCATGGAAGCCAAGGGTCTAGTCTGAAATGGCACTAAATGAGATGCCAGTTATGACAAAATTTCATCCCTAAATTTCGTGTTCCTTTCCTTTGTTAGCTTCCCTTCCTCCCACTTAAGGCCTACTGTTGATGTGTTTCCAACTTAACCCAAGATAACTACCTCAATTGAACTAGAGGTGGAAACGCATTGGGGATCCTCTAGTTGTACTTGGAAGCCTGGCCATTCAAGGTTCTTTTAAGTCAATTCTACCTTAATCTCCTCCTTTGTCTGATCTTGGAAATTCGCCTTCTTGGTCGAGGATGCATCCTCCATTTCGGTATTCCCTACCTCATTAATACTCCTTTTCTAGGACTTTTCCTTTATGCTTGGTGTCTCGATTTCCATCTCTGTATTGATGGGCCATGAATACAGATTAGCCTTCCATTCTAACTCTGGTATATAATCATGTTCATAGGTAGAGGAATTAATCTCTTTCCTTCTACTAGAAACAATACCATGAGGATCATAATGACACACTTCTCCTACTTCAAAGTTCAACTCATTTAAAATGAGTTCTACCTGCTAAAAATCATGTCTAGAGTTCACAAAGAGAGGACCTACAGTCATGGGAAGCTTAAACATATGGCCATTTTTGGTAAGGATAAAATGAATTTGGTATGTGTCTAGGCTCTGCCTGATGAACTCCAAAGAAAAAATTCTCATGGGCATAAATATGCGTAGCTGGTAAGGAGGCAATTCAGACCCGTATAATCTGATCTTAATGTAGTGTTCAAATGGATACCAATCGTCTAGTCTAAAATCCTTGTTGAGTTGAAGGATATTCCTCTGTTGGGGTAAGACTCTAGGAGGGGAGACTTTGTTTATAATTTTAAAATCAGTGGCCATGAAGGTAGAGAGAAATTATGAAAACCACTCATTGTTGGGATTCTTCTTCAAAAAGTTGTCCCAGTCAACCACAAATTTCCTTTTCTTACAGGAGTCCACAATGTTGAGGCATAGGTACTCGAATTCTTCCACATGAGTGTAAAGGAACAAGTAAACAAATATGGAGTAATAACTAAAGGATGACGTCAAGTAGTATTAAGAACACTGGAGCTTGATGGCTTCGACCAGGAAAGAGGGAAAGTCAAGGACAAGGTGTGGCTTCATCATCTTATGTAGAAACCCTAAGGATGATTTGGAGACATTTTTTTTGTAATCCTCACCAAATAGCCATAAGATAAAAGACAAATGAGGGACACAAACTTTGAAAACAAGGAAATGGGAAGGGTTTTTATGTTGGAAACCAATTGTGCATCTGGGGTCAAGATTAGTTGGAGAAAGACCTATTTCTCTCCAATGGCGAGCCCAATGTAATCATATAAGAGCCTGGTCTCTATAAAATTCTCCAAATTTGGGTATTTAAGATAAAGGAAGGTGTTGAGTATCAATTCAACTGTAACCTACAAAATTTTCTCCCCGGTGGAGGAAATACAACAATTTTATCTTTAACAAACAAGGCCATGAGCCAATATATGAATTCTGGGAAAGGGTACATTGTTGGGGTGACTAAGTGATACAATCTTGACTCGATGACTTGGAAGGGGTATTCCTTATCTAGTTAGTGGCCATAGAAGCCAAAATCAAGTTCAGATAGGTTTAAAGGGCAAAAGGAATTGTGAATTTCCCCCTTGGTGTCCATGAAGGGTGTGATGTGGCTCAATGGTTTGGGATTTTTATTTTTTCAGGGTTTTTGACAAGCCTTTTTTTAATTTGACCATGGTGACAATTGTGTAATGACTAGGAGACTGTGAATAACCTGGTAAGAATAGGAAACTAGATGCTAAGGGTGCACAAAGTCCTTATGTTGGCTGATAGTTGGACATAGGTAGTTGCGAATAGATGGAGTAGCTTGACATAGAACATATTTAAATAGATAAGTTTAAATTTCAACGGTTGACATGAGGGGTGAAACAGTCTGTTTGCAAGGGTTTTTAGGTGGGAAAGGAAGAGATGGTGTGGGGTAAGACATGTGGTGGAGATGGATTGGGTGGAGGGCAAGGAAGGAGAGTAATGCATCAAATGATCTCGTGCTCGCTTGCCACGCTCGCCTGATAGTGGTCCCAGTGACTAACGTGGTTGCCACGTTCACCTGATAGGTGGTGGGGCCATTTTACCTCCTCTAGATGGGTATTTGGGCAGACTTGGAGGCATGGTTTGACCCCACAAAATTAATCACAACCGTTGATTTGTGTTTTGTGCTTTTCACTTCATTGACTCTAACCTTTTTTGGGGAAGCGTCGACTTAACTTGGCGGCTCTTTCGCACTAAAAATGGTGTTGCCAAGACTTCTTCACTGTTGAGCTGGAACTCAAATGCCCTGGCACTCTGGTCCCATTGTCCTCAAAAGCCCAAATCCTTTTGAAATGCAGTTCAAAATTCTTATGGTGTTCCGACCTCCTGGGGTATACTACTCAAATGATGTCATGTTGACATCAACCAAACCACCTGTCAACCCGTGATCAGTCCAAGTGTCATCCATATATGGGCCCTTTAGATACCTGAAAACTACAAAATTTCCTAGCACGTGTCCACCTCTTAGTGGGCGGTTGTTGATGTCAACACTACCCAATGACATGTTAACACATATTTCATTAAATTTGGAAATATTTTATTACAAGGATAATGACTAGAATTGAGCTTTTTCATTATTTTGAAATTCTAGATCCACCATTTAATTCCAAATTTAATGAAATATGTGTTTGTTGCCACATGTCTAATCATAGGAGAGAGAAAGGGTCCTCGATCCTTTGTTGTGCGAGCAATTTATTTGTAAATGGTTCAATTCAATGCCCTAAAAAATTGATTTAACAAAAGGTTACGGGGTCCTGAGATTCAGGCCTCCAATATATGTTACAAGGTTTCGTAAGTAGACGACCCCAACTCTAACAGTTGACGGATTCCTTGGTCCCTAGTCCCTAAATATTTTTGAAATTGATTTTCTTTTGAGTTATGGGATTTTAGGGAAACGAGGTCCCCGAGATTTTGACTTTTATTAGACCAATTTTGATTACCTCTATATTTTAATCCAGGAGGCCATTTATAGGCTTCTTTATACCATTGGAAATCCCTTCTAAAGTACTTTCTAACTGAGTGGGTTCAATGTATTCTTTGAGCTCATATGTTTCTATGAAAATGGCTCCAAAATTTTCTATGATTTTCTTCTTAACCTCTTTGTTATATGAAGAATAAAAGGAAAGAAGAGGAGGGTACGACATCAGCTCCAACTGGGGATAGTGTCTTGCTAGCAAGGCACTGAGAACCTGCAGACTAGTAACCTTCTTGAGCATGGATTCAAAAACATATACAAAGAAAAAAATGAAATAAACACTCCAGTATTTATAATGGCTCACCAATATTTACAATGGAAGTGGATACATGACTTTAGTGCTAAAAGTATTGTTTGAGGTACTACCCATTTATAGGTAGGTCAAACACTTCACCATCTAGATTTTCCAATAAGAATGTGTTGTTACATTTGGCTTCAGCTACCTTGAAGTGCCCAAACCACAAAGAATTAAATTTTCCATGCCCTCCTTTGTCTTCTCTCCTAACATCCCATCTTAGCACAAGGTCACTTGGATGGAAAGTTCTATCTTTGGCCTTTTTATCAAATGGTTTCTTCATCTTGTCGTGGTACTTGATTAGATTTTGAGTCACCTACTTTATGTTCTCTTGAAATTCAACCAACTAATTTATCCTCCTAGTCAATGGATTAGGTTCGTCCTCTGCATCCTAAATTAACTTAGCCATTGGCATAACCAACTGACTAAGGAACAATGCTATAATGCCATATACTAATTCAAACGATTATTTTCCAATGGATTTTTTTGTTGTGACTCTGTCTGTCCAAAGAGAAAATTTAGGCTGAGAGTCCAAATTTTTCTTATTCTCTAAATAATTTTCTTTAAAATTATCACTAAAGTCTTGTTTGATGACTTTACCAACCCATTTCCCTATTGGTGGTGGTAGAGTGAACAAGTATGAAATTACACTTTTGGTAGAAATCAATGAGTCTTGAAGGATTAAACACCTAAACATTATCAGTCACTATCTTATTCGAAAAATCAAATCCAACAAAAATATTTTCTTCAAGAAAAATTCTAGCCGCTGAGTCAGTTGCAGTCCGGGTAGGAATGGCTTCTACCCACTTTATAAAATAGTTAGTAGCTGTCAAAATCCATTTGTGTTTCGCACTAGAAGGTGGGTCAATCCCCGCTCACTGTCTAAAAGGTTCCTCCACAAAAACTAGGATTAGATGCAATGGGGCCAACTTCCTCTTCTTAGAAAAAATTTGACATTCCTTGAAACCTCTCACCTACTTATAAACATCAAAAAACAAGGTAGGCTAGTAAAAACCAACATTAAGGATCTTATGCACTGTAGCCTTCCAACTATAATGGCCTCCACAATCAGAACCATGGTATTCATTTATAATCTCAGGAATTTCATCTTCTGTTAAGCACAACAATAATACAACAAGAAGATACTTCCAATACAATAGACCATTTGTGATTACATACTTCTGGGATTTCATTCTCAGAGCCCTATACTTAGCTTTGTCAAAATATGTTGGGTTGTAAAGAAATAGCAAATAATGGACAATACTTATGTACCAATCTGAACAAAGGTATTTATAAGAAATTATATTATCTCCTTACCTATTGCATTTGGTCAAGAAGTCTCAGCCAAAAAATTTATTCCCATCGCTTGACAATTTGCCTCTTATAAGATCTTGGATAAGCCCTACCCCTTTGTTAATTTAGTTGGTTTAATGTCCATGTCATACTCTTGAATTTTGGCTATCCACTTACCCCATTTTCCTTCGATGTCTCATTGTGTGAGAATGTCCTTCACAACTGTTGTAGGGACATATGGCATTATTTTAGACTATAAAACACAAGTCCTGAAATATTTCACGACCTTAATCAAAGCATAGGCCTATTTTTCCAAGATGTCATACTACAATTTTGCATCCCTCAGTACTTGGTTGAAAAATGCCACTAGTTGTTCTTTCTCTTCTTCATTTTTTTTCAATAGGACAATTGCAACAATGTTAGGGGATGTAGGAGAAAAGATAAGAAAGGAATTTTGAAAATTGGGGTTAGCAAATATTGGAGCCTCTCCAAAGGCCCTCTTAATTCTGGAAAATTATTGTCTTTACCTTGCAATCCATTTGACCTCTCTGTCCTTTTTCAGCATATATGTAAGCTCCTTCACGATCTAAGCATAATTGGGCATGAACCTCCTCATGAAATTTATCCTACCCAAGAAGACTTGTATCTCCTTTTTGCTCCTTGGCAAAGGGACATTACTAATTGATTCAACACTTTTGGGGTCAATTTTCACTCCTCTTGAGACTATATGTCCCAATAGTTTGTCTTCTCTAAGGGAAAATTGAGACTTCTTTAGGTTCAGGGATAAATAATACTTCTTGCATTTCTCAAAAGTGTGTTGCAAATGTTGCAAGTGTTCCTCAACAGAGTTTGAGAAGATTGTTATGTAATCTAGGTGAATAAGCACAAATTTATCTTTCTTCCCAACAAATGCTATATCCATTTCCCCTTAAAAATAAGCTCCAACATTCATGAGACTAAAATTCATTCGGGGATACATGAATGTCCCCCAAGGAGTGGTGCAGGATGTCTTTTTCTGATCTTCAAGATGTTCATCAATTTGGTTGTATCCATAGAATCCATCAATCATGGACAACCTTGATGACCCCACCATCTTCTGCAAAATATAGTCCATCTTGGACAGGGGCTAATTATCCCCTGTTCATGTTTTTGAAATCCACACACAACCTGGTTTCTCCATTCTTCCTTCTGACATTGACCAGATAAGCCGCCCAATCTGAATATCTCAAGGGCATAATTATTTTATCTTAGAGCATGTTTCTGATTTCTTTCTGTATTAAGGGGAGAAGTAGGGGATTTATCTGCCTAAGCTTATGTTTGGAAGGTTTAATTTAAGACTTCAGAGGAATCTTATGTTGAATGATACTAATATCATGAGTCTTCAATTCATCATAAGAGCAAGAAAAAACATCAACATACTTTTTGAAAAGGTCAAGATATTTCTGCTTGTATCCCTTTGGGATCCCCTTGGCCAACTTAATTAGTTTGCATTGTTGTTTTGTGTCAATATTACAGTGTTTTGTACCCTCCTCACACCTTCTTGGCTGGTTTGTCCGCCACATCATTAACATCAAACAATCTTTCCAATGGAACCAACCCCTTTGAGATATGTTTTCCTTCAACTGTAAAATTTTCCGCCCGTCCATAAATTCTTCCTAAGGTGCTTGATGTTCAACTGCTTCAATTTCATCACCTTCTTGCTCTATTACAAAGTTAGAAAACTCCCAATCACCTCCATAAACCTTTTAATATGATATTCATCCTCAAACACCTGCCAATATTTTACGTTGTCAGGCACTGAGGGTTTATGCCTAACTTCCACTTCATACCTTTGCTGGGGATTTTGTGGGGGCTTGATAGTGATCACTCTTGTTGCCAAAGAACCTTCCATTATGTTTTGCTCCCTCAGTAAAAATTGAACATGAAATGCCAAAAATAAATTCTCAACTAAATCTCACACTTCATTTCTGTGAATATTTCCATCACAACAAGAATAAGAATGAAAAAATTTACCATGCTCCACCACATTAACAAAAGAAAGACTAATCCTTCAAAAAGTTGTTCGATGTTACTTCAAATCACAAAAGAGGAAAATCATTTTGTGTATATGAAGAGTAAGAATAAGAAGATTGTTACAAGTTACATTAAATTAAAAATAAAATAAAAATAAAAAACAATTTTGTTTCGTAAAATTATTTCATACTGCATGCAAAAGAAAAAAAGACCAGCCAAATCATTTTAATTACAATCTAGCTCTTGGAAACAGAAATCATCGTGGTCAATTCCTCTTCTTCTTTTTCTTCGTGATTTTACCACCTTAATTCCTCTTCCTCTTTTTCCCGAATTTGTACTATCTTCACGACTTCTTCCTTTCTTTCATTACTCTCAGGTTCTCCCAATCTTCGTTGCTCTACCACCGCCCTCCTCCAGCTGTCGGAGATCGCTTCATTTTAAGAAGGCTACCAGTAACATGAAATTTCTCAATACTAATGGAGATATTAAGATTGTTATTTATTACATTTATGTTACTATGAAGATATTGAGATTGTTATTTATTGCGTTTATGTTTCTTTCATTTTTCTGCGGAAGATTGTTATTTACTTGGTTTATTTTTCTTTCATTTTTCCGCTTTAGTTAATAATATATTTATTTATTTTTGACAAATTTTAAATTAAAAATATTCTAGTTTTTTAAGTAGAATTTTATTATGATAAAATATGTTAGGTATATAAATAAAATAGTTAGCTTTTTTTTTTAGAATTTCATTACTATAAAATATGTTGTGTATATAAATAAAATAATTGGTAAATAAGGATAAGTATCATTTCATGCTAGAGATTAAAATTCTTATTTCATTATACATTTCATGTTGTCAATTTGTGACTATTATTAAGGATATTCTAAAATATTTTGTGGAAATTAAATCTCTAACATCCATTTAATAGTTATTGATAATTAAATTAAAATTGTGAAAGATATATTCTAAAATCAACACTTACTCCTATTGGAGTAATTAACTAAATTGACTAACTTGACATAGATACATCTATTAGGATAATTAACTAAACTAAACTAACTTAAAACTTGTGACATGATTTTTTTTTATTAAATTAAAAAGGAAAACGATATAACTAGTTTTGAGATACCTTTCAACCCCTCTCACTTGAATATTACTAAAAATGTTTTGTTAATATTTCATAAAAGTTAAATCCCAACTATCCCTTAATAATTATTAATAATTAAATTCAAATTATACAAACTCTATTCTTAAATAAACCTATATATAATTACAAATATTAAAACCAAAAACCATATAACAAATAATATAAAAAAATCACTTTATTTTCACTTTATTTTAATTATTTTCGTATTATTCAAAAATATTATAAGTTTTATTGAATGAATCTAGATAAATTTTAAATAATTAATTTATTTAAATAATATTAATTTTAACTAATTAAGAATAATAACATATAGATGTACCTTCGACCTAACCTACATATATGTAAAAACCCAAGGAAAAAAAAAAAAAAAAAAAAAAATGTTTCACTCTCGAGTGAGCAAGAATATAGTTTAAAATATAATGGTTAATCACACCATATACTTCGGGTAATAGAGTATTTATCTCATTTTTAAGTAGCTGAAACAAGAACAAAGTGCGTTTAGCCCATGGCAATGTTACCACACAAATAGATTGTTTTCTCAGGCATATAGTAAGTTATATTTGTTTGCTTTGTTTTTTTTAATAGTTCTAATTTTTTAGTTTGAATGCTCATCTTCTATGTTTTTTTATTATTTTTCAATTTAGGTTATTTTATTTATTATTTTTCAATTTAGGTTATTTTAATTTTAATTTTAAAAGGTTAGGTTGTATCATTGAGATATGGTAAGTTATATTTTAGTTTGAATGATTATTTTTTATGTTTTTATTATATTTATATTATTTATAAATTTTCAATTTATTTTATTGTTGAATTGAGGCTTCTGTGATCCATAACATCTATTAAAAAGAGTTTCGGCTGAAATCACATGTCGAAAACCTTTGTCGACGCATTTCGAACCAACTAGTGTGGTTCATGGTCTGGAAAAATTGAGGAGTCAGATTATGGCTCAATTATATAGGGAAAGCAGATCACCCAAAGGGCTAGGTTGACTAGGTTGACCATCAACGGCTATCTAAAACAGCTAGATTAAAAATAATATTAATAATTTATTTTATTTTTATTTTTATTTTAAAAAGTTAGGTTGTATTACTAAGATGGATTTATATTTTTTTTTTAAGAGTTATATTATGGTGAGTATTATTGATTTATTGAGTGGAAAGATTTATTATATAAATAGTATGAGGGATATTTATATTATTTTAAAAATTTTAATTTAGGTTTATTTTAATTCTAAAAGGTTGGGTTGTATTAATAAAATGATTTTTTTAAGAGATATTATTGGTTAGTATTCATTGACAGTGGAGAGGTTCATTTTACAATCGAGTATGACTGGATGTGTAATTCTGTCCATGCTCCTTTTTAAAATTAAAATAAATTATTCTTTAAATTTAAAAATAGTATAAGCTATAATCAAAATAAAAATACAAATATACGTATTTCGTTAGTTTTACTTAAAACTATTATAAAGTGCAGTCACACTATCACTGTGCATGCCAATTGTTGATATTACAATTGAATACAAAATAGATATGGTAAAAATATTTCACTCACACTTATAAATAAAATATTTCCTTGTCAATAGGCTATAAGATAATTTTATATCATTTTTTAAAATTCTTTCAAATAATTAAAATAAAAGACAAATAAGGTTGATACTATTTATATGCGATTTTTATTTTCATATTTCAATTGGATACACAAATAAACCATTTTAATATCAATGTTAACTAGTTTATTTTAATATCAATTTTAGGAAAAACATAAACACATATATATGAATAAAAATAAAATATTTCAATGTACAAAGAGAAGTAATTGAAAGAAAAAGATCCAATTCCTTTCTTATAACACTAACAAAAGGGAGATGTGTAATTCATTGAATTTTTAATATAAAATTAATATGTCGCATTTAAAAAATATTAAATTAAAAGATTCAATGTGCATCATAAGAAAAAATATATATATGTAAAATTAAATAATATTAAAATGTATTTAAAAATATATTAATAAAAAAAATATCGAACAATGCAATATATAAATAAAATATCTCAATATTCATGTTAACTAAATTATTTCAATGTCAACGATTTACATATTATATACTATTGAAAATAATAATCATAATAATAATAATAATAATAAAATGACTATTTACCATATAAAATAATTGAAATTTTAATTTATTATTGTTATAGCATTTCAATTATCATTATTTTACATTTTGATCCTTTTATTATGAATTAATTTTGAATGAAGCAAATATTTGTTGGAATTGCATGTTTAAGCTATTTTATTCCATGTATGCAAAAGATTTTCAAGGGGTTGAATCCATTTATGCATTATATATATATATATATATATATATATATATATATAAAGTTGATGGCAAAAATAGTAGAGAAGAGTGTCAAGCTTAATGAACCAAGATCAAGATGAGAGTAGAGGAGGGAGTTACAAAAATAGTAGAGAAGAGTGTTCAAGCTTAATGAACCAAGATCAAGATCAGCGTAGAGGAGGGAGTTACAACAAAGAGAAGAGTTGGGAGAAAAGGAATAAATCCCAACCAAGTGAAAAGTGTGAAGAGATGCGAGATACAATGATATCATAAGTGGAAGAACCTTAAACCAAGATCAAGATGAGCGTAGAGGAGGGAGTTACAACAAAGAGGAGTTGGGAGAAAAGGAATAAATCCCAACCAAGTGCAAAGTGTGAAGAGATGTGAGATACAATTATTTCATAAGTGGAAGAACCTTAACAGATAATTGGTCATTTGAGTTGTAGCATGTGGCAACAAAAGTTAGGGAACTGTGGCAAAAGACCTGCATCAGAGAGGCTACATAAAGAAAGTGATATTTTGGTTGAGGTTGGAAAGGAGAGGAGGACACGAGAAGTCCCCAAAGAGGAGTCAAAGAGAGCAATAAATTTTTTGAAGAGGTGAGAAGAATGCCAAATAAAATGGCATGGAGAGAAGAATGGGTCGAGGGGAATTTGAGCTAGAAATGGTTGATTTAAAAGAAAGAGTCAACATAATGCTACAATTGCTAGAAGAGAGGGTAGAAGACTACATAGAAGGTTAGGTGTTAAGAAAGAAGAAGGTGGAATGGCCTCTGTTGCAAAAGAGGTTGAAGCATAGCTTAAGTGCTTCATTAGAGGAGAATGAACTCAGGAGAACTGAGCGTGAAGGAGAGGTTGTTCACTTTTGTTAACTGGAACAAGGATCAATCCTAAGAGAGGAAGATGACAGTGATGAGATGATGATGTGCTTATCTCAACACAAGGAAAGGATGTCAATGAAATTAGATGAGGAGAAAGAATTTAATGCATTAAAATCTAATTGTTTGTATGAGTTTTTATTCGTAGGTACCAAATACTATGAAGTTGAACAAGAGAAAGAATTTATGGAAGATGCAGAAAGTTAGGAGGAGCAAAGTTATGTTGGTCAAGAACAACACGAGGCAACGAATTTAGAAGATGAACAATCTCAAGGAACTGCCACAAAAGATAAATATCTAGAAATGTCTCGTGAAGACGGTGTGGAAGAAGTCCATGAAGGAGTTCGGGCTCAAACTCTGCATGTTTGTGAGAGGAGGAGTAAACTCAAAGGTATAATTGATTGGTTGTGTCTTCTCTTATTGAATTTTTATTGGATTACTTTTGAAGATATTTTGACATGGATTGGAGACCAATGGAAATTGGGAAGAGAGAGGAAACCACATGTTTTGTATATTCGTGGAGCAAATAAGTGTGAAGATGGTGGAAGTAGGGCTGATAAGAAGAATTCATCTATTTTGGCTAGTCTAAGCGAGGCCAAAAGAAATCAAGAGTGAGGAAACAACCAAGAACCAAGAACCTGTCATTAAGGAGGAGGAGACATCATTGTCGCATGCAATCAACAAAATGCAAAGGTTGATTTATGAGGATAATTATGAAGAATGGTATATAGGAGTGCCTCAAGGAGGATAAATTAATGGTGCATTATGTTAGTGTCAGTATTTGCATACTGCCATTAGTGATAAAAAATCCTCTTTTCATATCATATTAGGGTCCCATTCTAAATCTTTTGTCATTCCACTAGGTCGTCATGCAAAAATTTGGTCATTGAAGGTTGAATTAGGGTTTCCTTTACTCCTTTTAGAAATTTACCCCTTGATGGCTCATTTCAACCTTGCTGAGTATCCAATGTCCATAAAGTTAATGACATCATGTCATCACATTAGTCATGTAATCTTGAAATAAAGTCCTTCAAGGTCTCATTAGGTCTTTTAGGGTTTTTCAAGGTTTCATTAGGTCATTAGGGTTTCCAAGGTTCCAATAAAATTCAATTCCATTCCCAAAATCATCCCAAAGCAAAAGTCAAAAACCAATATTGCCAAAGCATCATCCACCTATCAAGAGCAAAAAAGTCAAAAAGCATTAAATTGAAAATTTGAAAATGACAAGAAACATTAGAAAGTGGGTGTGCAACTCATAAATTATATTTCATCCAAGTATAAAGGCTCTCAAACAAGCCCCAAGGGTTAGCCCAACCGGTCAATACGGGGCCTCGCCAAATGGGAGGTCATAGGATCAATTCCCGAAAGCTCTTGGGGTCAGGTCTTGCAGTAGGCTGTGGGGAGTCAAGCCTAGATTTTTCCAGTGGACGTAGCGCCACCCGTTGACGAAGGTGTCCGTGAACCACGCCCAAAAGAAAAGGCTCTCAAACACACCCATGAAGCTTCATTTGCACTATAGCACTCTCAAAACTCCTCAACAAAAGAAATTTGTCGATTTTAAGGTGAAATTGGGCAAAACAGAGCAAGAGGGCACGTTTAACAGGGTCGTTGTGCGTTTAGTCGAATCGTTGTGCGTTTGATTGGGTCATTTCACATTTGCCAGAGATCCCAATGTTATTTACAACGAAGCTGCACTCTTGTAGAGTTCGTTGCGCGTTTGACTAGGTTGTTGCGCCTTTGCCCAGGCCACTGCGAGTTCACCTGGAAGGAGCCCAAACATGCTAAAAACCCTCCATCGCCACCAAGTTTTCAAGTTGATCATTATATACTTTATCAAATTAGGTTGGTGGAAAATTTACTCATTCCTTCCCTCCATTATTCACCTGCATAGGGTTTAAGTTGTTTGTTGTTATTCCTAAGATTAAACCCTAGTAATACATTCCCAACATTTCAAATCACATTTCCTAGCTTTAATTATAATTCCCCCCACTTAAAAACTATCCTCTATCACCTCCCTCATTCCACACATCCCCATCTCCTCCTCATCATCACTCCTCACATCATTCCACATTTCCCATACCCACAGTCCATTCTACCATTTCCCTAGGGTTTTGATAGCAACAAATCATGGCAGAAGAAGAACACAGAAGTAAAAGTGAGGAAGAAAAACAACAAAGGAGGAAATATAAAAAAGGAGGGAGAATCATCAGATATGAGCCAACCAACACTAGAGAGCTCATGGCATCTCCCATCACTGTCACAAGATTCAAACATATGGGTTGTTTTGAGTTTTTTGAAAAGGTGGAAAGAATCCAGCATCATTCTAAATTGAGCAGACAATTCATCATCAACCTCCATGATAACCAAGCAACCACTGCCGATGTCACCTTTACTATATCTTTTGCTATCACATCAGTTGTTATTGGGATCCCAAATGTTGGGGGAAAATGGTTTAAACAAGAAGAAATGGATTATTGCTACTATGAGCCATATCTTAAATCCAACCACAAGAACGAAAGGAGGATTTTCCCTTTCTCTTACCTCCTAGATAGACATGTTCCTATGATGAGAATCATCATGAAGTAATTCACATGTGAGGGAAGGTTTTCTAGGCTCTATTCCTATCATATTCGGTTACTCATGCATTTTATAAGAGTTAGAATGCTCAATTTGCCCTACTATCTTTACCGGGATATAAACAAGATGTCATATGTTGCCTGAAGGAAAGATCATGATCATAAAATGCATATCATATTTCACCATTCTCTCATCAAGATGATATTCCTACACCGCCTTGATTAGCTTAACATTGCATGGGACACTTTCATATCCAATGAGATTTTCACAGTCCCACCTATTCAGCATGGCCAAGAGGCCCCTTCATCCTCTCATCCATCCACCTCCATTCCTCCACCTCAGTCCATACATCATTCATCTTCATCTGATGAGTGAGCCACACCATCACCTCCATCATCACCATTTCATCAACCTATTCATTCACATGGCAAAGATGAAGGCACTAGGCAAGAACATATTGAGCATGGTGAGAGCAGCAAGCCTAAAAGGGTTGGTTTAGGTACCATGGCACATACCTATCAGAGAGGGCATATGCAAGTGTTTTCCCCACTAATTGTGGGAGGGGCCTTTCCTTCTTCATCGACAAAGCAAGTACAAAAGGGTAAGGAAAAAGTTGTAGAGGCAGAGATCCAATAGTAGGAGGAAGACCTCATGATATAGAGCATGATTTTCAATTAGTTGACTCAGATGGCATGATGACAGTAAAATCACAACTATTATCATCAAGGAGAATAATTCACTCATAGGTGAGCTTGAGGTTAACTTGCAAAGGGCCAAATGGATCATTTCCTACTATAATCAGGAAAACAGGCAGTTTGAGG
Source organism: Pinus tabuliformis (assembly GCA_031772625.1). NCBI lineage: Eukaryota > Viridiplantae > Streptophyta > Pinopsida > Pinales > Pinaceae > Pinus > Pinus tabuliformis. The sequence goes on from CM062813.1 coordinate 974,253,464, forward strand.
TCAAACATGAGCTCATGGAGATTCAACTCAGAAAGGAAAAGAGAGAGGTTGAAAAGGCTAAGGCCTTACTTGATGAGGCATATGGGCAGTATGGTGAGCAACTTGATGAATAGGTGCCAAGAAGAAGGCCAAGGACTAGAGGCCTAAAGAGAGCTTTGGAGCAAGAAAGGAAAAGGGAGGAAGAACTAGCCAATGAGCTCACCTTGAATGAGAAATTTGCCAAGATGGTAAATGAAAACCAAGAATATTGGCTTGAGAAGGTAAATGGTCATTTGGAGAACCTCCTAGACAAGGCCAAAAAGGACAATGATATTCAAAGAAGGATGGCGAAGCACTATGCCATGAGAGACAAAATTGCAAGGGCCAAGCTCAAAAGAGCTCATGCAAAAATTGAGGCCTTGACCAAGCAAGAGGAGAATAAGAGGTTGGATATCCTTTCCGAGGCGTCACTCCATGCCTCAAACATATATCCAACTGTCAGCCCACCAATTTTGGCCATTTTTGAATAATTTTAGCAAGATATTTTTACTGTGTTTTTTGAGAAATTTTGGCATAGTCAACATGGTCAAACGCGCAGCACCTTGGATGCTGCGCTCTCTTTTCGAGCATCCAATGAGAAAATGGTTAGAATTTTTGGATTCAAAATGATGAGGACATGCACCCCTGTACGTTTTTTAAGCATTTGGAGTAAACTAGTCAGCCAAGAGGGTCAAAAACTACCAAACAATCACCTTTTTTCCTTTTTTCTAGCTTGGTCGCTGCACATTTGAGTAGTCTTGGAAGATTGGAATTTCGGAGGGGAAAATCAAGCCCATTTTGAAAAACAAGGGCAATTTTGGAAACTAGACAGGATAAGATTTACAATGAGCTATCCCAAGATATATTTTGACATCAAGAAGGCAGTCAAAAGTTAGATGAAGAGGTCATTGCACGTTTGACATTGGCCCTGTGCGTTTGACTAGGTTGCTGCCCGTTTGACAGTCTTTTGCTATTTTCACTGTTTCACTCCAAGTTGACTTTTACCTATGGGAAATTCAAGTTTTACTCATTTAATTGATCTAATTGATGTAATTATTATGTTTTTACTTTTATCTAGGGTAGATATATCAGTTAAATGGCCTATGTGGCATGTAATGAATCAGTGTGCTAGAGTAAGGGATGAGTCATTTTGACCACCCTACACTCTAGCTATCAATTCAACCTTTATTGCAACTACTCCTCCTCTCATGGATTCGACCCCTGAGCCTAGATGAGTTGGTTTTAGGCCTATATTATGTATTTTCTTAGTCATTTTATAGGTTGGAATCAGATGGATGTTTGGCTATTGATCAGAGACACTAGTGTATCAGTGTTTCGCAGAATTTAATGAATGAGTTGCAACTATTTTGGTGGAATACCTATGGTATGGAATTTTGACATAGTTTCTTCTTATGTTTCATATGTTTGAATGTTTTGTACTCCCATGTTTCAGTTCACTTCTATGATATGTTGATTTTCAAGTTTATGAGCATAATACATCTTACATGCTCTGTTTTGGGGAAATCTTCATAATTTGTCCAGTTTCTTCAGTTTAGAAAGAATACATGCTTGTCTTTCTCTTTCTAGCACCTCACCAGTCTTATCCATCTCACTTTAGAACCTTAAAGTGTTTGAGTTCCTACCTACCTTGCTCCATCAGATGTCTGCAATCATACCCTTATTTTCCCTAACCTAGTCTCTTTGACCTAATCCTCTTCCAAACAACCTAATCATATCAAATCAAACAACCCTCTACACTTTACATCTAGCCTAAAACCCAAAACTATCCAGCCCTCCTATCTGTAATCCTCTGGAGAGAGACCTCTCCGTCTTGGAAGGGCTAGCTATCAAGTCAAAAGAATGGTTTGTGGTTACCTCAGCCAAACTCTTTCTCAGTCTTGGAGATCCGAAGGAGTGATAACATACTGGCACCATTGCTGAGGATGAAAGCTCTATCTTCCTTGGGAAAGAATGACAATGATTTATATCTAATTGTTGATGGTGAACAACGGTCTGACACATAGGAAGGTTGTACCATTCACCTGGCGACTCCATTAACTAAAAGATCCGGAAAATTAGTACTTCATGGAGGCTCCACTTTTCAAGAACCAGTAGTTTGAAAACCTTCTTGGTAACGTCATTATTGTCAAGATGACTTCTACTGCAAGAAGAAATCCTAGGTATGCTCCTATGGATCGATCTCAGATCCCTAGATTTCCAAATACTACGCCTCATGTTGTCTAGTTTACAAATCTTCCTATATTTAAAAATGTACAAGAAGATGATGCTAGTTTGCATTTAGTAAGGTTTCATTTAAATGTATGTAGACTAAGAGTTGAGTTTCTTGAGGACTGTCTCTTGAAGTTGTTTATGGCTATCCTTGAAGATAAAGCTAGGGCATGGTATGAAGGGTTACCAGAAGGAATCTTATGTTCTCTAAAGTATTTCCATAATGTGTTCTCCAACCGTTATGTGAAGTCTTTTATTTCTTTACAAAGCTGTTGTGATTATAGTGAAGGTTTCATTGCATATCTTGAAAGTGATGATATCGAATGTATGGATGATGAAGAAATCATTGAAGCCTTCTTTGATTTTTCCCTTCAACAACAGTCTGAAGAAGCTAGTCACCTTGATACACAAGATCATAGTCAGCATACAGTAGCTTCCTCTTTGCTTGTAAATGAAGGAATTTTGCATCTTGATAGTCAAAAGGAATCACATGAAATGAATGAGAAGTTAGATGAAAATTTATATACTCCTTTGCTTGAAATTAATGAAGATATTCAACATTCTTGTCAAATTTTAGGAGGGAAAGAAGACAATTGTTGTTTTGTCCAAAGAAAACAAAGAGTACTTCCTCCTTCGACTGAAGAAGAAATAAATCATATTCTTAATTTGCAAAATCCATATTCCATCCATTAAGAATGATGATGTTATTGTACAGTCTTTCCAGTTTCCAAGTGGCTATGAAGAGGAGAACAGTGATAAAGAAGAAGTTGGTTTAGAGCCCCTTGCATATACAAATCTTCCTCTAGGTTCAGAAAATAAAAGGTCTGTTGATGAAAAGGAGTTTGCCCCAGATCCTATAGATATGGACACTTATGCTATTGAAAATATTATGGAGGATCCTTTTGCTAATTTGTTACAACCATATGGAAATAATGCTTATTCTTCTCCTTTTATTGATTCAAAAATGGTAATGATTCATAATTTTCAAGATCCCTTGGACAGTCGTTTGCAAGCATTGGAGAAGATGAATGTTGTTTTTTTTATTAGCATAAATCTTGGTTTCAATTTTCATTGTGAGTTTCCTACATATACATCATTCTACCTGCTTGAGGTAAGTGAGAGCAGAATTTCAGTAAGTAACCATCTACTGGATTGGTTACACTGGAAGGATAATTTCACCCAATCAACAATGGTGGAAGAAGGGAAAAAAGAGGAGGAACATGTCAATGTGTTGTCTCTGGCTCATGACGAGGAAACAATTCAATTGACAGTGGTTTTGATATTTCTATTGATCATCAAGATATGTCCTTTGCACATGATTTTCAAGATCATTTTACTAGTTGGTTGCAGTCATTAGATCATGATGGTTATCTTGTTTGAAATCATAGTTTTCATATTCATTTGTATGTTGAGTTGCCAACTTCAAGGTTTTTGTAGATAGTGTAAATAGAGGACAATCACATATCAAGTTGCTTAATTGGCTTCATTGGCATTTTTCCTTTACCTAGTTTAGCAGTCATTTTCAACAGTTAGAATACAGTAGGGTGTGGATTTCGTTTCAGCAGCAACTTTCTTTCAAGTTCAATTTTTAGCCAGTGACAACAAAATTCATCAAGGTTTGAAGCCCGAGGAGAAGGCCCTAAGGCTTTGATGATCTTATAGTTTGGATTGAAGTTTTCAGTGATCAGTTTGGTTCTTAGTTTTTAACCATATTGGCCCACATGGTTAGGCACTTGGGCTATAGTGTTCTTGACACCTCCAATGAGCTTCCATCTAGAATAAGGCCGATGTTAGTGTTAGTGTTTGCCTACTGCCATCAATGATAAAAAAAAAATCCTCTTTTCATATCACATTAGGGTCCCATTCTGAATTTTTTATCATTCCACTAGGTTGTCATTCAAAAATTTGGTCACTGAAGGTTGAATTAGCGTTTCCTTTACTCCTTTTAGAAATTTACCCCTTGCTGGCTCTTTTCAACCTTGCTGAGTATCCATTGTCCATAAAGTTAATGACATCATGCCATAACATCAGTCATGTCATCTTGAAATTTAGTCCTTTAAGGTCTCATTAGGTCTTTTAGGGTTTTTCAAGGTTTCATTAGGTCATTAGGGTTTCCAAGGTTCCAATAAAACTCAAGTCCATTCCCAAAAGCATCCCAAAGCAAAAGTCAAAAATCAAGATTGCCAAAGCATCATCCACCTGTCAAGAGCAAAAAAGTAAAAAAGCATTAAATTGAAAATTTGAAAATGACAAGAAACATTAGAAAGTGGGTGTGAAACTCATAAATTATATTTCATCCAAGTATAAAGGCTCTCAAACACACCAATGAAGCTTCATTTGCACTTTAGCACTCTTAGAACTCCTCAGCAAAAGAAATTTATCGATTTTAAGGTGAAATTGGGCAAAACAGAGCAAGAGGGCACGTTTAGCAGGGTCGTTGCGTGTTTAGCTGAGTCGCTGCACATTTGACTGGGTCGTTGCACGTTTGTAAAAGATCCCAGTGTTATTTACAATGGTGTTGCACTCCTGTAGAGGTCGCTGCGCATTTGACCAAGTTGTTGCGCCTTTCCCCTGGCCACTGCACGTTCGCCTGGAAGGATCCAAAACATGCTAAAAACCCTCCATCACCACCAAGTTTCCAAGTTGGTCATTATATATTTCAGAAAATCAGGATGGTGGCAAATTTACTCACTCCTTCACTCCATTATTTACCTACATAGGGTTTAAGTTGTTCGTTGTTATTCCTAAGATTAAACCCTAGTAATACATTCCCACCATTTCAAATCACATTTCCTAGATTTCATTACAATTCCCCCTCACTTAACAACTATCCTATGTCACCTCCCTCATTCCACACATCCCCATCTCCTCCTCATCATCTCTCCTCACATCATTCCACATTTCCCATACCCACGGTCCATTCTATCATTTCCCTAGGGTTTTGACAACAACAAATCATGGCAGAAGAAGAACACAGAAGTTAGAGTGAGGAAGAAAAACAAAAGAGGAGGAAATATAAAAAAGGAGGGAGAATCATCAGATATGAGCCAACCAACACTAGAAAGCTCATGGCATCTCCCATCACTATCATAAGCTTCAAACGTATGGGATGTTTTGAGTTTTCTGAGAAGGTGGAAAGAATCCAACATCATTCTAAATTGAAAAGACAATTCATCATCAACCTCCATGACGACCAAGCAACCGTTGTCGGTGTCACCTTTACTATATCTTTTTCTATCATATCAACTGCTATTGGGATCCCAAATGTTGGGGAAAAATGGTTTAAACAGACAGAGTTGGATTATTGCTACTATGAGCCATATCTTAAACCCAGCCACAAGAATGAAAGAAGGAGGATTTTCCCTTTCTCTTACCTCCTAGACAGACATGTTCCTATGATAAGAATCATCATGAAGTACTTCACATGTGAGGGCAGGTTTTCTAGGCTCTATTCCTATCATATTCGGTTACTCATGCATTTTACAAGAGTCAGAATTCTCAATCTGACCTACTATCTTTACCTGGATATCGACAAGATGTCATACATTTCCAGAAGGAAAGATCATGATCATCAAATGCATAACATATTTCACCATTCTCTCATCAAGATGATAGTCCTACGCTTCCTTGATTAGCTTAACATTGCATGGGACAATTTCATATCCAATGACATTTTCACAGTCCCACCTTCATCCTCTCATCCATCCACCTCCATTCCTCCACCTCAGTCCATACATCATTCATCTTCATCTGATGAGTTAGCCACACCATCACCTCCATCATCACCATTTCATGAGCCTATTCATTCACCTGGCAGAGATGAAGGCATTGGGCAAGAGCATATTGAGCATGGTGAGAGCAGCAAGCCCAAAAGGGTTGGTTTAGGTACCTTGGCACATACCTATCAGAGAGGACATAGGAAAGTTTTTTCCCCACTAATTGTGGGAGGGGCCTTGCCTTCTTCATCGACAAAGCAGGTACAAAAGGGTAAGGAAAAAGTTGTAGAGGCAAAGATCTAGCAGCAGGAGGAAGACCTCCATGAGATAGAGCATGATTTTCAGTTAGTTGACTCAAATGAGCATGATGACAGTAAAAGCACAACTATTGTCATCAAGGAGAAGAATTCACTCATAGGTGAGCTTGAGGTCAACTTGCAAAGGGCCAAATGGATCATTTCCTACTATAAGCAGGAAAATAGGCAGTTTGAGGTCAAACATGAGCTCATAGAGATTCAACTCAGAAAGGAAAAGAGAGATGCTGAAAGGGCTAATGCCTTACTTGATGAGGCATATGGGAAGTATGGTGAGAAACTTGATGAACAGGTGCCAAGAAGAAGGCTAAGGACTAGAGGCCTAAAGAGAGTGTTGGAGCACGAAAGGAAAAGGGAGGAAGAACTAGCCAATGAGCTCACCTTGAATGAGCAATTTTCCAAGATGGTAAATCAAAACTGAGAATATTGGCTTGAGAAGGTAAATGGTCATTTGGAGAACCTCCTAGATAAGGCTAAAAAGGACAATGGTATTCAAAGAAGGATGTCGAAGCACTATGCCATGAGAGACAAAATTGCAAGGGCCAAGCTCAAAAGAGCTCATGCAAAAATAAAGGCCTTGACCAACCAAGAGGAGAAAAATGGGCTGGATATCCTTGTAAAGGCATCACTCCATGCCTCAAACATATAGCCAGCTATCACCCCACCAATTTTGGCCATTTTTGAACAATTTTGGCAAGATATGTTTTTCTCTATTTTTTGAGAAATTTTGGCACAACCATCATGGCCAAATGCGCAACACCTTGGGCGTTGCGCGCTTTTTTGGAGCATCCAATGAGCAAATGGTCAGAATTTTTGGATTCAGAATGATGAGGACATGCACCATGTACTTTTTCTGAGCATTTGGAGCTAAAATGGTAAGCCAAAAGGGTCCAAAAATACCAAAAAATCACATTTCTGCTTCTTTTCTAGCCTAGTCACTGCGCATTTGAGTAGTCTTTGGAGATTGCAATTTTGGAGGGGAAAATCAAGCCCATTTTCAAAACCAAGGGAATTTTTGGAAACTAGGTAGGATAATCTTTCCAATGAGCTCTCCTGGGATAGATTTGGACATTAGGAAGGCAGTCAAAAGTCAGCTTAAAGAGGTCGTTGCACGTTTGACATTGGCTCTATGCATTTGACTAGGTCACTATGCGTTTGACAGTCTTCTGCTATTTTCACTATTTCCCTCCAAGTTGAATTTTACCTATGGGAAATTCAAGTTTCACTCATGTAATTGATCTAGATGATGTAATTATTATGTTTTTACTTTTATCTAGGGTAGATACATCAGTTAAATGGCCTATGTGGCATGTAATGAATCAGTTTTCTAGAGTGAGGGATGAGTCACTTTGACCACCCTACACTCTAGCTACCAGTTCAACTTTTCTTACAACAGCTCCTCCTCTCATGGATTCGACCCCTGAGCCTATGATGAGGTTTTTTTAGGCCTATATTATGTATTTTCTTAGTCATTTTATAGGTTGGAATCAATTGGAAGTTTGGCTATTTATCAGAGACACTAGTGTAATTAGTATTTGGCAGAATTTAATGAATGAGTTGCAGCTATTTTGATAGAATACCTATGGTATGGAATTTTGACATAGTTTCTTCTTATGTTTCATATGTTTGAATGTTTTGTACTCCCATGTTTCAGTTCACTTCTATGATATGTTGATTTTCAAGTTGATGAGAAGAATACATCTTACATGCTCTTTTTTGGGGAAATCTTCATAATTTGTCTAGTTTCTTCAGTTTATAAAGAACACATGCTTGTCTTGCTCTTTCTAGCACCTCACTGGTCTTATCCATCTCACTTCAGAATCTTAAAGTGTTTGAGTGCCTACCTACTGTTATCACTCTAAAATTTCCCTAGGGTTGTCATCTTGTGTTTAAATAAATAATAGAGGTAACCACAAATCTACTTTTAAGATCAAGATCTAGCCTTCCTATTGCTTAGAGAGGGCTCTCTCTTAATGACTTAACTTGGTTGGAATAATTGATTTTAGGCTAGTAATTTAAGCTTGGTTGGGTTTTGATTTGATTGGGTGGTGGAACCGCTGATTTAGATGGATAGATGAATGTCTCTTTATCATTGGGACATGGAGTCCAAATGTCAAGAAAACGGGACTGAATCAAGTTTTAAAGATAATGTTCACAGGGCATGATAGCTGAGTAAATTCATATCTTTTATGTTGGATGGTGAAGTGGTTTTTCAATCAGGGTCAAGGAGCAATTAAGGATTCCTCAAATTAGATAATGAGGGAAATGAAAGAGGTTAATCGAAACTAGGGAGCAATGAAGAATTCCCTACTCTTTCATCTTTAAACTCTGTCTTGGACTCATGCATAAAAGGGCTCAATTTAAACTTGAGTCTCAGTTTGTTTATGACACCTAAAAGATCACACTGCCATTTGAAACTATCACTGAACTTCATTTCTTGTAAACATTTTTCTACTTCTTCTCCAGCTTCCCTATTATTGCAGATAAAAGAACCAAGTTGGTTTTTTATTTTAAACTGTGTTTTCTTCCTAGCTGATATAAATTTCACATCATCTGAATTTATGATCTCCCTGATATACTCTAATGCAAATATCCTCATGGGGAGATATTTGGGCAGCTTATATGGAGTGAGTTGACATCCATACACCCTTACTTCAATGTGGTTCTGGTATAAATACCAGTCCCCTATTCCACTGTGTTTGGACAACTATAAGACTTTCTTTATCTCATCACTGACCCTGGTTTGATTGCTATTGCTTAGCATGTTAACCACTGGGTGAACAAATGAATCAATGAACTCCTTGTAACTGAAAACTGTGGATTTTGGATTTGGGGTGTCGAAAAGATAATAGATCTAGGATGGCCCTTAGTGTCCAGTTTTTGGATGTTAACTGTAAACCTTTCTGACTGGAAGTATAGAAACATATGGAACAATACTGAAGAATATTTGAATACTCTTTCATCTGGAAATCTGATAAATTGACCATGGATTATGTCTGCTAAGAACTGGGCAAAATTGAAAATTGTAGCTGGAGGCTTTCTTGGGCAAAAAATAGAAAGGAAACCAAGTATAGGCTCATCTATGGATTCTGTCTGCTAAGAACTAGGCAAAATTGAAAACTGTAGTTGAAGGCTTTCCTAGGGAAAAAATAGAAAGGAAACCAAGTATAGGCTCATCTACATGTTCATCAGTGGTATATCCTAGAGTACAAGACAACATGGTTACAATCTGTCTGGCCCTCTCATAGAAAATGGTGGCAGAGTATGGAGGATTGTATGTAGGAATATGAGCCTCTTCTAGGATGAAAGTCTGAAAATTTTGATATCTCTTGGGAAGGTCCAGCTTTAAGTACATATCAAGTAAGTTTTCAATAGAAAATGGGGTTTCATTAGGCTTTGGCTGGGTCTGCAACATTTCAATTATTGACTCTACAGTGATTGTGAATAAAATCTACTGGTTATGAGAGACTATGGCTCTTTGACTTGGGATATAGCAAAGTTGGCATAGGTGGATGATTTCAGGGAACTAGTATACCTGTGGGAACAAGTATTTAGGTAAATTAGAATCCCATAACTGAATATCATCATTCTGGTTGAGGAATTTGTCTTTACCCTAGCAGTGAGTTTCAATAGATGGCTAGGGGACGTTGTATCTTTGATATGGAAATCTCTGTCGGCCAATGGGTGGTGGTCAATATTCAGGTGAGGAGTTTGCAGGGGTTTTTCATTCAAAATGCTTTGGGAAGCCATAGATTTGTTTATTTTATTGAATTAATCACTATTTGGCTTAAGGAGTAGGCTTAGGACGTTTGGAGAGATGAATACAGTCTGCAAAAAAGGGTTTGGGTGCAACAATGGCTTGATTTAGGTTGGTCAGGCTTTTAATTGGTTAACTTGATTAACTCATTAAAAATGTTGTGCAAAGCTTAAGTATAGGCCTTCTAGTACTTCCGGAATACCTGGAAAACAAAGATTTGGTATGTAGACAAGTTCTCTAAGGGCAACGGAGGCTTTTTGAGGCTTCAATGGTCTTTATGCTGCTTCAAATCAGAGTTTGAAACGTCTTCTCGTCGTAAATGGGTTAAAACAGTTGAGCAGAGTTTCTGGGCTTTATAATTGGTTGGCAGAGGTTCTTTGCAACACAATAACAATGAAAAGAATAGAAATGGTAGCTTTTTGGTTTTTAACTAACAGTGGTTAACCTTTGGGCACGGGGTTAATGTTTGAATAGTAGGCGGTTTCATCTTATGTGGGGAGGCGGTATTATGGTTCATCACACCACTTTTGAGTGGTAGGGTGGTATTTTTTCAGAGGATGCGATATAACATGGGGTTGCCACGTAGCAAAAAGGCAAGCGGGGAAAACTGCAAATCTCGCTTGCTTTTGAGATATTAAAGATCGGATTTCGGAGCGCGCGATATGGGATGTGAGCCGTTTGGATCCAAAGGTGGGTGATCGGAGGGTTATCGCGTGGCAGAGTTGCGAGGGATGAGTCGGGGTGTGGGGTTGGGTTTAATTAAAATGTAACAGGAAGCAATATATGCGATAAGTATTTAAAATAGAAGTGGGGACCATGGGTTATACGACAAAGGGTTATAACCCATATGCAAAGGTTTTTAGGGATCGAGGATATAATGTAGTGGGATGGTGAAATATATAAAGTGGGAATAAATGTATAAAGACTATAGGTTAGAATAATATAAAGGGTTTGGGGAATATGAGAGCGAGAGTTTAGAAAAACATTTGGGATGAGTTAAAAGGGTATCGGGGAGGGTTTTTCAACGGGGTCTGATACGTTTTAACTTTTTAAAACTTAGGATAAGGGGGTTTTAGTGGGTTTACAAGGGAAAATGAGATGAAATAAGGGAAAAGGTAAAATGAATGGGAAGGGATATTTTTACAAGGGGAAATGAAGAGGGAATGGTCCTTCGGAATCAAGAAGAGGAAAAATATTAGGGAATGAAAAGTAATGGAGTAATGAAGGGAAATTAATAATTTAGACATATAAGGGGTTTAGAAAAATGAGAGGAAATTGGTGAATGAGCTTTAGTATTCAACCTAAAAATATATATAATTTTTAGGGTAAATACCCAAAGTAATATACAACTTATGTCCTCTTTCTTTGATAATTCCTCCTGCACATGAAACACAAGATAAGCATGATGAAGGTGCATTTGAGCTAGCAACCTTATGCATTTCAAAACCCCTTTTATCTACCCTTTATTTACCCTATCATTTTCACTTCATTTATTGGGTGCATTTCAGTTTGTTGACCATTTATTTCTTTTTATTTGATAAGCAAAATATCTAATTCTACTCTTATAACTTCCAATGGTTCAGATTAAACTAATAAGCTCATTATTATTCTCTACCTAACTACTGAGGGGGGGATGTCAGCAATAGGTACATCAACCAGAAATCGATCCATAGGAGAGGTAAGTGGGATAGGCATGGGCCGTCCCTGAAAACGCTGGCTTCCACAGTTCTGTTTCCACCGGACAGTAATGTTCCCAATAGAGGTTGGACTAATGTGGGGAGATGAGGTGCCAAATGGCTTATGGATAGTGAGCGTACACAAGTCCAGTGTTTTTCTTTGTAATAAAAAATCCAGGTCACTTCCAACAGAGTTTGTCGGAGAGTCCAATGGCGAGTTACGCAGAGTGACGCTATTTCTAGGTGCCTTGACCTGATTAGGAAAAGGAGAGGGTGACAGAGATGGAACGTATATAATATGGGAAATGGAGGGAACATTGTGAAACAGAAATGGTGTCGAAAAAGGAGCCAAGATTTCCTGACAAGGGTGAATAGATCTTGGTGAGGGTTTTCAGATATGTTTAACAGGACTTATAGGGGTTAGGAAAACAGACTTCACAAAGGATATAGGAGATGATGGTACCGTGATGGGTGAGAAATCATTTATCAAGGAGCCAAATGCATGAGGACAGAAAGAATGAGAGCCATGGAGAATACCTGAATGATGCCGAGATGTAAAACCATGTTGATTGCTCATCCTAGGATGACCTCTGCCAGATTGCAACTTCAACGATGCACCAAAACAATTCCATCCTTTCATACGGCCACCCGACCAATGTGGACATTGGGCCAACAGATGCCCAATATGATGACAGTATGAGCATCTGAAGGGAACACCCCAGAGTCTCTGAGATAATTGAGTCTCCCCCCCCAGTGAAGTTCAATATGGTCCTAAAAACCCCCCTGATAATCCTTCTCAATCAGGATCTAAGCTACATGTTTGTCAGGTGCCCACAAACGGCGTGGATCAACATAAACAAACTTGTCGATGGCATTACCAATATCCATAAGAACTTGTTTTGTCCAAAGCTTAATTGGTAATTCATGCAATTTCACCCAGATAAGCTTGTTCTGTGGTGTGTTGTTAAGTGGATTGTATCCAATGTACCAGATATGTAGCACTAGGAAACTCTTGCCATTAATCCATGGAACAACTTTGATTTTTGCCAAATACCCCTGACTGAGAAAGTGAAAGCTATACCAACCCCTCAACAGGCTCACAATAGTCAGCATATATCCCAGCATAAATTTGCATTTCCTCTCCACCCAAATTCTCATCTCAAAATCACTTAATTCCGTGAAATACCACCAGCCGACAAGAGCACACTTCTGTAAACTAGAAATACGATCAATCAAAATAGCATTGTCCAAAGCCAGAGCAAGAGGCCGGGTGGTTGTCTTGATGGAGTGTTGTCGATGCTTGGATCGACAATCATAAACTGCACGCTCGCCACCCTGTAGATTAAGGGACATGTGACCACCATCTGGCACCTAAGCATCACCTAGGATAGTGTGCCAAGCATCGAGGGATCATGGGCCACCTCGACGATCAACCCCAGATGAATGCAAAAGGTGTGACTCAACATCCATGGTGGCCCGAATGAGAACCTCGTTGGTAGAAGTGTCGGAATCAAGAACCTCCATACCCCAATTTGAAAAGTTAAACACAAAAAGTAAAACCCGTAAGGGCCACCCTCACAAAATTAATGAAAAGTACAAAAGGTAGTTGAGAAAGTAATAGAAAAATGTCCCGGAAATACCACCCCAAACCTCGAGAACAGGGTAGGCAACATTCACGAGGAAGAGGAGCATGCGGGGAATAATGCCCACATCCCGCCAAGGGAGAGATCACCGCCAAAAGGACATCCTAAACGAGCAAAACGATGGTATACTGACACAAGGAATAAACAACCCGATGTGGATCGGTGTACAAGGTCCCCAGATCACATGGGAAAGTGTTTGAATGACAACTGGGTGTAAATGCGAGTGATCCAAGGAGTAAATGCCACCCACCAACCCCGAAGATTTTGAAACCCGCTAGAAAATATAGAATTCTGGAAAAAACCAAAGTCAAAGACCATAGCCAGTGGTAAGCAGAAGGGGAAATAACTTCTAAGACAGGTAGAATGGAAATACTACAACCCCTCACAACAACAGCAACAATAACATCCCACACAGGTCATCCAGTGGTTGCAAATACGAAACCCGAATTGTTTGCAAGGTCTGGTAATAAAAAAAAGAATTGGTGCACTGGTTCCAATGCAAAGTGAAAACATTTGAATTCATACAAAAACCCTCCCCGGAAGAGATAAAAGACCAATTATTCCAAATTGATTCAGACCCAGTGGATGAAAGTGAATAACGAAAATGCAGTGAAGGATATAAATCGAGAGGGCAAATATCAACAATATATGACACAATTCCGAAAGCAAGAAACTCTAAATGAGCATGCTATACATGCCCTATATGTCCTTGGTAGAGAAAATATAGGGTAAACTGATTCACCATACCAAGTCCCCATATGCAAAAACCTCCAGAAATGACAGCCAGTGAAAGAACATACCAATTACCAGACAATACAGTCAAAATAGCCTGCAGAAAGCTTCACCTCATACCCCATAAATCAGGCGTATGTCAGATGGTAAACATTTGCACTCTGGTGCGCGCTCTGGTTCTTCAAGGACGCCCTTCCGCTCCAGAGATAATTGGGACGTTAAGAGCCCTACTGTGCGCCTTCGCCTCCAGATAATGTTCTACAACTTCATAAATCCGGCTCTGCAACTATGATCAAATGTAGCATCTTGCAAAAAAATAATCATAAAACAAAAGATTTACGTATTCTAATAACAAATTGCTATTCTATTCTTAGAAGTTTTTTTTTTCTTTTTTCTTTTTATACTCTTTGAACAGGGTTTCCTTTATAGTTAGGTAGGTTCTCTTAAGCTTAAATAAAAATCTGAAATAATTTATTGAACCCCGTGAACCGATCAAGATCTTGGGCAATTTCAGAAATACTGTCCTTTCTGTGAATATTGAAATTTAATGTTCTCAGGACATGATTAATTTTTTCTTAAGGATTCGCATGTAAAACTAGCACAGATGGCCATTTGTCTAGCAAGATTCAAGGAAGGTTTTCTATAAATTTAGACATTTTCCAAATTAAAAATATGAGAAATATAAGATTGTGCAGAAAACAAAAAGAGTTCACCATTCACGAACACAAAAAACTGTTCACAGATAAAAGAAAATTCAAGATTCATTAAAACAGTACATTTGCTTATGGAAAATACAGGTAAATGACATGTTGGCTGGCAAATTTGGCCGTAGTTAGAATTTGACAAATACAAATTTCAAACATTAGTTAATGTATCGAGTAAATTCGGGGACTCATCAAATATGACGAGGCACTTTAAGCAATGCCGCTATCAGAAGGTATATCCAACAATTTAAGAAATAAATTTTAAAAATTAGAAGAGAATAGAATTTTAAAAATTAAAAGGGAAAACTTTAAACATCAGCGGTGAGCGCTTTTCGTAAATTTATACGTTCAAGGTCGCATGTAATTGAAAATATTTTTTTCTTTCCTTTTTTTCCAAAGTAAAATCTACAGCATTCACAAACATGTAATATTTCGGATGAAAAAATACATGTAAATTGCAATATTTATGGGTAAAGCTGGCCAGAATTAGCAAAGATCGGCCAATTGTCTTGCAATTTCCTAAATTTAGCTTATTCGATCAAATTTGCTCAGCGATTTATGGCATGGCACCGATCTAAGGATCTATCGAGTAAATGACCAAAAGATTTAAGCGTTCGTTGTAAATACTTTCCATAAATTTACACATTCCTTTCAAAAATTTAAAATCATGTGGAAACTGTAACTATTTCAAAATATTGGCACTCAGAGACAAAACATACCTTGCAATATCCGAGATTACATGTAGGCCTGGTAGAACAAGCAGGTTCAGGTGCTCTGTCTAAGATTTATCATAAAATAAATAAATAAATCCCGTCCAGCATTCAACGACTTTGTAACCCGTCCAGTAGACTTTAAACGTTTTCCAAAGGTATCGAGTGCATGAAAATCAGATCGGAGCACAGCCACAAAAGAAGCTGAAACCCTCGAATTCAGAACTTTAACAATGCGATCTTGCAGAGCAGGGTTTCTTCCTTGAGAGAGTATGTTTATTGAATGGGGCTTATCCAAATTATGGTGAACATTTAAACGATGAATTGAATGGGCATCGCTCATTCACACGGTGTACACGCAAGCAATCACCCCGGTAGTCGGTAGTAGGCCGTACCAAGTGGATTCATCAAAACGCAGTCTTCAAAAGTCAATCTGACCTCACTCATTGTGACCCATGGGTGGGGCCTGGATTAGCTGGATATCACTGGTATATAAGATTTCATGAAAAAGGCCAAAGCTTCCCAATGCAGTGACTGTCACTCTCCAATAGACAACGCCTCTTAATAATGAGTGCGAAAATCTGCGTGATGCACTAAAAGTTAATTTCTCTTTTGAAAAAATATGGAGTTCCTTATCAAAGGAGTGGTGGAGTAATGAAAGATACTTTTTTATTTGGAAAAAAATGAGAACCGCTGCTTTTGGTACAGATTAGTGGGCCGTCACCGCCACATCTTTTAAAATAATTTGACTGATTTGATTTCTTTTATTTAGATTCGTTGCCTTCTGACAACCGTCCACCACTACGCTTCAGAATAATTTGACTGATTTTATTTTTTAATAATTTGAATAATTTGCCTTCTGACAACCGTCCACCACTACTTTTTTGATTTATTGATTGTTAAATGTATATTGATTATTTTTATTAAAAATAAATTTTTATATTACATGATTTTATTTCTTAACAAATTAGCTAGCTGGTTACCACAACTTTTTTCTTTTTTGATTGATTGATTTTTTTTGTATATTGATTATTTTTTATTAAAAATAAAATTTTATATTAAAAAAAAATACTAAAAAGATTATATCAAAATTTATTTATCCACTCGTTTCGAATCATTTAACGGTTTTGTAAAATTGTTTCAAAAATTGCTTGCAATTAAGATATCAATTATAATAAAATTTTATATTTAAAATCTGAAATATAATAGTAATTTTCAATATAAATTTATTTATATATTATTTTATTTTATTTTATTATTTAATGTATAAAATAGTTATTAGTATATAATACAAAATGAGCTGGATTTTTTAATTATTACCAATAGTTTTTAATAAGTAAACTTGTTCACTAATTCAACACTTTTTAATATATTGAAACTTCATTTTTAATAATTTAAAATAAATTAGATTTTATTTTACTGGTAATACATTTAAAAGAGGAGACAAAGTTTCATTTTGCTTTTTACAGTTGTAATTAGACTTATATAGCTTCATCAAGGGGGTTCGCCTTCCCCTGAAAAAAAGTTTAATTTTGCTTTATATATGAAAAATGTTTAGTTATCATTTTCAATGTACTTGAAAAAGTGTTTGCTATATAAAAATTAAGTTAACTTTTATTTTTAAGTGGATAGAAGTTTTTAATAAATAAAATTGGTTTACCAATAGTTTTAAATAAATAAACTTAGTTTACTAATTCATCACTTTTTAATATATTGAAATTTTATTTTTAATAATTTAAATTACGATGAACCACATTGGTTGGTTCCAAACACGTCGACAAATGGTATTTCATGTGATTTTCTTCGAAGAATCTCTATTAAACTTGATATGGATCACAGAAGCCTCAATTCTACCATTTAAAATAGGTTAAACTTCATTTCATTTTTAATAAATTATGTTATATTTTAGAGAAAATTTGGCTACTGAAAACTTTTAAGGTAATTTTGAATCTCTTTGAGGTTGAAAGTTTGAAATTTTATTTTTAATAATCTAATATAGGTTAGATTTCATTTTATTTTTAATAAATTATGTTATTTTTTAGAGAAAAGTTGGCTATGAGAAAACTTCTAAGGTAACCTTGAATCTCTTTGAGGTTGAAAGTTGGCTCTTCAACCTGGAAAGGGATCTCTCCCAAAAACTCAACTACTCTAGGTAAGTGTAGTAATAGGTTTGCAATTGAGTCTTGTGGCCAAATTTATCAAAAAATGTTTGAAATTTGGTTGGGATATCTGAAAACACTACCATTGGGTATGGAGTCTTTGATACAAAGACAAATCAGTTTAACAGAGGCAAGATATTTGCAGGTTTCTTAGACAAATCATTAATGAGAGATGATAGGAGACAGTAGAAGTAAACATAAAAAAAAAAATCTGCAAATGGTGTTTAAGTTGATAAACACATAGCAAATAAACAAACCATTTATAAAAATAAAAATAAAAAAAATAAAAAAAAAAATAAAAAAATTCCTAACCTTTATTCAAATTACCGAAGATCAATGATTTCAAGGTTTGACAAAGAAAAGGGAAAAACACCATAAAAACTATCTGCAAATCTTAATCTTTGAAATGATGTAATATTGTTTGCTTCAAGTTATATTAATATAAAATAATATACCTTCTTTGTCTTTATAGAAAAGACAAACTAACTAAAAACTAGCAAAGCTTTAATTACAAAGTCTAAAAATCACAACGTACATCTCAAATATGTGCATATAAAACTTTCCAATCCTATCTGCATTTAAAGATCATGTTGTTTCTAGAGTCATGGCTAGAGATAAGAATCAGCAAGTCGAATTTGGTGAGGTAGCATCCAAGTCAACAAATGTCCATGAGTTTTTTCCTCACCAAATCCTATAGGGTCTAATGATCCATTCAAATTCCAAAACAGTGATAGCTATTAGAAAACTGAGAGACGTTTTTCTAAATGGGTCTGTTGCCGACAAAATTCTTTAGATCATGAAAAATCCGTTCTCATTTGTCTGGAAAGTGTGCCTAAAATGGAGTTGTCTATAATGCGACTTTTTGGAGATTCAGGTGACGAAATCCGGCGGAAGAAATTGAGGTTATATCTTGATTTGTTGCAGTTAAAATGGTTTTTTAACTGCATATTTGGATTCAGCACCCTGAAAAACCCTTGGGACGCTTTGATTGTGCAGAAACTAGGTATCAAACTTGCGATTCCAATAAATTGCTGCCGGATTTTGACCGGAAAAACCCACCGGAAAGGCTTCCGAAAGGTCGCATTATAGACAACTGCGCCTAAAATTACTATGTTGTAAAAAAATTATCATTTGTTTGGAAAGTGTGCCTGAAATTACTATGTTGTAAAAAAAATTTCATTTGTCTGTAAAGTGTGCCTGAAATTACTATGTTGTACAGAAAAAAAACAGAGATTTAACCCATTTTTACAGAAATGTGCTACTACTCCCATTAGTGCATTTTCCTTTTTTATTTTAATAATGATTATTTTTTTGTTGGCGTGGAATGTCTCAACCCATTTCAAAAATTGAAATTGAGATTTTATTTTTGGCCTTGATATTCCTGCTATCAGCCAATACATGATAACATTGACACTCTAGTTGTCAGCCTATTCCTATTAACAATTTTTCTACAGCTGATAAATGATGATAACCCCATTGTCGACATTCTACTGTTTAAAAGGGGGATTGTTAGGGTGGTTTAGGTGAAATTAACTCGATCAAGTTACTAGTTGTTTTTGGGCTCTAGGTATATGAGAACCTATGATTTTTCCCATGGTATTATTCTCCAATGTAGCCTATTTAAAAGTAAAAAAAAAATCAATCTTAATTTGTCTCAACCGTCATTGGGAACACAACAATAATGTGTTTAGACATTAGGAGAATTTTGAGATCTAGAATAGGCCTCCTCCAAGAAATAATAAAATAATAGTTAAAATAATAAAAAAAAATATGATTTAAAAAAATAATAATAATAATAATAATAATTTGTATTTTTGGCTTATTTGATTATTGATCGAATGTTTGAGAAACTGTCAACCAAACCTTATAGCTGAAGCGTTTTTGGATTTCTTAGATGTTGAAAACTTGGTGGAGTAGAAGATTTTTGCCCCATCCTCCCATGCCCACAACGACAATGACTGGAGGGTTGTCTTCCTTCAATATCCATTCAGTAATCACTTTAATATCGCCATCCATGCCCACAATCTATGATTCTTGAAGATGATCATAAGATATTTCTCACCTTCCGTTAAAATTTTATGCATCCCTTGCCTGACCATGAGCATTCACATCTAAAGCAGAGGTAAGCAATTTTAGATTTTCAACATTGACCCATTGGGTCTACTTGAGTCGTTCCTTTAATTCCCTCATTTTGTGACCCATCTTTAGCCGTAATTTCAGTTTGGAAAATATGTTATCAACTTTTCCACATTCCTCCTGTAGGCAATATCAACAACATAATCCTGAAGACTGTCAAGCCAATTGGAAAGTGAACTAGAGTTGCTTTTCTCTCTAGTGTCCGTCAAAAGACATTTAATGAAAGAAATATCATCACTTAAAAATTGAAAGTCCTTTCTAAAATTAACAATCAGCGATACCGCTTTAGATAGATTGTCTGCCACCATATGAACAAATTTTCCTACAAGTGCGTTAACAACTGCTGTTTTTTCTATGTTTTACTTTGAGTGATCTCCTTCCCACTCGTCGCTTTTTCAATGTGGTACTGGCTCTTCAAGCAAGCACACACTCACAAAGTTTGTTGAGGCTTCACTAGTCGAACTTGCTCGTCACAAGCTCATATAGGATTCTATGTTACCAAGGGCTTAATACCACTCATATTATATTATGTGTTATTAAAGAGATGGTAGTGATACTATAGTGGTGTTAAAGTGGTGGTCATGTTTGTTTATCTCATTTCATATCTATATATATATATATATATATATATATATATATGTATGTATGTATGTATGTATGTATGTATGTATGTATGTATGTATGTATGTATGTATGTATGCCAAATTAGTAAGTGCCCCAAAAAAGGTATATTAAGTAATTTTTGTTAAAAAGTGATGTTGGAATTAATTAAAAAAAAACACTAGCCAGCACTACGAAAGAGAGTCTGAACCAGGAGAGTTTGGCTCTGCAAAACACTCTACATTGTTCATGTACATCACACATTATATAGTAATCACAAATTTAGGGAAGTTAGAACCATACCCTAAGAAATAAAAACTAATTCCTATCCTGAGGTCTCGTGAACCAACTTACTATTCTAAGATATTATCAATTATCTCTAACACTCCCCCTTAATGGAGAAGGGGTTCACAAATATGCCTAACATCTCCCTAAACATTTCAAACTTAATTTTTCCAAGAGGCTTAGTGAAAATGTTTGCAACATTATCACATGTATTACAATATACAAGATGGATTTCTTTTGATTGCACTTTCTCCCTGACAAAGTGGAATTGTGTATCAATGTGTTTAGTGTTCTTGTGAAACACCGGATTATTAGCAAGTTTGATTGAACTCTGATTGTCACATCTGATTGTTGTTGCATCTTTTTGTTCTTCCCTGACATCCTGGAGAAGTCTCTGCAACCAAACTGCCTCACATGTTGCTGTGCACATGGCTTGATACTTTGCTTCCACTGAAGACAAGGAAACTGTGTTCTGTTTCTTGCTGCTCCATGTAATCACCCTGGATCCAATGCTAAATGCATAACATGTTATGGATCTGCGATCATCTACATTTCCAGCCCAGTTTGAATCTGTAAATCCTATCAATCTAACATCAAAGGAATTAGTATAAATAATACCATAGTCTACAGTACCCTGTAGATGCCTCAAAACACATTTCGCTGCATTCAAATGACTCTCAAGTGGCTTGGACATGTATTGACTTAGCACACTAACTGCATAAGCCAAATCTAGTCTAGTAGTGGTTAGGTATATTAAGCTCCCAACCAACTAACTGTAAAGTGTCACATCTGCCTCTTTAGAGCCATCCTCACTCTACAATTTAATGTTCTACTGTAATGGTACTGCTGTAGCCTTACACTGATCCATCCTGAATATTTCTAGTAGACCTTTGACATACTTACCCTGGGACAGAAATGTTTGTCCTGAATCTCTCCAGATCTTGTAGGTTTTAACCCCGTACAGAAATTACCTGCATACGAATTCTAAAACACAGAAAATAAACAATGCGAGATCATAACACTTAAAACACATATACACAAATATTTTCCCCTGGATCCCAAAACCAGGACTACCAACTTGATTTTTCATTATGTTCCTTTCAATGTTACAATACATATTTATACATGCCGAAGCATCCAATACCATGGACCGAAAACCATCGCGTCCAATACCATGGACCAAAAACCATCGCTTCCAAAAAACATGTGAGAAAATCATGCACAAAACCATAGGTGGGTCTGCTCAACCTAACATAGGGTCCAAAACCAAAATTTTCTGGGGCGTTGCCCCGGACCCCATAAAGTGGGGTTACGGTTGCCCTTCAAACCCCCTGTTAACTACGTGGAAAGGATATAACACGACCCAACATTCTCCCACTTGTTGTTTTCTTTCCATAGGGGGCCACAAGAGAGCTTAGTCATTTTCCCAGCCCTAAAATGCCCATTGTTTCTCTACACTAGGAGAACTTCTCAGAGCTCACAGATTTTGTCAATGCATCTGCAGTATTCTTCAAATTGTCCACCTTTACCAGCAACACCTTTTTGTCTTCTATCATATCCCTCACAAAGTGATACTGAACATCAATGTGCTTTGTCTTTGAATGATATGCAGGGTTCTTTGCCAAGAAAATTGCACTTTGGCTGTCATAGACTATGCTTATAGCTTCCTGTACTAACCCCATACTTGAACACAATCTCTACAACCAAACTGCTTCCTTGCTTGCATGAGTGGCTGCCATGTATTCTGCCTCTGTAGTTGATAGTGCCACTACAGATTGTTTCTTACTCATCCAACTAACTGCACCTCCAAATAGGTTAAACACATACCCACTTGTAGATCTTCTCTGATCCAGATCTCCAGCCCAGTCTGCATCAACAAAGCCACAAATATCCAACACTCTGTCCAATCTTGGTCTTCCTTGATAGCACAAACCATAATCACTAGTGCCACGCAAATACTTGAAAACCCGCTTCACTGCTGTCCAATGCTCCTTTCCTGGTTTTGACATAAACCTGCTCAATACTCCCACTGCATGTGCAATGTTTGGTCTAGTATAGACCATTGCATACATCAGGCTACCGACTGCACTTGCATATGGAACACGGGACATATCCTCTTCCTCTTCTTGTGTCTTGGGACACTGTTTAGCAGATAACTTTACACCTACAGGAATAGGAACCTTCACCGGTTTACTATCCTGCATATTAAACCTCTGCAGTATTGTCTCGACATACTTCCTCTAGTTTAACCAGAGCTTCCTCTTTGCCCGATCTCTTTTAATTTCCATGCCCAAAATATAGTTTGCAGCACCAAGATCTTTCATGTCGAATTTGGAGGACAATTGGGTCTTCAAATCCTGCATAATTTCTTTATCGTTTCCAACTAGTAACATATCATCCACATACAAGACCAGATAAATAACACGGTCACCAATTAATTTAAAATACACACAATGATCTGCTTTGCTTCTGGTGAAGCCAAGTCCCCGTATAAATGTATCAAATTTCTGATACCACATCCTTGGTGACTGTTTTAACCCATACAAAGACTTCTTTAACTTGCATACCAGTTCTTTCTTACCCTTCACTGCAAAGCCTTCAGGTTGCTTCATGTAGATTTCCTCTTCCAGATCCCCATGAAGAAATGTTGTCTTCACATCCATCTGTTCTACCTCAAAATCAAAAGAAGGAGCAACAATAAAAGTAATCTAATAGAAGTTACCTTGGCAACAGGAGAAAAAATATCACCGAAATCAATTCCCGGCGCCTGGGAATAACCTTTTGCTACCAATCGAGCTTTGTATTTCTCCACTTTTCCTTTTGCATTTGTCTTCTTTTTGAACACCCATTTTCTACCAATGGGTTTCCTTCGAGTCGGCAACTCCACCAGATCCCGAGCCTCATTTTTGTGCAAAGATGCCATTTCATCAACCATGGCCTCTTTCAAGAGGTTTCCATCCTCTGAATCCACTGCTTCCTTCACAGTTCTAGGATCATCGTCAGTAATAGATAAAGAAAAATTTGAATAGAAAGCAGATGGACTATACCTTTTAGGCTGCCTTCTTTCGTGAACTGATCTTCTCACAGTCGGAGTTTGTGGCCCTTAATCTTCTTATTCCTCCTCTGCTGTAGAGTCTAATTCTTTCTCCTTTAGCTCAAACTCTATCTTCTCATGTTCCTTTTGTTGGACTTCATGTTTAATAACATCTTTCACCTCTTTGAACACCACATCTCTGCTGTACACAACCTTCTGTGTGACTGGGTTCCAAAGCTTATAACCCTTTAAACCATCCTTGTACCCAATAAAGATGCACTTTTCAGATTTACTATCCAACTTGGTTCATTTCTCCTTTGGAACATGTACATATGCATCACATCCAAATACCCTCAGATGTGAAAGAGAGGGTGTCTTACCAGTCCATACCTCTTGTGGAGTCTTATACTCCAACGTTGATGAAGGTGACCTGTTGACCAGGTAACATGCAGTATCCACCACCTCTGCCCAGAATTCCTGTCCTAACCTGGCACCACTGAGCATGCTTCTTGCCCTTTCCATCAACGTCTTATTCATTCTTTCTGCAACTCCATTTTGCTGAGGTGTATATGGAGTAGTCTTTTGCTGTGCTATACCACACTTCTTACAGAATTCTTCAGATTCCTTACTGCAAAACTCTCCACTGTTATCTATCCTCAGCACCTTTATCTTCTTCTCTGTCTGGTTTTCCACCAGAGCCTTAAATTCTTTAAACCTGTCAAAGACTTCAGATTTCTTCTTAAGGAAATATATCCATGTATTCCTTCAGAAGTCATCTATAAATGATACATAGTACACAGACTTACACAGTGATGGAACCTTCACAAGTCCAAACACGTCACTGTGCACAAGTTCTAATATCTGTTTCGCCCTCTTACTACCAGAGGGGAAACTCACACGATTTTGTTTCCCATATACACAATTTTCACAGAAATCAAAATCTAGAGAGCTATTACTCATACCTTCTACCATACCTTTACCATGAAGTATCCGAAGGTCCTTTTCTCCAATATGTCTGAGCCTTTGATGCCACAACATGGTCTTCTCTCCAGAGACCACTAGATTTTCTGCTCCACTTTCAGGAATCACATAACTATTGCACCCATCAATAACAGTGCTACCTTGTAGCTTGTACAGAGTTCCAATCCAAACTCCCCGCATCAATACCAGTTCTCCCCAAACCATCTTGTAGGTATCCTTCTCGAACACTATTTTTACACCTGCATCATCCAGCTTGCTAACAAAAATCAGATTTCTGGCTAATGCAGGATTATGTAGAACACCTGGAAGCGTTCTATCCCTTCCACCTTGCAACTTCAACTTTACTTTTCCGCGACCAACAATTCTAGCCTTCCTGTCATCCCCCAAGAAGACATCACCACCATCATATTTCTCATACTCGCAGAACCACTCTCTATGGGGAGTGAAGTGAAAGGATGCACCTGAGTCAATCAACCATGCCTCGTGATCTACATGTGTACTTGAAGAAGCCACGTACACATCCCCACCTTCATCTGAGGTGGTTTTCACCTCTGCAGAAGGAGCCTCATCAGATCCCTTTCCTTTGTCAGGAGCTTTAGATTTACAGTCCCTTTTGTAGTGCCCTTCCTTTCCACATTTCTAGCACACCACTTTTACAGGTTTTCCTAGAGATTTAGATCTCCCACTCGATGACTTATTTTTGTTTCT
Source organism: Pinus tabuliformis (assembly GCA_031772625.1). NCBI lineage: Eukaryota > Viridiplantae > Streptophyta > Pinopsida > Pinales > Pinaceae > Pinus > Pinus tabuliformis. The sequence goes on from CM062813.1 coordinate 974,278,866, forward strand.
ATTCTGGGTCTGCCCTCGTACAGACAAGGCATCACCATTTTGGCTCTTCATATTTTTCTACCTCATCTCCTTTGTCAGCAAGGATGAGACTATTTCATGAAAATGCAAGGCAGTTGCATTGCTACCTATTGCAATAACCAGACTATCCCACGAATCTAGTAGAAAACACAACAAACTGATGCACTTATCTTCATCTGAAATTTTAATATCAACAGATGCTAACTGACTTACCACAATATTAAATGCATTCAGATGCTCTGTCACCGAGTCTCCATCTTTCATCCTCAGGTTATACAACTTTTTCCGTAGGAACAGTTTATTCACCAAAGACTTAGATTTGTACAAAGTCCCTAACTTGTCCCACAAAGCCTTCACCATAGCTTCCCTTGATACATTCAACAATATTGAATCTGAGACACACAATCATATTGTGCTCTTTGCCTTTCGATCCAACTTCTTCTATTCTACATTGGACACTCCCGTTGGTTTAGTACCTGGATCTACCGCGATCCACTGGTCTTTATCCACCAATAGATCCTCCATCTTGAGTTTCCACAACTCAAAACTCTGACCATTAAATTTCTCGATCTCTATCTTTCCACTACTTGCCATCTTCTTTCACCACCATAATCGATCTCGCAGATCTCCCACTGTATAGGGTCTACCACAGGCCCGAGCGAAACCCCTCAGCAACAAAGGCATCCCCTTGAAGCCAAAACAGCTCTAATACCAAATGTAGGTTTTAATCCCGTACAGAAATTACCTACATACGAATTCTAAAACACAGAAAATAAACAATGCGAGATCATAACACATAAAACACATATACACAGAGATTTTCCCATGGATCCCAAAACCGGGACTACTAGCTTGATTTTTCATTATGTTCCTTTCAATGTTACAATACATATTTAAACATGCCGAAGCATCCAGTAGCATGGACCGAAAACCATCGCGTCCAATACCATGGACCGAAAACCATCGCATCCAAAAAACATGTGCAAAAATCATGCACAAAACCATACGTGGGTCTACCCAACCTAACATAGGGTCGAAAACCAAAATTTTCTGGGGCGATGCCCCGAACCCCATAAAGTGGGGTATGGGTGCCCTTCAAACCCCCTGTTAACTACGTGGAAAGGATATAACACAACCCAACAGATCTCAAGACCCAAACAATATCTTAATTCACCAAGGTGTTTCATTTTGAACACCTGTGACATTTGTTGCTTGATTTCTTTGATTAGAGAAATAGCATCATCTGTAATAATTAAATCATCTACATACAAAGAAATCAACACTATGCGCCCTTGTTCATCTTGCATGGTATACAGATTAGGGTTGTTTTTACTTCTATTGTAGCCAAATTGCATAAAAAATGAATCAATCTTTTCATACCAAGACTTGGGTGCTTGCTTTAGTCCATACAGAGCTTTCTTTAATCTACAGACTAAATGTTCTTTCCCTTTTTGGACAAACCCTTCAGGTTGCTCTCAATAAACCTCCTCTTTCAATTCTCCATTAAAAAATGCAGACTTTACATCTAGTTGGTGAATCATCCAATGTTTCTTAGTATCTAAAGCAACCAACACTCTGATGGTATTTAGTTTAGCTATAGGGGCAAAGGTTTCTTCATAGTCAATTCCTTCTTTTTGTGAATACCCCTTTGCTACCAATCTAGCTTTTAATTTATCTATGGTTCCATCTGCATTAATCTTGGGTTTATACAACCATTTACAACCTATGGTTTGTTTCCCTTTAGGAAGTTCAACCAGCTCCCAAGTGTTGTTCCTGATTATAGATTCATATTCTTGTTCCATAGTTGTTTTCCATTCACTACATTCATTTGCTTCCTTATAACTAGAAGGTTCAACAACATTCATCATACTAGTTATAAAAGCATTTTCCCTATATCTTGCAGGCAATTGAGCTTTCCTACTTGATCTCCTGAGTGGTGGGGTAGCTTCAAACCTTGTCTAATCATTATTTTATGGACTTGGCTTGATAGCTACATCATCTTCTTTTCCTTCATACTTCTACTGTTAATGTTGTTGTTGTTGTTGTTGTTGCTCATCTTCTACCTTTGTCTGTTGATCCTGATTGTTTCCTATTTCTTCACTTTCTTCTTCCACCAAGAACGGAATATCCCATTCCTCATTGTGCTTATCAGATTCGTCATGATCCTGCTCATGGAATATGACATCTCTACTAACAAAAAATCTTGTGAGTAGAGGGATTAAATAATCTATCAGCTTTATATTGTGAGCAATACCCTATAAAGGTACATCTGATGGCTTTTGAATCTAGTTTTCTTCTGTCTTCCTTTGGAATATGGAAAAATGCTTTAGATCAAAACACCCTTAAATGTTTTACTACAGGCTTAAATCCATATAATGCTTCATAAGGAGTTTTAAACTCAAGTCTCTTTGTAGGAATCCTATTTTTCAAATAAACTGCAGTATTCAATACTTCAGCCCAAAAACCATTCGAAAGATCCTTACCTTTCAACATGCTCCTAGCACATTCCATCAATGTTCCGTTCTTTCTTTCTGTTACTTCATTCTGCTGAGGAGTATGGGGTACTGTGAATTGCTGTAATATCCCACGGTCTTTACAATACTTGATAAGCTCATCCTTCCTGTATTCTCCCCCTTGATCGAAGCAAAGAATTTTTATATGCATCCTTGTTTTCTTTTCAATCATGTTTCTGAACTGCGTAAAGTATTCAAATGTGTGACTTTTCTTACTCAAAAAATATACCCAAGAAAACTTTGTGCAGTCATCAATAAACACTAAAAAATACAGTGCACCTCCTAATGACTTTGTTTGCATGGGTCCACAAAGATCTGTGTGCACTAATTCAACTATGTCTCTCTGTTTCTTCTCTACTCAAACATGGAATTCTTCTCTATGCATATTTCCTAGTGTACAAGCATCACAATCATTATGCACTTATTTTAACATAGGAAGATCTCTTACCATTTCCTTTTTCTGAAGTAACAACAAATCATTGTAGTTGATATGACCAAATCTCTGATGCCACAACTCTTTTGTAGTCAAATCTGTTGTTGTTAAAGCTCGAACTGGTGCTGGTCTTACATCCAATTTGTACAAACCTCCTGTTAAAATTCCTGTAGCAATAGTATTCAGGCCATCTAGCAGATCTTTAATATAATAATTAGATTTAAAAAATTCAACTTTAAGATCTTGATCTATAATCATGGATACAGAAATCAAGTTCTTTGTTACATTGGGCACATACATGACATTATGAATTTGTCTTACAGTACCATTAGGTAAAGTGACAGAAATTTTTCCACATCCTTTGATCTGATGACTTCTATCATCACCTAGGTAGATCTGTGCTTCGTCGTTGATTTCTTTAAAATCTTTGAACCATTGCTTATTCTCCATCATATGTGTTAATGCTCCCGAATCTACATACCAGATGTCTGCATCAACATTCTCATCAAATTCTGCCATGAACAATCTGAAGTTCTGCTCATGATTATCATTCGCGAGATGACCTGCATGTCTTTTCTGCTTCTGCTGTTCTTCATGATATTTCTTCTTCCTGCACTCCCTAGCTATATGACCAAGTTTTCCGCAATAAAAATATTTAATTTCAAATTTGTTTCTATTCGGATGCATACCTTGAGTCTGATTTGGTCTTTTCTGTGAGTTTCCTCTATTTTGCTGTTGCGGATTTCCTTTTCCTTTGAAGAAGTTCTTTTTCACCATCAATGCAAGATCTGCACTCTGGGGATTCAGAGTCGATATTCTTTCTTCTTCTTGCATCAATAATCTTGTCAATTCTTCAAACTTCGGGATTTTCTCTCTTGCATTTATCCCAGTGATGAACATTTGGTAGTCATCAGTCACACCATTCATAGTAATGGTTACTAGATCTGTATCTGCAACTGTATCACCAATGTCTGACAATTTGTTCTTTAGATCCTTGATCCTATCTATGAAGGAAGCAATTGTTTCATTCTCCTCCATCTTCAGGGATAAGATCTTGCTTTTTAGAAATAGAAGACTATTTGTATTCCTAATCTCATACAAATCCTTCAATATTCCCTAGATTTTACTTGTTGATTTACATTCTCTGATATGTGGTATGATGCAGTCTTTCAATGACATCTTCAGTAGTGTCCTTGCTTTACCTTCTCGCTTCTCCCAGTCTGGGACTGATGTTGATCCAGTTGCTGGCTTCTGCTCATCCCCATTTGCAATCATCCAAGCACTCTGCACTTCTAGCAGAGTCTACATCTTGAATTTCCAATTCGCATAATTGGAGCCATCGAGCTTGTTATTCTCATTCAAGCATGCTTCAAACATTTGATTATTCATCTTGGTGATAAAAAAAAACTTGACAGGAAAAAATATGTTAGATTTACCCCAGATCTGTGTCAAAGACAGAAATCGCTGATCTCCAATACTGTTTGATCCTGCAGCGCATATGCAAACCACCGTGGCTTCCTCCATGACCTCCTTAGTAGACCTCAGCCTCTAGGCAACCTTCTGTCGGCAACCACTGCCAAGATGCAGCCTTCTCTCGGCCTCCACACAACCCCTCTCTTGTTTGCACAATCGGCGTGAGTTAGCACCACAGACTGATAATCTTCACGACTGTACACTCTAGATCTGCGACAGTTGACAAAATAAAAAGACATGAAAGTGTTACAGTGGTATCGACACAATTAGCCCTCCAAACCATGCGACGATTTTGCCTCAGGTGCACCTTTCAAATCCTTCACTCATCGAATAGGTTACTTAGCCTTGACACTCTGATACCATGTTAAAAAGTGATGTTGGAATTAATGAAAAAGAACCCACTGGTAAGCTCTACGAAAGAGAGTCTGAACCAGGAGAGTCTGGCTCTGTAGAACGCTCTACATTGTTCATGTACATCACACATTATGATGATGATGATGATGAAGGTTAACGTCCACTGAGACCAAACTTTGGTCTATCGGACCTAAAGAAATGAATTATTTAGTTTGATTTAAGATTTTATTCCTATGCTCAAAAAGCTTGGAGAGAAGCTTCCCGAGCTCACTGTAATTTTGACAACATAAAAGGCTAGGAAGGTCAGTATTGCAACAAATAATTTGAAACTGAGATCTAATGTGGTTGTACGTGGGGCACTCTAAGAGGAAGTGATTTTCATCCTCGATGTTCGTATTCTCAAAGAGATGGCGAAACCTTTCCATCCATGGTGTTTTAGGAACTGCCCAACGACCCATTTCATTATGGAGCTCATGAGAGTTCATTCTAATCTTGGCTATATTAATTTTCTTCTTTGAGGTAATTAAAAGAGAGAGATACTTTTGATATTCTAGGGTGGGGTTGATGACCTCCTTATAATATCTTAATTTTCTTTTAACTGCTAAATCTTTCTCACACCACATTTTTTCTTTGAACTTAGAAGTAACAATATTTTTAATGTTATTAATGTTTTGCAATGCAACATTCTTGTCGATCTCCCAATGGTTTAACCAGGCCCTGGTGTCTTTATACCAACCTCGTTTGAGCCTTAGGTGGTTTTGGCTGGAATTTAAAGCTAGCTTAGGAAGTCTATGGTCTCCTATGTTATTGAGTTTGTGCTTGTACAACAGAACCCTAGTCATAGCTAGGCTCTCGATAGGGGAAAGACCCACTTCTATAAGGAGAATAGGATAGGGTGTGTTGCTTTTAATTTTGAGGTTATACGTTATAAAATGCTTCTGGATTTGCTCAATATTTCTCCAGGATTCTCTAGAGATGCTACAACCCCAAACGTCACATCCATATAAGATAACTGGAGTGACTAAAGTGTCAAAGAGGAACTTCTTTCTATCCCACATTACGAGGTTTTTCGTTTTACAATTATTTTCAAGACAAAAATAAGCTTTACATCCCCCATTAATCCTTTTTTTAATACTATAGTTCCAGTTGAGCTTATGATGAATATCAATTCCTAGGTACTTGTAGGAAGACACTTCCTCCAAGTTATTATTGTCATACATAAAATTAGCGTAAGTGTCCTTCTTGGATTTGATAATCATAACTTTTGTCTTGTCAGCGTTAACAATCATACACATGGTAGTGCAGAAATCCTTAAGAAGTATAAGTTTCTTATCAAGATTAGATGGGCACCTTGTGAGAAGAACAATATCGTCAGCTTAGAGAAGAAGGATGATGACGATCCCAGCTAAGATCGTGCTAACACATCTTGCTTCCTCTAAACAACCTTCTAGCTTGTCGATGTAAATGCCAAATAGGGTGGGGAAGAGGGGGAAATCTTGTTTAACTCCGATATTACACTAAATATCTTTCGACCACCCCTCATTGCTCTTTAACTTGGAAATTACATTCTCGTATAACCTTATAGCGGCAGCTCTCAACTCAAAAAGAACCTTTAGCTCTTCTAATCTGTTCCAAAGGTTGTTTCTAGGAACCGTATCGAAAGCCTTTCTAAAGTCCACAAAGCAACAAAAGAGATTGGATTTATCATTGCGGAATTCCTCCATAATGATCCTGAGCGTAACGAGGTGGTCTATTGTTGAGTGCTGCTTTCTAAAACCCACTTGGCCTTTAGCCCGCTTACCTACACTTTCAAGTCATATGCTCAACTTCCTTTCCAAAATAATACCATATAACTTGGCTAGGAGAGGGTTGATCATAATTATCCGATAATTACAGGGGTTATTTGTATCCCCACTTTTAAAAATAGGGATAATGAGGCTTTAAGTCCATGGTTTAGGGAACCCTTGCTTGACCGCTTGATTGAAAATCTTGTGAATGTGGGGGATGAGGACATAACCTCCAATATTTAAGATTTTTGCCTGGTAACTTTCAATGTCCTTAGCTTTCCCATTAGCCAAGTGATTAACCCCAAAATAAATGTCTTCTAATGAGAAAACTTCTTTCGTTGTGAGCAGGGTTTCAAAGATATCCATGACATGTGGAGATTCATAAAGCTTTTTAAGATAGGAATTCCAGTTGTGTAAAGCAATTTTATTATTATCTTTAGTTTTCCTAGTTAGAATCTGCCTCCAGAATTTCTTAGGAGCTACCTTAGAGAGAAGTAAGAGATTCTCTTGTCTTTTATGAATATACTGCCTTTTTTTCCTTTTAGTTAGGGCTTTGTATATTTTTATCTTGCTAATTTTAAGAGATTCATCAACAACTTCCTTAATTGCTCTCCTCGCACTTTTACAATATTTGTCATACCATGGGTTGGTTTTGCTATTTCTTTTATTACTTGAAACTTCAATTGAGAACTTGTTAACAAAATATGAGAGGGTTGTAGTAAAATTATGATAGAGATATTCTATGTTGTCTATACTAGATAAAGGAAGCAAATTAGTTATTAATTAATTTAGAAATAGATCTTTTTTATTTCTATCAAAGATTAACTTCTTTTGGCTATAAGGATTATCTTCTATGGGATCTCTATGCATGACAAAATTCAGATTTATAAGTAAAGGCCTATGATCAGAGTTAGGCTCGTGGTCGTTTAAGATGTCAAGATTTGTTATTTCGTTGTATAGAGGGAGATCAGAGATAAAATAGTCTACAACGCTGCTACCAAGCCCATGGATGTAGGTCATCTAGCTAGAATTGGGCCACTTCTTTAGACCGTTGAAAATCATGAGATCTTGAGCACTACAAAGCTTGACTAGATCCGACCCAAACAAATTCTCCCCAAGGTCTTCAGAGCTCCTTTTGTACCGGCTAGCCAGAGGAAGGTCTTCGTTTAACCAAAGAGGATTAGGGTTGGAATGCTTTCTTCAAAGAATAGTTTGGTTGCTTGAAGTTCAAGCATTAAAGTCACCCATTAAAAGGATATTGCCTTCATTCCTTAGGGTAGAAATATCATTCTCTAAACCATTGTAAGGACTATTTTTATCTAGATTCTTTTTCTTATAGAAGTTAGAATTGATGGGGGGGAATAACAGATTGCTATGTAGGTCTTTTTATCATAAATGTCAGTAATTTCTATCCAACTATATTGGTTGTAAGGGTCATTTTTATAAATCCTAGCATGGGGAGAGATGTTCTTCTTAATGTAACAAGCTATACCCCCAATGCCTCTATGGGAGGATTGCTTATTCCAGGTAGACCATAATGTAAAGCCATCTATGTTAGGGACCTTAGATTCTTCGTGCTCCCAAGTTTCAACAAGCAAAATAATATCAACATCATTCGAGATCCAACTTAGCTTGGGGCCTTTGTTCCATGGAAAGCCCCGACAGTTCCAAGAAAGAATCCGGAGCATGTTGAATTGCTATTTATTATTATCTTTTTGGTTTCTATCTCGAATAATGAACCTCCTTTCTCAATTCTGCTTGATCTTTTGGAATGAGATCTTCATTTATAAATATTCCCGTTCCTTTTAGGCTCGAGGTTTTACTAAGTATGTCATACTTATGGACAGTAGAGCTCACCTTTATTCAGATTAGCCTTCCTTTATTCTCAGTTAGTTTCCCCAACGTTGTTGCTTCTGTGAGACACGTTGTTTCAATTTGTAATCTGTTATGTAATTTTGTTTGGGCTATGGCTAAAGTATCCTCATCTACCTCCTCTTTCAAACTGAAGATTATAAGGTTCAAGGCTCTTTTGTTATGCTCATGATCTAATTCTATCAATTTTTTCATTTCATCTTTAATTGGTTTTATATCTAATTTACCTGCCACACTATTTAGGGTGAGGCGGCTATTAACTTTTTCTTCTAGCTATTTAATCATGTCCTTCATTTTAAGACTCTCTAAAGTATTAGCATCTACTTGCTGGGATGTTTGGTTCATATCTTGGTTTTATTTTTCTTAACCTGCAACCTAGTCTCCATTGCCTCCATCTTATTCTCTAATAGTTCTATTTTATTTTCTATTTGTTTTTGGATCTTGCCTTCAAGAGGTGTGAATTTATTTTCCAGCATGACTGCTAACTCTTTTTGTAGCTTGAATTCTCTTTCTTCTCTACATTTCTCTAAAGACTCTATATACTCATAGAGGCTCTGTAGAGTAATTGTGCTAGGTCTACCTTTGGTAATCTTTGGTAATTGTGGTGAATTATTCATACTTGAAAATATATGGGCAGATATGTATTAGAAAAATATAAGGAATGTGTGCACCTGATATCAACAAGCCAGACCGCAGACGCACGTTCCCCAGATTGATTTTCTATTACCGTAGAGATATCGTGAATTATTACCACATTGAGATCTCCATATTGTTTTTTATTACCACTGAGATATCATGAATTATTACCACAAAGAGATCATAAATTATGACCGCAGAGCTCATAAATTATTACCGCAGAGAGATCGTAAATTATTACCACAGAGAGATCGTAAATACATCACCCTAAATTATTAACGCAGAGATGGTAAATACATCACCCTAAATTATTAACGCAGAGATGGTAAATACATCACCCTAAATTATTACTGCATAGAGATGGTAAATACATCACCCTAAATTATTAGGGCAGAGAGATCGTAAATTATTAGCGCAGAGAGATCGTAAATACATCACCCTAAATTATTATAGCAGAGAGATCACATATTTAGGGAAGTTAGAACCATACCCTAAGAAATATAAACTAATTCCTATCCCAAGTCTCATGAACCAACTCACTATTCTAAGATATTCTCCATTATCTCTAACAAATTTTAATTTTAACTATATTATAAATATGATTAATTAGAAAATTTGTTAATTTTATAAATATTTGAAAATATTTATTATTTTTTAATTAATTTAAACCAAAAAACGCTAAATATAAATGTTGTATGCAGATATTTCCATTTCAAATAAATGGATAAATGTTTATGGTTATTCAATTATTATTGGAAAAAAATAATTGAAATTATTTTTTAATTTATTAAGATTAATAAAATTAGATGAGAAAATAATTTCAATTGATATTTAATGATTTTATTGAGAAAAATTACTTATAGATCTTAGTAAATTGTTTAAATGATATGGTTATAACCTTTTGGAAAATGTTTCATTTTTTTTGGAATATATTTCTTTTATTATGATGCATTTAGTTTAAGTTATATTTTATTAGTTTATAGGATTGTTGCTTTATGAGAGAGAGATATGTAATTGTAAATGTTTGTAAAATTTAATATTTAACATAATATTTTTGGCTCAGTAAAAAATATATAAAATATATAATGTTATATAAATATTACATGTTTATCAATATCAATACAATGATTGTTTCAATCATCAAAATGAGAAAGTCAAAGAAGTAAAGAAAAATTATCAATATCAATACAATGATTGTTTCGATCATCAAAATGAGAAAGTCAAAGAAGTAAAGAAAAATTAGAAGATAGAAGAAATGAAATATAAGGAAGTTTCAAATTAATTTGTTTCTTGTCTTCTTCTTTAGAAGAGCAAAGAAACAACCACAACCATTTGAATATTATCATCATTATCACTCTCATTCCTTTCCCAAATAAGGAAAGCATTGAATCCCAATATTTATCAACTCCATACAAACTAACTTTATTTTTATTTTTTTCTACATTAGTTGAGTTGATTAGTTTCGTTCAATCCTAAAATTCCACTTCACCCATGTATTTTTTTCTACTATCTTTAATTTAATTTAATGTCCTATGAAAATTAATAATATATTTGAAACTTACATTTCTTTTACTTTACTTTATTTATTTTATTTCATTAAGTCTCAAATTCCACTTCACCATGCTAATTTTTTTCTACTATCTTTAATTTTATTTAACATTTTTTGCAAATTATTAATATATTATTTTATGCAAATATGGAGTTCACTAATCATCCAATGTCAATATTCTATATCTCATTGTTTTTGGAAATTTTGATGATTTTTGAAAAACTTTAAAACTTGTAAATTTACAACATTAAAGAAACTCATAGTCCAGGCAATGAATCTCTAATAAAAACAAGAATTACAAAGTTGTTCCAATCTATGTAAAATTATGTAATTAATTACATAATATGTATCATATATATATATATATATCTATATATCTATATCTATATATATATATATATACTAACATTATTTTAGGTATTATTTTTTTCAATGTGATCTATTATTTGTTTTATCGTGTTGTTTGTTTCTGTGTTCAAACAAACAAAGAACATGAAAATTGCATCTTTAATGTGTTGTTTGTTATTTGATAATTTATATGGTAATTTTATAATTGTATTATGTAAATGTGAAAAGGTAAATATAAATTTAAAGATGTAATTTTTTTTAAGCTATATATATATATATATATATATATATATATAAAAGAATATAAGAAAACCAAATCTATATTATATTTATATAGATTTAGAGATATAGTATTAACATTTGAACTTCCATTTATTTTTTTTTGATCATGTAAGAGTAGGACCTTCTATTAATCAAGTTAAAAATACATAAATTACACGCTGCAACCTCGTGAGAGTTCAACCAGCAGCTGTGTAAACAAAAGCCAAACCACCGAACCAAAACCGTGTGCAGTGCAAACAAAACATCCTAGGAGTTACCTCCATTTACAATGGCCAGCAGGCAAACAGAAGATCATTTTGTCATGTTGTCTGGGCTGAAAGAAAACAAGCCTCCAGAAGAAGCATCAAGTGAGGAACCACTAGACTTCCAACCAGGAAGATCAACAAGTAACTTTAAAAAGCATGTAGAGCCGCGCACCATCCGAGTCAACCTCTCAATATCCATTGGGCCTGCTCAGACCCACAACCACAACACCAACCATGGCCCACAATAACACCAACAACAACGGGCCCACAACAACCCACACCAAACCATTCTTACGAACCCGACGTAAAATTTATTTCCGCCCTCTAAACTTTTTTCAGGTCCGAGACCCAAGCTAACTTGCACGATTTGTTGATCTCCCGCTGATGATCCAACAGTATATCGAGTGGACAAGTATTAATATAAAAAATAAAATCTAATAAAATTAGAGTTAAGATGTAAATTTTAATTATTTGGAATTAAATTTTGTTTTAAAGAAAAGTTTAGTTTTAATTCTTTGTGTAAAATTGGTTATATTAAGATGTATTTTACAATTTAATATAGAAATATGTTCATGTTAAATAGTTAAATGTAAAATCAAATGAGTGTACATCCATCTTAACCCAAAAATATAAACCACTAAAAAATATTAAATCTCCCAACCAATGAAATAATTAAAAATAATAATTGGACTTTTTTTTAAAATTATACATTTACCTAATAAATATTTATTTATAATCCAAATATTATTAACCTAAAATTATTAATATTAAACAAATTGATAAATAAAAAGAATAACCCAATATTTAATATTAAAACAATAAAAACAATATATTATAAATTACACACCACATTTATGTATTTAACTTAGCAATTTCATGGTAATTTTTTTTTTTTTTATATATTTAATATAGATAATTTTTTAGCAAATTACTTTATAAGGTGATTAATGTATGTATTTTTTAATCTTTCTTTTCATTATGAGCTACTTATAATGAGTTGTAAATTTATAGGGATTTTTTATTAAATTTTGTAGTTATCTTTAATTGACAATGGACCTCTTATGATAGAAGTATTTTTTGTATTTTTAAATTTGTGATTAATATGATGAGTAATTAATACTTTTACATCGAGCTACTTATAATAAGTTGTAAGTTTATATAGAGATTTGTAACTAAATTTTATAATTATCTTTCATTCATAATAGACCTCTTCTAATAAAAGTATTCTTTGTATTTTTAAAATTGTGATTAATACAATAAGTAATTAATACTTTTTACAATGAATTAAGAATTGAATTTTTATACTCTAGTAAATTATATTTTAAAAATCTCATAATCTTTTTTATATTAAATTCTAACGTAAATTTCATTTTTTTGAGTTGTGATTAATACCATACGTAATTAATACTGTTACAATTCCACCACAATATTGGCTTGAATATCAATATCCCATAAGTCACCATTAAAACTATTTACATATAAACCCTTCCACAAAGTTCACGAGGAAAAATAATGGCAATCAAGTTTCCAATAATATGCTAGAATATACACATTTTTTTTTCATATAACTTGCTCAACCACCTCAAAATTTGCCAATTATTAACCATGTCAGGGTTTAAAATAGCATGTTGTTAGTTTTAAGAATGTGCATGTGTTAAAAATGCATGAAATTGGTTTTTTTCTTTAATTAATAAAAAGTGCACATATTTCTATTTACATTTTGGGGAGGCATGATTTTGAGTTGTAGTGGGTGAGTTTGCGCTGTAGTGTACATTTTGAAGAAGCATGATTTTGAGTTGCAGTGGGTGAGTTTGACTACAATAGAAATGAAGGATTCGACCATTTTCTATTTCATTCATTTATTTGAAATAGTTTTATCTATTATTTCTCATTTCTGTATTTGTTAAATTTTTCAAACTAATAAACACTATAAAAATATTTTATTTTTATTCAATGTAACATATAAATTATATCACAAAGCTTGTATATAAAAAAATTTGGATTAGAGAAAATATCTAACTCTGACCCCAATTAATAGGTATACATACAAAGAATGAAATTGATGATGGATTTGAGTCATCGTAAAACCTGATTATTGGTTTTAGAAACACCATGAGACCTCACTCTTTTCCCTATGGTTGAGATGTTTGAATACTATAGGATAGGGTTAGATAGAAACTATGTGAGAAATTTACAAGTTTCTCCACAATAACTTATGACCTTGTTTTTTTATCCTAGTATTGGTATACATCATATTTTGACAAAACACATATTTGTATGGACTAGGGAAAATGATAACCATATATAGCCTGCTAAATGGATAAGTGATATGTGACTTTTGACAGTTCTCTCTGCAATAACATCAAGGCACCATAATATTTTCTTAGAAAATTGTGCACCATTTTTTTTAGGTTACCATCTCAACTACTTTGACATTGGTGAATTATAAGTGGTAGGTTATGGGTTTGCACGATTGAAAAAATATCATGCCTGGCCCATTGTAAAGCCTCACCCTCCTAGGTAGAGGCCTAACCCCACTACCCAATATCATGTGATTTCAAATAACATTTGTTAGACCTAAGCATTGATTCCCACCCTAACTAATAGTTTTCTACAACATAAACATTAATTGATTTATTTCCTCAAAAGGGATCTTCAAACAATGTGCAACTTAATAGTGGAGGAGGAGGAATTGGGTCTTTAGGCCATGTGCTAAATTCTAGTCAAAAGAAGTGACATGGATAGAGTAGATATTTTGATCATAGATCACGTGATCCTCATGAATGCTTGAGTTCTAAGTGAACCTGATATAGACCAATTGAAGCTTTTGTATAAAATGATTTCATGGATAATGTTAGTATGAAACATTTTTATAGAATTCATTGGGTATAGATAGATAAAAATATGCACACAGAACAAGTTTTCTATAATGTTGATTATGTTATTTTTGTAAATACTTATTTGTTTTCTCATGTATATTTTTTATCATTTGACAATATTCATGCCTAGCCCTTATATTTTTAATAATAATTTCCATCATTAATGTAACACAATTATATCAATTCAATCTATTGAAATACCACTCACACATTTTGTTTAAGTATGGTACATTTTAGTCTTTTTTCTTTTCTTTTCTTTTCTTTTCTTTTTGTTGTTTTATTAGTGTTAATTTGATTATATATATATATATATATATCAAAAATCTATGCTTAACTATGATTTGTTTTATATAATGTGAACCATGCATATTACAAAGAAACAAATAGTAAATGCTTTGCAGCTAGAAATAAATTTTATTGATAGAGATATTTTTTTATCTAATTAAGATAAGATACATTATAGGTTTTCTATGTTATTCAAAAAGTACATTTAGAATCAATAAAGTAGATCAACTAACCAGGCATTCACAGACCTAGCGATGTCTTCATGCTCTAAAGGGTATAGGTGTATTTAGGTGAACATATTGTCATAATAATATATAAAAAGAAAGAAATAGAGAATTCGAAAGGAAATAAAGTATGACAATGGAACTAGCCACATATTCCATCCATGAAAGTAATAACTTCTCCTTGATTATTAGGAATGGTTTGCAGCCACCCGTGAACTAGAGTTAAACATTAGTAATCATCATTTACATGTATTTTATTTTATCGGTAAACATTTTCTAGATTCACCTTTTGTAGAGCCTAGGTTACTTAAAGAGAGATAATACTGTGTGAATTAACTTGTACTATGATGATTTATTTATGACTATAATAATATTCCACATGTTGCAAGTCTCAAGTAACTCCGTCAAGATTTCCTTCTCCTTTGTATTCGCATAATTTTCATTCCAATCAAAAGAGATTAAATTATCTTCACCTTCCAAGTAGACTTTCTCCAATAAGGATTTCTAAAAGCATATCTTAGCGTTCATTGTGATTTGTGTGTGTCTATATTTCACTATTCTCTATTTTCTACATTTTATCTATTACATACATAAACGATTAAATCACTATTAACATATCTATAATCTAAAGGAATTGACCCTTTATATTATATATTTTGTTTTACTTTAATAGATATGTTGTGATGAACTATCCAACGGAATATTCATGGTAGATCATGAATCATATTGGTATTATAGTATGATTTTTTGAGAAATTTGTGGGAAGTTGCAGGGGATTTAAGAAATTATCTGAACAAAAAGTAGGCATTGTTGCTGAATCTATTTATAATAACCCTCAATGTCTTGAAAAGGAGAGATTGTCAAGGCTAAAAACACACGTTGTGAATATCGGCTATGATAGCCCTTTTTGATACCCCTCTTGTAAATGTCACTATGAATTGCAATTCACGTAAATAATGTGGAAATGTGAACATTGATTGGGTTGGAGGAGTGGACATTGCATCTAAACCCAAGCCATTCACGTAAACCCAAGCCATTGCATCTATTTTATCACCCATCTCCCTGATGAATTTACAACATTGATGGTGCAAGCATTGAATAAATGTATGGGCAACCTATAGTAAAAAAAAAGGCCCATACAGTCCTTGACCTCGGGGGGACGTTTTGTGGAGGTTAATACACTAAGAATGGACGAGAGGAAAAAGGTATGGTAGTATGTGAGATAGGACATTATTAAATTATTCTAGCAGTTAACGGTATCCGAGGGAATACATATAGTGGTGGTATGTGGAAACATATAGAGAGAGTGGACACACTTGAAAGTACAAATAGATAGCACAATACCAGAGTGAGAGGAATTGTTATGAAAAAGGAAATAAGCTCAATTTATGCATAGGCTTTGAAGCACACTGAGGAGCATGGTGTAAAGAGGCAGTTGATATGTCAAGAAGGTGCAGTCATGGTGGACTCTAGATTCTTACTTTGTAGGTGCGGTGACAATCCCCGAGACGCCGAGGTGGCAGGCCTACATGGCGGTTGGCCTGCATTCAAATTTTCCTGCGCTCGTATTTACTTGGGGTTTTAGGTAGGGTTTTAATGGGAAAATAATTCTCCTCCATCCTAAGGTGCTCTCGGTCTGTGTGACACGGCTCTATGGCACGGTTTGTTGTGGTTGAGTTGGTTATGTTTCCGTCGGTTTTGGTTCTGCTCCCCTGCGTTCTTACCTAGTTTGTTCTGCAAGGAAAGGATGGCACTCTACCTCCCGCTATCTTCTGGGTCCTTCTTCGGCTCTGGTCCTCTGTCATTTTGTTAACTATGTGATGGTGTTTCGTTGGACCTGGTGTTATAGCTCCAAATCTCACTCTTGATGTTTGTGATGCTGCATTCATGGCCTAGGGCAACCCCTCCTTCCAGACTAGGTCCAAATATTTAAAAATAGTTTTTTACTCCCTATACGCGACATTTCCCTAAGCTAAACACGTGTGTACACGGGTTTGTGTATACCCAACCCGCATATATGTCTTAAAACACTTAAAAAAAATTAAATCTCCTTAATTTCGGGCGGAGATCACGGGTTTTACATGTTGATTACCTACTAGTGCTCGTGGCCCAACTGTTCCCAATGAATTCCCAACTAAAAAAATACTTTGGGAGAAGTATAAAAGGTTTCAATGGGAAGGCCTAAAGGAGGAGAAGAGAGAGAAAAAGATCACTCTGCTGAGATTATCCCTGATTAGGTCTGAAGATCCCTATGCTTCCAGCACTTCCCCCATTACAGGAAACCCTTGTTTCCTTGTGTTATGATGTCTTTCTACTACTTGAGATATCTTGGAGTAAGTCATGGAAGGAGTTTGTTGAAGGCTTGAGACTGAAGAATCCAGAGGACAGTTCCGCTTGGAGCCTGTGAAAGGAAGACTCAGGTGAAATCATTCCTTTCTCTACTTTAGTTATCTATAATAAAAGAAACACTTGTCTTGCTCCTGATATAAATCTTCTTCATGTTTATGATATCAATGTTATGATTCACATATGAATGGTTGTTTTAATTGTATAACTAACTACCTTTCAATATGCTATGAAGATGATTTATTTATGATGCTTGGTCAATATACTGTTGTACTTTTTGGAATTGATTGTTTTGCAGGTTGAAGGACTAAATGGAACTCCAAGAGGGTTTGGACCCTGGTTGGATCTTCCCAAACGAAGGACCCCTAGGTGCACCTCTTTTCATGTAGTTGTTTATATTAGCATCATGGCTATGTGGAATGTGTGTTTTTCTTTGTAGATAACCTCTGATCTGCTAGGGTATCAACCCAAGACCCTAGGGGAACTTATCCCTTAACAGAATTGGCGACTCCACTGGGGACAACAGTATTGTTGTTCCTAATTTGGCTTTGTTCAAGCCAATTAGGCCTTAGTTGTCTATTTGCTTGTTGTTACTGTGTAGTCTATTCCTGTAGGAACTTGAATTGTAAGTTTGATCAGTTTCTTCAGACTGTTTTTTGTTTTTTCTTGTAATCTTTTATATACGTTGTTTTTCCAGTTTACAGAAGCGTATATACGCATGTTTCCTCAAGTGAACCCGTGTATATGCAGGTTTCCTTAGGTTTAATAGCGTATACACGTAGCTGTGCATCAACACAGTCGTGTATACCCTAAAATTTTCAAGATTTTTCAAATATTTTTGTTTCTGAAGATCTGTCTGCTGGTCTGAATCAGTCCTGAACAGTTACTTTTCTGTGTTAGTCTTTATTTTTACAGCAAGTACATGATTTCAAACTCTCTCCAGTTGTGGAAAGTGTTGGTCTTGTTTTGTTTATTTGCAAGCGTCATCTTCTTGTTTAAACACACAAGATTTCTTGCTGGGAATCTTGGTTGCTCAGGTCTTCAGGGGCAGAAAGATTGATCTCAATCTTTGTGTCAAATCTTGTTTTGGTGACTTTTTGTTTGCGTGTCAAAACTACATCTTTATGACCATTAGTTTTTCTTACTTTCTGAAAGTTGTTGATTCACACTTTCTTGAAAGTTGTCTTTTCGATCTTTTGGTCTTTATTGTCAAGCTCTAGTTGCTGCTTTTTGATTGTTAAGAGCATCTTGAAACACATTTTTGTTGAGTTTTCACCCGATTTGTGTTGTCAACTTGCAAAGTGTTTTGTTGCCTATTCTTCGATCATAAAGTTTCAGTCTTGTTTAGAGCACTTTTGAAAAGTCATTTTTGTTTTTGCTTTTGAAGAAAACTTCTTGAAAACTTGGTTTTGCTTTCTTGAACTTTGTTTTGATTTAGTTTCTTTTTCCAAGTGAAAGTGCATTTTTGTTTGTCTTGAAACTTGCTTTTAGTGTTTGGACGAAAATGAGCATTAGCAACTTATATTCTATCTAAACATCTTAAGTGGCAAATTAAAATTGATAAACAAGTTACTTTCATTTCTTGATTTAGAGTAGTCTTAAGTTTTGCATCAGCATGTACTCATTGCATTAGGATAAATTTGTGCATCTTTTTAGGGCATCCATAGTTTTGTTAATTTTTGTGAGTGTGAAGCTTGAGTAAAAGAAAAGAAAAGAAAAATTTGTTGCTTTCTTTGAAGTTCCTCTGAACCTAGTAGAAATTTCTTTCATCGAAGAACAAAACGAGTGCATTTGCATATAGTTTGGTTTTTATTAATTTCTTTTGCGTCAAAACACCACAAGTTTCATTTCCGCTTATCCCTTGACTTAAGAACAACCCATTTAAAAACAAGCGCTAATTAAAATACACTAAAACTTTTTTATAATTGTCAAGTTAGACACACCAACAAGTTTTAGGATATTTTAGGGCCTTGGATTAGGCAAGTGGAGAGAAAACTCTCCAAGGCCATTTAAACTGTCAAACATAGGAGTCTGAATAGTGAGTGCAAATCCAATAGCGTTAGGGAGACCAGGAAAGCTCTGGATCTGGGAGTTAAGCACGAGGGTTTTTGAAGATAAGGAAGAGAGATACCCCCTCTCCTACTTGTCGGATCTTACCTCAAGACTGTTCCGCCTGGCTTCTGACACGAGTTGGTAACCTTAGTTGCTACTCCTAGGGATCTACATAGGTGGTTGCAGAGGGGAATCCTGTGGCATCTGAAGTCGACGTTGTATCACTCTCAACGGTACTATTGGAGGGCACCCTTGTGAAGCTTAGGGGCTTGCACCGGCGCAGGCTATTGTTAGGAGGTCAGCGTAACTTCCTCTGTTACCTTCGCTGGTAGGACTGGGTCGTCATTATCCCAGACTATTTTCAGAAGGCCCCTTACTTCACTTTCCTGTATTTTGGTGTCCGGTCCTCATCGCCCGGAGCGGAAATACTTGAAAGTTGTTTGACTGGCTAACATCTTTTAGTGACTTTTTAGTGTCTGCTCTGTGCTCTTAGTTGGCTTAGCTTTCATTTTTTTTTTGAGTCTTTAATTAGATCTTAATAAAAATTCAAAGTGGCTGACCGATCACCTAAACAGTCTCGAATACTTCGTGGTCTTTCACCACCAAGTTTAGAGCCTTCTCCTAGAAGGTGCAGAGGCAATATTGTCGATGGGTTTCATCCTATGGCAGCTGACGCATCGAGGATTGATCCTCCTCTCGGGGGCATTAGTGTTCAGCATAGGCCTGGTACTTCTGCAGAACTAGAGAGGAACACGCCAGTTCTTTCTCGAGTTCTCTTTCAATCGGAAGATAACATATAGGTAGAAGAACTCCCAGAGTCGTTAGCGGCTCCAAATTCTCCCCTACCATCTAACTATCCAGAAGTATTACAATACGTTGGGACTCTGACGCATAGACCGTCAATTCCAAGTCATATTATGCACTTACCATTGATGGCCACTACTGGAAGCATGGCTTCTACCACAAGTGCTACAACTATGCAGACTCCAACGTCAATACAAGGGGGAGGAACTATTTCCATCCCCTCTACATCTTTATTTGGGTCTTTTGCTAGCACATCCTTAGTTGGGTCTACCTCCATTCCTTCTACAAGTGGCAATTCCCAAGCCAATGCTTTTAGTTCTGAATTCTTCCCGTTTGGCACCCATTCACAAGGTATTTTGTTAGTTCCGTTTAGTGCCTCCACATCCCTGATGGGTGGGTCGGTTTCATTTCAGGGCTTTCCTTTTGGAAGTGGTCATATACCACATTCCAACCCGACGATAGGATCCATGCCTTTTTCTTCTACAGGACAAAGTAGCAATCCTTTTCAAGGTTGGACTAACCCTGCGGTTAGTGGCATGGGAACTGGGAATCCGATTTTCGGCCAACAAGGGAATAGGCCGTAATCCATAGTTAGTTCGTTTCAAAGTATTCCTCCCTTAGCTTTTGCTTGGAATCCTTATCAGGGGTTATTGACTCCTTATAATCCTTTAGGAGGGAGCTTCGCCGGTTATGGAGGTTTTTCGGCCGGAGTTGGTCAAACTCCGAGTTTTGCTGGATCACAAGGTCCGCCTTTTGGTTCAGCTAGTTCTACTGGTTACTTCGGGCAGCCTGGTGCCTTCCAAAATCCAGGCCAATCTTTTCAGAACTTTGGGAGCTCTACCCAGTCTGGGTGGAATCCCCAAGGTCCTCCTAGGCTTCCTTTTCTGGCAACATTGAACTTGCCAGATCTCACGAAATTAACAAACGATCCAATCAAATACAATCTGGCCTGGCCTCCGGTCCCAACCAAACTCCCTTCAGACATTCCAAAGTTTGAGGGGAAGGGCGGCGAAGACCCGGGCGACCATGTAACCACATTCCATTTGTGGTGCTCATCAAACTCCCTTATTGATGACTCGATTAGGTTGAGACTTTTTCAACGCACCTTGACTAGTAATGTGGCCAAGTGGTATCTAGAGTTGCGAGGGGGCAGCTTTACATATTTCGCCGACTTAGCTAATATTTTCTTAAATCATTTCCAGTTGCTCATCCGTTATGATGCCAGAACTGAACTTCTGGCCAATTTTCGTTAGGATATGGCAACCCACATTTCTGATCACATTCAGGAATGGAGACAGAGGAAGAGGCTCATTAAAGCCAAAATTCCTCTGGAATACCATCTCGAATGCTTTTTGAAATCTTTACAACTTGAAATCTCTAAGGATGTCTCCTTGTCCGGAGTCTATTCTGAGGAGCAAGCCATTTTTAGGGCCCAACAATTAGAATTGATTTATTCTCAGTTTGGGATTCTACAAAAAAACTTGCCTCATGCTCACGGGACGAAGGTTGATATAGCCAAGTCGAAGCCAGGTCCCCATGCGGATGGTATTATTGGATAGGTAGACACAAATATGGTGAACCTGTTGAGCCAATTGCAGCAGTTGTCTTTGCAAACTACTCCTAACAACCAGGTCACATCGTCTAACCCTTCGTCTTCCCAACCCTCTTTGATTAATGCCGTCCAATCTGCCAACCCCAAAGGAAATCAAAATTCCAATGGGAAAAAGAAAGGATGAGGTAAGAAAAAGAGTCAAGATGGGAAGGCTGACGCAAATAAATCTGGCAATAACGCTGGTGGTGGTAGAAATGAGTCTAGAAAGAAAGTCAAGTTTCCGTGCAAGTTATGCAGTGGAGACCATTTAACTCATCTCTGCCCAAAGATTCAAGACGCTCAGCGCTTTTTAGGGCAGCAAGGGACTTCTAGCTCTCAAGCTGTGTTAACCAACCCTTTTCCCCAAGGGCAACAACTACTTGCTGGCACGAATTCAAACCCTGGTACCTCTGCAGGGGGCAACCAGGAAGGGGAGAAATCATCAAATGTTTTCATGATGGGTTCTAATGTCCATGTGGCCACTCGGTCGCGTGATTACGGTGAAGCTGAAACTTCCAAGGACAAAACTGCTCCCAGAAATACCGACCTTCATATTGAGTGACCCCCTGTTGAGACTATACCACGGATATCGAAAGGTTCCGCTAAGCGTGCGACTATTAATCCAAATGCTAGGGCTGCCCAGAATTACTCCATTGTTGAGGATCTGGCTCAAAGTCCATGCGCTATGTCCACTTTAGAGGTTCTCCAGTTGTGTCCAGCTCAACGAAGTGCTTTGCTTTCGGCGATAGGGGCAGTTGATCCAAATAACTCTTTAGTGCTCACTTTCGACATGCTTAATGTCAAAAAGTGACTCCATCATCACATGGATTTTCAAATAAAGTCTACATACCAGAAAATTAACATTTTTTATACCGTTATTGATGAAGGAGCTTCCACGTGCGTCATGTCGATGTCATGCTGGAAGGCCATTGGATCGCCTTTGGCTATTCCTTCACCTAACCTCCTGATTGCATTTGATGGACATTCTCAGAGGCCGCATGGGATTATCCCGGCCTTTCCCATATGTGTTGGGGGGAAGGTCGTCAATATCGAAGTAGAAGTCATTAATGCTAACCTAGATTACAATCTCCTCTTAGGAAGGAACTGGGTATACAAAATGGATGTCGTTGTTTCGACTCTGTTTCGTGTCATTTGCTTTCCTCATGAAGGGAAAATTGTCAAGGTTGATCAATTGGATTACTGTCCAGTCGATCCTCGAGCAACTTCAGATTCTACCGTTCCTTTATTAGATAACCCTCATCCGCCTACTGAGAATCTAGGAGTTGGGATGTATTCTTCATTGATGGGTACCTTTGATTTTCCCTCTCCTATCACTAGAATCAATGTCATTTCATCATCCAAGGAGTCTTCACGAGAAGAGTTCTTCCAAACTCATTATTTTTCAGACCCTTGGACCTTGCCTTCACCTACGACCACATTAGTTGAAGGACAAGTCGGTGGAATGGCATTTCCTATGTCTGCAACAGAGCTTAGATATCAGTCTATCGTTAACTCTGCAGATAACCATTCTACTCCTTTCTCTGAGGAGGAGTTAGATGGTGATGTGGCCCTAGCCTGGACCCTTGATTCTACCTCCGCTATGGACTGCTTAGATACGGTTTTACCATCCGAAGAAGCAATCCTAGAAGTAATGATGGGTGTAGATCGACCTTGGGAAGACTTACACCATCGTTCATATTTTCTTCCTCCGTTGCAGGAAGTAGAATCTAGGTTCTTCGAGCTGTTTACTAGTGATGTTTGTACGGTATCAAATCCTTTGGCTCCAGCACACTTTCATGCCGAAGGTAATATGTCGATAATTTCAAAAACGATATCTATAAACATCTCTAGGAACCCTAACGTGATTGAGAATCTCTTCATCGGAACCGAATGTTCCCCTGGAAGAAATTCAAGATTACACCAACCTTTTTAAGGAATTTCGAGATGTATTCACTTGGTCTTATGAAGAAATGCCTGGCATTGATCCATCCATAGTTCAACATGAGATCAAGACGTATGAAAACGCCAAACCGGTTCGTCAAAGGCTTTGACCGGTTAACCCTAGGAAAGCAACAACCATTAAAGCTGAAGTAGAGAAGTTGCTCAATGCGAGTTTCATATACCCTGTTCCTCTTACCGATTGGGTTTCTAATCTAGTCCCTGTGCATAAAAAGCAAGGAACAATCCGATTATGCATTGACTTTAGGGACCTAAACAAGGTTTGTCCCAAAGATAATTACCCCACGCCGTTCATTGATCAGATTATTGATGAGTGTGTCGGTAATGAGGTTTTCTCCTTCATGAACGGTTTTTCCGGTTATAATCAAATCTCTATCCATCCAGAAGATCAACATAAGACAACTTTTATATGTATCTGGGGTACCTTTGCATACAAAAAGATGCCTTTTGGTCTTAAAAATGTTGGAGCTACTTTCCAGCAGGCCATGTCATATGCTTTCCATGACATTAAACGTATCATCGAAGCATACTTGGACAATATAGCTACTCGTTCTCAAAAGAGAACTGATCACCCTAGTCATCTTCGATTGGTTTTTGAGCGATGTCGTTTTTACAAAATCCGGTTGAATCCCAATAAGTGCGTTTTCACGGTTACATCTAGTCGGTTATTAGGGTTCATTGTGTCAAATGAAGGGATTCGAGTTGATCCCTTCAAGGTAGAGGCAATAATTCAGTTGCCTCCCCCATCCTCAATTCGGCAACTTCAAAGTCTTCAAGGGAAGGCTAATTTCTTAAGACGGTTTATAGCGAATTATGCCGAGATCACTAAACGATTTATGCGTTTGCTACGCAAAGGAGTTCCATTTGTATGGGACGAATTTGAACAGCGGTCATTCGATGCCTTGAAAAAGGCATTAGTCTTTGCCCCACTTTTGAGTCCACCGGATTATGGTAGGGACTTCCTTTTATATCTTGCTGCAGCAGAATCAACCATAGGTATGGTTCTCATTCAGGAAGACGATGCTCTCACAGAGCATGTGATTTATTATTTGAGCCGAGGCTTGATAGGTCCTGAACTTCGCTATTCTCCTGTTGAGAAGTTGGCCTTGGCAGCTGTCCATGCTGTCCAGCGGCTCCGTCATTATATCTTGCTACGCAAAACTTTTGTCTTAGCAGCGGTCAATCCATTTCAATTTTTCCTCAGTAAGCGAGTGATTGGGGGCAAATATAATCGATGGATAGTCATTTTACAAGAATTTGATCTCGAGTTCTTGTCCGCCAAGTCTAAGAAATCCATGGTTTTTGCCGAGTTAATTTCCGAGCTGCCTTGTGGAGAGGATACTATTTATGAGGAAAGTTTTCCCAACGAACATTTATTCCTCATCTCTTCACTCGACCCTTGGTATGGATATATCATTGTCTATCTCTAGACTTCGAAGTTTCCCTCTACTTTCTCTAAGGATGAACGCCGAAAATTATGTCACCTGGCTAAAAATTATGTTATCATTGGTGATACATTATATCGTCGAGGGGTTGATTCAATCCTTTGGCACTGTTTAACCCTGGAGGAAGCAGAGTCAGTGCTCAATGACTTCCACAGTGGAGCTTGTGGTGGTCATCTTTCAGGGCTTGCTACAACTCAACGTATCTTGTGTGCCGACTATTTTTGGCCTTCGCTCTTCAAAGATTGTGTTGAAGCGGTCAAATGTTGTCACCCCTGTCAAATCTATACTCAAAAGATGCACGCACATCCAGCTCCTCTTTTCCCTGTTGTCATTGTCGGTCCTTTTACTAAGTGGGGTATTGATTTTACAACTTGTAATCCGCCTTCAGTAGCAAATCACAAGTACATTATTGTGGCCGTAGACTACTTCACGAAGTGGGCTGAGGCCATGCCCACTTATAAAAATGATAGTGAAATAGCGGCATTGTTCCTTTTTAATTAGATTATCTCAAGGTTCGGTATCCCAAGAGAGATTGTCACTGACCATGGCAGTCATTTCCAGAACCAACTAATGTCTAAATTGGCTCTTAAATTGGGTTTCCAGCAGGAGCACTCGTCTCCATATTATCCTCAGGCCAATGGACAGGTCGAGGCAGTGAACAAAACCCTTAAGACGATCCTGCAAAGGATGATTGACAAAAATCGGTCCAATTGGCATCTTATGTTGTATCCGGCTCTTTGGGCATACCGAACCTCCGTAAAGATTGCTACAAGTTTTACACCTTTTCAGTTAGTTTATGGGATGGAATCTATCTTTCCTATTGAATGTGAAATTCCATCTCTTAAGTTAGCTGTTGAGCTCCTTCCAGAGATTTTTAGTCTCGAAAAGCGCCTCCTTCATTTGGAACATCTTGATGAGCAGCGTCGAGATGCTGCCACAATCATCGAGGCTCATAAGAAAAGGGTTAAAACTCAGTACGATAAAGTTGTCTGTCCTCGAGTCTTTTCTGAAGGCGACCTTGTCTTGGTCTATGACCAAGATAAGGACACCTTGGGGGCAGGCAAGTTCAAGCCTATGTGGTACGGTCCCTTTATAATTAAACGAGTTTTAGAAAAAGGGGCATATGAGTTAATCGATTTTGAAGGAAACAAGTTGGCGGAGCCCCGAAATGGGCTCTACCTCAAGAAGTACTTTGCTTAAGTAGCAACTAGGCAATGGCTTCTTTGTACATTTTATATATTTGTACATATCTCATCGAGAGTTTTTGATATCGACACTTTTTGGTCTGCTATGGAAGGTGTTGATGGATGACTTGGTCTATTTTGGATTCGCTGATGGTGCTAGTCGGCACACTCGGAACCTCGCTTCCGCAGCTTGGGTACTCTACTATCCAACTGGTCAGTTGATGGTGTCAAGGGGGTATGCATTGGTCCCGCTTCAAATAATATGGCTGAGTATATTGCCGTCATTAATTTACTATCCGAAGTAATTTCTTATGAAATCGATTCGTTAGTAGTTTATCTTGATTCACAATTGATAGTGTCACAATTGAATAACATTTATCGGGTAAGGGATCCATGCTTATATTGCCAGTATTTAAGGGTGAGGTTGTTGCAAAGATCATTCATTTACATTAATTATTTACACATTCCAAGATCGCATAATTGGTTAGCTGATTCTATCGCTAATCAAGCATTAGACTAGCACATCAATCATTCATCACATTAAAATCAAGCATAAAAAAGTCGAACTGTATATATATATCATAAAACATCTCGAGTGTACATAAGTGTGTCCAAAATAATATACAAAATTGGGACTCAAATGCCCATAATCATGTCCTGTACAACTAATGCCCCGGCTCAGGATGAGCGGCTAAGTAGGCAACTACTGCGTTGGCCACACGCCTAAGAGTGCGAACCTAGTCTCGTGGCATGCCAACCACATGACGCTGCATATCTATAGGGAGATCCTCTACGGCCTCCATCGGTACTCAGTGAGTTAGGCTCACCAAGTGCTGTTGAACTGTGTGTAGAAGTCGCTCTGTGTTTGCAGCCACCTCTTCGGCCCCTTGGCTGTGACGTCCATGCTGTGGGAACCCATTTGATCGCACCAGCCCAATATCTGGAACATGATCATCATATTAGTCATTTGAATCCTATCAAAAATATTTTTCAAAATTCATTATTATATTTGAAAAATAAAAATAAAATCATAAAATCAAAAACACTTACCTATGTCGCCCCATGCTGCGGTCAGTGGTAATACTAGATCGGGATCTCCTTGAAAGTCCAACCCAGCATAAGGGTAGTCATCTATGGCAATGATCTGCTGCTCCCACCAGGAGAAGAAGTCATCGTCAAATGCAGTCCATGGGACGTCCCCACCTCCTAGACATTTCATCAAGTCAGCCCACCTGCCCATTCGTGGATCTCGTGGGGTGCTGATCGAAACCGATACTCTAGGACGAAGTGCAGGGACCCTCTCAAAGAAAAAAGAGCACAAGATAGTTCCATATCTGAAGTTTTTGGTCTGTCCCTTCTTGATAGAAGTAAGCTGGCTTTTCAGGTTTGCAAGAAGAGGAGTGCACCAATCAAAGACGGTGGTGAGGTAGTCTACCACCAAGCTCATGGCTAGTCGTGATGCCTGGTGCAAAGAAGCTGATCTGTTCACTCTAGCTATGGTGAACAGGATTATCCTCAACGATAAAATCTCCACATGCTTGATTGGAATTTGACTTCCAATCTTTTCTGGATGTCCCGGGCAATATATATGTACGTAGTCCTCGATCGAGAGACTGCCTCGTGACTTGCCCGTGGAATGTACTACCTCTCCCCTCCGGGAAAGGCCTATGATGAAATAAATGTCTTCAACTTCTATCTTGAGTGGCATCTAGTCAATCATAAATGAGTCATCCTCGATGCTCCAGTAGTGAATGAGCATTTCAAATAGGTGAGTGTTTTCTTTCATATTTGGTATTTTAAAGAACATTAGCAAACCACATCCCCGTAAGGCATCCAAAGCATTAGGATAGTTCATAACCTCATCATCCACTAAGGTATCCTCTCTTTCTCGCCAAGTGACTGGCATCCTGAAGAAAACATGAATTTAGACCGTTAGTTTTTTTGTTTAAAGTTTTTGCAGCGTATACGCGGGTCCATTTTACACACAGTCACGTGTAGGGCCTGCGTATACGCGGGTTTCATATATCCAACCCGCGTATATGCCGCGACAAAATTTTTGACAAAAATTCAACGGTAAAACTTAAATTAAAAATTCTAAAACTAGTCACAATTGAATGCAAGACAAGTTTAAGGGTTACCTGGTGATTTTGGAAGGATCTAAACGGCTGAATTTGGCGTATGGAAAAGTTTGCTCCTTTTGCTCCACTCCTTTGCTCTCAAAATCAAATGGTGAAAATGGTGAGTCCAAAAACTATTTTATAGGCTTTGAAAATGCAAAATTTTTTCAAAACTTGATTTTGTTTTGTCTCATGTAACTTTTAACTTGGGAGCTTGGAATGTCGAGAATGGTTTGATTTTCAGGACATTTTGGACGCTTTTTCGACAGTTTTGAGAGGGTTCCATGACTGCTAACCCATCATGGCAGGTATCGTTTCTCACTGGCATATAGGTTAGGAAAGCCATTTTTCCGTTGCATTATGCATACTAGCCTCCATTTGTTGATACACTTTCCATAGGGTTGATCCCATCATGTTATGGTTCGTAGACCACCTTCACTCACCGATTTTTAAATCATGACACGGTGGTAGAGCAATCCTTTTCATGGGCATCATAGTTAGCACCTCACTGACATTTTTTGCCCATGCTGCTTCGATCTGAGTAGGCTCGGGAGTCCTCTGTAGTCCCGCCATGACTTATGTGATGAAGACTCATTCCTCTTTGCTTCTTCGCTTTGTTCTGGCCTTATACCCTAGAGGCTCCTTTGGGTTGAGTTGTACTACTGCATTGCATTTTGACCATTTGCACCTTTTGGCCTTGAGCCGGCTTCACTTGGACTCGTGTTTAAGCCAACTTTTGACCATGACAACTGCAAAATAAAACTTGCATGCCTTTGACTTCTGCAACTTGACACACCTTGATCCATGAAGGAACACACCTTTGAGTGTCTTTGACTAGTTTTCACCTCCCTACATTGAGCATAAGATTGTTCCAATCCCAGGAACTAGATCATCTGCTTCACCGACACTTGTTCTTTCCACTGTACTATAGAATTTTTTATTCTTTTTCCACCTTAAAGAAAAAGACAAAAAAATTATATATTCCAAAAAAGAGCAGGAACGGGACAAAATTTCCATTTATTGTTGGCAGCTAGAGTCAGTCGTGTTGCCCTTGAACAAAGCACTCAAAACAAAGTCTCCTCTGTTTGGGTGGGATTTAGTTTGACTTAGGTACGCCTTAACCTTGTTACTGAGTCAGTTCTCCCCCGATTGGTTATCTCTTCCAACCATATGGAGGGTTCGTTTGTGCCTCCTGCACGACAAACTTATACAGAGTCATCATATGCTGCCACATGGTCACATTGAGTCGTGCTTTTGTTCAAGGGAAGTTAGCCTGAGTTGGCCTCTCTACGGTGTCTCTTGACTCATTTTTTAGTCGGCCATCCTGGTTGTCAGTGTCTTGTCTATCATCACATCAGTTATATTGGTCCTTTACTCATGTTGGTTTGAGAATGTCTCCACTGACTTCTTGTTGGCGGGTCTTGTCCTTATCGACGACGACATCTTGCTCTGAGGACAGGCCTAGAGCTGCACCCTGGCCCTATTTTCATTATTGATAGGTCACCTTGTGCTCAGCATCGATCAATATTATGTGTCTTTGACTGAGTGGTTTCCCTTGTGTTTGACATCAGCTTACACTACCACACATTGGGATTCGTGTAGTACCTTGGTTTCCATTTGACCCTATTGGTGGATACCTCGCCTCTATGTTAGCTTTCATTATTGGTTGGTTTAGAGGGTTCTGTCGTGCGCTAGCCACATCTTGTGTACGCCGGAAACGTGCTTTGGTTGGGTTACTACATCTTTTTTCATCCGATTCCCTCCAAATTATTGGCCTACGAGTTACACTCACGCTAGATTGATGAAGGATGCCTTAACGCCTTCCTTCTAGCGGATCTTTCCCTATCGACTACAACTCATTGCTCTAGGGCAAAGATCTAGAGTCCATTTGGCAGTACCTTGGGGTTTGCAGTCATTAGTGGCAGATCCTTCGCTATCGACAGTGGGGAACCATCATTGTCTCCTCATTGATAGATTCTTACAGGTGTTCGACTTCAACTCATCTACTCACACTTGTTAGATTGTACTGGGTACCTTGACACTCATTACCATTATTGGTGAGTAGTCTCGCGTTTGTTAATGGTATACATCAATGACTGGTAATCAAACGATTTCTCAAATGTCAACTTCAGATCATTTATTCCCATGGTGTAGAAATGTACCACGGCGGTCAGTGAAGACCTCAGGTTTCATCAGCACTCATTGGTTCACTTGACAGTTGCTCCTATTGCTGCTAGTTGATACCACTCCACCTTATATGTTGCAGTCATTCATGGCGACATTCTATATGCTAGCACCTGATTTTGTAGTGTAGTACCATCTTACTCCATCATGTTCATTTGGTACTTTTTGGGATCAGTCTTTGATATCAGTGATCCGCTTCATCCTTCAGCATCATTGACATTCTTATATGTGATATTCAGACATGTACTTGTTCGATCATGATCAGATGATCCATTATGTATTTTCTAGTGTTTATACTTGTATACTTAGTGGATCCGCTTGTACTTGATATGCAGACATGCTTTACTTTCTTTGAGCATGGGTATGCCCGCCTCAGACAGTGTTTCTTTCTGATCTCCTTTTGTGGCTTAGCAGGCTGAACTCTGGTGAAGTCCTCAGTTTTTGACAGATTTCTTTTCCATGCACTTGCTTAATACATTTCGGCCATCATGTACCCCTTCTGACCTCATATATTAGGGGGCATCTGTTATAGCTCCAAATCTCACTCTTGATGTTTGTGATGTTGCATTCATGGCCTAGGGCAACCCCTCCTTCCAGACTTGGTCCAAATATTTAAAAAATAGTGTTTACTCCCTATACGTGACATTGCCCTGAGCTAAACGCGTGTGTATGTGGGTCTGTGTATACCCAACCCGTGCATATGTCTTAAAACACTTAAAAAAATTAAATCTCCCTAATTTCGAGCAGAGATCACAGGTTTTACCTATTGATTACCTATTAGTGCCCGTGGCCCAACTGTTCCCAACGAATTCCCAACTAAAAAACTACTTTGGGAGAAGTATAAAAGGCTTCAATGGGAAGGCCTAAAGGAGGAGAAGAGAGAGAGAAAGATCACTCTGTTGAGATTATCCCTGACCAGGTCTAAAGATCCCTATGCTTCCAGCACTTCCCCCATTATAGGAAACCGTTGTTTCCTTGTGTTATGATGTCTTTCTATTACTTGAGATATCTTGGAGTAAGTCATGGAAGGAGTTTGTTGAAGGCTTGAGACTGGATGAATCTGGAGGATGGTTTTGTTTGGAGCCTGCGAAAGGAAGACTCAGGTGAAATAATTCCTTTCTGTACTTTAGTTATCTATAATAAAAGAAACACTTGTCTTGTTCCTGATATAAATCTTCTTCATGTTTATGATATCAATGTTATGATTCACATATGAATGGTTGTTTTAATTGTATAACTAACTACCTTTCAATATGAAATGAAGATGATTTCTTTATGATGCTTGGTCAATATACTACTGTACTTTTTGGAATTGATTGTTTTGCAGGTTGAAGGACTAAATGGAACTCCAAGAGGGTTTGGACCCTAGCTAGATCTTCCCAAACGAAGGACCCCCAAGTGCACCTCTCTTCGTGTAGTTTGTTTATATTAGCATCATGGCTGTGTGGAATGTGTGTTTTTCTTTGTAGATAACCTTTGATCTGCTAGGGTATCAACCCAAGACCCTAGGGGAATTTATCCCTTAACACCTAGTGGTTGCTTCTTGCATGGTTTTTCAAGGAGGTTTTGGGCTCTGTGGTCGCCCTGGGTATGCCTTGGCTTCTCTGTATTTGTTCACGGATATTTGATTTTACCAGGTTGATGGCATTGTTTTTAACTGTTTCAGTGGTTGCATTGTTTTACCAGGCCCTCTGCCCGACTCTCCCGGCGATGGCTTGACGGCTTCTACTCGAGGTAATTCCTCTGCTCCAGTTTCAATTCTTCGTTTCCTTTTACTTTCGCTGACAGCTTTGCTCCTGGTGAGCAGACGGTGGTCTTGTGGCTCTGTGGCCATGGTTTATGCTCTGTTGGGTCTCAGTATTTGCTAGCCCTCTGGCCATTGGTTGCACTTTGTTGTGTCTCGGCTTTCCTTGGCTCTGGTGCCGTTGGCTATGCTCTGTTGGTCTCAGTTTTGTGGCTCAACTATGGAGCCCGACCTCCTCTTCAGGTATCCGTTGTGGGTATTCATCCTACCCTCTCTCTATTCTTTATCATGGGTTTATGGTTATGTTGCCTCACTAATTCTCTGTTTGTCTGTGCAGGTACTCGACCCTCGTCACGGTGGTTGCAAGGGTTTGGTCTTTGGGGAAAATGTTGGGGTCTTCATCCTTCTGGTCCGGCTTTATGCAAACCAGGTAGGGTCCTTCCTGTTTACGCTATGCGGTCATATATATTTTGTTGGTAGCAGTTAGGCTATGCCTCTGTCTGTTCTCGGTCTTAGTTGGTCTGTCGATAGGTGGCCTCCTATGCACCGTGTCCTCTGTTGTAACTTTTGTTTATGAATTTGGGAAAAAGTTTATGTATCCCGTCTCTGGCTGTTGGTAATGCTTCAGTCTCTGCTCAGTTTGGTTTGTTCTGGGTTGTGTGGAACCCTCCTTGGCCTGTGTTGATTGTATGAGGACTGTTATGGATGGTTTTTGAAGGCTTTGTGCCTCGGACCTGCGTGGGGTTACAAAATGCTATCTTTTTGTGCTACCATGGACTTTGACAAATGTTTATACACATATATATGTATTGTAAATTTTCACTATTAAATCAATAGCATGCTTTTGTGAAATACCTGGATGGTTTCTTTTGCTGTGTTTGGCTCCTTCAGTTTGATGCGCAATTTGATTAACAGTCATTCAATTCTGTCATTAATTTATATGCATAATACATAATTCTTGTCATTTATGGAAAACAATAATTTGATACTTGTAAGCTTCAATTTACTTTTTAAAAATATATTTCAGAGCTACACTCTCTAGTCTCTTTTCTTCTGGATGGCAGCAACCCCACCTTTGTCTTTGGGTTGCCTATTTAAGTTGCTGGTAGCCTCATTCTGTTGAGGAACTACCTACAGTTACAATGTAGTTACATTCCAGTTTCTGGCAGTTTGTTTCCTAACTTATTTAAAACTAATTTCTAATCTAACTATTGTTCAAATTAAAGGAAAACATTGGTTGTGATAGCCTTCTTTTAAACATAAAATAAAATTAAACTAAAAGTGAATTTAATTTTAACAACTTGTCCAGCTGTCGCCTCCCTAATTGGATGCTCCTGCATCAGGCTCCCGGGGTGAATGAATCTCATGGCTCCTATCCATGAGCTCTTCAATTGAATACCTGGCACTTTGAATATGTCCGGCATCCAACCAGGAACTGTCCTCAATTGGATGGTTCTTCCATTTAACCAAGTACTGTAAGTACTCCTTCTGTCGTGTCCACCTAGCTACCTGAGTATCCAATATTTTTTTGATCTCTAGAGGCTTGGCTGGGGGCATTTGTCTGACCCATGTCTCTGTCTCTCCTTCTCCCTAGGTGTCCCATGTGTATTCTGTTGAACTGTCCTCCACATTAGCAGTGATGTAAGGGTACAGGTCTTCCACATTGAAAATGGGCAAGATCCCGATACTCGGGGGTAGTTGCAGTTCATATGCGTTGGCAAAGAGCTTTCGCAGTATCTGGCAAGGCCCTTTTTTTTTAGTTTGAGCTTGTTATATTCCCCTTTAGGAAACCTCTCTTTCCATAGATGTGCCAATATCAGGTCTCCTACATTGAATTGCACTTCCCGTCGTTTTAAGTCTGCCTTCTGTTTATATCTTTGGCTAATGTCCTGCAATATGGCTTTCACTTGTTCATGAAGTTCGTTGATCACCTTTGCGAAATATTCACCATCAGCACTCCTTCGTTCCAACCGACCCAAATCCCGCAACTTGTGCACAACACAAGGGTGCATTCCATATAGGATCTGGAAAGGACTTCTGCCCGTAGTCCTGTTGGGTGAATCGTTATAAGCAAACTCTGCTTGTGCGAGTACACGATCCCACTATCATGAATTTTCACCAACCAGAATATGTAACAGATTCCCCAGACTTCTGTTAACTACCTCAGTCTACCCATCGGTCTGTGGATGATAAGCTGAGCTGAAATTTAATTTAGTGTCTATCTTGTTCCACAAAGTCCGCCAAAAATGACCCGTGAACTTCACGTCCTTATCTGAAATAATAGACTTTGGCAAGCCATGTAGTCTGACAATTTATGTGAAGAACAAGTGGGCTACATGCATGGCATCGCTGGTCTTTTTACAGGGAATAAAATGCGCCATCTTAGTAAAGTGATCCACTACTACCATGATTGAATCGTACCCCTTCTATGTCCTTGGCAAGCCTAAGACAAAGTCTAAACTGACTGAGTCCCATGGTTTGTCCAGAATAGGTAGGGGCGTATATAATCCTGTATTTTGACTGTGTCCCTTTGCTAGTTGACACATCTTACATCTAGCCACATATCTCTGTACGTCTCACCGCATCTTCGGCCAATAATAGAAGTGACTTACTTGGTCCAAAGTCTTGTCTATGCCAAAATGTCTAGCTAGAACCCCACTATGTTTCTCCTAAACTAAGTTTTACCTCATTGAACATTCTGGGATACACAACTGTCCTCCCCTGAACATCAATTCTTCCTGTATATTATAGTCTAGCCACGAACTGTTGTCCCTAAACAGTGGATTCTGGAAAGCTTCGTATGCTTCCTTAAAGTATGCATCTGTTTCATATAGATCCTTGAGATGCTCAAAGCCTAACACCTGCACTTTGCTTTCCTGTAAAATCAAACTCCTCCTGCTTAATGCATCTGCCACTTTGTTGGCTTGTTCACTGATGTGTTTCAGCACAAACATAAAACTCTGGAGGTATTCCACCCACTTCGCATGTTTATGGTTCAGCTTATGCTATTGCATGACATATTGCAAAGCGGAATTGTCCGAAAACAGAACAAATTCATTTCCCATTAAGTAATGTCTCCAATGTTTCAGCGCTTGTACCACTACATAAAACTCCTTGTCATAGGACGTATATTTCTGTCTACTCTCATTCAACTTCTCACTGAAATAGGCCACTGGTTTGTCCTCTTGGCTGAGTACTGCTCCAATGGTTGTCCCACTGGCATCGCAATGAACTTGAAAAAGTTTGTTGAAATCTGGTAACCTCAAAATGGGTCTTTCGGTGATCTTCTTTTTCAGCAGTTGAAAACTCTTTTCAGCTGACTCCGTCCAATGAAAAGGTTGATTTGATTTTTTAATGGTATCCACCATGGGTGCACAAATCCCACTGAAATCTTTTATAAATTTTCGATAAAAACTCGCCAACCCATGAAAACTCCATACTTCAAACAAACTCTTGGGGGATGGCCAGCTAACTATGGTTGCAACCTTTTCTGGATCCATCTTTAATTCGTTTTCTGAAATCATGAACCCCAAATAAATTAACTCCTTCTTAAAAAGCTTACAATTTTTCACAACTTATTCTGTTGCAATTTTTCCAAGGCACACCTGACATGTCGAAAATGTTCTTCCTTTGTCTCACTGAAAATAAGGATATCATCTAAATACACAATCACGAACTTTCCAATATATTCCCTCAGCATCTCGTTCATCAAGCGCATGAATGTGCTGGGTGCATTTCTCAATCCAAATGGCATGAAAAACCATTCACACGGGCCTTCATTAGTCTTGAAAGTGGTCTTCCACTCGTCTCCTTCTCGAATTTGAATTTGGTGATATCAACTTTTTTAATCAATCTTTGAAAAATACACCACTCCACTCAAACATTCCATCATATCATCCATCCGTGGTAAGGGAAACCTGTACCTGATGGTAATCTTATTTATTGCTTGAGAATCAATACACATCTACCATTCTCCTCCTTTTTTGGGAGCTAAGACTGTTGGAACCGCACATGGACTTAAACTCTCTCGAATCAACCCTTTGTCCAACAACTCCTGTACTTGCTTCCTGATCTCCTCATTGTCCTTTGGACTCATTTGGTAAGCAGCTTTGTTTGGTAAACTAGCTCCTGGAATGAAATCAATATGGCGACTGATACTCCTTCTTGGTGGTAATTTATCCGGTAAATCATCCACTACAATGTTGCTAAACTCTTGTAGCATATCTTGTATCTCCTCAGGCAAATCAGTAATCTTAGTGTGGATTAACACTGCTCTTGGCCTTCGCACAATTGCAAACTTTATTTCATCATCTCCAATCTGTTGTAGGAACTCTTTTCCTCCTAACAATAATGCTTTTGTTCCACTATTTTATGTTGTATCCTCCTCTTTCATGGGTACCAGCGTATGCTTGATCCCATCTTTTGCAAACTTATAACAATTTGTCTTCCCATCGTGGACTACTTTCCTGTCATACTGCCATGGTCTACCCAGCAGTATATGGCACACATCCATCAACATAATATCACAAGTTACCTTATCCTTATACCTACCAATATGAAACTCCACTTCGCACTGCTCATCAACCAGCAGTTGATGTCCTTTTTGTAACCAAGACACCCGATATGGGGTTGGGTGCTTCAATCTTTTTAAACCCAGTTTCTCTACCATTTCAGTGGCTACCAGGTTTTCAGTGCTTCCACTATCAATAATAAATTTACAGCATTTCCCATGTGATTTACACAGTTCGGAACAGTGCTTTCCGCTATGTCTGGTCAGCTAATGCTTTAGCTGGTTTCAACAATACCTTGTTCAACACCAAGGCCTCTCCTGTCTCAGGCATGTTCTTCACTTCTTGAGGTGGTGCCTCAACTTCCTTCGATTGAGCAACATATGCTCCTCTTTGTCTTGCTTGATCACTTTCAGGACATTCAAAAGATCGGTGTCCCCACTTGTGACACTTGTAACATTGATAGGCATTTCCTCTGCCTCTGCCATTACCTCTTCCTTGCTGGTAAGGCCTTCCTCCTCTAGTGTTACCTTCTTTATTAGTTGGTCCTGTAGTTTTTGAACTGCTACCTTCTTCATTGCTGTTGACAGTTCTGCCTTTGCCAAAAGACTGTCCTCTTCCTTGGCTAGATCCACGTCCTCTTTTGGCATTCTGCTTCCTGGTGATCTTCACTTTCGCTTTTAAGGCACTTTGATAGGCTTCCTCTATGGACTTGGGGGAGAGAATACTAATCTCATCCAGTATCTCCATTCGTAATCTGTTCACAAACCTCGCTGTCTTTTCTGGGGTATCTTCAACATAACCCACTCGCAAATTCACTCTGTAGAATTATTCTGTATATTCCTTCACAGTCATTTCCCTTTGTTTCAGGTTATGTACCTGTCTATATAGAGCAATCTGATAGTATTTGGGTAAAAACTTACTTTTCATCTTGGCGATCATCCTGTTCCATTTTTTAATTGGTGGCTTATTTGACCTTCTCCTTTCTGCTTGCACACTCTCCCACCATAGTGCTACATGTCCCTTCAGTTTGGTGGCTACAAAACTGACCTTCTTATCCTCACTGATTTCTTCACATTCGAAGTATTTATCCAACTCGCTAATCCAATCCAACAATACTTCTGTAGATAAACTTCCATCATAGTTCGAAAGCTTTGGCTTCAGTTTGCTGCTTGCTAACAAAACAAACCTCAATAATTTTATCTCTGGCCCTTCCTCATCAGATCCATCTGTCGTAGCTGCAACTTCCTCTTCACTGTCATCACCACCTTCTAGATCCCTACGCCTCCCTGCTTCTATTGCTGCCAATCTGGCACTTAGGATCCTAATTTCTTCGCGCAATCCTTCGTTGGCTACTCTTCTAATAGCTCTACCTCGACCTCTTCTTCCTACTTCCATATTTTTTCTTCCTTAAGGAAAGAACTTACTCTGATACCAAAATTTGGTGACAATCCCTGAGACGCCGAGGTGGCAAGCCTATGTGGTGGTTGGCCTGCATTCAAATTTTCCCATGCTCGTATTTGCTTGGGGTTTTAGGTAAGGTTTTAATGGGCAATTAATTCTCCTCCGTCCCGAGGTGGTCTTAGTCTGTGTGACATGGCTCTATGGCATGGTCTGTTGTGGTTGAGTTGGTTATGTTTCCGCCGGTTTTGGTTCTGCTCCCCTGCGTTCTTACCTGGTTCGTTCTGCAAGGAAAGGATGGCGCTCTACCTCCCGTTGTCTTCTGGGTCCTTCTTTGGCTCTAGTCCTTTGTCGTTTTATTAATTGTGTGATGGTGTTTCATTGGATCTGGTGGTTGCTTCTTGCATGGTTTTTCGAGGAGGTTTTGGGCTCTGTGGTCGCCTTGGGTATGCCTTGGCTTCTCTGTATTTGTTCACGAATATTTGATTTTACCAAGTTGATGACACTATTTTTAACTGTTTCAATGGTTGCATTGTTTTACCAGGCCCTCTGCCCGA
Source organism: Pinus tabuliformis (assembly GCA_031772625.1). Classification (NCBI taxonomy): domain Eukaryota; kingdom Viridiplantae; phylum Streptophyta; class Pinopsida; order Pinales; family Pinaceae; genus Pinus; species Pinus tabuliformis. The sequence continues at coordinate 974,317,656 of CM062813.1, forward strand.
CTCTCTCGACGATGGCTTGACGACTTCTACTCGAGGTAATTCCTCTGCTTCGGTTTCAATTCTCTGTTTCCTTTTACTTTCGCTGACAGCTTTGCTCCTGGTGAGCAGATGATGGTCTTGTGGCTTTGTGGCCATGGTTTATGCTTTGTTGGGTCTTGGTATTTGCTGGCCCTCTGGCCGTTGGTTGCGCTTTGTTGTGTCTCGGCTTTCCTTGGCTCTGGTGCTGTTGGCTATGCTCTATTGGTCTCAGTTTTGTGGCTCGGCTATGGAGCTTGACCTCCTCTTCAGGTATCCACTGTGGGTATTCATCCTACCCTCTCTCTGTTCTTTATCATGGGTTTATGGTTATGCTGCCTCACTAATTCTCTGTTTTTTTGTGCAGGTACTCGGCCCTCGTCACGGTGGTTGCAAGGGTTTGGTCTTTGGGGAAAATGCTGGGATCTTTGTCCTTCTGGTTAGGCTTTATGCAAACCGAGTAGGGTCTTTCCTGTTTATGCTATGCGGTGATATATATTTTTTTGGTAGCAGTTATGCTATGCCTCTGTCTGTTCTCGGTCTTAGTTGGTCTATCGATAGGTGGCCTCCTGTGCACCGTGTCCTCTGCTGTAACTTTTGTTTATGAATTTGGGAAAAAGTTTATGTATCCCGTCTCTGGCTGTTGGTAATGCTTCAGTGTCTGCTCAGTTTGGTTTGTTCTGGGTTGTGTGGAACCTTCCTTGGCTTGTGTCGATTGTACGAGGACTGTTATGGATGGTTTTTGAAGGCTCTGTGCCTCGGACTTGCGTGGGGTTACAGAATGCTATCTTTTTGTGCTATCGTGGACTTTGACAAATGTTTATACACACACACACACACACACACACACACACACACACACACACACATATATATATATATATCTATCTATCTATCTATCTATATATATATATATATTGTAAATTTTCATTGTTAAATCAATAGCATGCTTTTGTGAAATACCTAGATGGTTTCTTCTGCTGTGTTTGGCTCCTTCAGTTTGATGCGCAATTTGATTAACAGTCATTCAATTCTGTCATTAATTTCTATGCATAGTACATAATTCTTGTTATTTATGGAAAACAATAATGGATACTTGTACGCTTCAATTTACTTTTTAAAAATATATTTCAGAGCTATGTTCTCTGGTCTCTTTTCTTCTGGATGGCAGCAACCCCACCTTTGTCTTTGGGTTGCCTATTTAAGTTGTTGGTAGCCTCATTCTGTTGAGGAACTACCTACAGTTACAATGTAGTTACATTCCAGTTTCTGGCAGTTTGTTTCCTGACTTATTTAAAACTGATTTCTAATCTAACTATTGTTCAAATTAAAGGAAAACATTGGCTGTGACAACCTTCTTTTAAACATAAAATAAAATTAAACTAAAAGTGAATTTAATTTTAACAGCTTGTCCAACTGTTGCCTCCCTAATTGGATGCTCCTGCATCAAGGTGAATACACAATGTACTCTAGAACTTCTTGTGGTGTTTAACATGTGGAGACCCTAGGCATGGACACTCATTTCTTATGGAGTATAATAGGTGGAAACAAGGTGTGCTTTGGATTCCTATGGGTTAGCAAGTGGAGATATTGTGGGCTCAGGAGTCTTGTAGTGTAAAGAAGGTGGAGACACCATTGGCTCTGGACTCTTGTAATGTTGAGTTGGTAGAGACACTCTGTGTTCTAGATCCTTGAAGGGCTTTGCAAGTGGAACACCATGTCCTTTAGATCTGTGATATGCTTAGAAGGTGGATACACCCTGTGATCTAGACTCATGGTTGTCAGGTAAAAGCAATGTATACTTAGATTTCTATGTAATAATAAAATTTAAATATATATTAATAATTAAAAATTAATTAATTTAATATTATAATTAAGTAAATGAATAAATAATATAATCAAAATATATATAACATAAAACTATTAATATTACTCATTGATAAATATTTATAATAAAAGAATAAACTAATGCAAAAACATTAACCAAATAGTTGCTATAGTAACCTTCCACAAAAAAATGATAGAACAATAAAAAGAGTATATTATAAATGAAATACCACATTCATGTATTTAACTTCGCAATTTCATCTCAATCTTTATCTATTGACGCCCTTGGTGGGCTTCTGAACCCTGCCAACTCTTGCAGATTTTATCACACTCAGAGTTCACGGATTCTACTCACATCTTTACCTCAGCTTCTTTAAAATTTGTGATGTAAAATTTCAATTTTTTTTCATTATTGACCATAATTATTTTTAAATAAATAATAAGGTACAGGTGGATAAACTCCACCTACTTAACAGGTAGTTGCTCCAACAACCTTGGAAAAATCTAGAAATCGTAGAATTCTGTCAGATGCTTGATAAAATGATAAAATAACGGCTCCGAATATATTAGCACATTCGCCTGTCAATACATTGAATAGGTTGTTTGTTTATTTCTATTTATGCATGGATTCTCCTCGACGCGTCAAAGAGTATAAATTCGGATGGGGAGTAATGATAAAATTCGAAGGATTGCTCTTAATTTTATTGGGAAAGATATATATTCATTTAACTTTTCAAGATGAAAAGTTATAAAAGAAGTTGCACTTCCACTCATAAGTGTATATTAAACAATTTCTTTCTTCTTTTTTTTAAATTCCAAAATGAAATAGTGTTTTTCAAAATCTTTAAATTTTTAATTTAAAGAGTAGTTATAGTAAAACACTATAAAATCTCAATATAACTTAGTAAATAAGGAAAAATTTAGTAAACTTGTGTTTCTTCTATTCATTTGATCATCTTCAAAAGTATTTGGACTTACATCATTGAAAATATAAATCTATTTGCCCAATGGAAATGGCTTACTAGTTTTCATTTGTTTCCATACATCATAATAGCATTCAAATCTACCTCATTTAGAGCATGAGGTGCACTAAGAGATAGAAACATTAACATATATAGTGTCTCCAATGAAATCCTTGATCTATCATCATTTTTTATCCTATTTAATTTTCAGAAGCCTCTTTCACACACTGATGTGGTTGTTGGGATAATGAGAATAGTGTGCCATAATTGCATCAAATATGGAAAGCCTTCAAACCATTTAGGTTCATATCCACATAGGTTTCTTCATACATATGCTTTTTAGGGTATGATTTAGAAATAGTACAAATAAATTCATCCATTTCACCCAAACATCTAGTAGTATCCGCAATAGATGATTCCCCAATGCTACATTTTTCACATAAACATTTCAACCATATTTTTGTTTGACAGTCTATATCATTCACTTCTTTATAATAATGTTGAGGAGTGAAAAACTTAGCAACATTAAATACATGTAAATCTATGAATCTCCTATCTAAATATTCAATCACCTTTCAACAAAACATTTTCCCAAAAGAATACAATCATCTAGTGTCCCTGATATTTTCATATTTGGAAAACTTGTAAACCTCAATGGATGTAAATGTACAATACCTATAGTATATGCAAATTCAAGGGTTCCTCCTTGTGCTTTAACTAAAAAAGAAGACATTTGCATTGCACCTACACCAAAAATGCTTCCCAAAAATAGTTTACGAAGCATGCTAATAGAAACATCTAAAGTAGTGCCAATAGATGTAATATCAACATGATGTTATTAGAACCTTTGATTCAACTTATTTAATTCAATGAGCACATATGTAAGTAGATGGATGCAAAATTGCACTTGAAATATTGTTTCCAACTCATACATTTTTTTCTCCCCTAACTCCCAATCCTTTAACAAAGAATGCATGAGTTTAACAAGTCTTTCCATGACCTTTCCTCTAGAGAGCCACCTAATTTGATGAATTTGTAAGACCTCTAACTTAGTGATTTGAAATGATTATATTATCTCTTTCAATATTCCATGTCTTTTAGTTGATTTCCCAAGCCATGAATAAACTTTGTTTCCAAATTTGTCAATATATTGCAACTATGGAAAATGAGATGAAGCCTCATTGGTCACTAATGCTTCCCTATGAGCTATGCAATGGATATCTAATAAATGAGGAGCATCTTGACGAAGTTTAGAAAATAAATCTTCATGAATACCCCTCATGGAAGATGCACCATCCAAACCAAAACCAACAAACTTCAACAAAGATAGATCCATTTCTACTAAAAGAGTTCTCACTACATCATACATACATTGAGTCGTTCCATCCTTTATTTGAAGCAAACATATATCCAATTGGTGTTCCATAATTCAATCAGTGCTTTCATCAACTAAAATTGAGTAAAATGGGCTATGTAAAATCTCTTCTTTTAGTTTGTTCGAATACACCTCTTTAGCAGCTTGAAGAAACTTTTTTCTTGATGTTGTATTTGTGTATGCAAAATATTCATTTGTTAGAAGCATGAGTGGAGTGCAATTATACCTATTCAAGTCACATATTTACTTATACATTTCTAAAGATAAATCATGTATAGCAACAAAATACATGTTTTCAATCACTGATATAATTCTCTCCTTCTCAACATCTACCATTAGTTCTACATGTTTAGTGATTGGAATATTACTTTGTTTGCTTTCTCCCTCCAAATGTTGTAAACAAAATTTAGAGCTTTTGATTTTGCATGGCCACTTATACCACTAACTTGAAGAGTGGTACTTCCCTCTTTTGCAAATGGAGTATCTCTTTTAAATTTAACACATCAAGAAAATTTTATCCTTTCATTACCATTACAATGTTTTGAAGCATAAGCCCACGAAAAACTTGTATCCCATTTAGATTTGAATATTATTTTCCAATTTTTTGATGGGTTTTCTCTTTCAACAAGCTCTACACTATTTGATTCATCATATTAATGTAGATGAACATCAATTTCATTTTGAATATTACATGGTTGATTAGAGTTGTGGAAGGCCAAATGATGCATGTCAGAGAACTGGCAGACCATCTTGAAGAGATGAATTGCCATGACAACCTCATGTATCTTTGCAGCCATTTGAAAAATGGGTGATTGATTTTGTTGGGCCAATTCAACCCCTAGGGAAGAAAACTGGTGCGCTCTATATCATCACCACGACGGAATATCTAACTAGATGGGCAGAAGCACAACTGGTTAAGGATTGTACAGGAGAAACAACAACAAAATTTTTGTTTGAGTATGTCTTAACAAGATTTGGTTTCCCAAAAGTATTGATGAGCGATAGAGGTACGCACTTTTTGAACGATATGATCAGCGCATTGACTGAAGAATTTCAGGTCTACCACTAGAAGAGTGCACTGTATCACCCACAAGCTAATGGAATTGTTGAAGGTTCAACAAGATTTTGGAGAACACGTTGACGAAGGTCTACAGAGCACAGCGAAATGTTTGGGATGTGCGCGTACCTGCAGTGCTATGGGCTTATAGGACTACTTGCAAGAAGTTGACGGGACAAACGTCGTTCAGGTTGGTCTACGGGGTAGAATCTGTAATGCCAATGGAGTATATCGTGCCTAGACTACACAGAGCAGCTCTCACAGGTATGGAAGATCGCGAAGCCAGGGAGGAATAACTCACGCAGCTGATGGAGCTTGAAGAGGACCAATTCTTGGCAGGATTCCATTAGCAAGTACAGAAGGAACGTGAAAAAGCATGGCACGATCACCACATCAAGATTCGCATGTTCAAGGTAAATGATCTTGTCTTTTTATATGATAGTAAATTCACTAAGTTTCTAAGAAAATTTCAGATACATTGGCTGGGACCATATATCATCAAAGAAATTACAGATGGAGGCGCAGTTCAGCTCGCGAAGTTGAATGGAGAACCTTTTCCAGGAAGAGTGAATGGGAGCTGATTGAAGCTGTATACAAGGGATCTTACGCAATGATTGTATGGTGACAGGACAATCTTAGTGCTCCAGGCAGTTGCAAGGGAGCGCAGGACTATAAACTACACTATCAAGTTTAGAGGACTACGCAGCAGGCTGTGCGGAAAATGGTGAAGTTGCAACATATGAAGTTGCACTATGAAGGAAGGTGTCACGAAGCACAGCCGAAAAGTGACTGTTGGAGTCACTGTTCATGACTTGAAAACCAAAAGACGGTTAAGGGGAGTGGGCTGACATCATTTAAGGCAAAAATATTTAAAGATTTGTCACCAAAACAACATTAGTTGTCATAATTTGGGGGGAATAGTCAGATTCAAATTCAAACCCCCCTATAAATTACACATGTCGGTCCAACAGAGTACACTTTGCACCCTTAGAGTTTTTATTGAGATTTTTTGTCTGTTGCCTATGAATCAATCATATTGGGAGGATTTAATCATGAGCCCTATGTTTGCTAAGTTGTCTGAGTTGAATCAGAAGTTCATTCTCGAAAAAAATGCTTTGACCAAGCCCTACAGAAATCGTGAATACTGGTGGTGATGTTGCCTCTGAGGGAGCCACCTCGGAAGTGGTGAGTATGGAAGCTCTGGCTCCTGTACCTACGACGCTGGGTCACCTAGGTCGAAGCCTACCCTTGCAAGAGAAACCTAAATAATTAATCTGAAGAAGGATAAGCAGAAAAATCAAGTATCGGTGCTTGAATCCCCTAGGAAGCATTCTGTAGCGCAGAAAGAAAAGAAGGACAAATAGCGGAGGAAGGCTAGGGTATAGAGGACATAGATGCTAAGGGAGTGGAGCCCATCATGAAGCTACCCAACTATATCCCTCTACACAAAGGGAAGGCGAAGGTCACAAAGGATCCAGATTCAGAGAAGCTTTCCATTTCTATGCCCTTGCTGCCTGAGCAGGTTCCCTTTGAAGGTCCGCGGCTTGCACGGATCCCACTGCTAAAGATGGAGGATTGGGACCCCGTAGAACATGCCAGGTTTCCAAACTTAGCAACAGACAAATACATGAAGCTCGTCTACTATGCAGAGTCAAGAGTCAATGCATTAGAGAGTGGAATGGATCCGCGGTGTGGATAATTCAGGGTTACTGAATCTATTGTGGGTGCCGCATTATCACCGTACCCATATCAACACAATTTGTGTGTGCCAACTACTCACCTTGGTGCACGATGGGTGCTTATGGCTAGGAGGGCCTATCCCCATCACTGACATGCTCATTCACAGGATCACACAGCTGTCATACAAGGGATTGAATCTGACCAAGGAGTTTGGTGGAAAGATGGGGAAAAGGGACCTAACAGAAAGAATGAATAAAGAATTCGGCCTTATGAAGAAAGTGCGAGGATATTCGATCCTCTCAATAATAGACCCAGTAGTAAAAATCTCCATGCAAATCTTAATAGGGAAAGTGATGAGAAATTGTCAAGTGGATGAAGTTCCGGCGCCCGTAGTATCCTTGGCAGCTCAGTGCATGAAGGAATTCCTCACGAATTTCTACGAGGCCCAGGATGAAACCAAGTTGTTTCATTACGCTTGGTTGTTGTTGTCTATTGTGTTGGTTGTGTGGGAATTGCCAGAGGATATCCAATTTCCTCCACTTGAAGAAAGATTACCAGAAACAATGCAATTTACATCTCTATGGGCTATAGAGACAAAGATCTTTTGTGTCCTGATGGAATCAAGCCTCTGCATGGCCATTAACTAGTGCCCAAGGTTGTCCTCGACCTTGTACAAGCAGCTGCCAGCCTATGTAGCATTCAAGGCTGACTTCCACAGAGTTTACATTCAAGCGCAAAAGGATCCACAATAGAAATGGCATGACTTGCCATATTTGGTGACAAAGACAGATGTGTAGGAGGTAATCGCGCGATGTTCAACAGAGTGGTGCGCCCCCTCAGACTTACATGCTGGAACAAGTAAGGGTGCAGGAAGTTTGGCAGTGAAGAAGAGAAAGGAAGAAGCTAAGTAGGTTGTGCAGAACCTGGCCGCACAGAGGAAGAAGGAAGTCGCAGAGAAGGCTCGAATGGAGAAAGAGCACGCTGGAAAGGAGTAGGCAGAGCAAGAGCAACATGAGTCACAAAGAAGTGGCAAGTCACCTTCGCCAGAGACTGAGGAGGAAGAACTTTCAAATCAAGGCGATGGAGGAGATGAGGGGCAGAGCGCCCCCTTCATTCTGAAAATGCATGGAAAGGGGTAGCAGGAAGGTCCCTGGAAAAAGAAAAAATCAGACAAGTTGCAGGGTGATCCCATGGTCTTGATGGAGGGCGATCTCAATGAGATCGGGGATAAAATAAGGGACACTACGATTGAATTGTTGCAGCAGTTCGAGCAACAATATATGTAGACATTTGGGAGCGTCCAAAAGGATCTGTGCGAGCTGTAGATCCAGGCAAGTAGGGTACATATGGGCACTTGTCAAGGGAGCGCAGAACGAGCGAGCTTGACACATGGGACGAGTCAAGCAGCCGAGTTGGTAAGGACCCTTGACCTCAGAACTATTGCATTATCAAAACGGTCCCTTCACGCGGAGTCAGCTGATGATCACGTCATCCTAAGCACAACCAAGAACATCGGCCTGAACATAGCAACGCTCCCCAAAGAGATCCTCCACGTGCTGCATGCAAGAGCCATAGAGGAATTGAGAGCTCGGGAGCAGCGCAATCGTAATCTCATCAGTGAATACAAAGTGAAAAACGAGCATATGTTCGCTAAGAAGACACAGGCCTTAAAAGAAAATGAGACATTGCAGGCATATGGTTCTCGACTGGATTCCGCAGTTGCAGAAGCATGCAGGACAATGCCTGAGCTTCATATCCCTAAGGATGCATAGCCATAAGTGAAGATGAGAAAATTAGTTGCTGGTGTGTGTGAAGCCAACGCAGAGGTTAACTGAGTTTAATTTGAACTCAATATGAAGATCACATAGTTGCAGTTAAAGTTGTAGCTCACGACTCCGCCTGAGGTCCGGGAGCAGCCTAGAGCCACCATAAAATAAGGAATGGCCACCCCGGATGCCACAGTCGTTGGCTATTCGACATTATTCAAGCAAGCCATGTAATTAGTGACAAACCTGTAGGAGGATCCAAACCTCCAGACACTAAATACAGATATTAGGGAGCTACAGTGGCAGTGTGATGAAGTTAGGGCAACGACGCGCTCCATTGCACCAGCGCATCACCTAGCCAAACTATAGGAGGGGAAGCAGCTCGTCGCACAGGTAGAGGTGACACAGAAGGAGGCCTTGCTTAAGTCCAGCCTGCAACCATGGTTGGAAGAATGTTATCAAATCATGACCACCATCCAAGATAAGCTGAAGGGCTTGTAGCAGACGCAACAGACAATGAGGCTGACCGCAGAAGGCCCAACTATAAAGAATTTAGTCGACAAGGTCAAGTAGGTAGCCACGGAGAGCGTTGCCGAGGTTGCAATAATTCAGGTGGAGCTAGGGAATCTACTCAGCATGATCGCAATGCTACCTCGGTGACTCGAGGGCGAGTCACGATCTTTGTATTGGGGGCCTGTTGGGATGGGGTCCCCTGGGTCAGTTTTGGGGTTAAAATAACCCATGTTTTGATGTATTTTTTGTAAATGATGTAAATTCTCTGCGATTTGGGGATGCAGAGTGCATAATTGATTAGGAGTCAAAGGGGTTTTAGCCCCTTGTTTATTTAAAGGTTGAGTCGGCTTTGAGATCCACCCATGGTCTGCGGACCTTGGGATTGTATAAATAGGTGTGTCTTAGAGAGTCTAAGGCATGTTAGAAGATAATCTTGGATATAATGGGTCAGTGAGAAGAAAGTGATAGCACAAAGAAGTGGGTCAGATAGGAGATAAAGGCTCAACAGTTGAGTGTACAGAGGCCTAGGTAGAGTCCGCAACTGAGTGTGAAGAGGCCTAGGTAGAGTCCAAAACTAAGCGTGCGGACCCCTGCAGCTAAGTTTCTATGGTAGTTTTGAGTTTGTATTATGAACTGGAAATCAATAAATAGCTATTTCTCAAGAAATATTGTGTATTATTGTTTACTTCCACTTACGACATATGTTTTTGATGAATAATATGTTTATGGAATATTGATCTAATGATGCGCAGTCCTCTTCAACAAGACTTAATAATTATACATAATGCATGTTAAGTACTTTTGCATGACTCAGATGAATTTGTTATGTTTAATGATAACCTAAGTAGATATGCACAAACACTAATTTAGGGTTGTTTTCTAGTGCGCATAAGTGGATAAACTGATTGTTAAGGGTCTGCAAAGACCAATCATAGACCTTCGCAAAGGTCTAAAGGCTATTTAAACAGAGTTGCAGTACTGAGCCCTAGGGGCTTATAGATCTGCGCGAAGGTAGATCTAGGGCACTAAAAGACATCACACTGATCTCTGGATGTAGACACTTGGTTTCAGCACCTCCCCATACTGCTTTGAGTGAGACTACAACCTGCATTTTGCAGGTTGTTGCCGAAAGGGCCAGTAGTGTAGGGTTTTGTTGGTTGGCGCAACTAACTCTGAACCCGGGTCAGGACCCCCTAAGCCAACAAGGTGTCCATTTTTTATTAACATTTTTTGTACGCCTTTACATTTTTTCATTAATTTGAGCTCCATTTTTTATATATACCAATATAAAAACTCTTTTCCTCCTATTATATGCTCAATTTATTATGTCATTTTTTCCTCAATATTTATCCCCCAATATGAATGCACGCAATATGGTATTTCTTCCCTAGTGAAGCCATTTTGTGTAGATTCCACCTTCCAAACCCTACCCAAAATGAATTTAGCATCCAAATTATCCTATAAGATGAGGTGAATCCACCCCTTGGCTAAAAACTGCACAAACAAGGGATTTTTAAGCACCAACCTCACATTTGATTCCCTCGAGGTTGTGGGAAAAGGAGAGATAAACTTTCTTCATGATTCGACCCACCATTGAGGTCCAACTAAGGCCATATTCCTTTTGTAAAGCAATATTTGTGATTAGAGACCAAACCATCTGTAATTCCTCATTTTGTTTCATACAATGTTCCTTTTTTCATTTTCCATGAACTTTACTCTATCCTTTTCTGTCAAGGCCTCCAAGAGAGGCAGAAAATGAAACTTTACCTAGATTTTAAGCATTAAGACCCTCATTAAGCGACCTATCGTCATTTTCTTATATCAAAACAATGCTCATTGTAGGGATGTTCGAAGGAATGTGGGGTGGGAAAAGTGTATGGTTCACCTTGGGGAAGAGAAGGACTTCATTGTAACCATGACCCTCTAATACACTAGGGAAAGTAATAGAACAATGGGGAACAAACCCCAAATCACAGGGTTCTTTGAACTGTGACTAAGAAACCAACGACATAGAATAATCAATGCTTCATGGAAGCAAGAAAATCCCTTGAGAGCCCTCGACAATGACATTACACTGAGCCCTATCCAATTGAAAATACACAACATAAAATGGTAAATTACCGCTAGGTGTAAGGGGCATTGTGATACATGGGGCTAAGAAACCTGATGAAGTTGAGAAATTTAATTGAAACTAGCTAAGAGCCCTCCCATCCCGAGTCTCATAACTAGAAGACGTCGGTTGGGCCCAAATGACCTAAAAATATGAGGTGTCCACCACATAATCCATAGAAACCTTGTCCCCCATAGATGGGGGTAACTCCTTCCAACGTTTGAATAAATTTTGGACAATGACCTCCAACACAAACCGCTGAAAGCCCCAACAAAACCCTCGAAAACCCAGTAGGAAAAAGAAGGCCAAAAGTGCTAAAAAACAAGGCAAATAATTGTAGGTTACACATAAAAAGTTGATAAAACACAATCATTATCCGATAGAAACTCCACATCACTCTAGTGCGTGTGCACAAACAATAAAACTAAAACTTTGAGGAAACTGCCATTGTTATTGCCCTCTTGTGCCCACTCCCTCTTTCATATGTCACATGAATACACTCTTTTATTTTCTAAGATTATTATTTATGCTAGAAACAAAAATATTTATTTAAAATTTACATAAATATTCATTAATTTACATTTAGGTAAATTAAATTTACTTAAAAAAGATCTAACATTTTATTTTAATAATGACAAGTTCACTTAATTTTATTCTAAGTTTTATGAAAAACTCAAATATTGAATATAAATGTTCTTAAATATCCAAACATATTTGTTTTACATTATTTTTTTAAATAATAATAAAAATTTTAATCACTAATTATTATCTTGCGAACATTAAAACTTCAATTTAAATTACAATTAAAAAAAACCTTCAATTTCAATATTACAATTAAAATCAATATTTAAATACTTATAAAAGTAAGAAGTAAGTATTTTTAAAAACGCTTTCACAATTTTAATTTTGTAAGTTTTCACAAAACTATATATCATAAAAATAAAAAATCACAAATATGATAAAAATAAATAAATTAAATTACATTTAAAAATAAAAAATTTCACATCTCCCTTAAACGATTTTAAATGAAAGCGGTTTAAACTCACTGCAAACGCCTTTATATGACAATGGTATTTCTATAAAAATGTGAACACGTTAAATACCTTGCAATCGTAAAGGAATTAACAATGATTTATACACACCCACAATAATTTATTATCTAAAGTCTTCACTCTTCTTTCAGTACGCATACTTGGAAAATGGTTTCAAAATAAAGTAAGTCTTCACTCTTCCTTGTCTATTGGTTTCAGTACGCATACTTGGAAAATGGTTTCAAAATAAAGTAAGTTTAATGTTTGTCTTTGTACAACAAGCTCCTTTAAAAAAAAACAATATTTATGACAAAGATATAACAATACAATCACGATTTTATATAAAATGTCATTACATTTACACAATCCTATCTTATCTCTAATCATCATTCATATCCTCCACGTTTCACACCACTCTTAATCTACTTCCACGTGGCCAATAGAGTACTTCCACTTTGATCTTCATTCCGCGGTTTTTAAAACTTTGCCAACAATGGATTTTCGTGTATTTGAAGCCCTCCAGATGGTCGATCTGCATCACTGCTTTTACTTCTTTAAGATTCCTCAGCTTCATTAATCCTTCTGGCATATTTTCCAATGGCTTGCACCCCAGAAAGCCTTCGACACCTTGAAAGAAAAAATTAGTATAGCACCAGTACTAGCATTGCCAAATCTTCAACAACCATTTGAGATCGAAACTGATGCCAGTGACTATGCCATGGGAGCAGTGTTGATGCAACATGGTAAACCCATATGCTACCATTCTGAGACTTTTAATTCTGCAGTAGTTAATTATCCTACATATGATAAAGAATTGTATGCATTAGTACAAAGTCTAACAAAGTGGAAACATTACTTAATGGGTAAAGAAATAGTTGTACATACTGATCATCAGCCACTTCAGTACTTGCACTCACAAACTAAATTGCAGCAATCAAGACACTATAGGTGGATGGGTTTCCTATAGCAGTTTCATTTAGTCATCAGATATAAAAAGGGCATACACAATAAAGTTGCAGATATATTGTCCAGACCAATCATAAATGCATCTATTATACTTAGGCATAACTCAGTAATGCATGAAAGCTACATTGAACAATATGCTCAAGATATAGACTTTAAAGATGTATATGCAGCTTTAAGTAATGGCAAAAAGGTAGAAGAATTGGATTACTATGTTAAGGACCAACTCTTGTATCATTTGGGAAAGCTATGCATTCCACAAATAGAAAGAGTTAACATAATTAGGGAGGCACATACTTCTCTGATATCAGGTCATTTTGGGGTAAGTAAAATAGTTGCACAGCTGCAAAGATACTGCTATTGGCCAAGAATGCATGAAACAATTTCTAGATATGTAAGAGGGTGTACCATGTGTGCTAAAAGTAAGCCCAACAATAGAAAACTAGGCCTGTACACTCCACTTCCAGTCCCTTCCCATCCTTGGGAAAGTGTTTCCATGGACTTTGTTGGGGGATTGACAAAATCTAGAAAGGGACATGACGATTTATATGTTATTGTGGACAGGTTCAACAAAATGTGTATTTTAATACCTTGTAACAAACATATTACAGCTGAACAAACAACAAAATTGTTCTTTCAGCATGTCTGGGTGCATTTTGGGTTACCCATTTCCATAGTATCTGATCGAGACTCCCGATTTGTTGGGAAGTTTTGGTCAAATCTATGGGAATTGATGGATAGCAGATTGAAGAAAAACACAACCTTTCATCAACGAATAGATGGCCAAACAGAGGTAGTCAACAGGACAGTGATCCAGTTGCTCAGGGGTTATTGCAGCAAGCATCCCAAGCTTTGGGATGAACATTTATGTTATGTGCAACATGCTTACAACCGTGCTAAACATTCTTCTACACAGAGATCTCCTTTTGAGACTTGTTTTGGTTTTATACCAAGGTATCCCTTGGATTTTGTCTTTGAAAAAGACATAGTAGTTGCTAGACACAATGACATGGACAAAGCAACCAGATTCATTGAACAGATCCAAGAAATTCACTAGGCAGGGCAAGAATAGCTGGAAAAGAGCCAAGCCAAATACAAGGCAAGGCATGATAAACACTAGGTGGAGCACAGCTTCCAAGTTGGAGATCAAGTCTCGCTGTATATCAGTAAGGACAGGATGCAAGTTGAAGGAAAGAAGCTGAAGCCAATAAGGTATGGGCCTTTTAAGATACTTGAGAAAATTGGTGAGAATGCTTTCTGCCTTGATTTGCTAGCATACATGCATATCTATTCAGTGGTAAATGTAGAAAACTTAAGATTGTTTGAACCTTCATTAATTGAAGATCTCAAAGAGCAAAGTCAATTGCCTTCCATTGATGATCTGTTGCCTGAATAACTCAATGAGCTGCAGGAAGATACAGTTATGAACTAGAAGGTGAGAACTACACGCAGAGGGGATGTTGAATACCTAAGAATTGGGCTCAAAGGTTAAAAACCCAGCAGTGCCAAATGGATAGAGATTGGGCAAGTGAGGCAACGGTATCCTGACTTAAGCAATGCTTGAAAACCAACTTTTGGTGGTCCAAAAGCCTTTTTCAGTGGGAAGGTGTGATCCAAATGGATCCAAGAACACTCTCTAAGTCTTGAAAACTCGAAAAATCATGCCAAAGACCAAAGAAAATTGCATGAGAAAACCTTTCAGAATGGGGAAAAACACTATCGAGAGGCAAAAACCTGTGAAATTAGTGAAAAGACAAAGTATCGGAGGCGGAACAAAGTAATGCACACTAGCCGTCAGATTTGGCCAATCAACGGTCCAAATCTGAGCAGTGGATCGCAATCGGTGGTGGCCTTCGGCGGATATTGGCGGAATCCACATAAGACTTGCGACGACAATCGGCGGAGACCTCATAGGAGATGCGATGGCGACTGGCAGGGTCAACGAGGACCATCGATCAAGCGCGCAGATCGATGGCCCACGTTGCATCGCCAAATCGCAATCGGCAAATACAAAGGAGCGGGGGTTTATGTACATATGCATATATGCGATCTGATGGACTGGACCCGATAACATTATAAGCCATAATATATGGATCTTGAGATCCGTCAAACACCATTTTTAATGTATTTTCGCAGTTTCGTTTGTTAAACGAAATGCAAAGGAGAAAGCGCCGATGCGATAAGCCGAACCTAAAAGGGTACCTTAAGGCTATTACATATAGTTTCAAGTCCAGAGGAAAGCCATTTCTAATGTATTTTCATAGTTTTTAATGTATTTCCAAAATACAAAGGGACGGGCCATTTTGATATGCGATGGCGACTTACAGGCGGACCCGATAGGAGAATAAGGTGGATTTAAGAACTTTTGAAGTCCAATACATAGAGTTTTTGTGGATTTTCTCAGTTTCAAATACATTTCAATGTGTTAAACAAAGAGCGGCTGTTTCCAGGAGTTCCAGAGGCCCGAGACACTCTTACGTTACAGAATAGGTGGCCACCTCCCCTTTAGGCATTATGCAATGATTGTATAATGCTGGAAGAGGGATTCGAAGTGAACAGAGGCCAGGGAGACTAAGAGCCGAGAACCTGAAACGAACAGGCAGCGCAATTTTGGCTTTAAAAGCCACAGACAGAGAGCAAACAGAGGAGGCAGTATTGCAGGCAAATGCCGAGATAGAGTTAGGATAGAGATAGAGAGCGTTGAGGGAGTCTGTGTACTCAGAGAAAACTTGAGAGGTTCAAGTAAAGCTCTTGTTGTTGCATCTGTTGTGTGTGAGGCTCAAATTGAGCTCACTGTTGTAAAAACTCTGCTTGAAGACATAATAGAGAGGCCACCACTGAAGGCTAGACCAGGAGATGTAGCCCAGGAGTATTGGGTGAACTCCTCATTAAATTTGTTGTGTTATGTGTTGTCTATTATGTTTTGTTTACTGCTTCATTGTCTGTGTATTTCACAATCTTATCAATCCATTGCATAAAATAACATATACAAATCCATGCACATAAGTCTGTAATACCTTATTAATTGTTTTACATCTCATTATTAGATCAAGGGGTATCAGAGCTTTAGGTTGCTAAGGTTGGACAAGCTTGTGCTGGATTGGTGAATGATAACTAGGTCAAAGCTCAAATTAGGAGAAGGAGAACTGGTTGAAGCTAACCCATAAATAGGAAGAGTCTACCCTAGGAGGAAGATGACAGAAGAAACTCCCTTGGAATCAGGCTCTCAGTTCATGGACAACTTCATGATCATGAGAGCCATGGTAGAAGAGATGTATAGAGAATTTAAGAATGGTAGAGGCAAAGATTCTTCAAACTCCAAACAAGACAAAGGAACAGAAGAGTCTCTTCGATATGGCCATTCTGAAGGCAAAGGGAAAGGAAAAGAAGCTCCTCTATCCACACCTCCTGATAGCCCTGAAAATAAAAAGAAAACATCTTTGATTAAATTAGATGCTAAATTTGATTTGCCAATATATGATGGAGAATTAAATGTAGAGAAGCTAGACAACTGGATTAGACAGATTGATGTGTTTTGTAGGGTGTAGAATATTGATTCAGATAGGAGTAAAATTCAGCTGGCCAGCCTACGCCTTGAAGGCACTGCCTTCGTATGGTGGGAAGGCAGGACACAAGTTGACTTGAAGAAGCATGGTAAAATTGTTTCTATCTAGAGTGAATTTGTTTATGCAATTAAAAAACAATTCTATCCACTAGCTTATATGCAACAAGCCATGATGAGTTGGCAAACTCTACGCCAGCTAAAGGGGAAAATTGTACAAAGCTACACTCAAGAATTTAGAAAAAGAGCTTTGATTCTAGGCATTTCTTTAGACTCAGCTGAAACCTTGCTGAAGTATGTAGGTGGGCTACACAGTTATTTAAGGCACACCATTCTCATGTTTAACCCTACTAGCATAGATGAGGTATTTGTCCAGGCTACCCATCTAGAGGCTAGAGGCAAGAATGTGAACCCAGAGATTGGGGGATCATCAAAACCCACTGCAAGCAAGAACAAGGAAAAGAGGAAGCAGAAATGGAAAGAGAGGAAGGCAAATTCTGTACAAAAGGTCAAACCTTCATGCACTCACTGCATGGAGGATGGACATGATGATGAACATTGTTGGTCTTTGCATCCAGAGCTGAAACCCAAGAAGTTTGATGGCAAGAAGAAGAAGACTGTTGCTGCTATACAAAAATATTTGGGGTTAGACTCAGGTGATGAAACAACAATTGCAGAAACATGATCACCATATTTGAATCCCCTATAGTGCAGGCCGGAAGAGGAAACCATTTGCTATGGAGAGAGAACCTTCTCCTCATTAACGCCCATCGGTGGCACTCTAGATCGATTCACCTTTATTCGCATAGGGAGCACAAACTCCTTTGCAAAGTGTTCATGTTTATAGCACCTCTAACATCTAAATGGGATCTCGTAAATAAGGATCAACAATGCCACAATAAGGCCCATTTGATCAAGCCTGAAAGCCCTCCTTAAAGATCAACACAGATGAGAATGTGGACCAAAGACATGTCACCAAAGTAAATATAGGATGAATCATGCTCAAGATAGCTCCCTATCATAATCCCAAGATTTCCTCATGCCACAAATGCACTAAAAGGCCTAGTATATGAATCATATAGGGACGGTAACAATACGCTCACACCTAGTGTTGAAAATGGGAGTCCAAGGTTTGAATATGACTGATGTAGAGTCATTGGGGCTTCACCCAATGAACCTTTGACAAATCACGTACAATTGTGCCATACAAAGCAATTCCCTTAATTTGACTACATATTGAAAAATACCTCTAAAAATCACATTATTTAACCCCCTATTATTATGAACCCAATACACCTTCCCAATATGAAGTTGAGAAATATGATTGAAACTAGCTAAGAGCCCTCCTTTCCTGAGTCTCGTGACTAGAAGATGTCGGTTGGGCCCAAATTGCCTGAAAATATGAGGTGTCCACCGCATAATCCAGAGAAACCTTGTCCCCCATAGATGGGGGAAACTCCTTCCCACGTTTGAATAAATTTTGGACAATGATCTCCAACAAAAACTGCTCAAAGCCCCAACAAAACCCTTGAAAACCCAGTAGGAAAAAGAAGGCCAAAAGTGCTAAAAAACAAGACAAATAATTGTATGTTACACATAAAAAGTTGATAAAACACAATCATTATCCGATAGAAACTCCACATGTTTGTAGGGCATGTGCAAAAACAATAAAACTAAAACTTCGAGGAAACTGCCATTGCTATTGCCCTCTTGCGCCCACTCCCTCTTTCATTTAGCTCCTCCTTGCTTAGGTTTGTCAACATATTATCATTTAGTTGGTCGGCCCCTTTCTTATCATTTTGCCAGTTGGCCAAACTTTCATCATTTCCTTCGAAGTGCTTGGCTCTCTCATTTCGTTCAAATTGCTTCACCATATCACTAAGAAGTTCTGTAATTGCGAATTTCTAAGAAACTGCTAACCAAACCTGATAGTCGAAGCGTTTATGGACTACTTTGCTGTTGAAAACGTGTTGGAGCAGAAGAGTTTTTCCCTGCCCTCCCATGCCCACAATGGAAATAACTGGAGGGTTGTCTTCCTTCAATATCCATTCAGTAATCACTTTAATATTGCCGTCCATGCCCACAATTTGTGATTCTTGAAGACGAGCATATGATCTTTCCCGCCTTTCTTTAAAACTATCTGCATGTCTTACTTGACCATGATCATTCACATCTAAAACAACAGCAAGCAATTTGAGATTTTCTGCATTAACCATTTGGATCTGCTTGAGTCGTTCCTTTAATTCCCTAATTTTACGGCCCATCTTTAGCCGTAATTTCAGTTTGGGAAAGATGTTATCAGTTGCCCCGCATTCCTCCAGTAGGTACTCATCATCGGCAACAAAATCCTCAAGACTCTCAAGCCAATTGACCACTAGATTGGAGTTACTTTTCTCTCCAGCGTCTGCTAAGAGACATTTAATGGAAATAAGCTGCTCACTAAAAAATTCAAAATCCTTTCTGAAATTAACAATCAGATATACCTCTTGGGAGAGTTTGTCTGCCACAATAGGAGCGAATTTGTCTATGAGCGCGCTAACAACAGCTGCTTCTGCCATGCTTGCTTTGACCCTCATAGTGTGCTCTCTGATTTTGTAGCAACTGCAAGTAAGAATAAGAATGAAGAGATTATTAGTTGTTACTACTAGTTAGAAAAAGAGGACAATCATTCCATGTTATGCCACGCTAGCAAAAGAAGTAAGTACAGTAAGAATAAGATTTGGAAGGATATTCCATGTTACGCCATGCTAGCAAAAGAAGTAAGTAGAGTGAGAATGAAAGGTTATTCCCTGCCGCACCACATTAGAAGAAGAGGCAAATCATTTCAAAAGCTTATTCCATGCTCCACCAATGTAGAAAATGAGGTTAATCTTTCCATCACAGCAAAATTAAGAATGAAAAGTTTTACCATGTTCAACCACATTAACAAAAGAGAGAGTAATCATTCAAAAGGTTATCCCATATCACATTAAGTTAGAAAGGAGGAATCAGGAAAATGATTCCTTAGCAAGAATAAAAGGTTGTTCCATGTGACAATACACTTTAAAAAAATGTGAATTGTTTCAAAAGGTCATTTCACACTGCACCATGTTCCATGTTAAGGAAAATCAACCACACATCATTTTATTCACAATTCCACTGCTTCCAACAAAGAATTATCGTGATCATAGTAAAATGGTTGTAAATGGGGATAGCTATCAATCAATAGTAAAATTTCAAATGATGTTAAATTTCTTAAGTTTTGATTTAATATGATTGAATTTTAGTGTAAAATTAGTATATTAAATCGTGGTTGTTTAATACTTATTTTTTATATAAAAATAATTGATAATTAAATTAAAATAATAAAATAATAAAATGAAAATATTTTTTTCTAAATAATTCATATTGAAGATTTTGGTCGACACGTTTGGAACCAACAAGTGTGGTTCATCGTGTCCCAAAGATGAACCACACTTGTTGGTTCGAAATGCATCCACCAAAATCTTCAATGTGACTTATTCCGAAAAAATATTTTATAATTATGATATGGATCACAAAAGCTTGAATTCTAATAAAATGAAAATATTTTATTCATTAAAGTTATTATTCAAATATCATAATTTCAATAATTAAAACTATGTGAGAAAATTAAAGTTAGATTTAAGTTACAATAAGTTTTAAACTCTATTAATGGATAGAATAATATAGTGATTAATTTTTATATTTTTTAAGTTTTCAATGTTATTTGAAATATTGATTTTAATTTTATTGTATATATTGAAATAGAATGAAATAATTTTATTTATGATTTCAAAATATTAGTTGAACTATTAAATTTTGTTAATATATTTAGTTTAAAAGGATTGTATTTTATTTATCAAATTTATTAGTATCTTATTTTAAGTGTTCATTATAGATACTAAAGACTTATCAATGTATTTTTCAAATCAATATTATAAAAGTATTATATTTATATGGAAAGGCAGAGTTTTTCTCCAAAAGTAAAAGTGAAATTGTAAGAATTTTTTAATATCCACCTTCTAGCAATTTAGAGAGTATATTTAATAATAAAATAAATCAATTATTTGGATCTTTTATATATAAAATTTGTAAGGAATTGTAAGTTGTGGGGAGCATAAATTAAGTTAAAATATTAGAATCTAACCATAACATAATTATGTCAAAATTCTAATTTGATATTTAAATTTAATTAAATTTTTAAACTTGAGCAAAATAATTTATCTTATTTAAAAAAGATAAAAGTTAGAAAATTAATACAGGTTTGGTAAAAATATGTGACATGTATCAAAGTGCACTAGTTAGCTTCCCTATTAAATTAAGTTGTTGAGCAACTTGCTTAGCCATAAACTAATGATAATCCATTCTAATCATTAATAATTGCAATTACATCAAATAAAATGAATATGTTTTACTCATACAAATTTGTTGTTTCCTAAAGATGCAATGTAACAAATTTGCATAAATCGATAATTTATGCAATATATGTATAGATGAAATATATATATATATATATATATATATATATATATATATTTATCCAAATAGACTCTTTTTATTGGAATCCAGTAAGACAATTTCAAGAAAGAATGGTATTTTTTGTTGTTGTTTGGAATGTTTTTTTTGAAGTCGTAGTCTAACTAGCCGGAGGAATTGCCAGGAAAGTTAAGAAATTCCAGTCATATGTAGAGAAAATCCGGCAAGGATTTTTGTAAATCCAAGTTATAGTTGTTAAACTTTAAAATTTTAGGTGTCCTAGATGTTTTTGATGGTGGTGAATCCATTTCCACCATCAAAAACACGATTCAAACACTGTATTTACAAGATTTTTTGAAATTTTTTTGCCCGGATTCTGGCCACTTTTGGTCGTTTGGGCAAATAGATTCAACACCTTGAAAAACTTTGGGGCACTTGAATCTTGCAGATTAAACAATTTAAACTCAAATTTTTGAAAATTGTTGCCTAAAATTAACTAGAAAACATGTCTTAAAAAAAACCATTTTATCTATAAATTAAAGTACGCCTATAATTTATAAATTCAAATAAAATAAATTATAATATAATTAAATATTTATCAACATAAATATTATAACTTAATGACAATAAATATTATAAAATAATATAATATAAAACTTCAAAGTGATGGCAATGAACGAATTAAAGTCTCATTGTCAAAGCATCTAAATTGATTATTGATTAAGAAAGTGCAAAAACTGTTGGAATATTAATTCCTACTTGTCTCAGTGGTGACTTTCTACGTAAAGGGTCTGTTCATATTCTATAAGAGTGGTTTCCCTAGTTTGGTGTGTGGTTGAGATATTCTCTCAACCAACACATTGTATGTCCAAGATAGTTTTCCTATCTTGAGACAATACTCTTGTATATATGTAATTGCATATCTGATTAATGAAATATAAATAAATTCCTTTGTAGAATTTTATCATGGTATCAGAGCCCTGAGGGCTTGGCGCCTCCTGGGTTGAGGGAAATAGGGAGTATATACCTTTGTTATTTTTTTTTTTGGTCCATATAAGCCAAATGAACCTAGCACAGACGAGGCCTAGTGGTAGAGGGGGCCGAGAGAAAGCCTGGATCTTTGATAGACGAGGCCGAGAGCGCTGGTATAGTGGAGCGACTTTCATGTTGTGGATTGAAGACCCGTGTGGAAGACTCGAACGTGTTGTTGAGTTCGTGTTGAAGTGGGTGTGGTAAGGGTTGCTGATCTGCTGCTGCGTGGATAGATCAGGATCGGCTGGTGCAATTGAAGAGCAGCTGGAGCGCATGAGTTGGTGGATGCATGTTCAAATCCTGGAGAGGTAGAATTATGGATGATTGGAACCTTTAAAATTGCGCTCCAATATAGGAAGTTCTATGATCCGGGCTTCTCCGAGGCGAGAATCTGTGCACACAAGATGGACAGTAAAATTCAGATCTGCCTATGGCAGACGAGGGTTCCAGATACGGGTTTCCAAGGGGCGTTCTTATACTTTCAGTTCCTTATAACTGTTCTGGTCCTCAGTCATAGAATTTTGGATTTCTCACCAACCCTGTAGATAGGAGGTTCGTGAAAGCTGCGTTGAAACTTTGCGCTATTGTGAGTCACGATGGTATCGATTCGAATAGCAGCCACAGGCCATATCGACAATAGTACGATCAAGAAATTGACGGGAGCAGGCTGTGTCAATGTAGAGCGTGCTGCAATTCTTCTACCATACGATCTTTGGCCACCAAGCTGAGGCTCTGGGCACACTTGACCATATCATTGAGGATGTTTGCATTAGCCATCAGGGAGTGAATTTCGTCGACGACCTACAAATAATATCGCAGATTGGCAGTGGGAGGTGCCCAATGGGACATCAATTCCTTGGTAGATCGAAAGCGTTCCTCCAGGTGGCCTTGTAAGTGGCGAATCTTAAGGGAGAAGCCGGAATCGAATTCGACAAAATTCTCAACATTTCGTTTGTAGTGTCCAAATTGTCCACGGTGAACATTATTTGCTCGGCCGTCGCTATCACTCGCTCTCGCCTCGTCTCCGTCTATTTCTGACAGCGACTTTCTCAGACTCTGGTCTGACACTGACATTCCATTTATTTCACCTCCGTCCAACTTAGACACTAACTTGGCCTTTCACTTCTGTTTGTTCTCTACTACGAAAATCTTGCTAACACGATGGAAGAATATGAGGGATTCACACGGCTGCTGGTTTTCCTATTCTCGACAATGGAGGGTTCTCGACCATGGAGGGTTATGATGTCTGGGTCGTCTGTATCAAAGGAGGCAATGTTGATCAGAGGAGGATTCGGTGCGAGTTCATGAATAAGGCAACAACTGCAGGATCAGGAGAGCATTCATTTTTTTTTCAAGGTAATTGAGAATGGTGGTAGAAAGGAAGCCTCGTCCTCTTCGGCAATAATGTTTGTCTATATTAATGGACTTTTGGTTTTTCATCTTAATGTTTGCGCCTCTAGTATTCACTACAACATGTTTGTTGGTTTGTAAAAAGTTGGATTCTATCAAATGAATAAAGACGGTTGGTGGGGAAAATCTAAAACTTCTACTATCCCCCCAAATTAGTATTTGCTTGGTAAAATGATTTTTTTTTTCTTGATTTTTTTTTGGGTTTTGTAACTGAGACATGTTGAGCTTGATCAACTTAACATGTAAATGCTATTTTGTTAGAATTGATCACTCTAACAATGGAAAATTGAAGTTGGAAAGATTCAAGAGGAAGACACCAAGCTTGGATATGTTTTTTTAGAAGAAATTGGTGAAGTGTGATGGTGGTAGTGGATATTAGTTGGGTGAAGCAACAAAAGATGGACAAACAAGATAAAATATTGTGTTTTCAAATAAGGCATACTCATAGTATATGTCACATACATTAGTAAGCAAGTCTAGGATGTTTGTAGTGGTCGTTGTAAAGTATGTACATGGTGACTCCAAGAGATGGAGTGTGAAATGTAAGCCTTGTAAGGCATGTGTATCCCCATATAGTTTGTGGTAATCTAAAAACCACTTTGTATTTGCAGTGTCGATTTGTGGTAAGACAAAAACCACATGTAAGAGTGAAGTGGGACAAAGATTCTTGTTGGCATGGTTTAGGGTTAACCGAGAGAACCCTTGGCCTAGTTAAGTCGGGTCTTTGGTGAGCCTTAGTAGTTGAAGTACCGTAGTGGCAAGTTTGTAGCCCATAGTGGTTGGAGTGCCCTAGTAGTAGGTTTGTGGCCCAAAGTGGCAGGAGTGCCTTAGTGCCAGATTTTTGTCCCAGAGCGGTTGTGGTGAGCCTTCGTGGCTGTGTTGAGCCTTTTTGGCTGAGTTGAGCCTTGATGGCTTAGAGCCCTTGGAGGCATGGTTGACGGTGATCCGATAAAACCTAGAGCATGGTTACGGGTAATTCGATAAAACCCATGATGATATTGGAGGGGGATTTACAGGTACAGGTACAGGTGTGCAGTTATAATGGTTGAAATAACCATGTATGTGAAGGACATCCTACAAGACTAGCGGTTGTAGCAGTTAGTACCCATGCATTCTGATGGATGGTTGTTCTTTTATATGGACATCAACATATTCTTTTATATTTGACAACAACTAGACTTTGCAAATTGATATCGAGACAAGTACTCATTAAGGGGGTGCGTTGGAATATTAATTTCTACTTGTCTCAGTTGTGACTTTCTATGTAAAGAGTTTTTTCCTATCCTATAGGAGTGGTTTCCCTAGTTTGGTGTGTGGTTGAGATATTCTCTCAACCAATAGATTGTATGTCCAAGATAGTTTTCCTATCTTGAAACAATACTCTTGTATATATGTAATTGCATATCTGATTAATGAAATATAGATTCCTCTGTAGAATTTTATCAAAAACGCCAAAAGTAAATATTAAGTTTGTATTAAACATGCAGTCTCTTAAATATATCATTATTGATAATAAACTGTTTATGAAGGTGAAAATTCTCAAACTACTCCTGTCTGCGCTAAGAATTATGTTAAATTTAAATAATATATTATAAAACTTTGAAGTGACTTCTTAAAATAGATTAATCAATTGAAATCTAATTCATATTTTTTTTATTTAATTTAATTTATTTAAAAAAATTAAAATTAGTAATAACAATTTTCTTAACCCATATAAAATTAGAATATAATTTTTATAAAATATAAAATAAAAAATTTTCAACATTAATTAAAAACAGTTAACCAAATCAAAAGACATTTATTTAAAAACAGTTTAACCAAATCAAAAACAATATAATATGTCTTACCCAATATAAAAATACAATAGATCAACACCAAAATAAACAATATATGTCTTACCCAAATATAAAAATACAATAGATCAACACCAAAATAAACAATAACCCGGTTTTCACATTTCCCTCGCACTTAATAAAACTTGTCTTCCACATTTAAAAATCCATTATTTTTGGCCTTTAAACAGAAAGTCAATTTTAATGTGCACTCTATGACACACTAGTGAATTAACCTCTTTGAAGTTTGGTCTACATCTCTAAGATGGTCATAGATGATTCAATTATGGTGAGTTGAACATTATACTTGTATCTCATTCAACCTAGTGATGGACACTAGGAAACTACAATGTACCAAGCCACCAATGACAACTTCAGTTTTTTCCATAAGTAAAAATATATCATATGCTTAGTTAGTAAAAAATATGCTTAACTTTGATTCCAATAATCAACATTCATCTTTTGTAAAATAAGGTTTTAATTGATACTCCAAATTAAGTACTAGCATGGACACTAATTTATAAACTCCAATTTTGTTAAAATTGATCTTGTAATTTAGAATCTAAATTAAGAAATTTTGATTGTAAAAATGTGAAATTCATCATGGTTTCTAAATTGCGAAATTAGACTCAAAATGTGAATTTATATTTAAAAATGTAAATTTTGAATAATTTATATTCTAAAAATGTGGATTTCAATTATGAAAATGCACATTCAAAATTTGAAGTTTCAATTTAATTCTAAAATTGAGAATTTCAATTGGAAAATTGTATATAAAAAATTATCAATATCAAATTCCGACCTTATGTATTTAGATTTCAATATTTTGAATTATTTTTTTGTATTACTATATTGAGAATTTTGTTTTTTTTGTGTCAAATTTATAATATGAATATGACCAACATTGTTTAATATATCAATATTGAAGAGATGTAACAAATTTTTAAAAATAAGTGATGTTGACAATCATTGTATTCTAAAATATTTAAAATTTTAATAAGTTTCATATAAATAAAACACAACTATGAGCTATTGCTTTTTAACAATTTCCTCATTTTAATTGTAAATACTATAAGGTAATTATTGAAAATTTTAATCACAAAATTGACATCCCGTGCTAAAAGAAATAAAAGAGAGCAATTCAAGTTTTAGGTAAAGCAATTATGCCAATAGGTGTGTTTATTTTAGAATAGGTTTCCAGAATTTTAATTTAATTTTCAATAATTTTTAGGGGAATGGTATGGATTTAACCTCCATTAAATATTCACGAATACTCATAATAGTGCATGCAAATCAAAAGTTGACATTTATCTCCAAAGAATTATGTCATTTTCCCCTTTTAATTAAACCGATTAATTAGAAAAAATGTCATATGAAGTGAGTTGTGGTTTTTTGGTCATGTGGTATTGATAAGTCATGGTATTGGCCCATGGTATTATAGAAAAGCACTCTTATAGATTAAAAATATTCATGGTAAAGTAGGGCTAAATCTTCATGGTTAAGAATCTTGTTCCATGCTTTTTAACATATATATATAAATTCTTTTTATAAATAATAAATATAGTAATAATTCAAAATAAACTTATAATTGAGTTATTTTTTATGATTTTTTTAATTTTAGCAATGTTAGATGTATCCTGAAGTAAGTGTTTTAATGTTCATTAGTCCTTGCGCAATGAGGGCTCTAGCAATAGATTTGCAGTTAGATTTGACTTATACAAAGCCTAATGTTAAACTTTAGGCATAAATCACGTATTTTTTATTATAATTTAAAAAATTATTTTGTAAACACCCAATTGGAAAAAAAAATAATGTCTTATTTATCTGGCTCAACTAAATCTAAAAAGTCACCATGTGGAGCACTGTGTCACTAATGTTTTGCATTTATTTCTAAAAAATAGTTAAAATTAATACATGTTTCACTAATTGTTTGCAATAATTTTTGGAAACAATTATAATAAATATATGTCTCACTAATTTTTTGAAAAGATTTGTAGAAGTCCTTACAATTAATACACACCATTAACTAATGTTTTCAAAATTCAAGCTTAAAAATCTATTTTCAGAATGATTTTTCAAAATCTATTAACACTTGCTAACATCACTCATGTCACCACTCCAAATTAACCCCAATTTCTTAATTTTTAAGACCTATGAGTGATTTGTTAAGTAAACCATGGGAGAGTGACTTAGGAATTTTTCTTTTAAATTGGTCAAGTAAATTCTCGTAACTAACTAGTTATGGGCCTAAGTCTGCATCTCATCTCCCATAACGATGAAGCTAACTATCTTTTGTGCATGTAAATCTTGCAATATCAAAAAAATCGTTTGAAAGGTTGAGCTAACACATCTCCTTCTCCTTCTTATCAACTACAACTATATGTATCATGTAATTTGAACCCACTGGTTTTCCATTCCTACTTCGTTCTTTACCCATCCTCTATGCTCAATGTTGCAAGTGTAAGAGAAATGTGGAAAAGAAAATTGAATCCCTCCCATCTTTGTATTTTTGGCTTATCTCCTTATATCTTTACTCAAATTTCAAGTGTAGGCACTCATTGGATGCGGAATTAAATTCAACATCTAATGAGTACCCATTATGCATACTTTTGAGTATACCCAAATTTATAAAAATGGAAGATACATTAAAAAAAGCATGTTCAACACGTTTTTTCATGTATCTTCAATTTTTTTCATTGTGGGTCTTCTCAAAAGTATGCATAATGGGTACTCGTTAGATGTGAAATTTAATTATGTATCCAACGAGTGTCTACACTTGAAATTTGAGTAAACCAATAAGGAGATAAGCCAAAAATATAATAAAAAAAATGTTTTCTTATTTTCCCTCGAAAATTCATATCTCTTATTTTATTACTTTTAGGCTGAAATTTCTTCTAATAAAAGCTTCAGGAGTGAGGGAAAGGCAAGCGAAGGCTAGAGGCGGGCTCTAGAAGAAGATCGAAGTTCCCACATGGCAACAACAGTGGCATGAGGTCTAAAATTTCAGATTTGCAATAGGAGGCCAAGAATCTTGCAACAGGAGGTCGAGGAAGTGCTACTGGAAAAGATTTGACTAGGTTTGGCTAAATCAAAGTTGGAACATCATCTCAAGAGCTTGGTCTTGGTCTTGTAGGGTATTGGTCTCAGTCCTAAGGTCATGGAACTCATCAATTGAAGAATCTATAAGGAAGAGAAGAGATTTAATGGTTTTTCTCTCAGGAGGAGAGGTGTTAGCCCTAGCTTGCAGCCTATATATTGTGTCACTATTCTTATTATTTTTAGTAGTTTTTTGATGCTTCACACATATAATAAAGCAATTATCAATTTAAAGAGAATTAATCATAATCCTTGCCCTATTGAATTCTCAACATGGGATCAAAGCTAGGTTGACTAAGGGCATCATGAAGATCTCCTCTACATTGAGTAAGTTCATCAAGAAGTGTTCAAAGATAGCAAGCTAATTCAAGAAAGGAATCAAGGAAGAATGGAGTCTCTTATTCTCTTCAAAGGAGGAAGTAATCAAGGAAAAAGATGAAGGTCTCTTCTTGGCATTCACTGGCACATTCCAAGATGAAAACATTTGGGTAATTGATATTGGTGCATCTAGGCACATCATAGGTCATCACAAACAATTTAAGACCCTATCAAAAGGAAAATACTCTTATTCAGTGGAACATGGAGACAACAAGAGCTATCCCGTGAGAGGCATTGGGTCAACTTCTATAGGGTTGGAGAATGGAAGCAACATTCACCTCAACAACAATTTATTTCTTCCAGGTTCGCATAAGAAGTTACTTTCCATTTAAAATTTAGAAGATAAGGGTGCTAGAGTAGCCTTCACTGATGGAAAGGTTGTTTTATGCAGTAAAGACTCAAGTATAGAAAATGCTAGAGTCATTGGTATTCGAGAAGGAAGACTTTACAGGCTGATATCTCCTGTAGTTCAAGACTTGGTTCACATTGAAATCATACCATGTGAACTATGGCATAAGAATATTTGGTCATCTTCATTTCAAGATCCTCCCATATCTAAACACCATATTAGATGGAACATCTAAGTTGAATGAACACCATGACAAAGTATGTAAGAGGTGTGCATTGGGGAAGAATACTAAGAGACCATTTGGAAGTAGTGCTTCACGGTCAAAAGAAATCTTGGATCTCATTCACTCCGATGTATGTGGCCTTATGAATCCCCAATCACTTGGAGGCCATCTATATTATGTCACATTCATAGATGACCATTAAAGAAAACTTGGGTTTACTTAATGAAAACCAAGGACAAAGTATTCACAAACTTTCAAGAATTCAAAGCTAAAGTAGAGAACCTTATAGAAAGAAGAATCAAGATATTGAGATATGATAATGGAGGATAATATGCATCCAAGGAGATTATAACATTCTGTAAGGAATCTGGGATTAAAAGGAAGTTGATAGTCCCACATATTCTCGAGAAAAATGGGGTTGCAGAACGAATTTAGAACCGAGCCATTGAAGAAAGTGTAAAGGCGATGTTACATGATCAAGATCTACCAAAGTTCCTATGGGGAGAAGCTACCAAGATAATTGTATATATTCAAAATCGAAGGCCCCACATGTCTCTAGACAACAAGACTCCCGATGAAGTATTCACTTGGAAGAAACCGACTGTGGATCATCTATGTATCTTTAGCTTTCCCATATATATTCATATACCAAAGGATGGAAGAAAGAAGTTGGATCCATCAGGCATGAGAGGAACATTTGTTGGTTACAACAATTCCTCTAAGGCATATATAATATACATAAAGGAAGGACACCATATAGAAGTAAGTAGAGATGTCATATTTAATGAGAGTATTGCTTTCAAGAAATTCAAGGAACTTCCCATGGACGCAGAACTTCCAGTATTTGAAGAAGAAGCTAACAGGGGCCAAGATGAAAATCGTCATGAAGTTGAGGGTCCTAGTGAACCCGTTCAACCTAGGGTCCTCCCCAAATCAAGAAAGAGACCAAATTGGTTGAAATATACACTACTTGATGCAGAAGGTCATGGGGCAGTGAAAGGCTCATTTAGAGAAAGAAAGAAACCAAAGAGATATTATGGGTATGCTGCATACATGACAAAGCTAATAGAAGTTGAACCATCCACTTTTGAAGAGTTTGTCAATCATTAGGAATGGAATGATGCCATGAATGAAAAGTATCAATCCATAATGAAGAATGGAGTTTGGGGCATCATATCAAGGCCCGAAAACAAACCTAGGGTAACTTCCAAATGGATCTACAAGATCAAACATGCAGTAGACAAAAGTATCAATAAATAAGAGGAAAAATTTGTGGCTAGGTGTTTCTCTCAATAGGAAGGCATCAACTATGAAGAGACATTTTCTCCGACAATAAGGTATACAACGATACGTTCATTGATCTCCCTGGAAACATGGATGGGATGGAACATCCATCAAATGGATGTCAAGACTGTGTTTCTGAATGGGACAATAGACGAGGAAGTCTATACAGAGAAACCCTTGGGATTTGAAGTTAAAGACATGAAGGCATATGTTTGCAGATTGAAGAAAGAATTATATGGCCTCATGCAAGAACCAAGGGCATGGTATGCTAGAATGGATACATACCTACAAAGAATAGGCTTTACAATTTTTTTTTTTGATCTGAACTTATATATCAAGTTTGTAGATGGAGAACCTGCAATCATTCTTCTGTATGTAGATGATCCTCTCTTGACAAGTGTAGAAGGTCGAATTGAAGAATGCAAGAAGAAATTAGCAGCATAATTCGACATGAAGGATCTGGGACTGATGAATTACTATTTGGACTACAAGTCTAGTAAGGACCTAATGATATTTATCTAGGTCAAGGGGAGTATGTGATCAAGATGTTGAAGAGGTTTTATATGATGGACATCAAACCTATGACCACTCTGATGATCACTAACTTAAAGAGACTAAGGAACACTAAATCGAGCCCGATGGATCCTTCCCAATATAGACAACTAAAAGGCTCACTAATGTACTTGGTGAATACTCGACCAGACATATGTTTTGCAGTAAACATTCTCAGTCAATTCCACATGGAGCCTAAACATGATCGTTGGATAGTGGCAAAGCATATACTGAGATATCTACGAGGAATTTTCCACTACTTCTTGAAATATGATAGGAGGAACGATGTCCACTTGGTTAGATATATAGATTCCGATTAGGGAGGCAGTGAGAAGGGTGGAAGCAGTGCTACAGGAGGACGTTTTAGTTTGGGATCCTCCATGATCTCATGGATGAGTAGAAAGAAAGACACAATTTCTTTAAGTAGTGTTGATATTGAATATGTTACAACCTATGAAGTAAGCAGAGAAACAGTTTGGTTAAGGAATCTACTATCCAACCTATTCAAAGGACCAACGAACCCTACAGTGATACATTTTGACAGCACTAGTTGTATACGTTTGTCTGAAGACCCTACATTTCATGGAAAGACAAAGCATATAAACAACAAGTATCACTGCATTAGGGATATAGTACAAAATGGCATGTTGCAGCTACAGTACATCTCCACTGATGAACAGGTAGCTGATATATTGAAAAAATCTCTTCCTAACAAGAAGATTTTGTACTTGAGAGAAAATCTATGTTTGATTGATATATCCTCCCTAGTTGAGATGGAGAGATAGGCACATCACTCTTGTCTTCACTTGGGAAGACAAAATGGAGGATTGGGTAACCATCTTGCAATTGATACTCTTTGAGTATGTGGTTAGGCATCTAAGAGAAGAATAGTCATGGATCAATATTCTTTGAGGACTAGCTATCCAAGATAAGAATAGTCCAAATAAGGTCACACTCGGTGAACACTAGAGTGGAGTATGTACCTTGAGAGACATTGATGATGGTGTCTATAAATCATTGGTCTCACTAGCATTGTGCTCTAATCTTGTGGAGAAGTAGAGTTGTTAGTGAAGGCCTTTATATGTGACAATGTTGGTTGATATGATGCTAGACAAATGGGTTACTAATCCAACTCTTCTTATGAGATATCTTTAGATTGATAATGTTCATGTACCTCTTATGAATAACTCCCTAGTTAAGAGGGAGAGTTGAAAAATGTGTAACTATGTTTGGTCTTCATAAGTATGAAATGTATTTTTGATTCTTATCAATTATAAAATGAAAAGAATTTATTATTATTATTATTATTTTGGAGCATGGGTTTCATGCTCAAGTTATTTTATATTATAGGTAAAGCACCCATTGAGTGCTTCTGGGGTTTATCCTAGGTTAAGAAGTCAAAAGAATCATTGTCATAAGTTGAAGACCCCACTAGGAACATTGTAACTTGTAAAGATAATTATTTTTGTCTTTAAAAGTGTCAGAATACCCTCCAAGATCAAGTCAGCTTGGCAGTTGGAAAGTCGTCCTAAATGAAGAGCCACATTCACCCTTGAAGAAGCCTATATATAGAGGAGAACATGTCCTCCATTTGGAACACTCACTCATCACTCATTCTAGTGAAGAAGAGGAAGGAGAAGGCAGTGAAGAAGAGGAAGGATGAAGAAGACTTGTTTTTGGGCTATTTCTCTCTCTCACGTGGTAAAGAGGACTAGGGTTTTTGTGCTAACCTAGGGCATCCATCTATAGGTTCGATCTTGGAGAAAAGGAGGAAAAGAAGTCAAGCGAAGCTCACTTAGGGTATCTCTTAAGCTCCAAGAGTGAGGGAAATGAAAGAAAAGGCTAGAGGGCTCTAGAAGAAGATCTAAGTTCCCACATGTGGCAACAATAGTTGCAGGAGGTCCGAAATTTCAGATCTGTAGTAGGAGACCGAGAATCTTGTAGCAGGAGGCTGATGAAGTGCTATTGGAAGAGATTTGTTTGGGTTTGGCTATATCAAAGTTGGCACATAATCTCATGATATGGAATTTATCCAGGACAAAACATTAAAGGTATTACAGACTCATGTGCATGGATGTGCCTATGTTACCTTATGCAACGGATCGATAAGATTGCAAAATACACAAACACTGAGGCAGTTAGAGAAAAACATAATAGGAAAACATGTAAGACAACAAGTTTAATAAGGAGTTCACCCAATGCTCCTGGGCTACGTCTCCTAGTCCAACCTTCAATGGTGGCCTCTCTATTATGTTTCAAGCAGATGTTTTACAACAATGAGCTCGATTTGAGTCTCACTAAACAGATAAAAATCAGTAGGACTGGAGTACACAGACTCTCCTTACTGAACGACGACCTCTAAGGGTCACAGTAGTATGACAAACCTACACCAAGGAGTTTGCTTGAACCTCTCAACCCTTCTATGGAGTGCACAGACTCACTGACTCTCTCTGGCTTTGTCTGGCTCGATGCTGCCTTCAGGTCAGCTTGGCTTCTACTCTCTGTTTTCTGCTCTTAGCTATCTTCGGCTAGCTAACTCTCTCTTTGTTACTGCCCTCCTTTCTGTCTCTATTAGTTCGTAGCTTAAAACCAGTTTGCTCTTTTGACTGTTCATTTTCGCTTCCCGACCTTATGGTTTCCCTGCCTCTGTCCATTCGATTTCCTCTTCTTTTCGTCATCATCACTGGGTAACGCTTCGCAGGGAGGTGGCCACCTGTTTTTCTAACGAACTGAGTGTCAGATTCTTTGAATCATATTTTTATGGTCGTTAATTCCATTTGCTTTAAGATCACCCGCGAATCATGAATCGTTTGCCAACTCATCATCCACGACGGAATTCAAATCCTCTGTCATCTTGCTTTTTGACTTGTCAAATCTGGTAAGTCATCGGGATGCATCTCTGCCATTGATGTAGGCCCCCCAGATCCTACAGTCGTCCTTCATATTGGGCGGACAAGTTGCTCGATGTTTACCTGTCCGATGCGGGTGGTTTTCTCTCTCATCCGCTGGACGCCTGTCGCTTGTGTATGGCATCAGGCGGGACTCAGTCAAAACTTCTTACTGCCTCGAAGCCTTCTGATATCCTGCCGGTTTGGGGAATTCCATGCTACAGAACTGAAACGATTACTTTTCCGCATTTCATAGCGCTTTCGGGTTCGGGCACTTCGGGGCTTTCCTTCATTGAGGGGGATGCCTTGCGATACGCGATTGCGTATCAGAAACCACCCCCGTTTCTTGATTTGGCCTTCGGTTTTGCTAGTTTGTGCCACCGCGCGTTACCATGGGCCAATGGTCTGCGCACTCGACCGAGGGTCCTCGTTGCTCCGCTCTAGCCACAACTGCCACTGTTATGAGGATTCCTTCTAATAGCTTTGATTTTTATTGAACTTGAACCTTTTAGAATAATTTGAAACAATCATGAAAACTTATAGAGTACTTTAGGATCCAATTCGGATCATAGCCTTCCCACTGAAAAAAATTTTGGAGCACCAAAAGTTGGTTTTCTTTTAAGCATCAATCAAGGGTATTGCTTCCTCGCTTGCTCAATTTCTATCCATTTCTCACTGCTTTGCTTTGAATCTGTGAGTCCAATCCTGAGGTACTCAACATCCCCTCTGCACGTAGTTCTTACCTTCTTGTCTAGAACTGTATCTTCCTGCAATTCATTAAGATATTCAGGCAACAGATCATCAATAGAAGGAAATTGACTTTTCTCTTTGGGATCTTTGATTAATGAAGGTTCAAATAGTCTCAAACTGTCAACATTAACAATTGAGTAGATGTGCATGTAAGCTGGTAGATCAAGGTGAAAAGCATTCTCACCAATTTTCTCAAGTATCTTGAAAGGTCCATACCTTATGGGCTTCAGCTTCTTACCTTGACCTTTCATTCTATCTTTTCTGATATACAGCGAAACTTGGTCACCAACTTGGAAACTATGCTCCATCCGATGCTTGTCATGGCTTGCCTTGTACTTGGCTTGGCTCTTTTCCAGCTGTTCCTGTACTGCCTGGTGAATCTCTTGGATTTGTTCAATGAACTTGGTTGCCTTGTCCACATCACTGTGTCCATTAACTGCTATGTCTTTACCAAAGACAAAATCCAAGGGGGACCTTGGTGTGAAACCAAAACAGGTCTCAAAAGGAGAACTCTGTGTAGAAGAATGTTTAGCTCGGTTGTAAGCATGCTACACATAACATATATGTTCATCCCAAAGTTTGGGATGCTTGCTGCAATAGCCTCTGAGAAACTGGATCACTGTCTTGTTGACCACTTCTGTTTGGCCATCTGTTTGTGGATGAAAAGTTGTGCTCTTCTTCAGCCTAGTGTCCATCAATTCCCACAGACTCGACCAAAATTTCCCAACAAATCGGGTATCTCAATCAGATATAATGGAAGTGGGTAATCCAAAATGAACCCATACAACAGAACAACTTTGTAGTTTGTTCAGCTGTAATCTGTTTGTTACAAGGTATTAAAATACACATTTTGTTGAACCTATCCACAACAACATATAAATAGTCATGACCTTTCCTAGATTTAGGCAGTCCTCCAACAAAGTCCATGGAAACACTTTCCCAAGGATGAGAAGGAATTGGTAGTGGAGTGTACAAGCCTAGTTTTCTGTTACTGGGTTTGATTTTAGCACACATGGTACACCCTCTCACATATCTAGAAACTACCTCATTCATTTTTGGCCAATAAAAAAATCTTTGCAGCTGTGCAACTATTTTACTTACACCAAAGTGACCTGATATTAGAGAAGTGTGTGCTTCTCGAATTATCTATACTCTTTCAGTTTGTGGAATGCATAGCTTCCCGAAATGATACAAGAGTTGGTCCTTAACATGATAATCCAATTCTTCTACTCGTTTGCCTTGACTTAAAGTTGCATATACATCTTTAAAATCTATATCTTGAGCATATTGTTCAATGTAGCTTTCATGCAATACTGAGTTATGCTTAAGTATAGCAGATGCATTTATAATTGGTCTGGACAACATATCTGCAACTTTATTGTGTATTCCCTTTTAATATCTGATGACTAAATGAAATTTTTGTAGAAAACCCATCCATCTATAGTGTCTTGATTGCTACAACTTAGTTTGGGAGTGTAGATATTGAAGTGACTGATGATCAGTATGTATAACTGTCTCTTTGCCCATTAAGTAAAGTTTCCACTTTTTCACACTCTGTACTAATGCATACAATTCTTTATCATATGTGGGATAGTTAACTAATGCAGAATTAAATGTCTCAGAATGATAACATATGGGTTTACCGTGTTGCATCAACATTGCTCCCATGGCATAGTCACTGGCATCTGTTTCAATCTCAAATGGTCTTTGAAGATCGGGCAGTGCTAGTACTGGTGTTGTACTAATCTTTTCTTTTAAGGTGTCGAAGGCTTTCTGTTGTTTGCCTCCCCATTGAAACACCTTGTTCAATCCTGTTAAAGCATGTAAGGGAGCTGCAATTAAGGAAAAGTTAGAAATAAAATTTCTCCTATATTGTGTTGCTCCTAAGAAGCTTCTAACTTCTGTAGCAGATTTTGGTTTAGGCCAGCTTACAATGGCTACAACCTTAGAGGGATCTATCTTCAATTAGCCACCCCCTACTATATGTCCCAAATAATTCAAATATGTTTTTCCAAATTCACATTTTGAGAGTTTAACATAAAGATTTTCTCTTTTCAAAACATCTAAAGTCTGCTTAACATGCTTTAAATGTTCTTCCCATGTTTTGCTGAATATAAGAATGTCATCCAGATATACAATAACAAAATCATCAAGAAAAGGTCTGAGTACATCATTGATTACTCTCATGAAAGTAGCAGGAGAATTAGTTAAGCCAAAAGGCATAACCAGCCACTCATACAATCCCTGCTTTGTTTTGAAAGCAGTCTTCCATGCATCTTTCTCTGCAACTCTAACCTGATGATATCCACTATGCAAGTCTAACTTGGAAAAATAAACAACTTCTTTCAATTGATCTAATAGATCATCTATTCGAAGAAGAGGATAACGATTTTTTATCGTTATTTTATTCAATGCTCAATAATCAATGCACATTCTCCATGAGCGATCTTTCTTTTTCACCAAGGCAATTGGAGACCCACATGGTGATGTGCTAGGTCTGATGAACCCTTTCTCGAGTAGCTCCTGTACCTACTTCTTGATTTCTGCGTTCTCTAAAGCGGACAACCTGTACATTCCGATGTTAGGCAATGGAGCATCATATTGCAAATTAATATCATGCACTATTTCCTTTTTGGGTGGCATACCTTTAGGTTCTTGAAACAATATATCATATTCTGAAACAACTTTTTCTAAATCAGCGTGCTGTTTAGCATCACAGCCCTCAAATACATTGGTTTTATCAAGTTTCTTTTCCTTTACAACCATCAGTAAAAATTATTTGCATGAATTCACTATTCGTTTCATCTGCCTTGAGTTTATGAGAGTATAATTATTCTTGAGCTTATGAGCTCTTACAATATATTCAATTCCATCTTTAACGAGTAGATACTTGTTCTCAACTCTATAGAAAATAGCTTTTCTATCATACAAGTAAGGACTTCCTAAAACAATTCCACATATATCCAAAGGAACTATATCTAACTCAACCTCATCTACAAATGCTGACCCAAAAGAAAACTTAAGTTTACATTGTCTAGTCACTTGTAGCTTTGCTTTATCACATAACCAACCTAATGGATATGGTTTCTTGTGAGTTGTGGTTAGTAATCCCAACTTCTTTACAATTGCTTTAGAAATTAAATTTACTTGTGAGCCACTATCAAACAAAGTATCAATTTTTTGATGATTGGAAATAACTCGAATATGAAAAAGCTCATATCTTTTCCTCTCATTTTCTTCATTATCAGTAGCAGAATTACTAATAGATGCTTTAGAATTTTTACCTTTTATACCTGTGGTTGCGATTGTTGTTTCATCTCCTGAGTCTGACCCCAAATCCTTTTGAATAGCTGTAGCAGTTCTCTTCTTTTTGCCCTCGAACTTATTAGGTTTCAGTTTCGGATGCAGAATCCAGCAGTGTTCATCATCATGTCCATCCTTCTTATAGTGAGTGCACGAAGACTTGCTTTTTTGTACAGTGTTTGTCTTCCTCTCTTTCCATTTATGTTTTCTTTTCTCCTTATTTTTGCTTGCAGTGGGTTTGGATGATCCCCCAACTTCTGGGTTCCCATTTTCACCTCTAGCTTCTAGATGCGTAGCCTAAACAGATACCTCATCTATGCCAGTGGGATTAAACATGAGGATAGTGTGCCTCATGTAGCTGTGTAGACCACCTATATACTTCAACAGAGTCTCCGGTGAGTCTAAAGAAATTCCTAGAATCAAACTCTTTTCCTAAATTCTTGGGTGTAACCTTGTACACTTTGCCCTTTTAGTTGCTGAAGAGTTTGCCAGCTCATCATGGCTTGCTGCATGTAAGCTAGTGGATATAATTTCTTTTTAATTGCAGAAACAAATTCACTCCAGACAGAAAGAATCTTACCATGTTTCTTCATGTCAGCTTATGTCCTGCCTTCCCACCATACCAAAGCAGTGACCCCAAGGCATAGGCTGGCCAGCTGAATCTTACTCTTGCCTGAATCAATGCTCTGCACTCTACAATAAACATCAATTTGTTTGATCCAATTATCCAGCTTCTCTGCATTCAACTCTCCATCATATATCGGCAAATCAAATTTAACATCTAATTTAATCAAAGATGCTTTCTTTTTAATTTTAGGGCTATTAGGAGGCGTGAGAAATTTTTCTTCTTTCCCTTTTCCTTTAGAGTGGTCATGGAGGAGAGATTCTTCTACTCCTTTGTCTTGTTCGAAGTTTGATGAATCTTCATCCTTACTTTTCCTGAATTATCTATACATTTCCTCCACCATGGATTTCATGGTCATAAAACTATCCATGAACTGGGGGTTTGATTCCAAGGGATTTTCTTCTGACATTTTACTCTTAGAATAGACTCTTCCAATTTTCGGGTTAGTTTCAGCCAACTCTCCATCTCCTAATTTAAGCTTTGATCTGGTTAGCATTCAACAATAAAATCCAGCACAAGCTTGTCTAACCTTAGTAAACCTAAGCTCCTATACCACCTGAACTGGAATTTATCCAGGAAAAAACATTAAAGGTATTCCAGACTCATGTGCATGGATGTGCCTATGTTACCTTATGTAACGGATCGATAAGATTTCAAAATACACAGACACTGAGGCAGTTAGAGAAAAAAATAACAGGAAAACATGTAAGACAACAAGTTTAATAAGGAGTTCACCCAGTGCTCTTGGGCTACGTCTCCTGGTCCAGTCTTTAGTGGTGGCCTCTCTATTATGTTTCAAGTAGAGTTTTTACAACAGTGAGCTCGATTTGAGTCTCACTAAACAGATAAAAATCAGTTGGACTGGAGTACACAGACTCTCCTTACTGAACGATGACCTCTAAGGGTCACAGTAGTATGACAAGCCTACACCGAGGAGTTTGCTTGAACCTCTCCAGCCTTCTATGGAGTGCACAGACTCTCTGACTCTCTCTGGCTCTGTCTGGCTCGATGCTACCTTCAGGTCAGCTCGGCTTCTACTCTCTGTTTTCTGCTCTTAGCTATCTTCGGCTAGCTAACTCTCTCTTTGTTATTGCCCTCCTTTCTCTCTCTATCAGTTCATGGCTTAAAACCAATATGCTCTTTTGACTATTCGTTTATGCTTCCCGGCCTTCTAGTTTCCCTGCCTCTGTCCGTTCGATTTCCTCTGCTTTGCGTCATCATCACTGGGTAACGCTTTGCAGGGAGGTGGCCACCTGTTTTTCTAACGAACTGAGTGTTAGACTCTTTGAATCATATTTGAATGGTTGTTAATTCTATTTGCTTCAAGATCGCGCACGAATCATGAATCGTTTGCCAACTCATCATCTACGATGGACTTCAAATCCTCTGTCATCTTGCTTTTTGACTTGTCAAATCCAGCCAGTCATCGGGATGCATCTCTACTGTTGATCTGGGCCCCCCTACGGTCGTCCTTCATATCAGGCGGACAAGTTGCTCGATGTTTACTCGTCCGATGAGAGCGGTTTTATCTCTCATCTGTCGGACGCGTGTCGCTTGGTGTATGGCATCGAGCGAGACTCAGTCAAAATTGCTTACTGCCTCGAAGCCTTCTGATATCCTGTTGGTTTGGGGAATCCCACGTTACGGAACCGAAATGGTTACTTTTCCGCATTTCACAACGTTTTCGGGTCCGGGTGCTTTGGGGCTTTCCTTCACTAAGGGTGACGCCTTGCGATATGCGATTAGCACTAATCGCGTATTAGAAACCACCGCCATTTCTTGATTTGGCCTCCGGTTTTTCCAGTTTGCACTAGCGCGTGTTACCATGGGCCAACGGTCTGCACACTTGACCGAGGCTCCTTGTTGCTCTGCTCTGGCCACAACTGCCACCGTTACGAGGATTCCTTCTGATAGCTTTTATTTTTATTGGACTTGAACCTTTTAGCATAATTTGAAACAGTCATGAAAACTTAGAGAGTACTTTAGGATCCAATTCAGATCATCTCAAGAGCATGTTCTTGGTCTTGGAGGGTATTAGTCTTAGTCGTAAGGTCATGGAATTCGTCAATTGAAGAATCTATAAGGAAGAGAAGAGATTTAAGGGTTTTCCTCTCAAGAGGAGAGATGTTATAGACATTTTTGTGCCTTACAGCTATAAGCATGAAATGTCCATAAACCAAGGGATCCTAAGTCCCTAAAGATGTTGTTCCAGCTCCTAAAGAAACAAGGTCAACAAATTACAGCTTCTCCCAGAAGTTCTCCACCAGAAACTGCTCAAAACTAGTCAAATCAGGATCAATTCAGATGCTCCACTAGCTGCCTGCATTGCAAAGCACCCAAATACACTGGCTAGGTGCGTTGCAACGCAGGTGAATGCACTACCAGGGTGCGTTGAGTGGGAAATGACAAATGGCAAAGTCATTCAACGAGGTGGAAAGACAATGGAAGCTTCCAGAATCTTCTCCAATGACACTTGCCTCACTGAATTCGACCAGTGATGAGTAAGAGGCTCTCAGTCTCCTAGTGGAAGCAAGAACTGACAGAGAGAAGCCATAAGTCAAAACATAAGCTGACTCATCCTCTCTGCTTACATCTATATATGGATCCCTCATCCCAGAGATCCAGAGGCTGGAATTTTGTACTTTGCAGAGAATTGCTGTTGGTTTTGAGATTGATATTAGTGCATTGGGTGATTTATGCTTTGTTGGAGGTGAAGAAGGGATTCCTTTGCTGGGAGGTAGATGCTGGATCAGGACTCACTTGGTTGTATCTCCTCTTGGATCTTCTTACTATATCAATAAAACTATTTGAGTTTCTCCTACATGCTTGTGTATCAATGATGTTTTGTTATATTTGCATGTTTAGCTTAAATCTGATCCTAAGCTATTTATGAATGTAAATCTATGTTTTTGTGTAGTTTTCTTCTTCTGTGATCTTGCAGAAACTTGGTGAAGCTGGGTGAGTAAGGGAGTAGGTAGTGGGAAGCAAACAAAGAGGAGAGCGATTGGATCAACAAACTAGCGCAAGACACAGGTTAGTTCATCCTTCCTCTTCGTTTACATTTCATAAAGAAGAATACGAAAATAGTTTTCCTTGTTTGTTGCTAAGGCACTGTCACACCTTAGAGTGGGATAGGGGCGTTCTGAGTAGATACTTTTCCCAACAACAAAATGGCGACTCCGCTGGGGAGCGTATCTAGTTAGTTTATTTGTGTTTCTATTGTTTTTCATCTCATAAACTCAGGAGTGGCGAATCGAACTGCATTTGCCATTTACAAATGCAAAGTAGAGATCTGCTACTCTAGTCCATTCACTGGGCCTGTTTATGATCTGAACAATTGATCCACAAATGCTCTAATTGCCCTTTGTGATAGCTCTTAGTCCTCCTTTAAATCATCCCTCTGATTGTACCTTACTGATTGCTTTTATCCGGCCAAAAACCATAGATTAAACTGCAAACCGTGACCCAGAACCCAGAAGAAATTCTCGTTTCTGCTTCAGCGCAGGCTCTGTGAAGAGGTTCTGCATTTCAACGCAGGTCCCGAGAGGGCTACCTGCGCTGCAATTCAGTTTCTCTGTGTAGCAGGTGCGTTGATCAGCCTAGCCCTGCCTAGCTGAGGTTCTTTGCTCACTTTTTCCAGTTTTGCCTTTGATTTTTGCAGCCTGTTATCAGTGTGTGTACCTATCTGAAAACCCCTTTTCTTTGCCTTAATTCCGCCTCAGTTGTATAAAAGAAATTGTATTTGTTTTTGTGTATTTGTTACGTCATTTACAGTTTCCCATTGCAAAAGTAAACTGGTCGTACTGTCGCCCTTAGATCTAGATCTGTCGTAAGTGTCGTTTTGATCTTAGGAGAAAGTTTATTTGCTGTTGACAGTTGATTGCGCTTTTACTTTTGCCTTTTGGTTTGAATTTGTGAATTTCTAGTGTCGAAACAAGTGTTTACTTCAAAATCATAAAGTGTCGTAATCTTCTCTACCTTTTGATTTCGAAAAGAAGCTTGTTTGTGCTTTTCACTTGAAATCGAATTCAAATTTATACAACAACTTTCTTTTTAGGCATCAATATTAAGAAAGTGAAAAACAAATACATGCACAAGTGCATTTGCATATTGACAGTTTGTATGGTTTGATTTAGGAAAAGTGCATTTACAGTGTGCTCTTTGCTCTTTGAGAAAAGATTGTGTCTTTCTTTTCCCCTTGTAGCTAAGATTTTCATTGTTGAAAAGAGATAAAAGCTTGCTTATCATCTTCAGACTGCATTTAGGAATTACATCTACATCTCGTGGTGATCCAAAAAGGCAAACTTCTAAGAAAGATCAACCTAAAATAAATTGAATGAACTTTACAACGCTTTGTAACTTAACGCACAACATAGAGGTCTAGGCTAGAGACGTGTTCCGGCGTCGTAACGCCTGGTAACTGTTGTCCTCACTGTTGGTTGGGTGATTCCTCCACTGTGACGCGATAAGTGCCAGTACGGATTGTGCTCTCACGTACCGTCGAGTATATATTGGGAGACCCCTATAGGCATAAAACCTTTATCCATAGGAAACCGTGTCAGCCGCCCTACTGATCGCAATGCACTGAACACAACATTCGGGAAGATAGACCGCTCGTACCCTAAAACGTATTCTGCGGTTTTGCGATTGGTTTGGCACACCCTCTACCTAGATCTCCAGAGCAGTCCCTTTCATTCCTTTTCAGACTCCTTAACAGAAAAGGTCCATCTGAGCACTTGTCACTTCAGGCTCATTAAAAATCGAAGGAGACTAGAGTCATCTTTTGTTTTTTCTCGACTCTTAAAAACTGAAAAAACAAGTTGTGTCTAAAGCGTCTAAAATTCATTTAATTCGGAAACATATTTCCCCTTTTGTATTTTAGTTGATCGAGTAATCCGCAATCGTGGAAGAATGTCAATTGAAACCTCGTCGTTCACGGAGGCTTACGAGTCAACCGTCTTTGTCTCCGGAATCGAAAACAGTACGGACAAAGCGAACTCGTTTAACCGGTTCGAAATCTCCTATTAAAGTTAGAACAAGTGTTCCAACAACATCCGAGATTCCGGTTACTCCAAACATTTCTGGAAACCCTGCCTCTACAGAAGAAGTTCGACAGCCACAGAGGGACAGTGATACTGATCCTAGTCTGAGAGTAAACACTTGTGTTACCGAACCAGTTCCATCTATAACCGGTTCGGAAAGTCTTGCTCTTCAAACATATGTAGCTATCGATTCAACCCCTTCTTCGGCACCAGAAATATTTTACAGACCTGACGGTCTTCCCCTTCCACCTGGTTTGATTGCGATAGAAGAAATCGTAGAAGATCCGCAAACACGTACTCCAACACACTTTGGAGTTGGGATCGCTCTATTTCCTTCTTCATCAGAAGTTGGTCTACCACCAGCGGAAGTTCCTGTAGAATCGCTAGGTAATATTTTGGATAGACTCCAAATGTCTGAACAACCGTCAACATCTAGGACTGTGTCGACTGACACAACGACAGCAGAA
The DNA here is from genome assembly GCA_031772625.1 of Pinus tabuliformis. Classification (NCBI taxonomy): domain Eukaryota; kingdom Viridiplantae; phylum Streptophyta; class Pinopsida; order Pinales; family Pinaceae; genus Pinus; species Pinus tabuliformis. Next base: position 974,362,224 of record CM062813.1, read on the forward strand.
CTCCTTGCCATCACTCCGACAATGTTCACCGGCATACCATCTGTCCCAACTAGCTCTCAACCACTAGAAAGAGCCCACTCAGGGGCTATTTCGACAGTATGGTCCGTTCCTGTTTGTTCATCCGGAATTATACCCGGGAACTCTTATGTTGAATCTCAACAAATTGATCCATTTGGAGGTCAATTTGGGCAGTCCGGTCCCCAAGGGCAAACAATTCCCTTTAGTTCTGGATTACCACCGTATGGGGGGCAGTGCACCCTTTCATTACCACCTCCGGGAGGATATCCATACGGGAGTTCACAACAGTATTCAGGTTATACTGGAGTTACATCAAGTGGTTGGGTACCTATACTACCCCAACAACCAAGGGTTGTGTATTCGATGCAACAATGCGTATCTATGTCGAATATACCTACTACACCGGCTATTGTGACAGTGTTACAAGTTCAAACGCTGCTTGTTGTATGTCAACATCAGATTTCTCAGGTTGTAATGCAACAGCCCCTTGACCCTGTGACTCAACCACAAGCGCCAACTGGTGGGGCGACACAGGTCCAAACGGGTACAATTACCCCACACCTTGGTCCAACGGTTAGTATAGCGCAACAGAACATGGCTTCGTAACCGTGGCTGGTGCAATACCAACAACCACAATTCCAACAAGTATACCAAGGTTCTGAGCAGCAGATCTTTGCGAACAGTGGACAACCGTACATTCAAAACGGTCAAAATCAACCATTTTACAATGGTCATGTCCACCAACCATATCAATCATACCAGCATCAACTGCATTATGCTGGTATGCAAAGGCCAACTGCTCAGGCAATTCCATCATATCCTGGGTATGCTTCACCTAACCTGAATCAACAGTTACCATTCGTGGCAACTTTAGAGTTACCTGATTTACACCGGTTAACAAACGATCCAATCGCTTACGCCCCTTGGTGGCCAGCGATCCCTCATAAACTTCCATCAGATATTCCTAAATTTAATGGAAATCCAGGTGAAGATCCATCGAATCACGTGATGACATTTCATCTATGGTGTTCATCAAACACCCTAAATGATGATTCGATAAGGCTTCGCCTTTTTCAAAGGACGTTAACAGGTCCAGCGGCAAAATGGTATATTGAATTGCCTAGAGCTTCGTTCGACAACTTCAGTACCTTAGCCACGACTTTTTTAACCCATTTTCAATTACCGATAAGGTATGAAATGGGAACAGAACTCCTTACCAACTTCAAACAGATGACGGCCACTCACATATCTGATCATATACATGAGTGGCGACGTCGTCGTAGGATGGTAAAAACGTACGTTCCCGATCAACGATTAGCTGAATGGTTTATCAAGTCTTTACTACCTTCCATCATGGAAGATGTGGCAAAGGGGGGAGTCGTAACAGAAGAGCAAGTTATAGCTCGTGCACAATATCTGGACTTGATCTATACTCAGTCCGGCACGCTCTACGACAAAACACCTGACGCCCCTAGACTGGAATCCTCAATTCCTCCTCCTCCTAAATCAAACAATGACTCTCACACCGGCGATGGCGTGATTGGCACGACAGACACGAAATCGACAAGGGCCACATCCAAAAAGGCCCGTAAGTTTTCAGGTCAAAATGCAAAAGACGAACTTCTTGCTTCGGAAGTAAATGCCATATCGACAGATAAAGGCAAAGAAACTAGACAACCAGGAAGCAAGAAGAAAGGCAAAGGGAAGAAGAAGAAACAGGATGAGTCATCTCCTGAAAAATCTTTTTCGAATCCTCCTGGAAATAGGAAACCAAAAAGTCCATGCGCGATATGCGATGAGGATCATTGGACCTCGCAATGTCCATACAAAGCTGAGCTTAAGAGATTCTTTAAAAGTTCGAAAACCTCAGCAATGTTAACCGATCCGTTTCCGAATCCAGGAAAAAATTTGGTTGAAAGTGGAAATGCTTCCCGGTCCCAAGTGCTAATGTTGTCGATTTCAAAACGTCAGAATGATGCTTTGATTTCGACAAGGAACAAAGATTACGGGAATCCGCAGCTGTCAAACAACAAGGATAAAGATCAACCAAGTAGTTCGACAACAACTTCGACAGAAGTTGTACCACCCATCATTCATGAATTAACAATAAGACTACCAAAGGGAGTAGTACACAAGTCGACATGTAATCCCCGCGCTAGAGCGGCACAGCATTATAACATAGTGGAAGATTTGGCCCAATCGCCTTCCGCTATGTCGACTCTTGAAGTACTACAAAACTATCCATACCAAAGGCAGGCTTTGTTATCAGCCATTGGTGGTGTAGATCCTAAGGATTCCAATCTTGTATCCTTCGACCACAAAGGATACGATCCTCAGTTACCAGCTCAACTAGCTTTCCTTGTTCAAGTGAAAGCCCTCAACAAAACTGTTCATCGAACAATTATTGATGAGGGGGCATCTACATGTATTATGTCGATGAGTTGCTGGAAAACTTTAGGATCTCCGACCTTCTCGCGATCTTCGACGACGTTAAAAGCATTCGACGGAAGGACATATACCCCATATGGTATCCTAAATAACTTGAAGGTTGAACTAGGGGGAAAAACAGTGGAAATAGATGTTGAAGTCATCGATGGAAATCTTGATTACAATATCCTACTGGGACAACCATTGATATATGCCATGGCAGCTGTTGTGTCGACCTACTTTAGAAAGATTGCATTTACTTTTCAAGGAGGAATAACGATCGTCGATCAACAAAACTTCCTCCCCAATGGTTCACAAGTTACAGGAAGCATTCCCATGATCCATGGAAGCCCCCATTTGCTTCAGAATATCGGAGTAGGCCTACTAAAAGATCCTATACTCATGGGAACTTTCGCTTTTCCACCTCCAGTTGATTTGGCAGAAGTAGCGTCGATAGGAACCTGCAACATGATATCTTCCACAAAGATCTCGGAAAACGATATCAACATGGATCATGCAATGGTTTTGCTCCCGAGCCCAATGGAAATATTGTAGCAATCAATGTTTCTGGCATGGGAAGCAAACCCAAATCAACGTTCATCGAGCGTTTGGATGGATAGGTCTAGAGAATATGGTACTCCTTCAGATCCTTGGTCGCATGTGCATGACACCGACGAAGGAATTCTCCAAGCTATGGTAGTCGAAGGAGCACCATGGAATGATTCCCACCATCGTTCTCTTCTTCCAAATTATGAAGAAGATACTCAAAATGACCTCTATCATCCTTCAGTAGTTGATTTTCTATCAAATACTATAAAAACGATGGATTCCGAGAGAAACTTATCCAACATTGAAGAGACTATAGCCATAAATATCTCGACCAAAACAGATATTGTAGAGAATATTTATGTCGGCAAATGTTGTTCTCCTTCAGAATTTGAAATATATAACGCTCTTTTTCGCGAATTCAGGGATGTCTTTGCCTGGTCATACAGTGAAATGCCAGGCATCGACTCGAGTATCGTTGAACACGAAATCAAGATGTATCCAGATGTTAAACCGGTACGGCAATGGTTGAGGTAGGTGCACCCCAAGAAAGCCGCTGCCATTAAGGCAGAAGTTGAAAAACTCCTCCATGCTGGTTTCATCTACCTGGTTCCGCTAACCGATTGGGTATCGAACATTGTCCCGGTTATGAAAAAACAAGGGACAATTAGAGTGTGCGTCGATTATAGGGATGTAAATCAAGCTTGTCCGAAAGACAACTACCCTACACCCTTCATTGACCAGATAATTGATGAATGTGCCGGATGCGAAATCTTTTCATTCATGGATGGATTCTCGGGGTATAATCAAATAAATATCCACCCACAGGACCAGTCAAAGACTGCATTCATTTGTCCGTGGGGCACATTCGCATATCGAAAATTATCCTTTGGTTTAAAGAACGCAGGGGCGACGTTTCAGAGGGCAATGAATTATGCCTTCCATGACATCAAGAACATCGTTCAACCTTATCTCGACGACCTTCCGGCTCATTCGCGAAAGCAGACTGATCATCCGCAGCATTTGAGAGCGATATTTCTACGTTGCCGACACTACAAGATACGACTCAATCCACACAAATGTGTATTTTGCGTCAGTTCTGGTCGTTTACTTGGCTTTGTAGTCTCCAAGGATGGGATTCGTCTCGACCCTTGTAAGGTTCAGGCAATCATAAATTTGCCTCCACCTTCAAATTTGCTTCAGATTCAGAAACTCTAAGGGAAAGCAAACTTTCTGAGGAGGTTCATTCCAAATTATGCCGAACTTGCTAAAGGTTATACGCGTCTTTTGAAAAAAGAGGTACCCTTTAACTGGGATCAGGTCGCGCAAGCTTCCTTTGACGCTCTGAAAGATTCCCTAATGAGAGCATCATTAATGTACGCCCCTGATTATCAAAGAGACTTTAACCTGTATCTGGCTGCAGCAGATACGACCATCGCAATGGTTTTAGTTCAAGAAGTCGATGGAATAGAACATCCTATTTATTATTTAAGTAAAAACTTAAATGATACAGAAAGAAAATATTCTTATGTTGAAAAACTAGCGCTTGCAGCAGTTCAAGCGATACAAAGATTTCGACACTATGTCCTCTTTCGGAAAACTACCATTCTGTCAGATTGCAACCCCATGACTTATATATTGTCGCGACAGTTGCTGGGGGGCAAATATTCAAAGTGGATAGCAATCCTTCAAGAGTTTGATCTGGAATTTGTAAAATCCAAATCAAAGAAAGCTCTAGTTTTCGCAGAATTATTATGCGATCTCCCATCGTCGTCCAACGATGAAACATCCGAAGAATCAATCGTGGACGAAACTTTGTTTCTGATATCTACAAGCAATGAGTGGCATGGAGATATAATCATTTATCTCCAAACCCAAAAATTCAGGCCAAACACCTCTCACTCTGAACAAAAACGTATTCGATACCAAGCAAAAGACTACATGATCGTCGGTGATACGCTTTACCATCGCGGTATCGATACAGTTCTGAGGAGATGCCTCACCCATGAGGAAGCCGAAAAAGCCCTGAATGAGTGCCATTCAGGCGCGTGTGGGGGTCATCAATCTGGATATGCTACAACACAAAAAATATTGCGAGCAGGATACTTCTGGCCAACCATGTTCAAAGATTGCATAACCGCAGTCAGAAGTTGCCATGCTTGTCAAATTTTTGATAGCAAAACCAGAAGACCACCCGCACCTTTACAGCCAATAGTTGCTGTAGGGCCATTCGCCAAATGGGGCATCGATTTCATGACATGTAACCCCACCTCGACCGGGGGGCATGGGTATATTATAGTCGCAGTTGACTATTTTACCAAATGGGCCGAGGCGATGCCTACATTAGATAATACTGGTGAAACAGCTGCCCTTTTCTTTTCAATCATGTAGTCGCCAGATTCGGCGTAGCACAGGCCATAGTCACAGATCATGGATCGCATTTTCGCAATCACATGATGGTTGAATTAGCTGCCAAGCTAGGGCTATCTCACGACAGCTCTACTCCGTATTATCCGCAGGCCAACAGACAAGTTGAAGCAATCAACAAGGTCCTGAAGCGCATGCTGCAAAGGATGATCAGAGTTCACAAAAGAAGATGGCACCTAATCTTGTACTCGGCTTTGTGGGCTTATCGAACATTGGTAAGGAATGCGACCGGGTTCACACCCTTCCAACTGGTATACGGCCTGGAAGCAGTCTTACCAGTCCAGTGTGAAATCTCATCTCTCAAACTCGCAATCGATCTCCTCCCCGGAACTTCAGAAGAAGAAGCTCGTTTCTTGGAATTAATCCAATTGGATGAAACCCGTCGCGACGCCGCGTTGGCCAACGAAGCCCATAAGAAACGAGTCAAGGCGCAATTCGACAAAAATGTCAAACCCCGTGTCTTCTCGGAAGGTGACTTGGTCGTGCTTTACGACCAAGAATCCGACAAATTGGGAGCGGGTAAATTTAACTCTTTATGGATGGGCCCCTACATTGTTAAATGGGTGTTAGCAAAAGGAGCCTACGAGTTGATGGATTACGACGGAATTCCATTGGCGCAACCTCGTAATGGGTTGTACCTCAAGCGTTACTACGCCTAGTAGTGACCAATATGCTTTTGTTATATTTTTTGTTTTCGCTAAGAGTGTTTGTTTTGGTCGAGTAATCCACCTTTTTACATTTATTGCAGATGTCAAACCCATTGGAACCATGTGTTGGATATGCCGACGGAGCGAGTCGTAGTTCGCGGAACCTGTCCTCCGCAGCCTGGGCCATTTTTGATCCAAGCGGCGAGTTAGTAAGTTTCAGAGGTGTATGTATTGGTCAATCAACAAACAATATCGCTGAATATAGTGCGTTGATATAACTTCTCTCTGATGCCATCACCCATGGTATACGCTGACTAATCATCAGGCTAGACTCACAACTCGTAATACTACAACTCAATGGTATATATTCCGTCCGAAACCCAGCTATTTATCACATGTTCCTAAGGGTTAAGATTTTGGAAAGACAATTTGATTTGATTCAATACCAACATATTTCTAGAAACTTAAACACATTAACCGACTCATTAGCAAACTATGTGTTAGATAGACATTTGCGACATTTATAAAAAGAAACACATCATCAATGTTTTACATGTGGATCACATAACTCAATCAGAATAAAACTTCGAAAATCAAAAATACATATATAGCTGTTTATAGTTTATACATAATGTTCTGTAACCAAGAAAAAATCGGTCACGCGACCCAAAAACTCAAAATGCTAGGGGGCACCCTAGTCCAATGATGCTCATGATAGCAAGTCACAGCCTGTGCGATCATGCGTAAGAGGCGAGTCCATCGTCTAGGCACACCAGTAGTATGCCGCTGTAACTGCAAAGGTAGCTCATCGATCCTCACATCTGGGATACCGAGAGTAAGGCTCTCGACCTGCTCCTGCACAACTGTAAGAGTCTCGGCCACATCGAGGTCGCGAAGAATAACTCTTCCGACAGCCTCTCTCGCCGGGGCAGCAGCTGGTACTCGCACGCGAACTACTGGACGAACAGGACCAACATATGCATGTACACATGAGTTTGATCAGAGTCTTGATAGAACAAAGCACAAGAACATTATAAACAAAAATAGTAAACAGCAATATGGTCAGAGATTTTACCAATAGCACCCCACTGCTCGCCGTCCGGCAGTACCAAGTTTGGATCACCCTGGAAGTCCATGCCGGCATATGGATACTCGGAATAGACCATCTCCTGACGATCAAACCACTGAAAGAAGGTATCAGAAAATGAAATCTGAGATTGACCAGCATGCCTAGACATATGGTCAACCCATCTCTGCATACGTGGTTCGGTAGGAGAAGGTAAATCGAGTGTGATGTACTGCGACTACATCAGTGGTATCTTCTCCAAGGCAAAGGCGGTCAAAATGGAACCGAACCCAAAGTTCTTCAACTTCCCGTCCTTTATCTTGGTCAACTGTCCTTTCATTCCAAGAAGTACTGCGTCGCACCAGTTGAACACCTTCGGTTGAAGGCATTCCAAGGCATGTTGCATATAAGATCTGTTGGCTACATGAAGAGATGCGCTACCGACCATCCTACCAAAAGTAAATAGGATAGTCCTAAGGGACCTATCAGTGACCTCACGGATGACGATCTTGCCGTCTTTACTCGGCTGAGATCCTTCCCTGCAATGCTGGCAGACATAATCTCTCACAGAATCGCCTCCTCGGGCCGAACCTGACAAAGAGATGGGGGCACCCCGCCTCGACAAGCCAGTCAAGAAATAGATGTCTACTGCGGTCAAGGGGATAGATTTGCCCCTAATCTGAAAGACCTGGTTGATAGGATCCCAAGAGTCAAGCAAATACTTCAGCAAGTTAATCTGCTGTCTCATGCTAGAGATACGGAAGAACTTCAGCAAGCCATAGTTCCACAGCGCGTTCACTGTAACAGGATCATGTAGGGCAATCATGTCCTCTTCTTCATGTTCTCGTTCTCGCCATGTAAGGGCCATTTTGCTCCAATATCTCTGCAAAAACAAACAAGGGAGGAGATTAGACCCTGATTTTGATGAGAAACAGGTGAAATTTTCATCAAAAACTGTGCAACAAATCCCTTTTCTGCGCCCAACGCACCTGCACAGTGTTCCACCTGCGTTGAATGTCAAACTGCCTTCATACTGGTTAACCTTCAGCGCAGGTTTCGATATGAACAGGGTGCGTTGATGGCAGAACGAACCCATCAATCCCCAGGGGCTCAGAAAAGCAGAGAATGAAGCACAGAATGCAGAAAGGAAACCATGAAATGAAAGAGCTCAGGTTTAGCTCCTACCTGGTCCAGACGGCGCTGAGAATCGTCCACAGAATCTCCCAAAATCAGCTGATGAAAATCGAAGGGGAAGAGGCACCTCCAAAGCTCCAAACAAACCAAGTTTAAATGAAATGGTAAAATGAGAGGTAAAAACACTTTTTAATTGCTTTTTACGTAGTTCAAAGTAAAATATTAGCGTTTTAATCTCATTCTCAAGCAAATGTTGTTCATTTCTAACTAGTTTGATGAAGCAATTGAAAGTACAGTACTATCTTTGAAAGGACGAAGCTATTTATGGTAAAAAATCAGAACTAGACCATGTTATCAAGCAGTTTTAGCGCATAGTTCATGCTCGTTAAAAAATAAACATAAGATCGAGCAGTGTTTTCCGCAAGATTCAAGCTCGTTAAAAAATAAACACGGATCGAGCAGTGTTTTCCCGCGTTTAAGCTCGTTAAAAAATGAACTATCCTCCGGTAAATAACCACCGTGAATGTAACATTATCAGCCATTAAAGCCTTGGTCGTGTTTGCACCGTCACCTCCACTTTTCCATTGGCCGATCATTCACCTCCATTTGATTGTTTACCCATTTTGAGGAACAGCTACGAAGAGTGATTTCACTAGCCATCCTTGTGACACTGCCGTGATTGGAAAATTCCAAACCTTACCTGGAATCAGCTGCTACCCATTTTTGCACTCGTTCCTCAAAAGACGAGTCTTCTTTAAGCTCTTTTCAACTGACTCGTAAAATATGAAAAGATTGCCGAGTTTTGGCCTTCCAGCTCGTTAAAGCAACGGGAAGTGCTATCCCTCCTCTAAATTTTAATCTTTTTGGACCTGAGGGATTATTGCACAAAAAGATCGAGTGCTTGTTTTGTTCGGCTCGTTAAAACTATCGAAAACTCATCCCTTCTGTATTGTTTTATACTTTTTCAGACTTAAGGGATTAGATGACGAAAAAGGAATTCCGGAGTTATCTTTACGTTCCTTTTCAGACTCTCTAAAAATGAAAAGGACCGAGTTATCTTTGTCGTTAAACTCGTTAAAAACATTAATAGCGACAAACTTGTCTTTAGGCGAGAACGAGTTTCACTATCGCTAGGCTCGTTAAAACATAGTTATGGGTTTGCCCGAAGGGCAAATTATAGAACAAGCATATGTTATCCTCCTCAAGCTTGACAAAAATAAAGAGGTACTGGTCAGCAATGACTGGGGAAAAATTGGGAAGAAACTCAAAGAATCTTTATTGGTAGCAAGTCGCTCTTGAACATGACACTTCCACTCCGTGCCTGAGTCGGGTTGGGTTGTTTCATTCACCGGTCACATCACCATGGTCTCGCCATACCATCCACTTTTGGGGTAAATGCTACCAATCCATCATATAAGTGTCGCCGACATGTTCAAGAGAAGTCATCCAGAGAAGTCACCCGTGTCCCATCCACTACCATAGATTATACTTCGTTCTTTCATGACCGCCACCCTGAACCATATACCACTAGATCGTTTTCACCTCCATCAAAATCATTTGCTCCGTTCCGTGTCATTGATGTGGGATACATCAAGGCCCTCCTTTGATGGATCGCTTCTTGTCGACATCAGCTCATTATCCAAGAAGTTGATCTAGGAACACCCCTTCAGTACTTTGAAGCTTGCATGCCTCAATGGCAGGTTTCTCACTTCCGGCGACAAGTATACATCAATGACCTTCGACCGAAAGATTTTGTGTGGTGTTCGATGCTAAGTCCTTTATTCACACCACGTGAATTGTACTGCAGTACCTTGAGGGTCATTATCATTATCGGTGATTCCTCTCGCGCTTGTTAACAGTTTACATCATTGACTGGTAATCAAGCGATGTCTTTCCATGTTCGACTTCAAAACATTTCTCACATGGATTGACTTGTACTTAGAGTGAATATCAGACGAGATTGAAGACCCCGGATCTAGTTTCATCCATCCGGGCTGCGATATATATCCAGGAAAAAATAAAAACATTGACATGTACAGCATTGCAGCACAGATAATCATCCTACCAAAGGGATGATGACTTCACCAGAATCATCAGTCTACCATCAGACGATTGTCTGTCCTATGTACATTAAAATGAATTTATAAAGCTGAGCATGGGAATGCCTGCCTCAGCTAGATCATGAAAACAGTATGAAAATAATGTATTGTATTGTATCTTATTACAGGTCTCCTCCCAGCATTGAAAGAACTTCGGATCCTCCTAATAAAGCATTTCACCCGTTAAACGGCCTCATACTTTAGGGGGCAACTGTTATAGACATTTTTGTGCCTTACAGCTATAAGCATGAAATTTCCAGAAACCAAGGGATCCTAAGTCCCTAAAGATGTTGTTCCAGCTCCTAAAGAAACAAGGTCAACAAATTACAACTTCTCCCAGAAGTTCTCCACCAGAAACTGCTCAAAACTAGTCAAATCAGGATCAATTCAGATGCTCCACTAGCTGCCTGCGTTGCAAAGCACCCAAATACACTGGCTAGGTGCGTTGCAACGCAGGTGAATGCACTACCAGGGTGCGTTGAGCGGGAAATGACAAATGGCAAAGTCATTCAACGAGGTGGAAAGACAATGGAAGCTTCCAGAATCTTCTCCAATGACACTTGCCTCACTGAATTCGACCAGTGATGAGTAAGAGGCTCTCAGTCTCCAAGTGGAAGCAAGAAATGACAGAGAGAAGCCACAAGTCAAAAAATAAGCTGACTCATCCTCTCTGCTTACATCTATATATGGATCCCTCATCCCAGAGATCCAGAGGCTGGAATTTTGTACTTTGCAGAGAATCGCTGTTGGTTTTGAGATTGAGATTAGTGCATTGGGTGATTTATGCTTTGTTGGAGGTGAAGAAGGGATTCCTTTGCTGGGAGGTAGATGCTGGATCGAAACTCACTTGGTTGTATCTCCTCTTGGATCTTCTTACTATATCAATAAAACTATTTGAGTTTCTCCTACATGCTTGTGTATCAATGATGTTTTGTTATATTTGCATGTTTAGCTTAAATCTGATCCTAAGCTATTTATGAATGTAAATCTATGTTTTTGTGTAGTTTTCTTCTTCTGTGATCTTGCAGAAACTTGGTGAAGCTGGGTGAGTAAGGGAGCAGGTAGCGGGAAGCAAACAAAGAGGAGAGCGATTGGATCAACAAACTAGCGCAAGACACAGGTTAGTTCATCCTTCCTCTTCGTTTACATTTCATAAAGAAGAAACGAAAATAGTTTTCCTTGTTTGTTGCTAAGGCACTATCACACCTTAGAGTGGGATAGGGGCGTTTTGAGTAGATACTTTTCCCAACAACAAGAGATTTGGCCCTGACTTGCAGCCTATATACTGTGTCACTATTCTTATTGTTTTTGGTAGCTATTTGATGCTTCGTGCATATAATAATAAGGAAAAAAGATAATAAGTAAAAAGGAAACACAAGCGTTTATCAACTTGAAGAGAATTAATCATAATCACTGCCCTATTGAATTCTCAACAGAGTTTACGAGTGATTTAATCTATATGGTTACACTAATAGTTATTAACTATCACAACCACAATAGTAAATGTGGTCGATATACACCGACCTCATTTTTCGTCTTTTTAAAATTATGGGCTCTAGCATAATCATTCATTTTATAAACCCACTTATTGACATTTTTCCATTTATTGTATGATAATTTTTATGCTAATTTCAAAATTATATTGGGTAACTGTGAAAAGATAAAAATGTATTCACATGAAGCCATTTCTTATGTAATAGTTTGCATGGTAATTTCATGATTCTATTAGGAAAATGTGAAAATGTAACATGTATTCACATGATGCCATTTGTTATTTAATAAATTTGCATGGCAATTTCAAAATTGTATTAGGTAAATGTGAAAACGTAAACATAAATTTAGAGATACAAGTTGCTTAATATTTGAAATTTGATCCATTGATGTTGAGGAGATGATGAGAATATGTCGACATCTTTCATTTATGACCATAAGATAAAGATTTGGATTAAAAGAGTGTTAATTTGGCAACTCAGTGACAAATTCCAATCATGAGACTAGACTCCTCTTTTCGAGAGGACCAATTTTGATCTTTGAGTACTCGATTTGGACAAGGTGAACTATATTTTTGAAGTGAAGCCCACATATGCACAAACAACATGGTCGGCCCTAACAAGAAATCAGACACCCTCGGAAACCTATAAATACAAGTGACCTCAACCTCATTTGGACATGATCATTAAGCATCCTGTTCTTCTCTTCTTTGGATTGGTCCACACAGATCTGAAGTGGGTTTGTGGAATTTGTTTCTTAGAGGTCCAAAATTACAGGGTTCGAAGTTGGCATGTCACATGTTTGATTAGGGTTTTTGGTTTCCAGTCGCATCGTTTACACAGGGAATTTTTGGTAATAACCAAAAGCATGCAAGCTCATCCATGTACTTGAAGCATATCAGCTGCATGCATAACTCTCCCTCCATGCAATTGGGATCTAGGGTTTCAATTTCATAATTGTATTAGGTAAATGTGAAAAGGTAAACATAAATTTAGAGATACAAGATACTTAATATTTCAAATTCCATCCATTGATGTTGAGGAGATGATTAGAATATATGGACATCTTTCATTTATGACCATAAGATAAAGATCTGGATTAGAAGAGTGTTAATTGGGCAACTTAGTGACAAATTCCCATCATGAGACTAGATTCCTCTTTCTAAGAGGACCAATTTTGATCTTTGAAGTACTGGATTTGGACAATGGTAAGTGTATTTTTGAAGTGAAGCCTACATATGCACAAACAACCAGGCCGACCCTAACAAGAAATCAGACACCCTTGGAAACCTATAAATGCAAGTGACCTAAACCTCATTTGGACATGATCATCAAGCATCTTGTTCTTCCCTTATTTGGATTGGTCCGCACAAGTTTGAAGTGGGTTTGTGGAATTTGGTTCGTAGAGGTCCAAAATTACAAGGTTCGAAGTTGGCATGTCACATGTGTGATTAGGGTTTTTGGTTTCTAGTTGCATGGTTGACATAAGGAATCTTTGGTAATAACCACAAGCACATAATCTTATCCATGTGCTTGAAGCATCTTAGCCGCATGCAAAACTCTCCCTCCATGTAGTTGGGATCTAGGGTTTCAATTTGACAGTTGACTACAAATAGACTCGGATCAATATTGTTGCTAGGATCTTATTTTGATATTATTTGGTTGATATTTTTGGATATTTTTTTATGGGCCCATTATACTCTTTGCTGGACATTTTATGACAATCTAATAGAAGAACAATTTCAAAAGGTTTTTCCCCTTGTTGACCAAATCTAGTGTCTCTTGTTAATGTGTTGATTGTATCCTATTATCATTTCATTTAATATTCTATATTCAGTTACTATTTATTGATGAAAAGTATTAATTTCTATTGAAACGTTGCTAATTGAAGAATTGAATTCATCTAAAGTAATTGAAACAACATAGTGACAATGGAAAAAATTAACATGGTATTAGAGATCAGGTGAAAGATAAGGACAAAGGAGACAAGAGCTAGAGAAATCATCTTTGAAAAAATGAAGAATTATATCTAATCAATTCAATATTTCTTCCTCTTTCTTCAGGGAAAATGAGAAGCTAGGTCACCAATATAATTTTGTTTCATGGAAGATCAGGTTGGAAATCATATCGGAAGACAATGATGTCTTGGAATACATTCAAGGAAAGCTACCTGAGCCTTCGGAGAATGCTTCTACTACTTCCAAGAATGAATATAAGAAAGGTGAGTTAAAAGTAAAGAAAATTGTAATTGATGGTTTACAATATCATTTACTTGGTTATGTTGGAAATTTGAATGAGTCTAATGATATGTATGATAAATTGGTTGACATGTATGAAGTCAAAAATTTGAATGAGATAATCTCCTTCAAGTATCAACTTAAATATATGAAATGACTAAAGGAGAGTATGTGCAATCCTACATTATGAGGATATCTCGTCTTCGGGATCAATTGCAGAAAGTTGGGAAAATTGTGCCAGACAGGGACTTGGCGGTGGTAACCCTTAGAGGTATCTGTCCTATTTGGGAAACCTTCACTACCACTATAAGCAATAATAATTTCTTCCCATCATTTGATGAGATTGTTGGAAATGTCACTCAAGAAGAACCAAGAATGATCTCAAGAGGCAGGTTATAAAAGCACGAAGAAGGAGAGCCCACTACTTTCATCACTCATAAGAAGAAAGGAAAAGGAGGTCCATCAAGTTCAAGAAAGCCTCCTCCTCAAAATTAAAATAGAACGAACAAAAGATTGAATTAATCATCACACATTGAATGTTGAAATTGTCACAAGAGAGGTCACTATGCTCGAGCTTTCCCTGAAAGGAACAACGGTCCACACTACAACATTAGAAGCAACAATAGTAGGTTTAGTAATAAAATAAGAAGATATGATCGAATAAATGGTCATAATGGAAGCAATGATAGAAGAAGAAGAGATGTTCCAAGTGATCGTGAAGAAGAACGTCGTCTTCAAAAGAAGTCAAGGAATACCATGTATGAAAATAATGTTGCAAATCAATTTGGATATATTCCTATTTATGCACTTTCTAGTTACTCTCCTCTGAATACTTGGGATAAATGGTTGTTTGATAGTGGGGAATCTCATCATTTCTCTAGGTATAAGGAGTTTCTCTCTAAATTGGTAGATATGGAGTCAAATTTGAAAAATATTCTAGGAGACAACTCCACTCATCCCGTCCAAGCCTTTGGATATGTTAAATTTAATTTGAATTATGGTGAATATATTTTTCTTCAGGATGTGATGTATTTTCTAGGGTTGAAGAAGAATTTGGAATCTATATCTTCTTTGGAAGACAAAGGGATGAGGTTTGCCTTCATCATGGGAAAAGCACTTACTTCGCTGGTGGGATTCCCTATGAGAGATGCATTCACATTGGGATCTAGATTTGAAGGACTCTATAAAGACACTAGAAGACCTCTTTTAGCATTGTCCCATGATAATAATCATCAAAGCGAGTTATGACACTGAATATTGGCCCATCTACACTATGAAACCCTTCCAAAATTGAAGAAATTGGTCTATGAAATTCCCGATGTTCAAGCCCAACATGATGGAGTATGCCTTGGATGTGCTAGTAGAAATAAGACAAGGAGACCATTCCCCTCTAGCAAGAACAAGATAAATAGCATACTACAACCAATTCATTCTAGCATATGTGATTTGATGCCCGTACACTCTATTATGGCCATCTTTATTACATAACCTTCATCGATGATTTCTCAAGAAAATATTGGATATATTACTTGAAGCATAGGGATGAAGCCTTTGAAATGATCAAGGGGTTCAAATATTTGGTCGAAAATCAAACAAGAAAGTACATTTAAAATGAATTCATAGATTTTTGTAAGAAGGAAGGCATCAAGAAAGAGACGATTGTGCCCTACAAACCTAAACGAAATGGAATGGCTGAAATAAAGAACAAGTATATTGTAGAAGCTACACATGCCATGATCCATGACCAAAAGCTACAAATGTTTCTTTAGGGAGAAGTTATTAATGCAACTGTATATAGTCGAAATAGGGTGCCTTATCAAGCATTGAACAACAAAAATCTTGAAGAAGTATTCATAGGCTTCAATATCGATGTTGATTGTTATGCAATGAACTCAAAAAATATAAGAAAATATAGACAAACGAATTAAAAATTATCCTCTTCGAGGGGGAGACCTAGTTTACATTACATAAATGAAAAACTGTTGGATGATACAAATGATAAGACATCCTTGATATATATATAGGGGTCTAAGGGGTCACAATATAATCAAAGCCTATATATCAATAATAAATTAAGCCCACAACAATAACAATAGTGGGGTTCTATGGGCCATAACAATAACAACATGGGGATACATGGGCACACCAATAACAATAGGGGGCTACACTAACAGAATGTTAGCACTCTGTAATTTTCCTAGGTTGGGAAAGAAAACTACAAAGGTAACCGCAAACCACTTTTAAAGCTGGGATCTAGCCCTTCCAGCTTCATAGAGGACTCTCTTTATATGATTTAATTTCTGCTTTCCATATTTTAGGCTAGATATTGAAGTTCGAGGTGGGTTTTTCAAAATTTTGTTTGAAAGATGTTGAGAAAGTCCATTAGGCATGGAGTCATGAACTTTTGAGTAATCAATTACAAATTGATAGAGTAGTGTAACAAGGCAGGGTAGGAAAACTCTTGGATCTTCAGATATTTATGGTGTGGATGAGATGAAAAAGTAGAGGATCAATTAAATATAAAGCATATTTAAATGAATTTTATATTTAATCTCATGAGGAAAACATTAAGACTATTTAAAACAAGCCAGATCTAAGTACACTTAAGTAAATTCAACTCTTAATCTTCTTGCAACAGTCAAGAGGGAAATTCATATGGAAACTGAGAAAAAAGAACAATTTAACATGAGAGAACACATCACCATTTGTTTGACACAAGAATCTTGGAACAAAATTGTCTCTGTATTTCTGAAAATTGATTACTTTGAGTACAATCCACAACCTATATCAAGGTAGAGCTCTTTCCTTCATACATAATCCAACCCTTTCTAAGTCTTATTACAAAATATTTATAGACTTCCTATTGAACTAACTTTGGATTCCAAAAAGGAATTGATTACAAAATAATATCTAACAAAGATATAGATATTTCTTAAACAAAACTAGAAAATAGGAATTTTGGTCAAATTCGGTTGTTCTGTTGAATCTTTGAAGGAAATTTATTGTTGACTGTGGTTATATTTCTGGAAAAAAATTGAACAATAAACTAAAGATAAAAACAATCACTAGAAAATTGCAAGAAATTTGGAACTACTGGAAAATATTCAACCTTCAAATCTGAAAATTGGTTCATTAATGTTGATCCTCTATCTTGGAATTTGGAATGGTTGAAGTTGTTTTCACAAAACCTATTAGCTACCCTTTAAAAATTGATTAACTCTCTGCACTATCTTATAGGAGAAATTCCAGATCATTGCAATGCTCTGATACTCCTCAGTCCCTTAGCGCTTAGCTCCTTTGGAATTTTCTTTCTCATATGACCGAGCCAGTGACCATCAACTTAATGCCATATCAGAGCCCCCTTTGTATCGTAACTTCTGCAAAGTTTTGATTTCATCTTGGCTCCTTCTGCTTAGCCCTCACCACATTTCTCATCATAGGACTGAGAGTTGTGACCTGTCGCTTAGCCTTAAGGTGCTAGGGAATTTTGTTGGGCCATTATTCCTTTTTTAACCACTATGCACCCTTGGTTCTCTAGAATCTCACGACCATTTGCCAACCTAATATCGAAATCCCCCTTTATCGCAACTTTTACAAACTCCAATTGTTCTAAAGTTTTGACATATTCACCCTCCGATATGACATCATCTCTCCACGTGGCAACTCCTTAGAGGTGACATGTGTCAACCGGTTTTGTCCCATTGGACTACTTAATAAGGGTGAATATACCCTCCACATGTTCTGTCATACTACCACATCACGCTGATGTCAGATTCCACTGTAGCTTATCAGAGCTAATCATGTGCTTCCATGTGTCTTAATGGAGCCAATCATATGCTGCCATTGTATCTTATTAGAGCCAATCATATGCTTCCATATGTCTTGCTAGAGGAGACAGAAGAGGGCCCGTAAACCTTTGGTTTTGCAATGAAATCCTTCGTTAATCTTTATCGGCATTTTTCAGCGCTTTTTAATATTATCGACACTTTATCGATATCACAACTTTTTAAAGGTTCCTCACTTTAATAAGTTATGATACTCTGATATTTCGATGTTTCGATGTGTCGATGCTCCGATGTGTTGATGCGCTAATATGCTGACCTTCGATATTCCGATCTCCGATTTGCTAGACCTTCGACATTCTGATCTCCGATATTTAAATATCGTGATGTGTCGATGCATTGATATGTTGACCTCCGATATTCTGATCTCTAATATGTTGGACCTCTGACATTCTGATCTCTGATATTCCGATATTGTGATGTTCTGATGCATCGATATGCTGACCTCCGATATTCCAATCTCTAATATGTTGATATTCCTTCCTTCCGAAGGCTTCAAATCCATTAACTTCCACAGACCATATCTTTTGATCTAGGAGTCCACTTTTGGACTTCGCCATATTGTTGGAAAGCTTGTTCAGAGCACTTTCGAATGGAGAGGGTTCGATGTAGATTTTGAGTCCTTCTACTGCATGGAACATGACTGCAAAATTCTCTTCTCATTAACTCTTTGGAAAGATGAAATCACACCCACCATGATGATCCTTTACATGAAGCCTGCAGCTACCATAGGAATCCTTTTGAGCCATGCATTTGTTGTAGCACACATTCTTTCCAGTCTGGTTGACATCATTGCCAACATTCATGCACAATACTATCACAATCGCCATCAAGAGTCTTCATCGGATCATGATGTTGCATATCCGAGATTGGTGGGATTTTCACATGTGGTATTTGATTTAGGAGGATGAGTGCTTGTAGGACTGAGCCAGTGGAGATCGTGTAGACTCAGAGGGAGTCTAGCCTCAGAGGGAGCAGCCCTATGGAGGTTTTGGATCTTTAGGTTCAGATGTGACGAGACCAAGACACTACCGATATTGTCAGATTCATTCTATAGGGTATGTTGCAGTGATGGATGCCAAATGAACTAATGTTGCTTGAGATGATGATGGTTTCTTTGTAGTCTTGGAAGTACCTTTGTCGCTAAGAGGGAGGGTTGATTCTTTTTTGTAGTTTGGGAGGTACTCTAAGCCCTAGGGTTCAGGGATTGAAGGGAAAAGTGTCACAAGTAGGCATGTGGGCTTGGAACCCAAGCATGGGGTTTTACACCCATCGAGATTTGGGCCAAAACCATGAATAATTTGAGCATGACAAAATATGAGGTGATAGAGCTTGGCATTCCGCTTCCAACGCTTCAAAAATCACCGAAAAAGGAGCTCTAGAACTTGAGATATGAATTTTTGAAGTTGACAATTAGTAATGGACAGCCAAGTCATGTAGGCTTGGTCCAAGAGACATGTCTCTTCAAGGAATTCATTGGAGCCCTTGTATTTGGTATAAATACAAGTTGAGGGAGCATTCATTTGGTCATCCATTGTGTAACACTCATACACAAGAGAAGAACTCGATGGAGAGAAAGATCCCTGTTTTGGGCCACAGCCAAGAAGAAGGACAATGAGGTCAATTGAAGGATTGTTTTGGGTTATTTCAGGAGGACCAAAGTGTCGGTTGGAGGGTCAAGGCCCTGTTCTTGGAGGTCGAGGAAGGGAAGTTTGTTTTTAGGACCAAGGAAGGGTGCAGACCCATGAGAAGGGTTGCCACAGTAAGGGGACGACTTGTTCTAGCAAGATGAAGGCCCTAGAAGCCACTACATGCTTGTTCTAGGCAAGACAAGAGGGTTGTAAGGCCTACTTGAGAATTGATGCAATGAATAGGGCAGCATGGAGTTGGAGGCTTGTTGGAGAAGGGAATTTGTAGCAAAAGGAAGGTTGTTGCAACGTTTTGTGAGGGTTGTTAGGACTGTGTATTGTGCCCTAACTAGACCCAAAACTGCAGCAGTTAAAGAGAACCTCAAACAGTGAGTTGAGATGTGTTTTTGAGGTGTTGGATCCGTGTTTGAAGGATAAATTTGGATAATTCTGCATTGTAGGTTGTTGGGAGCCATTTTTTGGAGTTTCCTTGAGCATGAAGGAACTCAAACTATGAGTAGATCACGCTATGGAGTCATTAGGGGAATTTCGAGGTCTAAGATGGGCCTCCAAAGAAAAATGTACAACCAAAATAAACTTTATAAGAACCAATAGGATTCAAGATGATAATGTCAACCATGGGGGGTGATTCACCATTTTTGGAGTAAAAAGGTAGAAACATTAAAAGATAATAAAATAATAAAACTACTTTTTCAACTCATATTTTCAATTTATCTCCCTAAAGTTTTACTCAAATTTCTAGAGGGATTTCTTGTTGGATGCAAAATTAATTCCTCATCCAAGGAGTACACATGTTGCATACTTTTGATGGACTCTGCTACACGAAAAATGAGAAATACATGAAAAACATGATTGCAATCACATTTTTCATGTAATTCTCATTTTTTCGTGTGGTAGGGTCCATCGAAAGTATGCAACATGGGTACCCTTGGATGAGGAATCAAATTATGCATCCAAAAAGTGTTGTCGCTCGAAATTTGAGTAAACCCATAGGGAGATTATTTGAAAATACGAGTTGAAAAAATAGTTTTTATTTTTTTCCCTCTAAAATTTAATGATGTAATCTAATCTTATTTTATTATTTCCACTATTATTTTATAATTTCCTTAGAAGGCCCATTTTAGAGCTCAAAATTCCCCTAATGGATGTAGGTGACCTAGTGTGGACATAGCTTTTGCAGTCTTTGGAAGCCAAGGAGGTAGGGATGACATGGCATGTTAGAAGCCCTAACCAGTGGGCAGTTTCAATGTGAAGTTTAGAGCCTAGATTTGTGAAATAGCTCCTCTATTGCATAGTAAAGGAGAGTTGGAGAAGTTTGTGGGAAGAGGTGTGTAAGGGCCTCCTAGGTGTGATGATGCCCTAGTTAGGTGCAGATGCTAGTGCGTGGATTGTTGGAGGGCAGCATGAGAGTGGACCAAGTGTGAACTTGGATTGGGCACTTATGGTCTGTGTGAGGATAGCGGGATAGTGTCCAACTTAGATACTGTTGAGCAACACCTCGATGGACAAAGGTAATTGCGAGAGAGGCAATTTTCGAGCTTAAGGGTTGACGAACCAGAGGAGCAGTTTGTGGAGCCTGAGTCTCGTGTGTGTATAAGGACTTCTACAATAGATGATGACCAATCCTCCTAGCCTGTGTTCATTGTGGGAGATGGACATCTTGCAGTGATAGGTGGTAGCCGTTTGTGCCTTATGTTGGTCTTCATCGGTGCAGCACAGGAAGACCATAGTGGGCTGGCTTCCCTGAGTAGTTGAGGAGCAGCAGTGGGTAGTTGAGAGTTGTTCACAAGTGGAGCTGTGAACAACTCGATAGGAGTCTCGATGTGTTGATGCGTTTATGGACAAACAATCAACTAGTGAGCAGATTGGATAGTTGAGATTCAATGTACAAATCTACTTGGAGCATTGATAGAGGTAGGAGCTGTATATCAAGAGCTGAAGGAATGGGCAGGTATAAGGTATGACTAAGAAGAGTTAAGAGAGCGCGCTACATTAGCCAGATGGTCAGAGTGTCTTGTTGAGTGCATATTGGTCATTGATGTACAAACATCAAGCCCCAACTTGTATCTTGTACTAGTGGATGTATGAGGGCCATTATCCTTGGTACAAGAGCCCTAAACTGTTGTATTATATTTTGTTTAATATAACGAAGTTGGGTTGAAAAATGTAAAAGGTTGTCTATATTCTGTGCATGTGTGATTTACTCTTGTTTATATTCCACCCTGCAAAGTATTATCATTGAGATTCTTGAGATTTTAAGATTCTATCATAGACCCAAGATCATGGAAATTCAACACAAAGGAGGAAGTTCCAACAAGGAGAAGAGTTGGGAAAAAAATAAGAAATACCGATCACGTGAAAAGTGTGAAGATATCTGAGATACAAAGATCTCATAAGTGGAAGGACCTTAATAGGTAATTGGTCATTGGAGTTGTAGCAGGTAGCAGCAAAATTTAGGGAATTGTGGCAAAGGACTGGCAACAAAGAGGTTGTGTAAAGAAAGCGATATTTCGGTTGAGGTTGGAAAGGAGAGGAGGATGGGAGAAGTCCCCAAAGAGGAGTCAAACAAAGCAAGAAAAGTTTTCAAGGGGTGATACGAATGCCAAATAAAATGGCATGGAGAGAAGAATGGGTCCAGAGGAATTTGACATAGAAATGGTTGATTTAAAGGATTGAGTTAGCATAATGCTACAATTACTAGAAGAGAGGGTACAAGACTACAAAGAAGGTTGGGTGTTAAGGAAGAAGAAGGTGAAATGGCCTTTGTTTCAAAAGAGGATGAAGTATAGATTAAGTGCTTCATTAGAAGAGAATTAACTTAGGAGAACTTTGTTGGGTCCCTATAATACTAGTGATTACCCCATTACTATTGTAGTTATACCCCTTATTTATATTGTTGTGCCCATGTACCCCCATATTGTTATTATTGTGCCCCATAGAATCCCTCTATTGTTATTTTTGTGGCTTATATTATTATTGTTAGGTCGGCTGGATTATATTGTGACTCCTTAGACTCCTATATATAGAAAGGAGGTTTTGTCATTTGTATCATCCAAGAATTGTTCATTTATGTAATGTAAAGGAGGTTGCCCCCTCGAAGAGGCTGAATTCTAAGGCGTTGATCTCTCTTTTCTATCTTTTTGTGAGCTGGTTTCATAACATTTGGTATCAGAGCTTTGGATTCTAGGGTTTCGCTGCTCCAAACAGGTCATCGTGGAATTTTCGCTATAACTTTTTTTCTGTGACGTTTCAGAAGTCGCAAAAAAAACCCATTTGAGAAGAAATCGCGCTGAACCTTGGGTCCGAATTTCAGAGCTTTTCGCGTGATATTTTCGGAGATATGATCTGAGGAAGTTGGTCTTTTTGCAGACTCCTGAATTACATTCAAAACAGGTGACCTGGGGAAAATCGTCATAACTTTCTCTCTGAGGATCGGATTGAAATTTCGTAAGAAGGTACAGAAAGAGGACGGACTGTAGTTTCTTGTGAGTGTTTTTCAGATCCAAAGGTTGAAACAGTGACTCGTGGCACGTCGTACAAGTTCGCTCTACTGAACCAGTCTAAAAGCAAGTCACTGTGGGAGATTTCACATAACTCTTCCTTGGAGAATCCAATTTGGCTCAGACTTGTGGCATTGGAAAGAGGACACAGAAGGCTACTACAGGTAGCAATTTCAGAACTGGATGATCCGAAATTACAGAGATACATCAGATTCAATATCAGGCTTCTATAAAGTGAAAAAAGGTGTGTAGTTTTTTTTTTTAATTTTTGTGTAAGCTTGGTTTAACGGAATTCAAAGGGCATAGTAAAGCATTATTATCGGTAACTGATGCCCCGAGGAAAGAAAATGCAAACACCTAGTAAGGAACCTGAAAGCTCTAGCATGACTCATGAAGAAGAGGAAGAAATGCTACATGATATATCAAAATTACAAGAACAAGTGCAACAAATGTCACGCTCACAAAAGCTAACAGAAGCTAAGATAAGTGGCGTGGAATCTAAGATAAATGGCATGGAATCTAAGATAAAGGGCATGGAAGCTAAGATGGAGGATTCGATGGCAAATTTGAAGATAGATTTGAAGACAAACATGGAAGAATTGAAGAAGTTGCTACAAGAAAGGGTCACTAATGGTGAAAAGGTAGTAAAGGAAACTCATGATGAGAACAAAAGAAATGTTAATCATGATTCCATAGACTCTAATGTTGGATCGAAGACTCACCATGTTCCAAAAATCGATATGAGGAAGTTTGATGGCAAGGATCCCGCCACATGGATATTACAGATGGAGCAATTCTTCGATCTCAATAATGTGCAAAACACACAAAAGGTACGTATGGCAACTTTATATTTGGAACCAAATCAGTTTGTATGGTATCAATGGCTTTGTTCTCGTAAACAATTTATCACTTGGGCAATTTTTACGGAAGAATTGATAGCACATTATGAGGATACAAAAAGCAACACTTTTTTTAGCCAATTGATAAGTCTCAAACAAAAGGGTTCAATAATGGAGCACATTGAGGAGTTCCAAAAATTGAACATAAGGGTAAAAGATATTCCAGAGGAGCATAGGATTGATGTGTTCATAGGGTCTTTAAAGGATAATATCCAACATGATGTGCGCCTTTGGGAACCTGATTCATTAGAGAAGGCATTCAGGTTAGCAAGAAAAATGGAAAGCAAAATTATGGCAACTAGGAAGCATACCACTCACAACTATAAAGACGGAAGTGTTGTTGCCCATAGTCTTCCACAACCTACAAGGTTGACACCACAACAATTGGAAGAAAAAAGAGCAAAAGGGCTTTGTTACAATTGTGATAGCAAATACACAAAAGGTCATAAGTGTGCTGAGAAGAAATTATTCTACATAGATTGTGAAGAGGAAGAAGAAAAGGAGCAAGAAAGGTCAAAAGAAGAGGATATATTCCAGGAACAAAGCCTAGATGAAGAACAAATAAATCCGACCATATCTTGTAATGCATTGGCGGGAATTACCACTCCTCAAACCATCAAGATAGAAGGACAAATCAAGAAGAAAAAGGTAATAGTGTTGATTGATTCAGGAAGCACCCACAATTTTATTCATTGTAGGGTAGCAAAAGAATTGAATTGCTTCCTATATCCAGCACCAGAGTGTCAAGTGATGATTGCAAATGGAGGAACAATAAATTGCTCTGGAAAGTGCCATAATATCAAGCTATCCATGGGAGAATATGTATTGACTAGCCCAATGCTTTCCATTCCAATGGGAGGTGCTGATGTTGTACTAGGAGTCCAATGGCTACAATCCTTGGGTACAATAGCTTTTAATTTTCAAGAACTTTTCATGAAATTTTCTGTGGAAGGAAAGGAAGTTGAATTAAGGGGTATTGCAGGGAAACCAGGAAAGATAATCAGCTCTAATGGTATGACAAAGCTTCTAAAAAAGGAGCAAAGAGGTGTAATTGCACAATTATGTTCGCTAGATGTTTCCACATTGGAATCATCTATTTCTCCAGATCTCCAAAAAGTCCTGGACAATCATTCCAAGGTATTTGAGACTCCCAAAGGTCTCCCACCTATGCGTGATCATGATCATGCTATTCATCTGATTCCAGGAAGTGTTCCTCCAAACATCAGGCCGTACAGATATCCCTATGTCCAAAAAAGTGAAATTGAACGTATGGTTGCAGAAATGCTAGAGGCTGGTATAATTCAACCGAGTCAAAGTTCTTTCTCAGCTCCAGTAGTATTGGTGCACAAGAAGGATGGATCATGGCGCATGTGTCCAGATTATAGGGAGCTCAACAAGCTCACTATTAAAGATAAGTTCCCCATTCCTGTCATTGATGAATTACTGGATGAATTGCATGGATCAATTTACTTCACCAAGTTGGATCTTCGTTCGGGATATCATCAAATCAGAATGAAGATTGAAGACATTCCGAAAACAGCATTTAGAACTCATGAGGGTCATTATGAATTTTTGGTCATGCCTTTTGGCCTTACCAATGCACCTTCAACATTTCAAGGTTTGATGAATTCAATTTTCAAACCATTCCTTAGAAAATTTGTGTTAGTATTTTTTGATGATATACTAATCTACAGCAAGTCTTGGAAGGATCATGTTGAACATGTTGACAGGGTGCTACAACTATTGGAGGAGAAACAATTATATGCAAAAAGATCCAAATGTTTCTTTGGAGTCCAGGAGGTGGAATATTTGGGTCATATTGTATCTCATGAAGGAGTTAAGGTAGACCCTAGCAAAATTAAAGCCATTAAGGAATGGAAAATCCCCACATCCATAAAGCATCTGCGAGGATTTCTTGGGTTGACAGGGTATTATCGCAAGTTTGTTAAGAATTATGGGAGAATAGCAGCACCTCTAACAACATTATTGAAGAAAGATTCATTTTCATGGACTCCGGAAGCAACAAAGGCCTTTGAACATCTTAAAGAGGCAATGTGCCAAGCACCGGTCTTAGCTACACCGGACTTCACAAAAACCTTTATTGTGGAATGTGATGCTTCAGGAAATGGAATTGGTGCTGTTCTAATGCAAGATGAAAGACCCATTGCTTTTGAAAGTCGTCCAATCAAGGGAAAGTTTTTAAGCAAAGCTATTTATGAGAAGGAAATGTTGGCAATACTCCATGCACTTAAGAAATGGCGACCCTACCTAATGGGAAGACACTTCAAGGTAAAAACGGATCATGATAGCCTTAAATACTTTTTAGAACAAAGATTATCCTCTGAAGAGCAACAAAAGTGGGTCACAAAGATGTTGGGTTATGACTTTGAAATCATCTACAAAAAAGGGAAGCAAAATGTGGTGGCAGATGCACTCTCAAGAAAGGATGAGGATGTGGAAGCATTGTTGTGTGCCATTTCTATTATCCAACCAGATTGGATAAACGAAGCAAGGGAGGAATGGAAGAATGACGAAGAAGTGTGGGCACTTATTCGAAAGCTACAACAAGATTCCAGTACTTCTGATACATTTAGCTGGAAAAATGATTCGTTATGGTACAAAGATCGCTTATACCTCTGTAAGAATTCCCAGCTAAAACAAAAGATTCTTATGGAATTGCACACTTCTCCCTTAGGAGGGCACTCAGGATTTTTAAAAACTTACCACAGGGTTAAGAAGGAATTTTTTTGGGATGGCCTTAAATCAGATATTCAAAAGTTTGTGGCGGAATGTTTGGTTTGCCAACAAAATAAAGTTGAAACAATTAAGACACCGGGTCTATTACAACCTTTATCCATTCCAAGCCAACGTTGGGAGGAGGTTTCAATGGATTTTATCACAGGTTTACCCAAGTCTGAGGGAAAGAGTGTCATCATGGTGGTAGTTGACAGACTTACCAAGTATGCACACTTTTGTGCATTATCACATCCATTTAAAGCCAGTACAGTTTCTACTGCATTTATGGAAACAGTTCAAAAGCTACATGGAAACCCAAAGATTATTGTAAGTGACAGAGATCCCATTTTCACTGGAAATTTTTGGACAGAATTATTTTCTTGTCTTGGTACTCAGTTAGCTCATAGCTCATCTTATCATCCTCAATCTGATGGGCAAACTGAGATAGTAAACAAATGTTTGGAAGGATATCTTCGTTGCTTTGTATCTGATAAACAGACACAATGGGTCAAATGGTTGCCTCTGGCTGAATGGTGGTATAACACTTCCTTCCATACAGCAACAAAAATGACCCCATTTATGGCACTTTATGGGTATCAACCACCATCCATCACATCATATTTAAGAGAAAATTCTAAGGTTCAGGCAGTGGAACATCACATCGAACATCAACAACAAGTCCTCCAACTCTTAAAGGATAACCTCGTGTTGGCACAAAATAGAATGAAACAACAGGCAGATCAACATCGCAGTGAAAGAAGTTTTGATGTAGGTGATTGGGTATTCCTACGGCTACAACCATATAAGCAAATGTCCCTCAAGCAAGCTAAGAAGGATAATAAATTATCACCAAAGTATTATGGTCCGTACAAGGTGTTGCAAAAGATTGGTACTATGGCATACAAATTGGAGCTTCCTGCAGCTTCTCGATTGCACCCAGTTTTCCATGTTTCATGTTTAAAGAAGGTTATAGGCGACAAGCTCCCAGTTCAAACAATATTGCCAGAACTTGACGAGGAAGGAAAAATTATATTGGAACCGGAAGCAGTCACAGAAACAAGAACTCGACAGCTACGAAATCGATCAATTTCAGAGTATCTTATCAAGTGGAAGAACTTATCCGCTGAAGATTCCACATGGGAGGATGAGAATTTTATGCAGAAGTATCCAGAACTACTCAAGCGTTGAGGACAACACTTTTTTGAAGGAGAGGGGCATGTTGGGTCCCTATAATACTAGTGATTACCCCATTACTATTGTAGTTATACCCCTTATTTATATTGTTGTGCCCATTAGTGCCCATATTGTTATTATTGTGCCCCATAGAATCCCTCTATTGTTATTTTTGTGCCTTATAATATTATTGTTAGGTCGGCTGGATTATATTGTGACTCCTTAGACTCCTATATATAGAAAGGAGGTTTTTCATTTGTATCATCCAAGAATTGTTCATTTATGTAATGTAAAGGAGGTTGCCCCCTCGAAGAGGCTGAATTCTAAGTCGTGGATCTCTCTTTTCTATCTTTTTGTGAGCTGGTTTCATAACAAACTTAGTGTGAAGGGGAGGTTGTTCACTTTTGTGAACTAGAAAAAGGATCAATCCTAGGAGAGGAAGATGATGGTGATGAGATGATGATTTGCTTAGCTCAGCACAAGGAAAGGATGTTAATGAAATCATATGAGGAAGAATTTAATGCATTAAAAACTAATTGTTTGTATGAGTTTGTATTCGCAGGTACCAAATACAATGAAGTTGAATAAGAGAAAGAAATTATGGAAGATGCAGAAAGTTAGGAGGAGCAGAGTTATGTTGGTGAAGAACAACAAGAGGTAGAAAATTTAGTAGATGGATAACCTCAAGGAACTACCACAAAATATAAAGATTCAGAAATGTCTCGTGAAGATGATGTGGAAGAAGGCCATGGAGTTCAGGATGAAACTATCTAAGTTTGTGAGAGGAGGAGTAAAATCAGAGGTATAATTGATTAGTTGTGTCTTCTCTTATTAAATGTTTATTGGTTTAGAATATATTTTGACATGGATTGGAGACCAATGGAAATTGGGAAGAGAGAGGAAACCACATGTTTTTGCAAATTTGTGGAGTAGATAAGTGTGAAGCTAATGGAAGAGGGGTTGATAAGAAGTATTCATCTCAACACATTTTGGCTAGTTTAAGGGAGGCAAAAAGAAATCAAGAATGAGGAAACAACCAATTACTTTCCATTAAGGAGTGTTATACAATATTTTTCACACTCCCAGTCTCATATCCTAAGTGTCGTACTTTGTGTCGCCAATGTCGCAAGTGTCACAAAGTGACGAAAGTTGTCAAAAACAATGTATTCACGATGAAACCTGTTCAGAAGCATCCCTAAAGGATTAAGAATACTTACCTTGAATAAATTTTGAAGAACTTGTACAAAACCTTGTTTTGCAAGTTCAATGCTACTTTTAGCAAACAAACCCTCATTGGTAACCTTTTCTCTAACTAGTGACTAGCGCTAGCAGTGTGCCTTTTGATAGGAAAATCTACACTGGCTCTCTTCAAACAATTTTTCCTAAATTGGAGGAGAAGCTTCTCCTACTAGAAGTCTCGAGAATGACAAGATTTTTAGAGCTGAATGAGGATTAGAGCGAGACCTCCCATTCCTAGTTCTTGATCCTACTTTCATGGATCTTCCCCTTGAAATGTGGAACCTCTCCCTCCTTTTATAGATCCTCAGCTTCCTCTCCTTCCCTATAAATCAAACCCCTAACATCTACTTTTTCTTAGTTGTTAGTTGGTTATTTCTTGGTTTCCTTCTTATGTTGAAACTATGCCTAAATGCTGCCCATTTTGCTAAGGAGAAAGGAGTGCTTGAAGATCTTGGATAGGACTTGGAAACGTACCTAAAGGAGGTTTCCAACATCAAGGCTTAAGTGGTTGTATGATTCCCTTACTTTCTATTAATAATAAATTATGTGTTTTATTTCCATAAGTGTGTAAATCATTACTCATTTAGTGTTATACTCCTTGATTTGTCACATAGTTTATGGTAGAATGAATTATCCTATGTATGCATTTGTCGTCCTCGTTTGATATTCCTTGCAGGTGTTCATCCAAAACGACATAGAGAGGACTAAAATTGGAAGTGAAATATCGAGGATGACATCAATGGGTGTTAGCATCATAGTGAGATAGTTCATCAACCCTCCTTTGTATTTCCTGATATAAACTAGGAAATTCTACACATATTTTTCTAGTTTGTTGCTAGATCCTCCCATAGGACTAAAGGGATCGTTTCTGTCTGCAAAAAGGATTGAATGCACAAAAAAAGGGCGACTCCGCTGGGGAGATTATATCCCTTCAAACGTCCTTTTTAAGTTTAGTCTTTGTGAATAGTTTGGCCAACCTCCTAGTGATCTGTAATTTAGATTCATTTTGGGTCTACATTCTGAGTAGTACATTCTTTAGAGTGTCAAGGATAGATCTCTCTTTGGATTTCTCCTCAATTTCCTAAGTCTGTCTCACTCGGTGCGCTTTTTATCAGAAATATTTGCGTTGTCAACACTGATTTTTCTCATTACAGTCACATTGAAGACCCTGTCAGCCTATCAACACGGGTTTTGACCATAAAAATAGAGTTGATTCACCTTATCAGTGCATATTTTGACCATAAAAGTAGCGTTGATCCGAAAACAAAGATTTTTTTAGGGTTTTTATCAGAAAGGTCTAATGTGCCTTGATCTCTAAAGTGTTCTCCTACTCTGTGTTCATAGAATTTTCCATTGTTTTTGTTGATTTCTTATGGGTTTGCAAAATCCCATCCCATTGTTTGAAGTAGTGAAAGTGAATTTTGGCCGAGTCTTTGGTTATTGGGTTCATTGAATTTACTGTTTGTTGCTTGTGTGTGTGGGAGGAATACTAATTTGTTGTTGATTAAAGAATTATTAGTTCTTTTAAAAACCATAAAAGAAATCACATTTTCATTTTCTTAGCTTTCATCTCAAAGTTTACTTTTTGAATTGCATTATATTACATTTCATTGAAAAGTCATTTTTGGGACTATTATTGAACATATATTACATTGATTAGTGTTGAAAGCTGCAAGTGCATTTTCATCCATTGAGAAGAAAAGTAGAAAAAAAAAAAACATTTTACTTTTGGTAGGTGCATTACAATAGTGAAAGCAAAAATTATAGTTAGGAAGCTTTGTGTGTTGCATACTTGATTTTTGTATCAATGTTTGTGCTTTTTCCCTACACTAGATAGCTTTCATCGAAATCAAAAGAAACCTTTTTTCCCATATTAGTTGCATCATAGGTGTGTTCAGGTGACATCGATCTTTGAGCCTTAACCTTAGGAGCATTTGGAAAATTAAAGAAAACATTTAGAGGTCTAGGCTAGAGACATTTTCAGACATCGTTAAACGTAGGAGTTCTCGTTATTTTCCAGCGTTGTATCCCGGGGATGAAATCTCGTTCCACGTACAGAAGCGTATAGGACCATTCTCTAGTAATTTTGGGTATATCAGAGGTGATCCACGCATGGTAAGTATATGCGAACGCTCTCATCGAACAGTTACGCATTAGGCAACACTACTATGAACTACACTCCCATGTACCGTCGCATATATTTTGGGAGCCCCCAATAGGTTGCTATCCATCCATAGGTAACCGAGTCTGTCGCCTTGTATACTGTGATACACCGAACACAACATTTAGGGAGATTGGTTGTTGTATGTTAAGTCCTTGGTTTTCCAAGGTGTATATTGAAATTCACAGTTTCTTGGTAAACCTTTATGCCTAGTTACCCCTTTTTAATTTATTTTTGTTAAGTTCTAAAATCAATTAATTGACCATGGAAAAACATCCTTCCTATGGAAATACCCTTAGTAGATCTTAGGTTGAGACTAATGGCAACAGTTCCCGAGTTCACCAACCAAGGAAACCCCTCTGATGGGAATCCTGGTCCTTTTCCTTCTTTTGGAAATGTTGGTGCTCACTATATGGAAAATTTGTCCCTTCTCGGGTTTACCATTTGTTTGTCAATTTGGCTATTTTCGACCCCTATGGTTTCGAATGTCCAAACTTCTCATCAACCGGTCTCTCCTCCACCTGAGAAGTATCAACCTTCAGTTGAGCCTAAAGTTTACTCTTTACCTTCTTCGCATGTTCAGTCTTCTTCCTCTTCGTCTAGTGAAAGCCTGCTAGCTAGTAACTAGGTGGATAAGAAGAAGAAGAAAAGGAAGATTAAGAAGAAGAAAAATAAGAAAATGGCTAACCAAGTGACCATTTCTACAAATGCAACTGATGTTGAAAAATATTCCAATCAACCTTGTAAAGTGAAATTCCCTCGCAAGGATTGTAAGGGTGACCACCTTCTTCGAGAATGTCTTGGTATTCCCAAGATATTAGAAGTGTGGTCAAGAGGTTCACATCGACCTTTATCATTAGCCTCTAGAGATCATACTGGTGATAAACCTTCAACTAGTGACAATAAAGCCCATGGGAAAAAGGTAAAAGTCAAATTCCCTGTAGGTTATGTGAAGGGCATCATCCTAGTCACATTTTTCCTTATATGGATGAAGCCTCTAATGTGTTGGATAACCTTACCGCTTCTCAACCTCGTATTTCAACTGGTTATCAGAAGCTTTACCTTGATCCTCCACTAGTTGATCAAGTGATTGACCAGAAATCATCTTCGATCAATCCCAGTCTCTCTTAAAGTGAATCCCATGAGTTTGTTTCTGACCAACCATTGGTCAAAAAATGGCTGACCTGATTCCACTTTCAGTTGATCGTATCTATCCTGTAGAGAGTGAAGTTTGTACCACTCAAGTTCTTTTGCTTTCTTCGGGTTCCAAAGAATTAGGGGGCAATCCTCCTGTTCCCACGGTACAAGGGGGTGGTCCTCCTATTCCCATGGTACAAGGGGGGATCCTCTTATTTTTGTAACGCAAGATTGCAATCCTACCATTCCGATGGAACCCTCTCCAAGTAGTTTAGTCACTTGATTTGATTGGATTCGACTGGCAGGATATCGCCTTCCTTCCTATGTGCCCTTTCAAATCACGGTACAGACTTATAGTATACTCATACCTGGCACAATCATAGATGAAGGCATATCTATTATTATTTTGTCCTCAACTACTTGGCAAGCTAGGTTCTCTGCAGCTTGTGCCCGTTACCCAGAATTTGTTAGCTTTTAACAGAGGAATGAGTCGACCGTTAGGGATCCTTCTGAAGTTACTGATTATTTTCAGAGAAAAAATCATCTATCGCGACGTGATGGTTGTTGAAGGCCATTTGGATTTTAATTTACTCCTCAATCGTGAATATGTTTGTCATGGAAGCTCTTGTCTCTTCTCTCTTTCACGTCATATGTTTCCTACATGAAGGAAGAATTGTGGCCATTGATCAAATTTTGTTTGTTGGTCCTAATTTGACTCTCGATCAACCATATTCCCTAAATGGTCCTTGTATGCAAGTGGCATCAACCTCACCACAGGTTAATTATGTGGCCACTTGTTCCATGCCCACGTCTATTGATGATCTAGTCAGTGATATAGTGTGTCATATACTGGGGGCATTAGAAACTAATCTTTCCATTAGATCTCTTGACATGTATCCCTTCCAAAGCATCATTCTCCCATATGATGGGAACCTGTTGGAAGCTATGACCTCTTATAGGCCGTAATCAAGGTACCATGAGGGTAGTTATTTTACTATGTCAACCTCATTAAAAAATGAAATAGGTCCCTATGAGCATGGTTCTTTTCTTGTGTCAAGCTCGTTAAAAAATGAAACAAGGTGTCATAAGCTTGGTTCTTTTCTTGTGTCAAGCTCGTTAAAAAGTGAAACAAGGTGTCATGAGCATAATTCCTTACTTGTGTCAAGCTCGTTAAAAAATGAAACAAGGTTTCATGAGCATGGTTCTTTTCCTGTTTCAAGCTTGTGTAAAATTTAATCTAATCTCAAGCATAATTTCTCTATGTTTCAAGCTTGTGTAAAAATGAAACCAAATCCAAGCATAGTTTTTCTTTGTTTCAATCTTGTGTAAAAATGAAACCAATTTTTATTTGTTTCAATCTTGTGTAAAAATGAAACCAATCTCAAGCATAGTTTGTCTTCGTTTCAAGCTTGTGTAAAAATGAAACCAAATCCAAGCATAGTTTTTTCTCATGTTTCAAGCTTGTGAGAAAATGAAACCATCTTTAAGTATACTCAAGCATAGTTTCCCATGTTTCAAGCTTGTGTAAAAATGAAACCATTCCCACTTTACCTCTTGTGATTCCCATTTTTATCAGCCTGTTTTTGCCATATGAGCCTAGGATTTTTCATTCCATCGTCACCATCTCTTTGGCTGACCTTACGCTTTCACTTGGTTGTTTTAGCCTTGCATGAAGAACATCTGCGATGAGTGGTATTATTAGCCAACCTCTTGACCTTTACATGTTTTGAGGAGTTCCATCATGACCAAAACCAGTCGCTATCCTTTTATACCACTCATTCCTTCAGGAGGATTCCTCCTTTAGATCTTTTCAGAATATCAAAATATGAAAAGATTGTCGAGCAGTTGTCTTTTTGAACTCGTAAAAGTAAATAAAAATACATCCACTCAATATAAGTTTAACCATTTTCCAGACTGAGATAGACTAACTACAAAAAACGAATACCTAGGTCACACGTGGCTAAGAGGTTCTCTTGAATATTGTTTTCTGCCTTTTCAAATTCGAGAGACTATCTACGAAAAGGGACCTCTCGAGTTTTCTTTTTTCATATTTTTCAAACTCTCTAAACATGAAAAAGACGTCAAGTTACCCTTCCATCGAACTCGTAAAACTAAAATGACGAAGGAATTGTCACCATGATGAGACCGAGCTACTCCTTCCTAGGGCTTGTTAAAAATACTAGGATGGATTCATCCGAAGGATGAAATTATACGACAAGCATATGGTATCCTCTTCAAGCTTGGGATTAAAAATAAAGAGGTACTCTCTAGAAATAGTGGGGGAAATATGGAAGTAAACATATATCTTGTATTTTGTATAAAGGTGGCATGTCGCTCTTGAACATGACACTTATCTGTATCTCATGTTGGGTTTGGGTTATCCTCACTTCGTCACTTATCTTACTAGGTTTGGGAAATCCATTTTCCTCTCATCTGATTATATCCTATTATCACCATGACCTCTGATCTTATGTTGAGTCAAATGTTGCCAAATTCTGAAGTTGTGTCGTCAATATGTTTAAGAGAAGTCCCCATCTGCAATTCAAACCATGTATATCCAGTTTGAATTTTATGCAATGATCCTAAATCACTCTTGCCAACTCTACAAAATCATATGTTTCATGCAGGGAAAATTTTAAGAACCCCCCCTAAATTTATAAATATAATAAATGGGCGAATCTCCATGGTATATAGGAAAAATGGAAGGCGATTTTATCAATAATATAATATGTATATATAATTTTTTGGCGAATCTCTCACCAGGCATGGCGAATATTTTACTCAATTATAAAATCTTGTAAGATCTTGGCGAGTCTTTTATTAAATAATAAAACTTTGTAAAGTCCTAGTGAATCTTAGCATAGGCTACATGCTGGTTTAATTCCCCCATTTAAATAGGCTACATTCTAGGTGAATACCATGGGTCAATACCATGTGCCATTTTGGTGAATACCATGGGTCAATACAATGTGCCATTTTTATTTTTATTAATTCTAATATTAGGGTTAATAATGGTTTTTTTTGCATGGTATTAATAACAATCTAGTCCATGGTATTTGTCCCATAGTATTTTGGCCATAGGTTTCACCTAAATATAACCCATTTTTTGAGTGTTCGTAAATATAAGGTGACTTATGGAGTAAATATAAAAAAATGTTTTATTTTTTTACCATACCTCTCGTTTATTTATATTTTTATTAATTTACCATACCTCTTTTACAAATATGGTATTTGGCCCATAGGATTCACTTAAATAAAACCTCTTTCTTGAGCCTTCATAAATAGAACGAGGGTTATGGATTAAATACAAAAAGAGGTTTTATTTATTTACGATACGTCTAGTTTATTTATATTTTTATTTATTTACCATACCTTTTGAGTAAGTATAAAAAGACATTTTATTTATTTACCATACCTCCACTTTACTTATATTTTTATTTGTTTACACCCTTACATGTATATAAGGTGACTTATGGAGTAAATATAAAAAATGTTTTATTTATTTACCATACCTCTCATTTATTTATATTTTTATTAATTTACCATACCTCTTTTATAAATATGGTATTTGGCCCATAGGATTCACTTAAATAAAACCTATTCTTGAAAATGGGCGAATGGATTCACTTAAATAAAACCTATTCTTGAAAATGGGTGAATGGAAGGTTGTAAGTCCTAATTTCAAGGGCTAAATTTACCTTTTTTACCCTCTCCCTTAAAATAAGGTGGGCTATTTGAGGTGATTTGTAAAAATGTACTATGATACAAAATATTCGCCCACTAAAAATTTAAAACCCCTTAATTTCGCCAAAGGGCGAACATTCGCCCCTAAAATTATCCTTGGTTTCATGTCGATGATGTGGGAAACATTATGGCCCTCCTTCGATGGATCACTTCCTGTCGACTCTAGCTCATTATCTAGGAAAATGATCTAGAAACT
Source organism: Pinus tabuliformis (assembly GCA_031772625.1). Lineage (NCBI taxonomy): Eukaryota > Viridiplantae > Streptophyta > Pinopsida > Pinales > Pinaceae > Pinus > Pinus tabuliformis. The sequence goes on from CM062813.1 coordinate 974,398,591, forward strand.
CCCTTTCAGTACCTTCGAGCTTACATACCTCAATGCCAGGTTCTTCACATTCGATGATAGGTTCACATCACTCGCCTTCGATCGAATGATCCTATGAGTGTTCAACTTCAACTTCATTGTTCACACTCGTAGATTGTGTTGTTGTACCTTGAGAGTCATTGTCATCATTGGTGGTTTCTCTCACGCTTGTTAACGGTTTACATCATTGACTGGTAATCATGTGGTTTCTACCATGTTCGACTTCAACCCATTTATTCACATGGTTGGATTTGTACTTTGGCTAGACGAGACAAAGATGAAGACCCTAGGTTTCATTCGATAAATCCAGGTTGCATGGAGTTATTAAGTATTCATGATTGTACACATCATCCCTTCTATTCGGATGGTTGCACCCATGCCGTGGATTCATACGCATGATCCCTTCTATTCGGATGGTTGTGGCCATGCCATGGACTCATACACGTGATCCCTTCTATTTAGATGGTCGTGTCCATGCCGTGGATCCATTCACATGATCTTTTCTAGTCATATTGTTGCTTCCATGTCATGGATCTATGTATTGTTAGATGCTTATACTTTGAACATACTTACATCAGAGATGTCAAATATATTGTATTATTTTTTATTTGCATATTTCCTAACAATGGTTCTCCAACGTCCTTGCCTTGATTTGTAAATAATTCCAGCATCACTTCCCATTATGACTTCATGCTTTAGGGGGCATATATTATACATAATTTTGTCGCATTCCCAGTCTCATATCCCAAGTGTTTCACTTTGTGTCGTCAATGTCGCAAGTGTCGCAAAGTGACGAAAGATGTCAAAAACAATGTATTCACCATGAAACATGTTCAAAAGCATCCCTAAAGGAAAAATAAGACTTGCCTTGAGGAAATTCTAAAGAACTTGTACAAAACCTTGATTTTCAAGTCCATCGCTACTTTTAGCAGACAAACATGTGTTGGTAACCTTTTTTCTAACTAGTGACTAGCGCTGACAGCACGCCTTTTCATAGGAAAATATACACTAGCCCTCTTCAAGCAATTTTTCGTATAATGGAGGAGAAGATTCTCCTACTAGAGGTCTCGAGAATGGTGTGTTGGTTGCAATTGAATGAGGATTAGAGCGAGACCTCTCATTCCTGGTTCTTGATCCTACTTTCATGGGTCTTCCCCTTGAAATGTGGAACCTCTCCCTCCTTTTGTAGATCCTCAACTTCCTCTCCTTCCCTATAAATCAAATGCCTACCATCTACTTTTGGTTAGCTGTTGGTTGGCTATTGCTTGGTTTCCTTCCTATGCTAAAACTATGCCTAAATGCTACCCATTTTGCTAAGGAGAAGTGCTTGAAGGTCTTGGCTAGGACTTGGAAACTCACCTAAAGGAGGCTTCCAACATCAAGGATTAAGTGGTTGTATTCTTCCCTTACTTTCTAGTAATAATACATTATGTGTTTGCTTTCCATAAGTGTGTAAATGATTACTCATTTAGTGTGATACTCCTTGATCTGTCACATAGTTTATGTTAAAATGAATTATGCTATGTATGCATTTGTCATCTTTGTTTGATCTTCCTTGCAAGTATTCATCCACAATGACATATACAGGATTGAACTTGGAAGCGAGAAGATCGAGGATGAAATCAACAGATGTTAGCATCAGAGTGAGGTAGGTCATCTACCCTCCTTTGTACTTTCTGATATAAATTAGGAAAGTTTACACGTATTTGTCTAGTTTGTTGCTATATCCTCCCATAGGACTAGAGGGATCGTCTCTGTCCACAGAAAGGATTGCCTGCACAGCAAGGAGGAGGAGAAATCCTTGTCACATGCAATTAATAAAAGGCGACGTTGATTTATGAGGATAGTTATGAACAAGGGTACCTTCTTCGCATTTCCTTGAACATCAATGAGAAGGTTTATACGAAGCAAGAAATTGTTCTATGGAACAAGAATAAAGGTTTCAAGCATAACCAAAGAGTTGCACGAGATGAGAAAACGGTTCACGATGAATCTCATATGCATGATAAGACTGCAAACTATAAAATTTCCAAGAAAAGTTAGAGAGAAGAAATTGTTTGCTGTGTGTGTAGGTGTAACTGGAATTGAGAATTCTGTAAATGGAAACAAATAGCCTTCCATAAAACCAGGGGAAGGATGGGCATGAAAGCCACATACCCTAGATATTCATGAAAGAAAGTGGGAGAGAACTCTTACAATTCTCACATAGTATATTATTCATATCTTGAGAAATGAGTGGAAGAGGATGCTTCAAGGGGCTAAAAGATATAATGAGAGAAATGCATGGGCCGACCAATATAACTTATGGTTTGGTGAAAAGAAGAATGCTATATAGATTGATAATCGTTAAAGGAGTATACTAAAGACAACAAAGACACAAGAAAGAGAAAAGGTCAAAGACAACTAAAATAGATATGAAAGAAGTGAAGACCTGAGGAAAGCTATCTAGCTTAAACATGACTCAAATTGTAGAATTTTGAGATGGCTAATGGAAAATTACATTAAAGTAAGTATGGAGCCTATTGAAGAGGAGATGACAATTGAGGACCATGACAAGATTGATGCAAATGATCGTTGGTACATGATCATGAGAAATACAAATCACTTGCTACTTTCTGATTTTAATAGAGCCAAAGAACGAAGTATGCTTGGCAGGTTTTATGGACTGAAGAGAACAAATATAGGTACCTAATTTTGGTTGAATGTGGTCATGGGACAACGTCTTTAGAAACATGGAACTTGGAATGGAGTAAGAGTTTTTACAACTCTTACACATAACATTGTTGACGTAAAAGAGAGTTGCAGGGAATGTAAGGTTGCAACATGTAACAAATTGTCATCAAGTCTGAGAAGAGGTGAAGACCAAAGAATTGCTTGGAAAGGTAAAAAAAATTGAAATGCAATTGGATACCACTAGAATGCCATGAGCAGTTGGCAAGATTCAAAGGCTCAAGGACAAATTCTTATAGTGATAGGACAATGTATAAAGGATTGGTTTCATGCTTACATACCAAGTAAGGAGGTCACTTCTTTTGAAGATGAAAGAGTTCCAGTTAAGATAGTGGATGTGTGGATGATGGAAGTAGAAGAGGAGTTATCTATTATGGATTTTGCAAATCAGTAAGTCAAGAAGATGGGGATTGTTGCACAAGACCACCTAAGATGGAGGCAATAGAGGATAAGAGTGGTGGAAGCACAAGACAAAGAAACAAATAAAGAATGCATGGAGCATGACTTCAAATACTTTAAAATATTAAAGGAACCTTGGTATAAATGTATGTTGTCTTGTGAGGAAGTAAAGTGCTCAATCCAAAGAGGCAACAACCAAAGGTGAGGAAAGAAACATTAAGAACAAAGATTCTCAAGTGGAGATGAATTAACCACAATAAAGGGCAAATGATTAATGAAGAAAGCTGGAGTAGAAAAATTGCACAAAGACAAAAGAAGGCATGGGATCCTAGAAGACTAAGGCAGCAATACATCCTAACATGTGGACAACAACAAAATTTCCTATGAGACCTAGGAGGGAAAAATGAATTTGAGACATATGACTAGGAGGTCAAATTCTTTTTCACGCGAGGAGTATGACGCAAGAGCATCAATTCTTGGAAATTCATTTTCTTTAGATTTAAAGGATGACCATGTAAATTCCCAAGGGGTAGTACATTTCTCCATATTTGTAAATTTTAATGTTGAAACAAGTTTCCTGATTCGAGATTAATCTAAGCCCTATAGGTCATTGATTTGGTTGATGAGTTGGGCAATCGGGCCTTTGCAAATGTAACCCATGTAACCAATCATAGTCAAGTTGTTAGGGAGTTGGAATAGGGAAAAATGTGCTCACTTTAGTATGCCTATGTATCCCAGTTTGTTGACGCAGATTTTGGAGTTGACCAAGTGTGGCCATTCAGGAGGATTTTTTGGGAAAGCGACCTGTCTTTGTTTGTCAAGAAAATGTCCCATTATATGAATATCTCTGGATGTTATGTAAATTAGTAGCTTGTTGGTCCCGGGGAAGAAATAGAGTTGAAGAGGGAGATGAGAAAGGGTTCGAGATTTTGAGAAAAGAGTAGAGCTTGTAATAAGCCTTGGAGGCTCAAGCAGTGAGCCGATAGGTTCCCTTGTAAAAATGCTATTTTATGTTTAATGGAATCCGACTGTTTAGCCTACATTGTGTATTGTATTGAGACCCATACGTGATGGACGCATACTCTGTGACTTTGGGTATGTTTAAATCCTGGCTTTTATTTAAATAGTAGAATGATTATCCTGTTGAGAGTTAGCCACAGGAGTGAGACTTCGGGGAGAGCAGAATCTCAAGAATCATAACTAATGGAGCTCAAGGAACAGAGCTCAAATAGAGAAGGAGAACTGGGGCAACAAACCACTGTAATTCTCGACAAATGCTACGGTTCTGTGTAATAGAAATCAAATATTAACCCGTGTTTTTGTTTCCTCTGTTTGTATATGTATTGGGGGCTTTGTCGAAAAGGAGTGAATGAATCAGCGAGGAGGGCGCGATGGCGTGCAAGAAACTATGTAATTCCCCAGCAATGATGTTTGTTGTCCTCGTGTTTTAATAAAAATAAAAATGAAAGGAAGGTTTTCCCTTTGTGTGTCCCCACATAAGTATAAACCCCTATGCATATGAACGCCATTTGAATGTAGATCTCTATGTACGCCTAGATAAAGGACCACGAACCAACGAAGGCTCAAAGGTTGAAAAGGATTTCTGTAATCGACAAATATAGAATAGCGATAGATCGACAAGTTGTATCGTAGACCTCAGGGTAAATTCATCTTCAACTATAAATGATTTTAGCATTTTGCATAATCAAACAATCTAAGCCAAAAAAAAGAAAATACACAACAAAAATCATAAAGCAACGAGAATACCATGAAAAACAAATACTGAGTCTCATAAAACCACTTATTCGAATCCAAGTGGATCAAAACACAAACTTAAATTTTATTTAAGAAATATCTTTATAATATCCACACTCTTTTGAAAAATTTAAATTACATTCTCCTTCTACAATTATTAATATCAAATGACATTCCATCTCATTCCATCTGCTCTCCACAAAGACAACTTTTTCCTTAGGTATTTTAACCAATAGGTAGTTAAATTCATAAAATGGTGATAATGCAGAGTGATAATTACCTATACCCCAAAAATTTATTGGGAAGATGAACTAGATAAAATTCTGATGATGTGATTTTTATCAAATTTTTTTTCTTAATTTTATAATATAGATCACAAAAGACTAAATTCAGTTATTACCTATTCATATACTTAATACTTTTTTCTATAAAAACATAATTAACATACTCCTAGAGAAAAAAAAACGAACAAAAAAAATTATTTTTATTTTGTAAATTTACAGACTGTAATATTGTTATTCACTTTTTTTATTTTAAAATAATTATATAAGCTTCAAGAATAAAAACTGAAATAAAAATTTCAGTTTTTCAGAATATTGTGCTGTTTGTGAATATTAAAATTTAACGTTCTCAAGACATGATTATATTTTTCTTAAGGATTGACATGTAAACCTAGCACATATGGCCATTTGTCTAGCCAGAGTCAGTGAATGTGAGATTATTTGTTCTAGCCAGAGTCGGTGAATGTGAGATTATTTATTCTAGCCCTGAGATTTAGCAGCTATCAAGACTTTCACAGTTATTTCAGAACTTCAGATAAAACAAGTCGAGGGAAATGATAAAAAAATCTATCAGCTGCAAAGAGGGCTTCATATAGATGTACACGTTTTCCAAATTAAAAATATGATAAATATGAACTTGTACAAAAATTCAAAGAGTTCACTATTCCCCCAACGCAAAAGGCTTGTTCACAAATCTAAAATTGCAATATTTAAGAAAACAACACCTTTTCTTACAGAAAATACCTGTAAATGGTATATTGGCTGGTGAACTTGGCCGTAATTAGGTTCTGACAAACTAAAATATCAAAGATCAGGGAATGTATCGAACAAATTCGAGGATTTTATCGAGTAAATTCGGGGGATTTAGCAAATATGGTGGCGCAATTTACACAATACGACAATAAGAAGATTTATCCAGAAAATAAAAAATTAAATTTTAAACATTAAAAAGGGAAAATAAAAGATATAAGTATTAATCCTGCTCAGGGATGGAATTTTACACATAATTGAAAATAATTTTATTTTTTAAAACTAAAAATCTAATATTCACACATAAATGCAATAATTATGGACACTTTCAGTAAATTTATATGTTCTTCAGATATAAAGGTCCCATGTAATTAAAAAGAATTTACCTTTTTAATTAAAAACTCTCAGTATTCACAAACATGGTAATATCGCTGATGAAAAAATACATGTAAATGCAATATTATCGGTAAAACTGGTCAGAATTAGCAAAGATCGGCCAATTGTCTTGCAATTTCCTATATTTGCCCAGCGTTTAATGACATCGCAATGATCAAACGATTTTCGAACAATTATAAAATTAGAAAGGAAAAACAAAACACAAGCATTATCTCAGATATATTGTCGGAGAACTGTGACGGACGGGGAATATTGTTCCTATGACTAAAAATATTGGACTGTATGCAGTTCTGATATTTGGAATGTTTACCTTGAAAACGGAAACATTAGGCCTAGCAAAATAACAAAATTGTTGAGCGCATTTCCTAAATTTAGGTTATACGAGGAAATTTGCTCAGCGATTTATGACACGGGAATGTTCAAAAGATAGATTTATGAGCTGTAGATATTTTTCATAAATTTACATATTCAATGAAATCGAAACTGTATCCATTTCAAAATATTGACACTCCCACACAAAACATAGCTGCAACATCAGAGATTACACTTAGGCCTGTTGGAATGAGCAGTTCCAGGTGCTCCGCTTAAGATTTATCGTAAAATAAATAAATAAATCCCGTCCAGCGCCCAACGACTATGAAACCCAATGCCGAAACTCACTAGACTTCAGACGTTTTCCAAGGGCATCGACTCCATGAATATGAGATCCGACCACAGCCACAAAAGAAGGTGAAGCCTCTTAAATATCTTCGTAGCAGGGGCTTCGATTATGTTTATTCAATGGGCATCGATCAACTTATGATAAAGATTTAACATCTAAACTTTTAAGGTAGATGAGGATGGGTTGATTTATTTTTTATTTTTTAATTAATGTTTTAGATTGACGCTCAAGAGAATATCAAGAGAATATGCTCAGCATATGTTTACTCTGAACCTTTATCAAGGGCGGTAGTGTTACAAAGTTTGTTAGGTTGTATTGACTTTTAATAAATTTAAAAAATTAGATTCATGCAAGTGGCTCTTGCCCTCCAACTTCCTAGAGATTTGATATTAATGTAGCTCTAATAAGCTCCTCTATGATAAGTTTTTCATTATTATTTATAACCTTAATTTATATATAAACAAATCTTATTTAGCAAAATGGTCCATTACTTTTAATAAATTTAAAAAATTAGATTCCTCCAAGTAGCTCCCCACCCACCAATTTCCTAGGGATTTGAGATTATTCCAATTCTAATAAGTTCCTCCATGATTAGTTCATCATTATTATTTATAGTATTCATTTCTATATAAGCAAATTTTATTTAGCAAAATGGTCCATTTTACAATAAGATGTGTAAATTTTTTTTTCTCAAGTTTAAGTTGACCCATAACCTTTTTATACATAGTTAATCAAGTAAATGTGTGCATTGGTAAGATATTTTCTTGTTGCAATAGTTTTTTTTGTTATATTTGTGAAGTCTTCGGCTTATCAACTACATTAATATTTTGAATATGGTTGTACTAGTCTAATATTTTTGCCTACCTCCATCCATTTTTTACTAGGTTATATTGAATAAGATATAATATTAGAATATTATATTTTACCAAATATTTGAGTAAAATGTAATATTTAGGTTGAAATATCATGGGAAATATTAGGTAAAATGTAATAATATTACATTCTAGTTAGTATTTCCCTCCATCTTTGGCCACTTTTTATTAGGTGTGGGTGGTAAAAAATAGTAATATTATATTTTATCCAAGATTTCCCCTCGCCCAATTCAATTTTTATTAAAACAATTCTTTATATTTGAGGTTTTTAAGTAATCTTAACTCCTATGTAAACATTTGATCCCAATATAGTATGGTAGAGATGTTGTAATCTTTAACATTTTGACTTGGTAAAAATAAAATAAAAAAGATAATATTAATGATTATATTTATATTTATAATTAATAGTTAAACCAACCTAGATCTATCCTAACAAACTCTAGATCTACTAAGTGTCCAAAGGGATCAAATCTCTATAAATGCAAACATCTTTTAGAATGAAAAGAGATTTGACAAACACACTTTACCAAAATAAATATCAAATTAACTTAAACTCAAATCTTTTTAAATATTTACGTAAGATAATTTTATAAAAAAAATTTAAATATAACATTAAATACTAATAAAAATTTCCTTTCAAATTAATAAAATAGAATGATTTTTTTTACTATTCTATAAATTAAATTAAATATAATTCCTATAACAATAAATTTTCAAACAATTACTTTAATATTTAATATAAATTTAGTAAATTTAAGTTTGATTTGTCCTCCTCCTAATTTATTATAATAATGCAATTTGCAATAGCCGAAGCTTATCTACGTACAATATATAAGCATGAGAAAACACCAACACAATCTCGAAAAGGAAAGGACCCAATGACAATGGACGATTCATGAATTACAATTTGTTTTACCATTTATCTAAATAGATTTTTATGTTACATGAAATTTTTTAGTTTTTGTTCTCTTGAAATTTTAATTAATATAATAAAAAAATTGTGAAATTAATGTATTATTTGAATATTTTAAATTATTTTTAAAATATTAAATTTATTTATTAAAAATTTGATTTTTTTTTAATTATATTTTTAATTTAAAATATCGTAAAAATAATTGAAATTGATTTATATAATTTTTTATTTGAATATTTTAAATTATTTTTAAAATATTAAATTTATTTATCAAAATGTAGTTTGAAATAAAAAAAAATTATAATATAATTAATAAAACAATAATTTAATTTTATAATTTTTATAAAAAAATTAATATAAAATAATTTTACTTTTCAATCTCTATAATTAAATATAAAATATTTTGCTAATAAAAAAATGACAAATCGTAGTCAATGGTTTCACAAAATATCTTAACTTGCTAGAGTACTATTAGTATCTATGGAAAATAGTGCTCTAACATCCAAATAGATTAGGTAGCTAATGCATTTATGAATTTGTCAATATCTTATTTTTTTTTATGGGGAAATACATTACTTTATTGGGCGACAAGCGCCCAGTACATGAGGGAGATGTTGTCACGTAACTTTACATTAAATATATATATATATATATATATATATATATATATATATATATATGAGAAATGTTGTGTGTAACGTTACTTAAAAAATAATAATAAAATTACTTCAAAAATCAATGTCCACCATTTATATAATGAGATAAAGTAATTGAAATTAAGTTAAATTAAAAATAAAAAAAATATTTTTAGTATGAGAGATATATGTAATTCTATAACATCTCGAATCAACAAAAAAAAATGCTAATAATTACCATAAACAACTTTTATAACTTACCCCATTTATTGCATATCATATACAAAGGTTAAGGGGTCATTAGAGATACAAGGGTTGGCACGTATTAAGGATTGACATAAATGTAACACCAAAACATTTACATCGCTATCCGTCTAAGGTCCTGTTTGCGCTCCATCTGTCCTCACCTCGGTAGGGGTGATGACTCCTCCACTTAAGTCTGATTAACGCAGAGATCTTGGATGTTGCGTCCGGCCCATTGCAGGTGGCTCAGACATGGGGACTCTAACATACATACCTTCCTTTGGTTCAAGAAGCAGATGGATATTGCCTTTAGGTGGGCAACAACAACGAGGTAGTCCACTATACACAGACTATTTTTATAAATTGATAATGCAGCTACCTACTCAACTTGACTATACTGACCACTAGGTTGTTTGCAGGTATGCTTAGAAGGAAGGTCTCAGCTCCTTCCTCAACCCTGAGGGCCGAATAGAGATACCTCTATGTCAGAGAGACCAGGTTCATTTAATCTAGGACGCTCCCTTCTGCTTTCATTTCCTCTAGTAGCTACGGTTGACAAAAGATGGTGGCTTTTAGGTATGCGGGCTCCAATTGTGGCGTCGTTCCTCACAGGTATCTAATCATTATCATAGCTATATTTGAGCATTATTTGCAGGTACTCGACCCTAAGACTTCCTCTAACGAGTTTCTTGATGGCGTTAAGGTATACCCTCGACCTTGACTCCAGAGTTAATGAGCTTTCGAGAATCGCCTCTACCTGAGCCAAATTCCTCTATTGTTGACAGGTTGGTCACCCGAATCAACAATCTGCTTGTGTGGTATATTAGATTCAGCTCCATATTTGAGTTGGGAGGGTTTGTTGGCTCTTGGCACAACCAAACCCTCACAGTACTCGGAATTCACCAACTATTAAGAGTTAAGTTATGTCGATAGGTTGTATCTGTTTTGGGTTCGCAGCTTGGCTGTCTGAATTGTATTGAACATTCCTGAATATTTTCGAGTTGAACTGTTTAAGAATGTTGCTTAAAATGCATGTGCTGCTAAATATGATTCTGTATTTTTTTATTTTTTTTGTTATAATGAATGTTTGATAGGTTATGAGCAATCTTTGCTAAACTTCAGCCCTTGCCATGGCAACCGGGTATCTGAGCAGAATCATAGAAGCAAGAATGTGTCATGTATGAAGGGAACGGTTGAACTGAGGGTTCAAAACATAGGAATGTTTCTCAGATGTTTTAGTTATTGGGACATTCTATATATATAATACTATTTTCATTCATGGATTCCAATGGCGATACCTATTTGTAAATATATAAATGCATGCATAATGAAGGGTGTTGTATGAATGTTAAATCTTGAGTATGTGCATAATAGTAAGACCGACATGTGTATTTGAATTGAAAACATATGTTAAGTCTGAAGATAAACAGATATATATATATATATATATATATATATATATATATATATATATATATATATATATATATATATATATATATATATATATATATATATATATATATATATCAATTATGGTTTTCAATCCAGTTTACAGTCGAAATATTTTTATGCTTGAGGTTTCAGGCCTTTCTTGTTCAGGAAAATAATGATTACTTTGAGTACTTCTTTCATGGCAATCTGTATTTAATGTACAGATGATTGAGATTGTTCCGTCTTAGAATATACAAAGTTAGCAGGGTCTAGGCAGGAATTGTAACTCTACAGTGATTACATCTTTCTTTAATACACAAGTATTAGTTAGGGTTGTAAATTATAATATTGCATAGTTTAGCTTTAATCATAATATAAAGCTAGAGAAAAGACTATGGCATTTAATTTCTTCTCTAAAAGAATGTAACTGTTATACAAAATGTCATTTATATTTATCAGTATCTAACTTAAAAGCCAAAAAACAAGACCATTACTCCTAATGCACACCATCTACTATTTGCAATAATTAAAATCCTTTGAATACTTATCTTTCCAGAGTTACTTATTCTGTGCAATCAGTAAACTTTCTGGAAGGTCTCACCTTGGACCTAGCAATCACATCCACAATCTCCCATCGAGCATTTCCTGCTCCTCACCGTTAGAATAAAAGAAATCAGGTATCTTGGGCGTCACGACTACTGCCCAGCCTCAAGTCGCATACCCACTTGACTGTTTTCCATAATTCAAACCTTCCCACTGGTATCACAACCCAGCTCAGGGGAAAAATTTCTGCAGCCCTTGCTGTCCTTTCCTTTTTCTTTTTTGGAGAAAGGTGGTGGCAACTGTTTGTAACTGTTCCAGGAGTTCATAACTGTTTTGTATTTAATCCTTTTTCTTAATTAACCCTGTTTAATTTCTTTAAACAAAATGTCATGATACTTGGCTTTTCTAGCCTTAACTTCTTTTAACAACATGTTAAGTGAATTTAAAAGTTTATAAGTTCAGTATAACTTGGAAGTACCTCCATTTCACTTTAACTGGGGGGTGGTTCGCTTCTGTAAGGTGGTTTCTCTCCAATCTAGAATACGAGGAGGCTCTGCTAGGAAATCTCCCTTGGGCTCGACCTGCACAAATCGTAATTGATAGTTAGACTTATGCCAAACTGCAATTTCAACTTCATATATTTATTTGTTCCTATTACCTATAAGTTTTCCCAGTTAATTATATGTTGAGGGTTGTATACATATTTTTTTAGTAATGATACATGGAAGACATTGTGAACTCGAATGTGGCATGTAAGTGATAATTTATATGCCACTGGTCCAATTCGTTCCAGTATTTGGAATGGCCCACAATACCGTGGTGCCAGCACCAAATGTTATGAAACCAGCTCAAGAAAAGATAGAAAAGATAGATCAACGCCTTAGAATTCAGCCTCTTCGAGGGGGCAACCTCCTTTACATTACATAAATGAACAATTCTTGGATGATTCAAATGACAAAACCTCCTTTCTATATATAGGAGTCTAAGGAGTCACAATATAATCCAGCCGACCTAACAATAATAATATAAAGCCACAAAAATAACAATAGAGGGATTCTATGGGGCACAAAATAACAATATGGGGGCAATAGGGGCACAACAATATTAATAAGGGGTATAACTACAATAGTAATGGGGTAATCACTAGTATTATAGGGACCCAACATGCCCCTCTCCTTCAAAAAAGTGTTGTCCTCAACGCTTGAATAGTTATGGATACTTCTGCATAAAATTCTCATCCTCCCATGTGGAATCTTCAACGGATAAGTTCTTCCACTTAACAAGATACTCTGAAATTGAACGATTTCGTAGCTGTCGAGTTCTTGCTTCTGTGACTGATTCCGGTTCCAATATAATTTTTCCTTCCTCGTCAAGTTCTGGCAATATTGTTTGAACTGGGAGCTTGTCGCCTATAACCTTCTTTAAACATGAAACATGGAAAACTGGGTGCAATCGAGAAGCTGCAGGAAGCTCCAATTTGTATGCCACATTATCAATCTTTTGCAACACCTTGTATGTACCATAATACTTTGGTGATAATTTATTATCCTTCTTAGCTTGCTTGAGGGACATTTGCTTATATGGTTGTAGCCGTAGGAATACCCAATCACCTACATCAAAACTTCTTTCACTGCGATGTTGATCTGCCTGTTGTTTCATTCTATTCTGTGCCAACACGAGGTTATCCTTTAAGAGTTGGAGGACTTGTTGTTGATGTTCGATGTGATGTTCCACTGCCTGAACCTTAGAATTTTCTCTTAAATATGATGTGATGGATGGTGGTTGATACCCATAAAGTGCCATAAATGGGGTCATTTTTGTTGCTGTATGGAAGGAAGTGTTATACCACCATTCAGCCAGAGGCAACCATTTGACCCATTGTGTCTGTTTATCAGATACAAAGCAACGAAGATATCCTTCCAAACATTTGTTTACTATCTCAGTTTGCCCATCAGATTGAGGATGATAAGATGAGCTATGAGCTAACTGAGTACCAAGACAAGAAAATAATTTGTCCAAAAATTTCCAGTGAAAATGGGATCTCTGTCACTTACAATAATCTTTGGGTTTCCATGTAGCTTTTGAATTGTTTCCATAAATGCAGTAGAAACTGTACTGGCTTTAAATGGATGTGATAATGCACAAAAGTGTGCATACTTGGTAAGTCTGTCAACTACCACCATGATGACACTCTTTCCCTCAGACTTGGGTAAACCTGTGATAAAATCCATTGAAACCTCCTCCCAACGTTGGCTTGGAATGGATAAAGGTTGTAATAGACCCGGTGTCTTAATTGTTTCAACTTTATTTTGTTGGCAAACCAAACATTCCGCCACAAACTTTTGAATATCTGATTTAAGGCCATCCCAAAAAAATTCCTTCTTAACCCTGTGGTAAGTTTTTAAAAATCCTGAGTGCCCTCCTAAGGGAGAAGTGTGCAATTCCATAAGAATCTTTTGTTTTAGCTGGGAATTCTTACAGAGGTATAAGCGATCTTTGTACCATAACGAATCATTTTTCCAGCTAAATGTATCAGACGTACTGGAATCTTGTTGTAACTTTCGAATAAGTGCCCACACTTCTTCGTCATTCTTCCATTCCTCCCTTGCTTCGTTTATCCAATCTGGTTGGATAATAGAAATGGCGCACAACAATGCTTCCACATCCTCATCCTTTCTTGAGAGTGCATCTGCCACCACATTTTGCTTCCCTTTTTTGTAGATGATTTCAAAGTCATAACCCAACATCTTTGTGACCCACTTTTGTTGCTCTTCAGAGGATAATCTTTGTTCTAAAAAGTATTTAAGGCTATCATGATCCGTTTTTACCTTGAAGTGTCTTCCCATTAGGTAGGGTCGCCATTTCTTAAGTGCATGGAGTATTGCCAACATTTCCTTCTCATAAATAGCTTTGCTTAAAAACTTTCCCTTGATTGGACGACTTTCAAAAGCAATGGGTCTTTCATCTTGCATTAGAACAACACCAATTCCATTTCCTGAAGCATCACATTCCACAATAAAGGTTTTTGTGAAGTCCGGTGTAGCTAAGACCGGTGCTTGGCACATTGCCTCTTTAAGATGTTCAAAGGCCTTTGTTGCTTCCGGAGTCCATGAAAATGCATCTTTCTTCAATAATGTTGTTAGAGGTGCTGCTATTCTCCCATAATTCTTAACAAACTTGCGATAATACCCTGTCAACCCAAGAAATCCTCGCAGATGCTTTATGGATGTGGGGATTTTCCATTCCTTAATGGCTTTAATTTTGCTAGGGTCTACCTTAACTCCTTCATGAGATACAATATGACCCAAATATTCCACCTCCTGGACTCCAAAGAAACATTTGGATCTTTTTGCATATAATTGTTTCTCCTCCAATAGTTGTAGCACCCTGTCAACATGTTCAACATGATCCTTCCAAGACTTGCTGTAGATTAGTATATCATCAAAAAATACTAACACAAATTTTCTAAGGAATGGTTTGAAAATTGAATTCATCAAACCTTGAAATGTTGAAGGTGCATTGGTAAGGCCAAAAGGCATGACCAAAAATTCATAATGACCCTCATGAGTTCTAAATGTTGTTTTCGGAATGTCTTCAATCTTCATTCTGATTTGATGATATCCTGAACGAAGATCCAACTTGGTGAAGTAAATTGATCCATGCAATTCATCCAGTAATTCATCAATGACAGGAATGGGGAACTTATCTTTAATAGTGAGCTTGTTGAGCTCCCTATAATCTGGACACATGCGCCATGATCCATCCTTCTTGTGCACCAATACTACTGGAGCAGAGAAAGAACTTTGACTCGGTTGAATTATACCAGCCTCTAGCATTTCTGCAACCATACGTTCAATTTCACTCTTTTGGACATAGGGATATCTGTACGGCCTGATGTTTGGAGGAACACTTCCTGGAATCAGATGAATAGCATGATCATGATCACGCATAGGTGGGAGACCTTTGGGAGTCTCAAATACCTTGGAATGATTGTCCAGGACTTTTTGGAGATCTGGAGAAATAGATGATTCCAATGTGGAAACATCTAGCGAACATAATTGTGCAATTACACCTCTTTGCTCCTTTTTTAGAAGCTTTGTCATACCATTAGAGCTGATTATCTTTCCTGGTTTCCCTGCAATACCCCTTAATTCAACTTCCTTTCCTTCCATAGAAAATTTGATGAAAAGTTCTTGAAAATTAAAAGCTATTGTACCCAAGGATTGTAGCCATTGGACTCCTAGTACAACATCAGCACCTCCCATTGGAATGGAAAGCATTGGGCTAGTCAATACATATTCTCCCATGGATAGCTTGATATTATGGCACTTTCCAGAGCAATTTATTGTTCCTCCATTTGCAATCATCACTTGACACTCTGGTGCTGGATATAGGAAGCAATTCAATTCTTTTGCTACCTTACAATGAATAAAATTGTGGGTGCTTCCTGAATCAATCAACACTATTACCTTTTTCTTCTTGATTTGTCCTTCTATCTTGATGGTTTGAGGAGTGGTAATTCCCGCCAATGCATTACAAGATATGGTCGGATTTATTTGTTCTTCATCTAGGCTTTGTTCCTGGAGTATATCCTCTTCTTTTGACCTTTCTTGCTCCTTTTCTTCTTCCTCTTCACAATCTATGTAGAATAATTTCTTCTCAGCACACTTATGACCTTTAGTGTATTTGCTATCACAACTGTAACAAAGCCCTTTTGCTCTTTTTTCTTCCAATTGTTGTGGTGTCAACCTTATAGGTTGTGGAAGACTAGGGGCAACAACACTTCCGTCTTTATAGTTGTGAGTGGTATGCTTCCTGGTTGCCATAATTTTGCTTTCCATTTTTCTTGCTAACCTGAATGCCTTCTCTAATGAATCAGGTTCCCAAAGGCGAACATCATGTTGGATATTATCCTTTAAAGACCCTATGAACACATCAATCCTATGCTCCTCTGGAATATCTTTTACCCTTATGTTCAATTTTTGGAACTCCTCAATGTGCTCCATTATTGAACCCTTTTGTTTGAGACTTATCAATTGGCTAAAAAAAGTGTTGCTTTTTGTATCCTCATAATGTGCTATCAATTCTTCCGTAAAAATTGCCCAAGTGATAAATTGTTTACGAGAGCAAAGCCATTGATACCATACAAACTGATTTGGTTCCAAATATAAAGTTGCCATACGTACCTTTTGTGTGTTTTGCACATTATTGAGATCGAAGAATTGCTCCATCTGTAATATCCATGTTGCGGGATCCTTGCCATCAAACTTCCTCATATCGATTTTTGGAATATGGTGGGTCTTCGATCCAACATTAGAGTCTATGGAATCATGATTAACATTTCTTTTGTTCTCATCATGAGTTTCCTTTACTACCCTTTCACCATTAGTGACCCTTTCTTGTAGCAACTTCTTCAATTCTTCCATGTCTGTCTTCAAATCTATCTTCAAATCATCCATCTTAGCTTCTATGCCTTTCTTTAAACCATCCATCTTAGCTTCTACATCTTTCTTTAAACGATCATCTTAGATTCTGTTCCTTTTTTTGCAAGTGACACTTGTCGCACTTGGTCTTGTAATTTTGATATATCATGTAGCATTTCTTCCTCTTCTTCATGAGTCATGCTAGAGCTTTCAGGTTCCTTACTAGGTGTTTGCATTTTCTTTCCTCGGGGCATCAGTTACCGATAATAATGCTTTACTATGCCCTTTGAATTCCTTCAAACCAAGCTTACGCAAAAATTTTTAAAAAAACTACACACCTTTTTTCACTTTGTAGAAGCTTGATATTGAATCTGATGTATCTCTGTAATTTCGAATCATCCAGTTCTAAAATTGTGATCTGTAGTAGCCTTCTATGTCCTCTTTCCAATGCCACTAGTCTGATCCAAATTGGATTCTCCAAGAAAGAGTTATGCACAATCTCCCACAGTGACCTGATTATAGACTAGTTCAGTAGAGCGAACTTGTATGAAGTGCCACATGTCACTGTTTTGACCTTTGACTCTGAAAAGTATATACAAGAAAACTACAGTCCGTCCTCTTTCTGTACCTTCTTGTGAAATTTCAATCCGATGCTCAGAAAGAAAGTTATGACGATTTTTCCCAGGTCACCTGTTTGGAATGTAATTCAGGAGTCTGCAAAAAGACCAACTTCCTCAGATCATATCTCCGCAAATATAGTGCAAAAAGCTCTAAAATTTGGACCCGAGGTTCAGCACGATTTCTTCTCAAATGGGTTTTTTTGCAACTTCTGAAACGTAGCATAAAAAACGTTATAGCGAAAATTCCACAATGACCCTCATGAGTTCTAAATGTTGTTTTCGGAATGTCTTCAATCTTCATTTTGATTTGATGATATCCTGAACGAAGATCCAACTTGGTGAAGTAAATTGATCCATGCAATTCATCCAGTAATTCATCAATGACAGGAATGGGGAACTTATCTTTAATAGTGAGCTTGTTGAGCTCCCTATAATCCGAACACATGCGCCATGATCCATCCTTCTTGTGCACCAATACTACTGGAGCAGAGAAAGAACTTTGACTCGGTTGAATTATACCAACCTCTAGCATTTCTGCAACCATACATTCAATTTCACTCTTTTGGACATAGAGATATCTGTACGGCCTGATGTTTGGATGAACACTTCCTGGAATCAGATGAATAGCATGATCATGATCACGCATAGGTGGGAGATCTTTGGGAGTCTCAAATACCTTGGAATGATTGTCCAGGACTTTTTGGAGATCTGGAGAAATAGATGATTCCAATGTGGAAACATGTAGCGAACATAATTGTGCAATTACACCTCTTTTCTCCTTTTTTAGAAGCTTTGTCATACCATTAGAGCTGATTATCTTTCCTGGTTTCCCTGCAATACCCCTTAATTCAACTTCCTTTCCTTCCGTAGAAATTTTGATGAAAAGTTCTTAAAAATTAAAAGCTATTGTACCCAAGGATTGTAGCCATTGGACTCCTAGTACAACATCAGCACCTCCCATTGGAATGGAAAGCATTGGGCTAGTCAATACATATTCTCCCATGGATAGCTTGATATTATGGCACTTTCCAGAGCAATTTATTGTTCCTCCATTTTCAATCATCACTTGACACTCTGGTGCTGGATATAGGAAGCAATTCAATTATTTTGTTACCTTACAATGAATAAAATTGTGGGTGCTTCCTGAATCAATCAAAACTATTACCTTTTTCTTCTTGATTTTTCCTTCTATCTTGATGGTTTGAGGAGTGGTAATTCCCGCCAATGCATTACAAGATATGGTCAGATTTATTTGTTCTTCATCTAGGCTTTGTTCCTGGAGTATATCCTCTTCTTTTTGACCTTTCTTGCTCTTTTTCTTCTTCCTCTTCACAATCTATGTAGAATAATTTTTTCTAAGCACACTTATGACCTTTAGTGTATTTGCTATCACAACTGTAACAAAGCCCTTTTGCTCTTTTTTCTTCCAATTGTTGTCGTGTCAACCTTATAGGTTGTGGAAGAATAGGGGCAACAACACTTCCGTCTTTATAGTTGTGAGTGGTATGCTTCTTGGTTGCCATAATTTTGCTTTCCATTTTTCTTGCTAACCTGAATGCCTTCTCTAATGAATCAGGTTCCCAAAGGCGAACATCATGTTGGATATTATCCTTTAAAGACCCTATGAACACATCAATCCTATGCTCCTCTGGAATATCTTTTACCCTTATGCTCAATGTTTGGAACTCCTCAATGTGCTCCATTATTGAACCCTTTTGTTTGAGACTTATCAATTGGCTAAAAAAAGTGTTGCTTTTTGTATCCTCATAATGTGCTATCAATGCTTTCGTAAAAAATTCCCAAGTGATAAATTGTTTACAGGAGCAAAGCCATTGATACCATACAAACTAATTTGGTTTCAAATATAAAGTTTTCATACGTACCTTTTGTGTGTTTTGCACATTATTGAGATCGAAGAATTGCTCCATCTGTAATATCCATGTTGCGGGATCCTTGCCATCAAACTTCCTCATATCGATTTTTGGAATATGGTGGGTCTTCGATCCAACATTAGAGTTTATGGAATCATGATTAACATTTATTTTCTTCTCATCATGAGTTTCCTTTACTACCCTTTCACCATTAGTGACCCTTTATTGTAGCAACTTCTTCAATTCTTCCATGTCTGTCTTCAAATCTATCTTCAAATCATCCATATTAGCTTCTACGCCTTTCTTTAAACCATCCATCTTAGATTCTGTTCCTTTTTGTGCAAGTGACACTTGTTGCACTTGGTCTCGTAATTTTTCTATATCATGTTGCATTTCTTCCTCTTCTTCATAAGTCATAATAGAGCTTTCAGGTTTCTTACTAGGTGTTTGCATTTTCTTTCCTCAGGGCATCAATTACGAATAATAATGCTTTACTATGCCCTTTGAATTCCTTCAAACCAAGCTTACGCAAAAAAAAAAAAAAAACTACACACGTTTTTCACTTTGTAGAAGCCTGATATTGAATCTGATGTATCTCTGTAATTTCGAATCATCTAGTTCTGAAATTGTGACCTATAGTAGCCTTCTATGTCCTCTTTCCAATGCCACTAGTCTGATCCAAATTGGATTCTCCAAGAAAGCGTTATCCACAATCTCCCGCAGTGACCTGATTGTAGACTAGTTTAGTAGAACGAACTTGTATGAAGTGCCACGTGTCACTGTTTCGACCTTTGACTCTGAAAAATATATACAAGAAAACTATAGTTTGTCCTCTTTCTGCACCTTCTTACAAAATTTCAATCCGATGCTCAAAAAGAAAGTTATGACGATTTTCCATAGGTCACCTGTTTGGAATGTAATTCAGGAGTCTGCAAAAAGACCAACTTCCTCAGATCATATCTCCGCAAATATAGCGCGAAAAGCTCTGAAATTCAGACCCGAGGTTTTGCCCAATTTCTTCTCAAATGGGTTTTTTTTTCAACTTCTGAAACGTCGCAGAAAAAAATGTTATAGCGAAAATTCCACGATGACCCGTTTGGAGTAGCGAAACCCTAGAATCCAAAGCTTTGATACCAAATGTTATGAAACCAGCTCAAGAAAAAGATAGAAAAGATAGATCAACGCCTTAAAAGTCAGCCTCTTCAAGGGGGCAACCTCCTTTACATTACATAAATGAACAATTATTGGATGATTCAAATGAAAAAACCTCCTTTCTATATATAGGAGTCTAAGGAGTCACAATATAATCCAGTCGACCTAACAATAATAATATAAAACCACAAAAATAACAATAGAGGGATTCTATGGGGCACAATAATAACAATATGGGGGTAATAGGGGCACAACAATATTAATAAGGGGTATAACTACAATAATAATGGGGTAATCACTAGTATTATGGGGACCCAACACAGCTTGGCGCAACCATTCCACTATAGAGTGCTCTTTTGGGGTTTAAATTTTAAGTATACATGATCCCCTATTTGGAATTCTTTATGAGTCCTCTTTTTATCTGCATAAACCTTTTGCCTATCTTGTGCAGCCTTTAAGTTCTGGCGAACCTTTTTCACTGTGGCCTCCATTTCAGCTAACATATCTGGACCCAGTGCCAACTTATTAATCGGGTTATTCCAATCAGTGGGTACCCAACACTTCCTTCCATACAATACCTCAAAAGGGCTCATGCCCAATGACTCATGATGGCCATTGTTATACGCGAACTCTACTAAATGGAGGTAATCCTCCCACTTGTGGGGTTGTTGCATAACGAACATTCTTAACATATCTTCGAGGACTTGGTTTACTCGTTCCATTTGGCCATCTGTTTGCGGATGGTAAGCGGTACTGAATTGAATCTGAGTACCCAACCTAGCAAAAAGGGTTTTCCAAAAAGCGGATGTAAATTTTACATCCTTGTTGGAAATCACAACCCGAGGTATCCCATGTAATTGGAAGATTTCCTTCATGAATATATCTACTATCTCTATTGTCTTGTAGGTGGATTTCATTGGTATAAAATGGTTGTTTTACTCAGCTTATCCACTACCACCATAATTGAATCATGCTACTTTCTAGTGTGGGGTAATCCTGTAATAAAATCTAAAGTAATCGTATCCCATTTCCACTCAGGAATGGGTAACAGTTGTAGGATACCCACCGGATGCTGATGCTCTGCCTTTACTAACTGACATTCCAAACACTTGGATAAGTACTCCGCCACATCCTTTCTTAATCTTGGCCAGAAGTAACTTTTCCGGATAGCTGTTAAAAGTTTTTGATATCCTGGGTGGGTAACATAGGGCTTCCTGTGAAATTCATCCATTAATAATTGCTTAACGTAATTTTTATTGGGAACACAAATTTTGTTCCTGAAGGTCAGCAATTCTTCAGGAGTTATATCATAATCAGACTGTTTTCCCTTTGTCTGATTTTTTGCTGCTTGCTGCAATAGAAAAGCATATTCTGGGTCCTTGAGGGATGCTTCCTTGATAATTTCAGGAGGTTAGATTGTTCCTGATTGAGTTGTATCTCGTAGACACAATGCATCTTTCTGCTTAATGCATTAGCCACTCGGTTTTCCTTTCCTTTAATATGTTTCATATCGAAGTTGAACTCACATAGAAATGAAATCCAGCCGAGCATTCAAACTTGACTGATTAAAATTTTTTGTTAAACTGCTATGATCGGTTAATAGTAGAAATTTCTTCCCTAAAAGGTAGTGCTGCCACATTTTAAGTGCATGTACAACCGCGATTAACTCTAGATCATAAGAAGAGTATTGTTGTTCATAGTCCTTCAATTTACGTGATTCATATGCAATGACCTTTCCCTCTTGAGTTAATACCCCACCAACTCCTTCCTTGCTTGCATCCATGCAAACAACGAATGATTTCTCTGAATCTGCTACCTTCAGTACCAGTGCCATGGTGAGTAACTGCTTCAGCTTCTCAAAACTCTGCTGGCATTCTGCTGTCCAAAGGAAAGTAGGCCCTTTTTTCCGTAGGGAGGTCATAGGAAAAGCTATCTTTGAAATTTTTTTAATGAATCGATGATAATAACTTGCCAGGCTTAAAAAGGATTAGATATCAACAACAATTTTTTGGGTTGTCCATTCCATTATTGTCTTTATCTTTTCTAAATAGACTGATATGCCCTCAACTGATATAACATGACCCAAATGCATAATTTTATCTTTGTAAAAATCATATTTGTTATATTTAGCATATAGCTGATTATTTCACAAGATTTGCAACAAGATTCTTAAGTGTTGTTCGTGTTCCTCCTAATTTTTTGAATAAATTAAAATATCATCTATAAAAATCAGCACAAACTTATCTAGGAAAGGTTGAAATATACTGTGCATCAGGCTCATAAAAGTAGCTGGGGCGTTTGTAAGGCCGAAAGACGGTACTACGAACTCGTAATGACCATAGCGAGTTTGGAAGGCAGTCTTACAGATGTCCTCGTCCTTTATTCAGATTTGGTGATAACCGGATCTTAGATCAATCTTAGAGAATACGCTGGCCCCCTGCACTTGGTCAAACAAATCGTCAATCCGAGGTAAGGGATATCTATTTTTGACGGTGAGTTTATTTAGCTATCGGTAGTCAATGCACAGCCTTAAAGTCCCATCCTTCTTTCGAGCAAATAGTATCAGGGCTCCCCATGGTGATACACTGGGACGAATGTACCCTTTGTCTAGAAGCTCTTGCAACTACATTTTGAGTTCTGTTAACTCAGGGACGCTCATGTGGTAAGGGGATTTTGAAACCGGGGCTGCTCTAGGTATGAGTTCGATAGTAAAATCGATGTCACGTCTAGGGGGAAGTCTGGGAATAGTTTCTGGAAATACATCCTCGAATTCTTGGATTACAGGGATGTTTTCTAAAGAAGTCATTTTGTTTCTGTCATTAGAATATCCTACCTGAATAGCGTAAATCTGACAGCCTTTTCTAATGCATTTCCCCAGCTGGTTAGCAGTGATGGGGCATAACTTCATGCTTTTCTGGATTCCCTGAATTTCTTTTCTTTGCCCCAGTTCTGTAAGGTAGTTCACAGATTTCTTTTTACAATCCACTAAGGACCAACGTCCTTCTAACTAGTCCATTCCTATCAGTACATCATAGGAACCTAGGGGTAATATATTCAGATCAGCATGAATGAGCTTCCCTGAAACTATGATAGGGCAATTTTCTGATTTGGCAGACACCTTCCTCTTAGCTTTGGTGGCTAGTTGTACTAGCCATGATTTCTTAAATTTGCTACTGGGTAGCAAAAATTTTTCTACCACCTTGGGGCTAATGTAACTCAGGCTAGCACCTGGATCAAATAAAATAGAAACAGGTTGATTAGCAATCATACCTTCACACTCGATCATAGTGGGTTGGTATTCTGCCTGATGGTCGTCCAATGCGGCATTAATTCTCGGCATACTTCTTGCATATTGGATAGTTGTTCAGTTCGGGCCTTGTGTGGGCAATTCTTATAATAGTGAGATTCTCCACAACCCCAGCATTGCAGAGGTGGCTTAGGTGGCTGTTCAGTCATAGGCTTATTAATACCTTCTATCTATTTGCTATCGGGGTATGTTGGAAATTTTGGTGGATTTCTAGAAAACTTTCCAAAGGTTCTCTGCTGACTATTTCGTCCATTTCCAAATTTCTGTTGTCTATAAGGGGGTAGATTCCTCATTTTTCTACTTGAATTTCCTTTGGGTGCCTCATTTTTCTACTTCATCTGTTGGTAATAGATACAGGCCTTACACACTGCATCATCCATTGATCTTGGATAGTCGAAATCCAATTTTTTCGTTATGAAATTAGGAAAACTGCTAATAAATCCTTGAATCTTTTCTTTCTCCTCCTGCATGTACGAAACATATCGTAACAAGGAGGTGAACCTTGTCACATATTCGTCCATAGTCAAGGTTCCCAACCTTAGGTCATGGAACTCCTTTTCTTTTTCATCATAGTAACACTCAGTCAAGTATTTATCCTTAAAGTGTTTATGGAATTCTTGCCATGTCACCTGTTCTTCATCAATATTTCTCACTGTCTTGATTTCTTCCCACCAGAGAGTGGCTTTTCCCTGTAACTGATAAACCGCTAAACATGCTTTGAGCTTGTCAATGTATTCATAAATTTGGAGATATTTCCCCATATCAATCAGCCACGCTTTGGTGGCCCTCTCAGATTCTCATTTGAACAGTGATGGTTTTATTTTCTTCAATTCACCCTGTAATTCTGTCTTTTTCTTTTTGGTTTTCCTTTGGTCTAACACGTTATCTGAATGCCCTTATTCGTCCTCCTTATGTCCTTCTGCTGACTTGACAATATCTTCACCATAGTGAGCTGTTGGTGTTTTTTCTCTGTCCTCTGTACTGAGGTCTGGCCCTCGCTGATTATGTCGGTCGGGAAGGCTCTTGAGAATGTTTTCTTGCTCCTACCTCATGCATTCATTATCAGAGCTCAAATTTATCATCTCTGCGTGTAGCTACTGCACTGTTTCAAGCAGCACATCATTAGCTTGTCGAGACTCCTCTCCCAGTTGTATCCATATACTCGGATTGGCCTCTACACAAGGCACCTCTGGCGGGTCTGGGATCCTAGGGATCCTTTGCATGTTGCTTGCGTACTTCTGCCTCTGTCTCTGTGTTCACATTTACAACTCAATTGTTTATTGTACATTTTTAAGCATAACAACAACAATTTTTTTTTCTTATGTTGTATACTATTTAACTCAGAAGCCTCAGAGTATGAATCTGGGCTCTAATGCCATTTGTAACACCTCGAATCAGCAAAAAGAAATTCGCTCATAATTACGATAAACAACTTTATAAGTTACCCCATTTATTGCATAGCATATACAAAGGTTAAGGGGTCATTAGAGATACAAGGGTTGGCACATATTACACCGCTATCCGTCCAAGCTCCTAGTTGCACTCCATCTGTCCTCGCCTCGGTAGGGGTGATGACTCCTCCACTTGAATCTGATTAATGCAGAGGTCTTGAATATTGCATCAGGCCCATTGCAAGTGGTTCAGACATGGGGACTCTAACCTAGAATAATCCCTAACCTCGCCATTCCATTCCATTTCATTTGTTTGATGAGAGAGGGAAACTCTGGAATATGCAGGGTGAAGAACACGGGAATGAGAGTTTCTACCTCTTCCCTTACATGCCCTCCTTTGGTTGAGAAAGCAGATGGATATCACCTTCAGGTGGGAAACAACAACGAGGTAGTCTACTATACATAGATTGTTTTTATGAATTGATAATGCAGCTACCTACTCAAATCAGCTATACTGACCACTATGATGTTTGCAGGTATGCTCAAAAGGAAGGTCTTGGCCCCTTCCTCAACCCCGAGGGCCGAACAGAGATACCTCTTTGTCGCAGAGACCAAGTTCGTTTAATCTAGGATGCTCCCTTATGCTTTCATTTACTATGGTAGCCGCGGTTGACAAAAGATGGTGGATTTCAGGTATGCAGGCTCCAACTATGGCATCATTCCTCATAGGTATCTAATCATTATCATAGCTACATTTAAGCATCATTTGCAGGTACTCGACCCTAAGACTACCTCTAACGAGTTTGTTGATGGAATTCAAGTATACCCTCGACCCTGACTCTAGATTTAATAAGCTTTCGAGAAGGGCCTCTACCTGAGCCAAATTCCTTTGTTGTTGATAGGTTGGTCACCCGAATCGACAATCTGCTTGTCTGGTATATTAGATTCAACTGCATATTTGGGGTGGAAGGGTTTTCTAGCTCTCAGCACAGCCAAACCCTCACCGTACCCGGAATTTGCCAACTATTAAGAGTTAAGTTATGTCGATAGGCTGTATCTGTTTTGGGTTTGTAGCTTGGCTGCCTAAATTGTATTGAACATTCTCGAATATTTTTGAGTTGAACTGTTTAAGAATGCTGCTTAAAATGCATGTGCTGCCAGATATGATTTTGAATTTTTTTTTTTTTTGGTTATAATGAATGTTTGATAGGTTATGAACATTCTTTGCTAAACCTCGACCCTTGCCATGGCAATCGCGTATCTGAGCAGAATCATAGAAGTAAGAATGTGCCCTGTAATGAAGGGAAATGATTGAACTGAGGGTTCAGAACAAAGGAATATTTCTTAGTTGTTTTAGTTCTTTGGACTTCCAGTTTATATAATACTGTTTTCATTCATGAATTCCAATGGCGATACATGTTTGTAAATATGAAAGATGCATGCATAATGAAAGGTGTTGTATAGATACTAAATCTTGATTATGTGCATAATAGTAAGAACGACATGTGTATTTGAATTGCAAACATATGTTAAGTCTGAATATAAACTTATATATATCAATTCTAGTGTTCAATCCTATTTATAGTCGAAGTATTTTTATGCTTGAGGTTTCAGGCCTTTCTTGTTCAGGAAAATAATGATTACTTTGAGTACTTCTTTCATTGTAATCTGTATTTAATGTACAGATGATTTAGATTGTTCCGTCCCAGAATATACAAAGTGAGCAGGGTCTAGGCAGGAATTGTAACTCTATAGTGATTACATCTATCTTTAATGCAACAAGTATTAGTTAGGTTTGTAAAATTATAATACTGCATGGTTTAGATTTAATCATAATGTAAAACTAGAGAAAAGACTATGGCATCAAATTTCTTCTCTAAAAGAATGTAACTGTTATATAAAATGTCATACATATTTATCAGTATCTAACTTAAAAACCAGAAAACAAGACCATTACTCCTAATGCACACCATATACTATCTGTAATAATTAAAATCCTTTGAATACTTATCTTTCTAGAGTTATTTATTCTATGCAATCAGTAAACTTTCTGGAAGGTCTCACCACCCAACCTTGGACATGGCAATCACGTCCACGGTCCCCCACCGAGCACTTCTTGCTCCTCATAGTTAGAATAAAAATAGTAAGGTATCTTGGGCGCCAGGACTACTCTCCAATCTCAAGTCACATACCCACTCGATTGTTTTCCATAATTCAAAACCTTCCCACTAGTATCACAACCCAGCTCAAGGGAAAAAAATTCTGCAACCCCTGTTGCCCTTTCCTTTTTCTTTTTTGAGAAAGGTGGTGGCAACTATTTGTAACTGTTCCAGGAGTTCATAGCTGTTTTGTATTTAATCCTTTTTCTTAATTAACACTGTTTAATTTCTTTAAACAAAATGTCATGGTACTTGGCTTTCGAGCCTTAACTTATTTTAACAACATGTTAAGTGAATTTAAAAGTTTATAAGTTTAGTATAACTTGGTAGCAATAAAAGTAAATATGATGCAAAGAAAGATGTTACAAATTCTTTCATTGAGCTAGATCCAATGGCTATAATTTTCTAGAAATGTGTAATGTAATGCAAACATTTTAACTGGGTGAAAATAAAATAAAAATAACCATACAAAAATTAAATAAAAATCACTCATGGTTTTAAGAATCCATGGCATTGACCCATGATATTCATGTGGAATATAACCTATTTTAGGCGGAAATTAAACTAGTCTAGATCCATCTTAGTTTGATGATATATTTAGATAAATAATTAGCGATAGAAAATGACGGGTTGAATCCATGTAGCCTATAAAGGTAAAACTCTTTACTGATATGTTAGGAAAAATGTAATCATTACATTTTATTAACGAAGGCTTCTTATTTGAACTTAAGGTGGATGAGAATGTGTTGACTTTCTATTTTTTTAATTGATGGCCTAGATTGATTCTCAAGAGAATATGCTTAGGATATGCTTAGTATGAATGCTTATAAAGGGTTGTAGTGTGTTACAAAGTTTTTTAGGTTGTATTGAATTTTAATAAATTTAAAAAATTAGGTTAGTGCAAGTGGGTCCGGCCAACCAATTTCCTAGGGATTTGAGAGCATTCCAATTCTAATAACCTCATCCATGATGAATTCATCGTTATTATTTATAACCTATATATATATATATATTTAACAAAATGGTCCATTACTTTGAATAAATTTTAAAAATTAGATTCTTGCCAAGTGGCTCCCGGCCCACCAATTTCCTAGGGATTTGAGATTATTCCAATTCTAATAAGTTCCTCGGGTAAGTTCATCATTATTATTGATATACTTCATTTATATACAAGCAATTTTTTTTTTAGTAAAATGGTCCATTTTACAATAAGATTTGTAATTTTTATTTTTTTCTCAAGTTAAAGTTGACCCATAACCTTTTTATACATGGTTAATCAAGTAAAAGTGTGCACTGGTAAGATATTCTTAGTGTTGCAATAGTTTTTTTTGTTATATTTATGAAGCCTTCCACTTATCAACCACATATTTCTAATATGGTTGTCCTAGTCTAATATTTTTGCGTACCTCCACGCACTATTTACTAGGTTATATTGGGTAAAATATAATATTATAATATTATATTTTACCCAATATTTGCCTAATGCTTCTCATTTCAACTTAACGTGGATGAGGATGTGTTGTTTTTTATTTTATTTTTTAATTGATGCCCTAAATTGATTCTCAAGTGAATATGCTCAACATATACTTAGTCTGAATGCTTACAAAGTTTGTTAAATTGTATTGGCTTTTAATAAGTTGATCTCAAATCTTTTTAAATATTTAAATATCACGAGAAAAGATATATATAAAAAACACGTTACACACTAATATAAAGTTTTATTTTAAATTAATAAAATAGAATGTTTTTTTTACTATTCTATAAATTATATTAAATATAATTCCTATAAACAATCCATTCTAAATAGATTTTGGAACCATTGTTTTCATATTTAATATGACTTTAGTAAATTTACAATAAGAATAAATAATAACAGTGAATTAAAAAACCATCACTTAGGTTTGACTTGTCTTTCTTCTAATTTATTATTACGATTTATCTAAGTAGATTTTTATTTTACATGAAAATTTTTAGTTTTTGTTCTTTTACTTTTTTTTATTAAAATAGTTTAAAATATAATTAATTTTTTTTTGAAATTGGTGTATTATTTGAATATTTTAAATTATTTTTAATATATTAAATTTATTTATTAAAATGTTTTAAACTAAAAAATTATAATATAATTAAAAAATAATAATTTAATTTTATAATTTTTATAAAAAAAATTTAATATAAAATAATTTTACTTCTCGATTTCTATAATTAAATATAAAATATTTTGCTAATAAAAAAATGGCAAATCGTAGTCAATGGTTTCGCAAAATATGTTAACTGGTTTCGCAAAATAGTCAATGGTTTCACAAAATATGTTCACTGGTTTCGCAAAATATGTTAATTAGCGAGAACTCTATCAGCATGTATGGCAAATAGTGCTCTAACATCCAAATATTATGAGTATGTATGGCAAATAGTGTTGTAACATCCAAATAGATCAGGGAGCTAATGGATTTATGAAATTTGTCAATATTTTATGTTTTTATCGGGAAATACAAATTGCTCAAAGATTACATAGAGCAAATTATAATCAATAGTTTCACAAAATATGTTTTACTCACTAGAGTTCTATTAATATGTATGGAAAATAGTGCTCTAACATCCAAATATATTAGGTAGCTAATGCATTTATAAAATTTGTCAATATCTAATGTTTCTATGGAAAAATAGGAATTGCTAAAAAAATTACACCAAGTTTAATGAATCCAAGCTACATTGAATAGATCGGTTTCTTTGGCTAAGTTTAATAGCAAATAATTTTATATTCATTTTTATAATAATAATAATAATAATAATTCATAGTTTTTACAATTTGGTTCTTAGTTATCGCTATGTTCTTGGTTTGGTTAATTTATAACACATGAAACCCAATAATTTTTGGTCGCTACGGTTTGTTCTAAACATCCTGATATTTTTCAATTTCTCAGTTTTTGGGTTTTAGGTTTCACTTTTAGATTTCAATATTAATTTTAAATTTTACGTTTTAATTTTAACTTTTAATTAAATATATTATATTCTACTCATAGAAAAAATGACAAATCATAGTCTGGTTTCAAAAAATATATTGATTTGTGAGAGTTCCATCGTCATGTAAACTAAAAATAGAAAAAATGACCCATCATAGTCTGGTTTCACAAAATATATTGATTTGTGAGATTTGTGAGAGTTCCATCCTCATGTAAACTAAAAAAATGGAGATCTATGTAAAAAGCCAGGGATTTAGTTTCCAACCGCTTTAATTGTTTTTGTTACAAAATCAACGGGTCATTAAGGATTGAGCTATTTTGACGACATAAATATGTTTTCTAATTTGTAATTTGACAAAAAGCTAATGTGAGCTTCATTCATGCACTGACAATTTGCTAATTTTTAAAGTTTTAATTTACTTAATCTTGAATTTATGTAGATCTTAAAAAGTGGATCACAATGCTTTGGCTTTAGGCATCAGAGAATGAGCAATTGACAGGCTGGCCAGTGCAACCGGTTGTTTGCGAAACGAATCACCTATTTCGGTCGTCACTATCATTACCATAAATTAGTGAATTCAAATATTTACAGCGTGTCACATCTGCAGTAGAAAATTCCAAAATAGAGAGTAAGGGTGGTAGATAGGTCGACATATGTATGTGCACCAGTTAAAAAGAATACACCCTCTAAAAGTCAACGCTAGTCGACGTATGTATGTGCACCAGTCAAAAAGAATCCACCCTCTAAAAGTCAACGCTAGTCGTTGGCAGCATCTGAAGACAAATACGTGTCGTGTGCTACTTACCAGCGGTTTGTTGCATAGTTACCAAGTTCGAATTCGAATTCGATTCGATACGTTAAAAGTTCGAATAAAAAATATTTAATTCGAAAAAAATTCGACAATACACATCATATTTTTTTTTTTTTTAAACAATATTTTTACTCATTCTTTTCTGAATTTATTTTAAATTAAAAATCACACAAAACTTCTATATCTTTCAGACCTTACCTTTAAAATATATTCCTAATTCAAACAGTTATTTATCTAAAATATTCATAATAATAAATACAAATACATTTAACAAATATATAATAACCTACCAAATTTATCACTCCTTTTTTTCAGTGTAACAAATTCTTTCTTTACCTATTTTCTAGACTCTTAAGTAGTAAATTGGTAAACTTTCACATTTTACTATGATTTCTAGATTTTCCTATTCCTTATTGAATTTTAAATTTGTAAATTTCCCATTTCAATATGCTTTTTAATGTTCTTTCCTTAGGTGTGGATGCCATACAAGTCCCAAGCTTCATAAATTAAATCGGATGCCACAGCCTTCGAAAAACAAGTAATGATGCAGAGTCTTTCTGATTTTAGCAAAGGTTTATATGAAGGTGGAGATTTACTTCTGGAAGATCTCACAACAATCCACTCATCATGTGGGCTTGTGATCCAATCAGACCTGTTAACAACATCTTCAAATTTACAAGCTGTGGCCAGTGCCATCACTCTGTCCCTGGGAGGTCTTGAGCATTGCCTAACTGACCTATTCACCTCCCCAGTGCATTCCCCTATTGGGCTTGGTACGCTGAGTGCATTCCCCTATTGAGCTTGGTACGCTGAGTGACAGAATGGGAGAAAGCACTGCACTGGTCCACCTCTTTTCTGAATCTCTCCGAAAGCATCTCTCCAAAAGCATTTCTCCAGGAAATCCCGGATCTGAGGTGAAAGCCATGCAGTATCTCAGACAGCTCCTCCGTGCATCCATGATGTCAACCTGCTGATAGTTCTTATTGAATGAGCATCCATGATCTCAACCTGCTGATAGTTCTTATTGAATGAACAATCGTCCGTCTGGGTAAACTATGTAATCTTTATCAATTAACCCTAGAAACGAATCGAATTTGGACGAATAATACGGTATTCGTACCGAATCCACGAATTATCGTATTTTTTTGCCCGATTCGGGCGAATTTGGTAACTATGGTTTGTTGGTGGCGCCTGCTAAAATCGATATATCACTGTAGTAACAACATTTATGAACTGATAACCCTTATTACAACATTTATGAACTGATAACCCCTGGTAAACTAACATCATTATATAATAAGACTCAAAAATTTTATATATATATCTCTATATATATATATAAATAATTTCTCATGTTAATTTTGGAAAAAGTTGTTTAATTTTTTTTTAGTTAAAATGGGATTAATTGGAAGCCAATTATATATCCAATTTCTTATACCTACCAGCAGTCAGTTAGATAATAAGATAATGAGTACTATAGCACAATCACATTTACAAATGTGATTGATACACTTCGTGTAAGGACCTGTCATCCTTGAATGCGCTCTCGACTTGAAGTGTGATGACAAACGGAGGAAGTGCGAGCTCGACGTAAGCGTACAAAGGTGTTATGTCATAATACAAGTGCGTAGAAGGTTGGGCGAGGAGTTTATATGCGTGGGGAGCATGAACGCTCAACCCACGGCCAACCCATACTTGGAAGGGGGCTGACTCATGTTTTAACAAAGTTTGCAATGGAATTGAGGGCGTGGGCAGGGTCGGCTGGGCAACCAAGACCTCGCCCTACCACTTGTATATATTGGTGATGCGTGGAGGTCATTTCCACCATTGCTCAAGCAAAAAACTCGCTCAACATGTGAAAAAGAAGGCGTAGATCTAGTGTGGACGTAGCAAAGAAGGAAGGCGCAGTTTTAGTGATGCGCCCGTTCTTAGGCAAGGTTGCATGGAGGTAGCACCATCTCTTGGTTTCGGGTGAGGGCGCGGGTAGAGGTCGCCCACCGGTTGGAGAAGGGCGTGCACAGGTGTGGCGCCGGGTTGTGTGAAGGAGCGCCCGCCGGTGAACGAAGGTGTGGGCTCCTAGTTTGTGCGACGACTTGGCACAGGTTCTTGGGTGACTCGGGTGAGCGACTGCCCGTCGTGCAAGTGTGCACGATGAGACATTTGGTGAAGCTAGTTGTGTGAAGAGGGTGTCTTGGTGACTTGGTGGAGTCACTCGCCCGTCGTGCACAAATACAAGGTTCGGTTGTGAAGTGCGGAAGGCAGCTTGTGTGAGGGCGCGCCCGCCCACCTTGGGCAAGGAAATCTTGGTTGTCACCCGGTGGTGTGACGAGTTTGTAAATTTGGTTAAGTATGAAACTTGGGGTTTCCAAGTATACTTGTAAAGCTTGTAACTTGTAAAAGACTGTATAATATATTATCGGGCAGACTCATTGTTTAGGGAGTTGCCCCTCCCTTTATACTGTGCAATTGTGTTCTTCATGTATAATTGCTGATGTTAATGAATGTGTATGGGTGTTCATTGGTATAAAGGAACATTAATAATTACTTGGTTGAGAAACACAAACTAAGTAGGATAAGTGGTTAGGCATAGTCCATGAACATAAGTATTGGTAAAAAGAAAGTGTTTGATGGTGTGATCCGGATTTAAATAGGAACGCAATAAAATATAGAGATAACCATAAAGACAGATATGCAATGGAAATAATATTTCATTTCATTAATGGAAAATACTGAAATATGCTTACAAATAGAAATAGAAATAACCCAGCTAGGGCGATGGTAGCTTATCTCTAAGAAGAGATGTGTCGGCTACATCCCTCTGAACTGTTCCGAATTGTGTTGACAATGAGGCTCGAAGGCCTATTTATTATTGAGAAACAATGGAAAACCCTTCACATTCCAAAACCTAACCCTAGAAGATGAAACGCCAAATTGTTGGCCCCGTTTTGGGGTGAGTTAGATAGCCAACTTCCCGGGGTCGCGAATTGGTCGTATTATCTCTGTTTGATGCGCATGATAGCCCGTTGGAAATATCTCTCCGAGGACTACGACGAAAAAACGATTTTTATCAAAAAAATCACTGCGGTAGATTTCCCAAAAGATGTCGTTTAGGGCCTCAAAACGGCTCCGGAAGTTTAGGACCCGAAAAATTGCTAAAAATAGTAAACTGCGCTATAATTAAGGAAACTGAAAAACTGAAAGAGACAGTTGTGGGGGTCCAAGTGGGATGGGTGGGTGGCCACCAACATCCACCTGGATCATGGTGCCACACCTCGCCTAGCACGGTTGAAAGACTACTGCAGGCATGGGGGCGTTACAAGTGGTATCAGAGCATATTCAGGGTTGAAGAAGCTTGAGGAAAAGTTGATACCAACCTTGACAGGTGGTATCAGAGCTCGGTTGGAGCTGGTGTAGAGCAGGGTTGCTCGTGGCGAAGTGCAGGTGGTATACACTTGGAAATTGAAGACAGTGAAGCAGGTACTTGCAGGTGAAGGAAGTTGGTTTCACATTCAAGTGGAACAAGAATTGGTTCATGGTTGTAGGCACCGTGGAGAAGGCTGAAAGGCAAAGATGGTGGATGAACCTACGACAGGTGAATCTATCCATGATGTAGGTGAAGTCTTCCGGTACAAAGTGTTGGAATAGATGGGTCGATGGAGTTCTAACTGGGTTTCGATGAAGGCTAAGAACACGAAGATTCGAGAAAGCTATTCGGAACTAAGGAAGGAACTTGAAGAACTCAAAAGCCAATGCAGAAGTACGATAGATGGTGAACTTAAGGAACTTGATGAGGAGATCCGACAAAGTGGTCTTGGTCTTCAAGAGCTCTTGGATGAAAGAGCCCGGTTAAGGAAGAAAAGTGCCATGGTGGAAGCCGAAATCAAGCAAGTTGAGGAGGAGATAAAGAAGAAGCTTCTTGGTAAGAAGATCGTTGTGATTGAGCAGGAAGAGCTCGACTACATTGATAGGCTAGGAACTCACTACTGAGACAATCTAGAGGATATTTGGAAGCTTAGTTCTATGGAAGTAGTCAATGGATACTTGGTTGGTGCACTTGGGCAGAATGCGATGGAGGACAAGCTTGAAGGGAGTCAAGCTAGACTAGGATTGAGTTGCTTAGAAGAGCCAAGCAAGGAAGTGAAGTACCTTAGGAGGAATGTCAAGTTGGAGCACAAGCTAATTGACACTTCTGAGGCCGAATTCTTGAAGAAGGTTGCTGATGTGAGACACAAGATAAAGCCGACAGAAGGAGGTGATTACTTGAAGCTGAGTTTTGTGCAGGTGACTGTGAAGGGCAAGAGATTTGCAACTTTGGTGGATACGGGGGCTACTCATAGCTTCTTGAGTAGGAAAGAAGCAAAGTCTTTTGGGAAGAAATCAAATATGGAGAGGGAATGGAGTGCTTTCAAAGTAGTCAACTCTACCATGAAAGCTGTTATCGATGTGATGGAAGACACTCAGGTAAGAGTGGGATCGTGGTTTGGAAAGTTGGACTTGAGGATCGTGGACATGGATGATCATTCTATGGTGCTGGGGCAAGATTTTATGAGGCTTGCACAAGCCATACCAATGGTGGACCGGGACATTCTCTTGATCACAGCTGAGGGGAGAACCATGATGGTTCCGATGAATAGAAGGAGTTGCTTGGGGTATAGACTGAGGATGAATTCTATGACTTTGTATCCCAAAGATCCGAATGTGAAGCATGAGGATGTGGAGCAAAGAGGAATTGGGAGTATGACTCAAACAATGAAGGAAGGAGAGTTGATTGACTTCGTTGCAAGAGCGAGGGAGAATGAAGTAAGTGAGAAGGCAATCTCACGAACCTTGAAGCACTTGATAGAGACATCTTCTACTGATGATCTTCACAATGGAGTTGCAAAAGAAGGGAGTCCAAGTACTACTTCAGAAGCAGTGGTTGGAGAAGATTATGAAGGTAGAGATCTAGCTGGTATAGTGGACTTTTGCAGCTATGGTATGGGCATATATGACTTTCAGTTGAAAAAGGACAAGCTTGGAAAGCTCGGGTGTACATGTGAGGAGATTGAGGCTGTGCATAGATACTTGAGGACACAACATCAATCTGATACATGGGTGGATAAGAGTCAGGGAGGAAACTTCCTGGCCCTCCTTTCTCTATAAACAATGTTGGAGATGGGTTGGTGCAGGGACCTTGATTGTAAGGGGCTGCACCTGTTATAGACATTTTTGTGCCTTACAGCATGAAGCATGAAATGTCAATAATCTAAGGGATCCAAAGTCCCGAAACATGTTGTTCCTACCCCTAGAGGAACAAGGTCAGCAAACCACAGCACTAAATATCAGTTCTCCACCTGAAAACACTCAAAAACAAGCTAATTCTGGATCATGTCAACTGCTCCACTGAGCATCTGCGCTGAATGTCAACTGCTCCACTCTGTACCTGCGCTGAATGTCAACAGTAATGAAGGCTACCTGCGCTGGGCGAGTTTGGCCAAGTGGCACAGTCATTCCTCAAGGTGTCAAATGCCCAGGAAGCTTCCAAAGTGACACTTGGATCAGGGAATTTGCCTTGTGATGAGTAAGAGGATCTAGATCTCCAAGTGGAAGCAAGAACCTCCAAGTGGACTCAAGAACTGAAGAATAACTGAAGTGGGAGAGGACACTAGTCAGCTCCATGCCAAGCTCAAGCTGACTCATCCTTTCTCCAAAACTCCTATATATAGAGCTCTCTCATGAGGTCTAGGGGGGCTGGAATCTTGTGAATGTAAGGAAGTGCTGTTGGTTTGAGTATAGAACTATTGGGTGATTTGCTTGAAGGAGGTGAAGAGGAGATTTCTTTCTGCTGGGAGGTGTTGCTGGATTGGGCCTCTTATGGTTGTAACACTCTCAGAACTTTACTTCTTCCATTAATAAAGCATTTGAGGTTCTTCTATATGCATGTGTCTCAATGGTGTATTGCTATACTTGTGTATTTGATTTATCCTAATCCTTGAATCAATTATGAATATATGCTTCTTGTAGTTTCCCTTTCTTGTTATTTTGCAGGATCTTGGTGTAGCTGGGCCAGTGAAAGAGCAAGGAGCTGGGAACAAGCAACAAAGAGAGAAGATTGGATCAATCATTAGCGGAAGACAACGGTTAGTGGATCTCTTTCTCCCCTCTCTTACATCTCATAAAGAAGTAATCTCGAATAGCTTTGCTTTGATTGTTGCTGAGGTACTATCACCCTTAGAGTGGGATAGGGTCATTCCGTAATGGATACTTTTCCCAACAACAAATTGGCGACTCCACTGGGGATCGTATCTTGTTGGTTGTTTGTGTTTTTGCTATTCATTTCATAAACATAGGGAGTATCGAATCGAACTGCATTTGGATCTTTCAAATGCAAAGTAGAGGGCAGCTACTCTAGCCTTAGTTTCTGGGCAAGTTTATGATTTGAAGAGCTGATCCACAAGGACTCTGATAAGCTCTTAGTGATAGCTTTTCATCCTCATTTTCATCCCTTAGTGTGTACTTGACTGATAGCTTCTGATTTGGCCAAAAACTGTGAATTTTTGAGCAATCTGTGACCCGGAAACCAAGAAAAACGAAAGTTTCGTTCTTCAGTGCAGGCTGTGTGAAGGCTGTCTGCATTTCAGCGCAGTTCCCGAAGGGGCTACCTGCGCTGAATGTCAAACTGACAGTGTACTACCTGCGCTGAACCAGTCTTGCCTTGGGCTACTGGGGTTTCCTGCTGTTTCTTGCCCTGTTTTCACCCTTGTTTTTGCAGCCTGTTACCAGTCAATGTACCTATCTGAAACTAACTTTCCTTGCCACTATTCCGCCTTGGTTGTATAAAGAAACTGTATTTGTTCTTTGTGTATTTCTTATATCATTTGCAGTTTCCCATA
The DNA here is from genome assembly GCA_031772625.1 of Pinus tabuliformis. Taxonomy (NCBI): domain Eukaryota; kingdom Viridiplantae; phylum Streptophyta; class Pinopsida; order Pinales; family Pinaceae; genus Pinus; species Pinus tabuliformis. Next base: position 974,436,788 of record CM062813.1, read on the forward strand.
ACGAAAGTGAACCAGTCTTGCTGTGGCCTCTTAGATCTAGACCTGTGATAAAGTGTCGTTGTGATCTTAAGAGTTAGTTTGTTTGTTGTTCATAGCTGATTGAGCTTTTGCTTTCATCATATGGTTTGAGTTTATATATTTCTAGTGTTGAAACAAGTAAATCTTAAGGTGTCTTTTGATTTTGGACAAGCTTGTTTGCTTTCGCTTGAAATTGAATTCGAATTTATACAACAACTTTCTTTTTGTATTGCACCAACATTAAGAAAGAGAAAAGAAATACCTGCATTGTGCATGTGCATTATGACAATTTGTATAATGATTTAGGAAAAAGTGCATTAGTGTGTGCTCTATGATCTGTGTGAAAAGATGTTGTCTTTCTTTTCCCTCAGTAGTTAAGATTTTCAAAGTTGAAAGATTGAAAAGCTTGCTTATCATCTTAGGCTGCATTTAGAAGTGTTATCATACATCTCGTGGTGATCCATAAAGGCAAACTGCTAAACAAGATCAACCTTAAAATAAATTGAATTTACATAACAACGCATTGAAACATAACGCAAACACATAGAGGTCTAAGCTAGAGACGTGTTCCGGCGTCGTTAAACGTGATATCTTAGCGTTGAGTGGTTGGGTGATTCCTCCACGGTGAAGCGATAAGTATCAATACGGACTTGTGCTCCCACGTACCGTCGCGTATATCTTGGGAGACCCCTATAGGAATAAAGTCTTTATCCATAGGAAACCGTGTCGGCCGCCCTACTGATCGCAATGCAGTGAACACAGCATTCACGAAGATCGACCACTCGTACCGTAAAACGTATTCTGTGGTTTTGCGAAAAGTTTGGCACACCCTCTGCCTAGAACTCTAGAGCAGTTTCTTTTGGCCTTTTTCAAACTCTATAACTGAAAAAGTCCATCCGAGCATTTGTCACTTCGGGCTCGTTAAAACATCGAAGGAGACTAGAGTCATCTTTAGCTTTTTCTCGACTCTTAAAAAGTGAAAAAGCAAGTTGTGTCTAAAGCGTCGTTATAAAATTTATTTTAAACGGAACATAATCACCCCCTATTCCTACGTTGATCTTTAGGTTGAGAACATGGAACGCCCCAACCAAGGAATTCCACAGGATGGAAATCCTAGTCCTTTCTCCTCTTGGGGAGAAGTTGGTGCGCCCCACATTGCCACATTGTCGCTTCCAGGACTGACAATTGGCCTGCCAATTTGGCTATTCTCAACCAATGTAGTTCGGAACACCATGGTTCCTAAACAGTCGAGTCAACAGTTAGATCAGTCTAGAGCTGCCCACCAGCCTTCTACTTCCTATAACTCTTCCTCTAATCCTTCATCTTCGCAAGGTAGAGCCGGCAAAAGCCAAGCTCCCATGGAGAAGAAGGAGAAGAAGAAGAAAGAGAAGAAGAAGAAGGAGCCTAAGGCGACTGGGGGCAAGCAAAAGACATCTGACAAAAATCCACACACAGCACAGACCGGGCCTAAATCGCCATGTGTCATATGTAGAGGAGACCACTTCCATAGAGATTGTCCCTGTATTCCCCGGATACTAAGGGACTGGTCCCCTCGTTTGCACAATTCGGGAGCATCAACCTCTGATAGCCATGTTGATTGCTTACCGTCAACCAGCGAAAGTGAAGGTTCAAGACAAAGAGGGGGAGTAAGATCCCCCTGCAAACTGTGTAAACGCGATCACGCCATCCACCATTGTCCCTTCTTAGACGAAGCGAAGAGAGTTTTGGAAGATCGCCCAGTTTCACCGCTGAGACTTCCTCCTGGATACAAAAAACTCGTGCCAAGTCCTTCGTTGGTTGAAAATACAGCTGGCCCGCTCAAGTGGTCAGCTGAAGCGTCAGTCATTGAAAATGAACCTAATGAATCCAGACCAGACGAAAGTCTAAAGGTCGATACGGCAGTTGACCCGGTTCCGCCTTCAGAGGTTTCATCTTCAAATGACACCGTCACTGAAGATTCATCTTCAAATGACACCCTCACTGAAGAGAGTAAGGATGACACCATCCAGATTCTTTTCATCAACACCGACTCTGACATGGAAACTTTTAGGGGCTAATGTTCGCCCAGTGGGCTAATTTTCCATGATTTTTCCACAAAAAAGATTCGCCAATTTCCAATTTTATAAAAGACGATTCGCCCAAATTTTAGAATATAAAATTATTTTACCTTAAAAATCGCCAACATTATATAGAGACTATATATAAAATAATTATAAATTTGAATAATTTTACAAATATATCAATAAACATTTATAATTTGCATATTAGGGATTAGTGAGATTCGCCAATGTTTTAAACTTCAAGAAAATTTTCCATCCTTAAAATTTTCCTTGGACTTTGATGAGCATCAGGGCAATGCGCCCATTCCTTTATCGCAGGAAGGAACATCGTCAGGGTCATATCCGGCCGTGTATTCGGTCCCACCGCCAAGCAACCTGGTTGTGTCCTTTGATTGGAACCAACTAGGCAGACCCCGGTTACCAGCCAGTGTACCATTCAGAATCATAGTCCAAATTTACAGAATGGTAATGGCTGGAACTATCATTGATGAAGGGGCATCTGTGAGTATCCTTTCCTCTATTGCTTGGAAAGCACTGGGTTTCCCGGTGCTTTTGCCTGAGATAAGAAATCTCTCGGGTTTTGATAAAGGAACCAGTCGACCATTAGGGATCCTCCCCAATGTGCCTGTTACATTGAAAGGGAAGACCGTTCAAATGAACGTGATGGTCGTTCAAGGACCCTTGGATTATAACCTACTCCTTGGACGAGACTATATATATTGCATGGGAGCTATAGTCTCCTCACTCTTTAGAGTAATGTGTTTTCCACACGAAGGAAGAATGGTCAAGCTCGTAGACCAACTTTCATTTCCGGGATCACGCATCGCAAATAGTCATATACCAACCCTCAATGGTCTATTCACTCAAGAAATGTCTCCACCCTTAGTCCTCCTTCCCGATGAGTGCGAGTGATTCAGAAAGATGGGACTGGAACCCAGGGGGCATGCATCCTGGTCTGCTTCGGGCAGAGGAAACCTTGGGTATAAGGTAGAATTTCCGCGGGAGAATATGACTAGTCCATACCCCGTCCCCTCCTTCCTCCTCGTAAGGTAGAGCCGGCAAAAGCCAAGCTCCCATGGAGAAGAAGGAGATGATGGAAGAGGGGTTGTTCTGGAACAGGATTCTTTTGTCAAGGTTACTTGTTTGACAAAGGTCATTCACCATTGTCTACTTCGGTAGACAGTGCCGAGGAAATGTTTTCGTTTGATGGTGTTAACAAAACAATCTTTGGGTAACCAGAAAGAGGCAAGCCTCACCCTTTAAAACAAATGTTTTATCGGATAAGTAGGGGCAGCCTTGAAATTGTACTTTATACCTGGGGGCATGCAAACCTTTTGGAGTGTAAGCTAAGAGTGGTTATTTATCTGTTTTTGGGATTAGCCGTTTCCGAACTTGCATAAAGAAAGGATATGAGGAGCATAGCTTCGTGAGATAAAGCTCCATAAAAAATAGCTATCTCACAGGAGACATTTCTTATCTTATGACTGGTATTATCGAGCAGTTTTACCGTGGAATTTATGCTCGTTAAAAAATAGAAAAGCGAGATCCGAGCAGTTTTAGCACATAGTTCATGCTCGTTAAAAAATAAACATAAGATCGAGCAGTTTTACCGCGGAATTTATGCTCGTTAAAAAATAGAAAAGCGAGATCCGAGCAGTTTTAGCACATAGTTCATGCTCGTTAAAAAATAAACATAAGATTGAGCAGTGTTTGGTGCATTCAAGCTCGTTAAATAAAAAAATGAACCTATCTCGGTAAATAACCATTGTGATCGTAAATTTATTAGCCATAAAAACCTTGGTCGTGTTTGCACCCGCCACCTCCATTCCATTTGGCCAATCGTTCACCTCGATATGATTGTTTACCCATTTTTAGGAACAGCTGTGAAGAGTGATTTCACTTAGCCATCCTTGTGACACTGCCGTGATTGGAAAATTCCAACCTGTACCTGGAATCTGCTGCTATCCCTGTTTATCACTCGTTCCTCAAAAGACGAGTCTTCTTTGAGCTCTTTTCATCTGACTCGTAAAAAGTTTGCCGAGTTTTGGCCTTCCAGCTCATTAAAAGGACCGGAAGAGCTATCCCTCCTCTAGATTTTAATCTTTTTGGACCTGAGGGATTATTACACAAAAAGGTCGAGCGCTTGTTTTATTCGGCTCGTTAAAATTATCGAAAACTCATCCCTTCTGTATTGTTTTATACTTTTTCGGACTAAAGGGATTAGATGACGAAAAAGGAATTTTGGAGTTAACTTTCTGTACCTTTTCAGACTCTCTAAAAATGAAAAGGATTGAGTTTTCCTTGTCGTTAGACTCGTTAAAATGATTAAATAGCGACAAACTTGTCTTTAGACGAGAACGAGTTTCCCTATCGCTAGGCTCGTTAAAACATAGCGATGGGCTTGCCCGAAGGGCAGGTTATAGAACAAGCATATGTTATCCTCCTCAAGCTTGACAAAAATAAAGAGGTACTGGTCAGAAATGACTTGGGAAAAATTGGGAGAACCTCAAAGCTTTAATGGTAGCAAGTCGCTCTTGAACATGACACTTTGTCCTCCGTATCACATCGGGTTGGGTTGTTTCATTCACCGGTCTCATCACCATGGTCTTCGCCAAACCATCCACATTTGGGGTAATGCTACCGATCCATCACATCAGTGTCGTTATATGTTCAAGAGATGTTGTTCAGAAAGAGTCAACCGTGTCCCATCCACTGCCATACATTATCCTTCATCCATCCATGATCGCCACCCTGAATCATATTTCACAGATCGTTTTCACCTCCACTAAAATCATTAGCTCCGTTCCGTGTCACTGATGTGGGATTCATTAAGGCCCTCCTTTGACGGATCGCTTCTTGTCGACTTCAGCTCATTATCCAAGAAGTTGATCTAGGAACAACCCCCTCAGTACTTTGAAGCTTGCATGCCTCAATGGCAAGTTTCTCACTTCCGGCGATAGGTATACATCAATGACCTTCGACCAGAAGATTTTGCGTGGTGTTCGACACCAAGTCCTTTATTCACACCACGTGAATTGTACTGTAGTACCTTGAGGGTCATTGTCATTATTGGTGATTCCTCTCGCGCTTGTTAACGGTTTACATCATTGACCGGTAATCAAGCGATGTCTTTCCATGTTCGACTTCAGCGCAATTCTCACATGGATCGACTTGTACTTAGAGTGAAGATCGAACGAGTTTGAAGACCCCGGATCTAGTTTCATCCATCCGGGCTGCGATATATATTCAGGAAATATAAAGACATTTGATATGTACATCATTGCAGCAGATGATCATCCTACTCAAAGGATGATAATTTCAGCAGAGAATTATCAGTCTACCATTAGACGATCGTCTGTTCTATGTACCAAAATGAATTTATAAAGCTGAGCATGGGAATGCCCGCCTCAGCTAGATCATGAAAGCAGAATGAATCATAATGTATTGTATTGTATTTTATTACAGGTCACCTCTCAGTGATTGAATGAACTTCAGATCCTCCTGATAAAGCATTTCACCCGATAAACGACCTCATACTTTAGGGGGCAACTGTTATAGACATTTTTGTGCCTTACAGCATGAAGCATGAAATGTCAATAATCTAAGGGATCCAAAGTCCCTAAACATGTTGTTCCTACCCCTAGAGGAACAAGGTCAGCAAACCACAGCACTAAATATCAGTTCTCCACCTGAAAACACTCAAAAACAAGCTAATTCTGGATCATGTCAACTGCTCCACTGAGCATCTGCGCTGAATGTCAACTGCTCCACTCTGTACCTGCGCTGAATGTCAACAGTAATGAAGGCTACCTGTGCTAGGCGAGTTTTGCCAAGTGGCACAGTCATTCCTCAAGGTGTCAAATGCCCAGGAAGCTTCCAAAGTGACACTTGGATCAGGGAATTTGCCTTGTGATGAGTAAGAGGATCTAGATCTCCAAGTGGAAGCAAGAACCTCCAAGTGGACTCAAGAACTGAAGAATAACTGAAGTGGGAGAGGACACTAGTCAGCTCCATGCCAAGCTCAAGCTGACTCATCCTTTCTCCAAAACTCCTATATATAGAGCTCTCTCATGAGGTCTAGGGGGGCTGGGATCTTGTGAATGTAAGGAAGTGCTGTTGGTTTGAGTATAGAACTATTGGGTGATTTGCTTGAAGGAGGTGAAGAGGAGATTTCTTTCTGCTGGGAGGTGTTGCTGGATTGGGCCTCTTATGGTTGTAACACTCTCAGAACTTTACTTCTTCCATTAATAAAGCATTTGAGGTTCTTCTATATGCATGTGTCTCAATGGTGTATTGCTATACTTGTGTATTTGATTTATCCTAATCCTTGAATCAATTATGAATATATGCTTCTTGTAGTTTCCCTTTCTTGTTATTTTGCAGGATCTTGGTGTAGCTGGGCCAGTGAAAGAGCAAGGAGCTGGGAACAAGCAGCAAAGAGAGAAGATTGGATCAATCATTAGCGGAAGACAACGGTTAGTGGATCTCTTTCTCCCCTCTCTTACATCTCATAAAGAAGTAATCTCGAATAGCTTTGCTTTGATTGTTGCTGAGGTACTATCACCCTTAGAGTGGGATAGGGTCATTCCGTATTGGATACTTTTCCCAACAACAGCACCACCTTAGCAAGGGGGCTTGGGAGGAGGCTTCTTTATGACAGATTACAGACTTAGATGCAGATGACGAGATGTTGGGATGGGATCTACATGGGTTGGACATCATGGAAAACTAGAGTCATGGACATCAGGTTGGAGATATGGAGCATGACAGTTTATGTAGGGACATTATGCAGGAGCATGTGTAGAGGTGTCATTCATAAACATTCTATGGGAATTTCCGAAGCAAGGATGTTGTGCAGATGCTGTTAGGACATGGAGATGTATGAGTTGATGGAGAGGTTGTACACTCTTGTGCAACAAGGCCATGAGATGAAAATGTTGCATATGGGATGGAGTTTCCATAGACTTGAGCATGGGAATTGGACAGATTCTTGATGAGTCTGAGATGTAGCAGAAGTCAGGGAAAGACTGATGGGGACATAAGGATGTGCATTCTTATGATTTGAGCGTGACAGTTGGACTGATCACCCGACTAGTTCGAGTCATGAGGGGTACCAATGTGCAGAGGGATGTGACTATCAGGTCTACACTTGACGAGGAGCATGCAGAGGTGTGTTCTGATGAAAGACTACAGGATGAGGACGAGACATGATGGAGATGTGGTTCTACATATGTTGCAGGGATGTTTGCAGTATGTGGAGGAGTTGATATCATGGATAAGACTGTTCAGATATGGAAATCTTGATCTTGGTGGATGGCTACCAGGATGGTATGTTGTCGAGGACGACAACGACTTCAGGTGGAGGAGGATGTAAGGACCTGCAGTCCTTGAACGCGCTCCTGGCTTGAAGTGTGATGACAAATGGAGGAAGTGCGAGCTCGACTTAAGCGTGCGAAGGTGTTATGTCATAATACAAGTGCGTAGAAGGTTGGGCGAGGAGTTTATATGTGTGGGGAGCATGAATGCTCAACCCACGGCCAACCCATACTTGGAAGGAGGCCGACTCATGTTTTAACAAAGTTTGCGATGGAAATGAGGGCGTTGGCAGGTCGGCTGGGCAGCAAAGACCTCGCCCTACCACTCGTATATGTTGGTGATGCGTGGAGGTGATTTCCACCATCGCTCAAGCAATAAATTCACTCAACATGTGAAAAAGAAGGTGCAGAACTAGTGTGGATGCAGCAAAGAAGGAAGGCGCAGTTTTAGTGATGCGCCCGTTCTTGGGCAAGGCCGCACGGAGGTAGCACCATCTCTTGGTTTTGGCTGAGGGTGTGGGTAGAGGTCGCCCGCCTGTTGGAGAAGGGCGTGCATGGGTGTGGTGCCCGGTTGTGTGAAGGAGTGCCCACCGGTGAACGAAGGCGTGGGCACTCGGTTTATGCAATGACTTGGTAAGGGTTTTTGGGTGACTCGGGTGAGCACCCGCCCATCGTGCAAGTGTGCATGGTGAGACATTTGGTGAAGCCGGTTGTGTGAAGAGGGTGTCTTGGTGACTTGGTGGAGTCACCCGCTCGTCGTGCACGAAGACAAGGTTCGGTTGTGAAGTGCGGAAGGCAGCTCGTGTGAGGGCGCGCCCACCCGCCTTGGGCAAGGAAATCTTGGTTGTCACACGGTGGTGTGACGAGATTGTAAATTTGGCTAAGTATGAAACTTGGGGTTTCCAAGTATACTTGTAAATCTTGTAACTTGTAAAAGATTGTATAATATATTATCGGGCAGAATCATTGTTTAGGGAGTTGCCCCTCCCTTTATACTGTGCAATTGTGTTCTTCATGTATAATTGCTGATGTTAATGAATGTGTATGGGTGTTCATTGGTATAAAGGAACATTAATAATTACTTGGTTGAGAAACACAAACTAAGTAGGATAAGTGGTTAGGCGTAGTCCACGAACATAAGTATTGGTGAAAAGAAAGTGTTCGGTGGTGCCACACCTCGCCTAGCACGGTTGAAAGACCACCGCAGGCTTGGGGGCGTGACAGGTGGTATCAGAGCAGATTCAGGGTTGAAGAAGCTTGACGAAAAGATGATACCAACCTTGACAGGTGGTATTAGAGCTCGGTTGGAGTTGGTGTAGAGCAGGGTTGCTCGTGACGAAGTGCAAGTGGTATACACTTGGAAATTGAAGACAGTGAAGCAGGTAATTGTAGGTGAAGGAAGTTGGTTTCAAATTCAAGTGGAACAAGAACTGGTTCATGGTTGCAGGCACCGTGGAGAAGGCTGAAAGGCAAAGATGGTGAATGAACCTATGACAGGTGAATCTAGCCATGATGTAGGTGAAGTCTTCTGGTACAAAGTGTTGGAATAGATGGGTCGATGGAGTTCTAACTGGGTTTCGATGAAGGTTGAGAACATGAAGATTCGGGAAAGTTGTTCGGAACTAAGGAAGGAACTTGAATAACTCAAAAGCCAATGCGGAAGTACGATAGATGGTGAACTCAAGGAACTTGATGAGGAGATCCCACAAAGTGTTCTTGGTATTCAAGAGCTCTTGGATGAAAGAGCCTAGTTAAGGAAGAAAAGTGCCATGGTGGAAGCCGAAATCAAGCAAGTTGAGGAGGAGATAAAGAAGAAGCTTCTTGGTAAGAAGATCATTGCGATTGAGCAAGAAGAGCTCGACTACATTGAAAGGCTAGGAACTCACTACCGAGACAATCTAGAGGATATTCAAAAGCTTAGTTCTATGGAATTAGTCAATGGATACTTGGTTGGTGCACTTGGGCAGAATGCGATGGAGGACAAGCTTGAAGGGAGTCAAGCTAGACCAGGATCGAGTTGCTTAGAAGAGCCAATCAAGGAAGTGAAGTACCTTAGGAGGAATGTCAAGTTGGAGCACAAGCCAATTGACACTTCTGAGGCCGAATTCTTGAAGAAGGTTGCTGATGTGAGACGTAAGATAAAGCCGACAGAAGGAGGTGATTCCTTGAAGCTGAGTTTTGTGCAATTGACCATGAAGGGCCAGAGATTTGAAACTTTGGTGGATACGGGGGCTACTCATAGCTTCTTGAGTAGGAAAGCAGCAAAGTCTTTTGGGAAGAAAGCAAAGATGGAGAGGGAATGGAGTGCTTTCAAAGTAGTCAAATCTACCATGAAAGCGGTTATCGGTGTGATGGAAGACACTCAGGTGAGAGTGGGATCATGGTTTGGAAAGTTGGACTTGAGGATCGTGGACATGGATGATCATTCTATGGTGTTGGGGCAAGATTTTATGAGGCTTGCACAAGCCATACCAATGGTGGACCGAGACATTCTCTTGATCACAGTTGAGGGGAGAACCATGATGGTTCCGATGAATAGAAGGAGTTGCTTGGAATATAGACCGAGGATGAATTCTATGACTTTGTATCCCAAAGATCCGAATGTGAAGCATGAGGATGTGGAGCAAAGAGGAATTGGGAGTATGACTCAAAAAATGAAGGAAGGAGAGTTGATTGACTTCGTTGCAAGAGCGAGGGATAATGAAGTAAGTGAGAAGGCAATCTCACGAACCTTGAAGCACTTGACAGAGACATCTTCTACTGATGATCTTCACATTTGAGTTGCGAAAGAAGGTAGTCCAAGTACTACTTCAGAAGTAGTGGTTGGAGAAGATTATGAAGGTAGAGATCCAGCTGGTATAGTGGACTTTTGCAGGTATGGTATGGGCATATATGACTTTCAGTTGACAAAGGACAAGCTTGGAGAGCTTGGGTGTACATGTGAGGAGATTGAGGCTGTGCATAGATACTTGAGGACACAACATCAATCTGATACATGGGTGGATGAGAGTCAGGGAGGAAACTTCCTGGCCCTCCTTTCTCTATAAACAACCTTGGAGATGGGTTGGTGTAGGGACCTTGATTGGAAGGGCCTGCACCACCTTAGCAAGGGGCCTTGGGAGGAGGCTTCTTTATGACAGATTGCAGACTTGGATGCAGATGACCAGATGTTGGGATGGAGTCTACATGGGTTGGACATCATGGAAAACTAGAGTCATGGACATCAGGTTGGAGATATGGAGCATGATAGTTTATGTAGGGACATTATGCAGGAGCATGTGTAGAGGTGTCATTCATAGACATTCTTGGGGATTTCCGAAGCAAGAATGTTGTGCAAATGCTGTTATGACATGGAGATGTATGAGCTGATGGAGAGGTTGTACACTCTTGTGAAACAAGGCCATGAGCTGAACATGTTGCAGATGGGATGGAGTTTCCATGGACCTGAGCATGAGAATTGGATAGAATTTTGATGAGTCGGAGATGTAGAAGAAGTCAGGGGAAGACTGATGGGGACATAAGGATGTGCATTCTTATGATTTGAGCGTGACAGTTGGATTGATCACCTGACTAGTTCGAGTCATGAGGGGTACCAATGTGCAGAGGGATGTGTCTATTAGTTCTACACTTGATGAGGAGCATGCAGATGTATGTTCTGATGAAAGACTATAGGATGAGGATGAGACATGATAGAGATGTGGTTCTACATATGTTGCAAGGATGTTGCAGTATGTGGAGGAGTTGATATCATGGATAAGACTGTTTGGATATGGAAATCTTGGTCTTGGTGGATGGCTACCAGGATGGTATGTTGTCGAGGATGAAAACGACTTCAGGTGGAGGAGGATGTAAGGACCTGCAGTCCTTAAACGCGCTCCCTGCTTGAAGTGCGATGACAAATGGAGGAAGTGCAAGCTCATCTTAAGCGTGCGAAGGTGTTATGTCATAATACAAGTGCGTAGAAGGTTGGGCAAGGAGTTTATATGCGTGGGGAGCATGAATGCTCAACCCACGGCCAGCCCATACTTGGAAGGAGGCCGACTCATGTTTTAACAAAGTTTGCGATGGAAATGAGGGCGTGCGCAGGTTGGCTGGGTAGCCAAGACCTCACCCTACCACTCGTATATATTGGTGATGCGTGGAGGTCATTTCCACCATCGCTCAAGCAAAAAACTCGCTCAACATGTGAAAAAGAAGGTGCAGATCTAGTGTGGACGCAGCAAAGAAGGAAGGCGCAGTTTTAGTGATGCACCCGTTCTTGGGCAAGGCCACATAGAGGTAGCACCATCTCTTGGTTTTGGGTGAGGGCGCGGGTAGAGGTAACCCGCCGGTTGGAGAAAGGCGTGCATAGGTGTGGCGCCCGGTTGTGCGAAGGACCACCCACCTGTGAATGAAGGTGTGGGCGCTCGGTTTGTGCGACGACTTGGCACGGGTTCTTGGGTGAGTGCTCGCCCATCGTGCAAGTGTGCACGGTGAGACATTTGGTGAAGCTGGTTGTGTGAAGAGGGTGTCTTGGTGACTTGGTGGAGTCACTCACCCGTCGTGCACGAAGACAAGGTTCGGTTGTGTAGTGCGGAAGGCAGCTCGTGTGAGGGCGCGCCTGTCCGCCTTGGGCAAGGAAATCTTGGTTGTCACCCGGTGGTGTGACGATATTGTAAATTTGGCTAAGTATGAAACTTGGGGTTTCGAAGTATACTTGTAAAGCTTGTAACTTGTAAAAGACTGTATAATATATTATCAGGCAGACTCATTGTTTAGGGAGTTGCCCCTCCCTTTATACTGTGCAATTGTGTTCTTCATGTATAATTGTTGATGTTAATGAATGTGTATGGGTGTTCATTGGTATAAAGGAACATTAATAATTACTTGGTTGAGAAACACAAACTAAGTAGGATAAGTAGTTAGGCGTAGTCCACGAACATAAGTATTGGTAAAAGGAAAGTGTTCGGTGGTGCCGCACCTCGCCTAGCACGGTTGAAAGACTACCGCAGGCTTGGGGGCATGACACTTCGTATGAAGCACATCTAAAACCATATTCAGATTAGTAAATGTGGTTGATATACACTGATAGTCCTATATCAATTACATTAATAATTATCAAGATAACAAGTACTACTAGCACAACCACATTTACAAATTTTAGTATTTTTTAGTTATAACTTTCGATAACTTATTTATTGTATTTCTCAATAAATTCAATAGATTTGTCATCAATTTGGTAGAATTTTGGAATAGGTTGTTTAATGTTTTGTGTGTGTATATATATATATATCCAACTATCAATACTAAAAACTAAAGAGGTTAATAAACCCAATGAATTAATATTAAAAACCAAAGGGGTTAATAAACCCAATGAATTAATATTAAACACCTGAGGGATTAATATTATAAACCAAAGATATTATTAATATTATAATCCCAAATAATAAATAAACCAAAGAGATTAATAATACAAACCCAACAGATTAACATTATAAACCCAAAGGATTAATATCATAAACCTAGGGATTAATAATCCAAGGGATTATTGATATCATAAACACAACAACTTAACATTATAAACCCAAAGGATTAATATCATAAATGTAGGGATTAATAATACAAGGGATTATTGATATCATAAACATAACAACTTAATAAACCTGAGGGATTAACATTATAAACTCTAGAGATTAATATTATAAACCCAAGAGAACAATATTTCCAAGAGCTATTAATATCATAAACCTAAGAGATTAATAAACCCAAGGGATTAATATTAAAAACACAATCAATTAATATTATAAACACTTGAGATTAATATTATAAACCGAGATGATTAATAAACTCTTGCATTAATATTATAAACTCAAATCATAAAAAACCCGAAAAGATTAAAATTATATAAGTGAATTAATATTAAAAAACCAAGGGATTATTAATATTATAAACCTAAGGCATTAATATTAAAAACCCATGTCATTAATAATATAAATTCAAGGAATTAATATATTAAACCCTTTAAATGTTAGGATTAATATTAATCCCTTGGGTTTATTAATATTAAAATAATTTATTAATATTAATCCCTTGGGCTTATTACTCCAATCATTGGATTGACATTAAGGGCTTATAAACTCAAGGGATTAATACACCCAAGGGATTAATATATTAAACCCTTTAAACCCTAGGATTGTATTATAGCTGCTACAAAAACCCTAAAATTTGAACCACTTCAAAAATTTGGAGCACCCTCCCCATTGAACTTTTGACCTTTGTCTGCATCATGTCAAGGTTCATGCCCATGGTACTGATTTAGGTTTTCCTCTAGCGCTTAGGAAAATTTTCATTACAAGTTTTCAACTTAGTTTCTCCCAGGGAAGCAAGTTGCACTATGATACCTTAGCCTCAACTTAAAAGATGCAACTTACGACCCTCTCCTTCACATCTCCTCTAACCCAGGTCTCTAAGTCGCAAAGTCACCAAGTCTCACCAATTTGGATCTCTCTAGTACAATGACCTCGCAACCTCTACTGAAGGTTACACTGCGAGTTACAATGTAGGTCACCAAGTTGCATAACTATTACCCCTCATCCTAGCGACTTGGCATGACCTGCGACCTAATGATCTTGCATAGAACTTTTACACACTAGATTGTAGAGTTGTTGGGTCGTGCCATAGAAAGGTTCTTAATATGCAACCCCTCCTAACCTTCGACCTAGCGACCTCCCCTTCCACACATGTGACCCTTTTTATATATAGTGATCACCCTCATTTTTTAGTTATTGATTGATCAGAGCACTCCAGGCAGGAAATTTTGGTGACCTAGTGATCGCACAACTTCTTCTCTCCAGGTAAGAGTTGTTTCACCTTCCCTTGCAATCATTAGATTTGATATCTATCTTCCCATCTAGCTCTTCCTTTGCACCTTCCATTATGTGCCCTAATTTTCCTCCTTTTCGCATCCTTTTCAAGCCCATGCTTATTCCAAACCCTTCAGCCTTCACTTCATCCACTAAGGGCCATATTTGGTCTCCCATTTCTCCATTCGAGGTGCATCGCCTCATTGCTTGATCATCGTTGACCCTTTCATGCCCCTATGGGTTTACAATGATCCAAAATTATGCAGGAATGAAAAAAAATACATATATAAACATAAACACTGAAATGCAACAGAAATAAATCTTCATTTCATTAATATCAAAGAAATGAAATATGCTTACATACAAAATGGAAATAAACTAGCTCGGGCAATGGTAGCTTATGTTTGAGAAGAGATGTGGTGGCTACATGCCTCTAAACTGTGTTAAAGTGAGGTTGAAGGGTTCTTTTATTTTTGAACAACAAAAGGAAACCTAAACAACTAAAACCCTAACCCTAGGAGACAAAACACCAAGAGTTTGTGGGCCTTGTTGGGGTTAGTTGGACAACCAACTTCCTGGGGTCGTAACTTGGTTATATGATATTCGTTTGGTGTGTATGATACCTTGTTATAAAGTTCTCTTCCAGCACTGCAATATATGATACATGCCACTACCTATGTCCATGTGCTTGATGCAGACCTTAAAAAAAAGTCATTTCGTGGGTCAAAACAACTCTGGAAGTTTAGGACCCGCAAAACTACTAAAAATACTAAATTGTGCTATAATAAAGGAAAATGATGAAACCAACTAGAGCTATACATGGAATAGGTTTGTGGCCACCAATATCCACCTAGATAAGTCCTCCCCTCTTAGGAAGAAATGGTCCCCACTGTGTGCAGAGCCTCCATGAGACAAGGAAATTTTTGTTGAACTTGGTCTATAGTGAACCACTTGCACTAGTGAAGGAGTTGACTTTATTTGGAAACTCAATATAGTTGAATCCTCTGCTAGTGAATTTTCTTGATTTATGTGTCCATGATCCTATTAATTGTGTCCTATTCGATATAACTTGGGTCGAGCTCTATTGGTGTCAGTTGCTCACCAATGTCTGATGTGTCCATAAATGGGGGAAAGTATGGTTGCAATCGATCCACATTGAATACTGGGTGCATGCTAAGGAATGGTGGAATGCTGAGCTTGAAATAATTGTCTCCTATAACCTTAGTGATGGTGTAAGGCCCATATCAGAGTTGGCGAAGCTTGCGGTGGGCCCTAGCGAGGTGCTCCTTCTATAAATGTAACCAAACTTTGTCACCCACCTAGAACTTGTGTGGAAGCTGATGTTGATCATGACATTTTTTGTACTTAGAATTTGATCTATTCAATATGTCATGGACCTGCTGGCAAATGTGCTAAATGAATTCAATGAAGTTGGTAGCTCTGTAAGCTTCAGACTAGACATGGGTTGAATTTTCCTGAGTAGTTGCGAGTGGTATGGAAATATCAATGGGACATAGTGGCTGGAATCCCAACCCCACTTGAAAGGGGCTTTTTCCACTTGAGTTGTGGAGAGCCCTGTTGTAGTTGTGATGGAAATAGAGGAGTCTTCCATCCCATGTGTGTGGATGCTTCAAGTTGTACATGCGAAGGATGTGCATGATCATCCAGTTGATGACCTTTGTTTCATCATCAATTTGTGGTGGAAGGTCATGGAATTAGTGATCTTGATATCCAATAATGATCAGAGGCTTGAATAGAATGTACTTAGGAACCTATTGTCCTGATCGAAAACAATGGACTATGAGATCCCAAAGTGTACCCATACTCGTTCAAAGACGATTTTGGTAGTGACTTTTGCTATGACACTCTTCTTGCAAGTTGCCATAATGGCCATCCTAGAGAATCTGTCGATGACCATGAAAACACATTCATTGCCATGCTTGGTAGAAGGAAGGTTCAACATGTGTTCGATAGAGATGGATTCCCAGGTCCAGCTAGGAGTAGGTAAAGGAGTATACAGGCCTTGATTTTTTATTGTAGATTTTGCAATGGCACAGACAATGCAGGATCAAATGTACTTCCCAACATATTGTCTAAGGTTTGTCCTATAAAAATACTTCTGCAACACTACCACTATTTTCTCTACCCCAAGATGTCTAACGACCTGACTATAGTGCACCTCCAAAATCATCTTAGTACGGTTGCTTGAAGGAGCACAAAGGTGTCCTAGGTGGCATAACAGTGCTCCCTCGAGGTGGAACTTTGGAAATTTCTTGCCTTCCAAGAGCATCTGGTATGTGATGATGAATTATGGATCACTTTGGTGAAGATGTAGCCATCCTGAAGTCTTGTGTCCATAAGAGTCGAGCAAGGTGGTTAGTGCCATAATCGGTGGTCGGCTAAGGAAGTCTATAACATTATTGGTGTTTCCCTTCTTGTACTTAATGTTTAAATGGAACTGTTGCATATATGTGGACAATTTATGATGGTGATCATTCTGCAAGTTTCCTTATGTATGTATGAACTATAGGGTTCGGTGGTCTGTGTGGATGACCATTTCCTTCCGCATAATTTAATGCTTCCATTATCAGAAAGCCCACATAGTGGAATACATCTCTTTGTCATAGGTGGGATACTTTCAAACTGTATCTGAAAGTGTCTCACTATGATATGCCACTGGATGTCCCTGCTGGGTAAGAACTGCACCAATAGCATAGTCAGAGGCATCTGCCTCAATTTCAAATTGTTGTTGCAGGTCTGGTAATGTGAGCATTGGTGTAGAGAAGAGGTGATGCTTCCACTTGGAAAATGCCTTATATTGGGATTCATACCAAAATAACTTTTCTTTCACTTTTCCCTTGGTGACTTGTCTCAAAGGCAAAGTGGTATGAGAGAATCCCAACACAAACCTGTGATAGAAATTGGCAAGGCCCAGAAAGATGCATAGCTCTGTTAGAGTGGTTGGGGCTGGACAATCCCAAATAACTTGTATCTTGGATGGGTCCACATGCACACCCTGCTAAGCAATGATGTACCCCAGATATTGAACTTGGATCATACCAAAAGTGCATTTCTCCAAATTGGCACACAATTTGTGTTGTCACAAGGTTTGGAGGACCTTTCGAATATGGTGTAGGTTCTCTTCCTAATTCTAGCTAAAGATCTGGATGTCATCCAAATACACTACCATGAACGAGTTGGTGAAGGGCCGCAAGATCTCATCCATCAACCTCATGAAGGTTGTGGGGGCATTCATAAACCTGAAAGGCATGACCAACCATTTGAAATGGCCCTCCTTGGATTTGAAGGCATTATTCAACACATCGAAGGGTTCGATTGGTACCTAGTGACAACTGGAATTCACGTAAATATTGTTGAAATATTTGGCCCCCTTGAGCTATTCCAAAAGATCATCAATCCATGGGATTGGATACCTATTCCGGAAAATGATTTCATTCAACATCTGATAGTCAATACAGAGCCTCCAAGTCTCGTCCTTATTTAGTGCCAACATAATCATCCTCGCATAGGGTGGTGAACTCGACCTAATGTGCCCTTTCTACAATAGGATCAGTCTGACCATCATGTTTATCTTCCAACTCTATTTCTACTTTACCAAACCTTATCCATATCAACCTTCGAAATTCTTTCCAAGTTCATATATTCTTCTTATGTGTACCCCATTATCTAGTAGGAGTAGCTCTTAGGGCTATATCGAGAGCTAACAATCTTTGACACTTTGGTACCTGTTCTTCATATTATTCAAGAAAATTATTTATATAACTCAAACCATCATAAAAAAGGTAAGTCACATAGCTCAGCTTCCATATAGAAAACTTCTTTAGTAATTCTTGTACATCACCTTGTAGATACTTCATGTCACCTGTTTTACGAATTTTCCAATTCTTCTTTTGAATATGAAGCACACGAATTATCATACTCGCAAATTAACTTGTCTTCAGTAGGGTTGACACAGTCTTGTTCTTTTACTGCCATATGATAGATGTTATCTATATTAGTTGCATTGTACTCCTCTTTAACTGGTTCAATGTATCTTTCTCCTTCTGATGGATCCAAGGGAATGATCACTCTCATATTGTTGCTTTCAAATATCATTTTCCTCTTCTTTAAGGTTATTATAGCCATGTTGGAAAATGCCCAATCCAGTCCAAGTAATGCAGGATAAGGGTTACTATCATCCACAATTTATATTACTTCAAAATCAATAGTAGTGCACACCCCTTCAATGTCCACTATAATGCCTCATAATATTCCTAAAGGAGTAATCCTTTGTTGATTCACCATTCTTAGCTGAACAGGTGACCATTGCAACTTCGATTTTCCCATTAACTCCCATGTTTTATTTGTTAGGACATTAGCTTCAGATCCTAGATCTAAAATAACTTGGTCCATGTCATATTCTCCTATTTGTACACCAAGCCTCATTTCGTTTCCAGTTCTCTTCTATCTATGTAAATTGTTAACTTTGATCATATAACTATGTGATACTTCTTTAGATGCATAGGAATTTATCAATTCCTGAAGTCCTTCTACATCCCTTTGATCTCACAACAATTTCATACAAGTTTAAAGAAAATATTTTAAAGTATCTACCTTATATGCTTGTTACACAATATTTTGTCACGCCTCTCGCACTTCCCTGTGACATACCCTGAAGTGCCCAAAACATAACCATCATGCAGTGTACTCATCTAGATATGAAACTCATAACTTCCATTAAAACATGGATGGAAAATTTTCCTCAAGCCTTCTCTGAAGAGTAGGGCTCTAAAACCCTAATTTGAGGGTCATCGCTCCCATGATACTGAAAAACACAATGGTCGCTATTTGCACTATGTTAGACCCGCGATGCCATCACCCTTTTGGCTTGCATACCAGTGACAATCCGTGAAAGGAATTTTTTCCCAAAGAGGACAAGAAGCTTCGTGATCTAGAGGCTTCGAGAACAACAAGACGGAGGTTGTTTGGCATGGATGAGGTCGAGTTCTCTCAACTTGGCACTTTGATCTTATCTCTATGAGCTACTTCCTTGAAATGAGGGCCTTTTCCTATCTTTGGAGAGATCCAGACTCCCTTCCCCTGCCTATATATTCATATTTTCCCATTCCCAAATGGTTGGTCTTTGGCTATTTGTACCCTTATGCTGACATTGTGCCTATACGCTACTCATTTGGCCATGACTATGTTTATGTCATGGGAGCTCTTGTTTCTTCCCTCTTTCGAGTGGTGTGTTTCCCGCATGAAGGAAGCATTGTGATCATTGATCAACTTATATTCATTGGTCCTGAATCAACTCCCACTCAACCATCATCCCTAAATAGTTCTCATATGCAAGCGGTATCACCCTCGCCACAAGTTAATTACTTGGCTGCTTGTTCTATGCCCACATCTACTGATGATCTAGTAGGTGATGTAGTACATCATGTACTGGGGGCATTGGAGCCCGAATTTCCATTGGATCCCTGGACATGTATCCTTGTTGAAAATAGCAACAATAAATGCTAAGAATAGAAATGCTAAAAATAGCATTGCTATAAATAGAAGTTTAGGTACTAGTGTTGGACATAGCAGCAAGGAATGAAAAATGGAAGTGCTAAAAATGGCATTGCTATAAATAGAATTTCAGGATGGATTCCAATTTTAGTTAGTCCCTGAACTAAAATTAAGAAGTAAAATTCAAATTTGTTCTTAACACTTGTTTGATTAATAATTAATTAATTCATCTTGAGTTAATTAGTTCGAGAAAATCAAACATGAGGTCTATGTGAAGACATGCAACAATTTCTCCATTGATTGAGGATTTTATCCCTTAGTTAAGGAGATGAGGATGAGTTGTACTTTGAGTTGTAATTAGTTAGCTCAGTTAACTGAGTTAAGTCTAGTTAGATTAGTTCTAACAGTTTGTAGAATTAATTGTGAGTTTAGTTAGTTAATGCTTGCATGCATGTAACTGCTGCTCTCCAGATAACTGAATATTCTCTCATAAATAACTCATGCATGTCAGTTTAGTCAGAGACCCAGTTGAGATCAGAGGAAGGGACAATGTTTTATTAGTTGGAGGATTTTTCCTATATAGGAAACTCATCCACGCGGAAGGAATTATCTCCTTCAGGATTGCACAATTACTACTGAGCCAAGTGAGCAGTGTGAGGTGGGAATTCACACAAGTGGAAGCACTGGACCCAGGAAAAACTGTACAAGGAAATAGGAGGCTTGGAGGGCAGAGGATAAGGTTTGTGAGAAGCCTTTTACTGTCTATGAGTAGCAGAGGGATTGTACTCAGAGTAGGATAGCTTGTGAGCTAATGCTTTGTGTAATCTAGACTATATTTCCACTTGTATGATAATACAGAGATTGGGGTTTTAGGCTGAGGCTTTCCCCAGGATTATTCTTCTGTGTTTCATGTGTATGCTTTCTCTTCATCTGTTAGATGTGTTCTAATTGATCTTGCTCATATTCAATTAAGCTTCTGCAAGTTTGTTGTAGAAGTAGATCTTGTATTTTGCTTTAGTATATTGCATAATTTGTTGATCTACAGTGAGAATTTATACGTGGTATCGGAGCAAAGGTGATCAAAGGAGAGAACTGTCTACAAGAAGGGAGAAGTTCAAAGTTTGAAGTTCCTGAATATATAAATCGATTTCTTATCACATCTCAATTTCACCAATGGCATTCAACGGTTTAAGGCTCGAGTATGCCCTTGATGGCAGCTCAAATTATATAGCCTGAAAGGATCACATGGAAGTAGTATTAGAGGATAACGATCTAAAGGACTTCATTGATTAAGAAGTCCCCAAGCCTGTAGCAGCTAATACTATAGAATTGGTGGAATGGAAGAAATGTGTGGCTAGAGCAAGGAGAATCCTTTTGGAGGGAGTTCAAGACCACATAGTCTCGAGTCTCCATGGGAAGGAGACACTGTTTTTGATGTGGAAACCATTGAAAGATCTATACTAGAACAACAACAATCAGAGGAAGCTATCGCTAAAAGACAAGCTTTGGAAAATCAAGTGTGAAAAGGGCGACACGATCTCTACATATCTGAACAAGCTCACCACCTACAGGGATGAGCTTGGAAGTGTAAGGATCATGACAGCCGATGATGACATGGTGAGTCTTGCTCTCCTTGGTCTTCCTAAGAGCTGGCATAGTTACCAAGACTATGTAAATGGAAGAGAGAAACTACCAAATTGGGAATGACTTTGGTCGGATCTGCTGCATGAGGAGATAAGAAGAAGCACCAGAGATGGTTCTTCATCCAAGGAGGATGAAGAAAATTGTGCCTTAGTGGGTAAGGCGAAGAAAGGGAAGGAGAAGGATTCTCATCCCAAATCAAGTTCTTCCCATGGTGGGAAGAAGTTTGACAAATCGAAGTGTGATGCTTTCATTGTCATGAAGTGGGCCATTTTGCTACAAATTGTCCACTGAAGAAATCCAAGATGGGATCCAAGGAAGGATCTGAAGGTGAGGCATTGGCCTCATAGTTCGAGTTGGATTTCACCCTCTTCGCATGCATGGTTTCATCTATGGTGGGATGTGGTTGGTTTCTTGACAGTGGAGCTTCTTTCCACATGACTGATGATAAGATTTTGTTCAGTACCTTGGAGGAGAAAGATCTCCAGATACTCATAGTGATGGGTAATGATGAAAAGTATAGTGTCTTAGGTGTAGGCACGGTTTCTTTTTAGAGGGAGCATGGAGCTCGCATTACCTTTTACCGATGTCAAGTATGTACCAGGACTGAGGAAAAATTTGGTGTCAATCGCAATGCTGGAACATAAAGGTTATGATGTAGTCTTCAATAAGGGAAAGGTTTTCCTTCGACAAATCACCACGAGACAGGTGAAGCAGATTGGTTCACGAGTCAAGAACATGTATGCTCTGGAGGTTCAAGATGCATGCAAAGCCTTGAGGAGCAAGGCAACTGATGGAGACTTGGTGGTTGAGAGGGAGAGTACATTACCTCTCAACATGCAACACCAAAAGAAGTCTCAGGCAATTATGGAGGAGCCAGGATTGGTGAAGCAGCTTCAGGAGGTTGTGGAGCAGTGACAACTAGGGAAGCTGAGAGGAGATTGAGAGGAGGCATCCAATTATGCAGAGACCTCCAGTAGGGGGAAATTTCGAGCTAAGTGGGTAGAGGGATCACATGCATCCATACCTCTAGGTGGGAGGTGGGGTGATGTGGAGTGACAGTCCCAAGAAGGCTGGAATAGGGGCAGGATCATTGAGGTACCCAACCTCTTTGATTAGACCTTGCTACGAGAGCCCCGATGAGGAGTAGCAAGATTGGCTGAGTGGGTAGATGCGGATGGAGTAGCAGAGAGAGTTACAGTGCAAGAATCCCAAGACTGTGTAGAGCTAGCAAACTGCAGCAATGCAAGAGGCATAGGAGTGGTGCACCAATGCAGGATGGCACAGAGAGGTGTGCAACGGTGCGAGATGCTTTGAGTGTTGCAGCAGCTTAGAGGTTAGATAGGGAACACTTGTCAGCGACAGAGGGAGCTTCAACATCAGAGGATGTTTCTATCCCAACAAAGAGGTCAGTTGGGAGTTTATTTTTTGTTTCTAGAGTTGCTGGAGCAACAACACTAGGGAGAAGTGTTGCATGCAGAACATTCCAAAGGTTCAGGATTGAGTTCGATTTGAATGCCTTTCTTGTTGAGAGGGAGCATTGAAAATAGCAACACGAAATGCTAAAAATAACATTACTATAAATAGCAGTTTGGGTACTAGTGTTGGACATAGCAATAAGGAATGAAAAATGGAAGCGTTAAAAATAGCATTGCTATAAATAGCATTTCGGGATGGATTCCAATTTTAGTTAGTCCCTGAACTAAAATTGAGAAGTAAAATTAGAATTTGTTCTTAATAACTATTTGATTAATAATTAATTAATTCATCTTGAGTTAATTAGTTTGATAAAATCAAACATGAAGTCTATGTGAAGACATGCAACAATTTCTCCATTGATTGAGGATTTTATCCCTTAGTTAAGGAGAGAAGATGAGTTGTACTTTGAGTTGTAATTAGTTAGCTCAGTTAATTGAGTTAAGTCTAGTTAGATTAGTTCTAACAGTTTGTAGAATTAATTGTGAGTTTAGTTAGTTAATGCTTGCATGCATGTAATTGCTACTCTCTAGATAACTGAATACTCTCTCATAAATAACTCATGCATGTCAGTTTAGTCAGAGACCCATTTGAGATTAGAGGAAGGGAAAATGTACTATCAGTTGGAGAATTTTTCCTATATAGGAAACTCATCCATGCAGAAGGAATTATCTCCTTCAGAATTGCACAATTACTAATGAGCCAAGTGAGCAGTGTGAGGTGGGAATTCACACAAGTGGAAGCGCTGGACCCCAGGAAAAACTACGCAAGGAAATAGGAGGCTTGGAGGGCAGAGTAGAAAGTTTGTTAGAAGCCTTTGACTATCTGTGAGCAACAAAGGGATTGTATCGAGAGCAGGATAGCTTGTGAGCTAATGCTTTGTGTAATTCAAACTATATTTCCAATTGTATGATAATAGAAAGATTGGGGTTTTAGGCTGAGGCTTTCTCCAAGATTATTCTTCTGTGTTTCATGTGTATGATTTATCTTCATCTGTTATATGTGTTCGAATTGATCTTGCTCATATTTGATTAAGCTTCCACAATTTTGTTGTAGAAGTAGATCTTGTATTTTTCTTTAGTATATTGCATAATCTGTTGATCTACAGTGAGAATTTCTACAATCCCTTCCAGAGTGTTGTTCTCCCATCTGATGAGAACCTCTTGGAAGCCATGACCTCTTCTTGTTTTTGATCAATGATCTTGGAGCAAAGTTCCTTGTCTTGTGTCAAGCTCCTTAAAAAATGTAACAAGGACCATGGAGCAGAGTTCCTTGTCTTGTGTCAAGCTCCTTAAAAAATGAAACAGAGGATATGAGGATGGTTCTTTTACTATGTCAACCTCAGTTAAAAATGAAATAAGTGTCACGAGGATAGTTCTTTTACTGTGTCAACCTTGTTAAAAAATGAAATCGGTCTTCATAAGAATGGTTCGTTTCCTGTGTCAAGCTCATTAAAAAATGAAACAAATCCCCTTCCAATTCAAGTCTTTGATTAGATCTTGTAAAATCCCTGTCGATTCTTTCGCTTTATCTCGTAAGTGAACCTTCATTCCATCGACTTTGTTGAATGAAATGATGCTTGGGGGCATGTACCTTGAATAGAGTCATTATGTTGGGGGCATGCAAATTATCTCAAGCATAGTTTATCTTTGTTTCAAGCTTGTGTAAAAATGAAACCAAATCCAAGCATATTTTTTTCTTATATTTAAAGCTTGTGGAAAAATGAAACCATCTTTAAGTATACTCAAGCATAGTTTTCGATGTTTCAAGCTTGTGTAAAAATAAAACCATTACCACTTTACATCTCATGATCACCCTTTTTATCAGCCTGTTTTTCCAAATGAGCCTTGATTTTTTTCATTCCATTGTCACCATCTCTTTGGCTGATCATACGATTTCACTTGGTTGTTTTACCCTTTCCCAAGGAACATCTGCAATGAGTGGTCTTATTAGCTAGCTTCTTGACCATTACATCTTTTGAGCAGTTCCATCATTACTGGAACCAATTACTATCCTTTTTTATTACTTGTTCCTCTAGGAGGAGTCATCTTTAAGCTCTTTTCTGACTTTTGAAACATGAAAAGATTGTCGAGTACTTGTCTTTCCGAACTCATTAAATTAAATGAATTAACATCCTCTCAATATATGTATGCCCCTTTTTCGGGCTGAGATTGACTATTTGAGAAAAAGGTACACCTTGGTCAATATGGTCAAGAGGTTCTCTCAAATATTGTTTCTACCTTTTTGGGTTCGAGAGACAAATTACGAAAAAGGACATGATGGAGTTTTCTTTTTTGTCTCTTTTTCAAAATCTCTAAATATGAAAAAGACATTGATTTATTCTTCCGTTGGGCACCAAAAAAAAAATTACGACGAAAGTCTCGTCACCATGACGAGACTGAGTTTCTCCTTCCTAGGACTCATAAAACTTACTAGGATGAATTCATTCGAAGAATGAACTTACATGACAAGCATATGCTATCCCCTTCAAGCTTGTGTTTAAAAATAATTGGGGTACTTGCTAGAAATAGTGGGGAAAAATGAAAGTGAAACATCCCTTTTATATGCATCATGTGGCTCTTGAATGTGACACTCATCTACTTCTAGTTTCAGGCTTGGGATATATGTACTCAATCACTTTTCCTCCCAGGATTGGGTGATCCATTTTTGCCTCTCATGTGACTTTTCTATTTTGTCATCATGATTCTTAGTCTTATGTTGAGTCAAATGCTACCACAATCTGGAGTCGTGTCACTGTTTCTTAAGAGAAGTCCTATCTACAATCTATTTCCTATACATTGTCTGACTTTTGCTACAGTCTTGGATCCTATTCATTTCATTCCATTTTATTCCTCGTTTCATGTCGATGATGGGGGAATCATTATGGCAATCCACAAAAACTGCAAGTCCTTTTATGCCATGATTTTCATTCATTATTAACAATACGATTGTAATCAAAATGAACTTTAGAATATTGAGATTGCTTATACCTTTCTTGTTGGTCTTTGGTATGATCATGGGGAAAAGAGCTTGCCTCAACTCTTTCTCCTCAATGCATACTGCCATAGGTTGATGGTGATGTATTCCAATCATCCTCTTTCCTCGACTATTTCAACAATGTCGTGGAAGCTTCTGACATCTTTGAGCATTGTCCTTTAGTGCACCCCAACCTTGTAAATTGAGGTCTTTTCTCAACCTCCAATGGTTGAGTTATGCCTTGGCTTTTAACACCAAGTCCTTCTTCTTCCTTGTACCTCATCCTGGTAAGGAGTCTCATGTTTGTCCCTGTAATTGGTATCTCCACATTTCCAACAGAAATTATACTATGTGAAGATGAAACTGAAGGGAAATCAACATCTTTTACCTCCATTGTCGAGTTGGAAAGGACTAATGAGGGCTTCTCATCATTTGTTGTTGGTGGTTTGCTGGCTGTTTTGGTGCATTCCCCAACTTCCTTCCTAACATACCCAAGTCCTGCCTAATGGGGTAATTCCTCTACTTTGATGGGGTTTATGATACCTTGGCCATTAATGCCAAGGCCCTTCCCTTCATATCCCATTCTCCTTAGCAGTTTGGAGCTAATTCTTGTGATATGATTTTCAAAAATAGTGAAATCATCATCATCAGGAAATGTACATGAATTCAGAGAATTAATTTTTACCTCACAAGGGTCACGCTATGGCTTCTCAAAGGCCTCATCCTTAGCTTGCAGCTAGCGTAGCAGCCTCTATTTCTTCTCTTCCTCTTCCTGTAGAAGCCTCCTTAATCCAGAAAGATATGCTTGAAGACTCTAGTCATTCTTCTTCAACTCCTCCAAGGCCTCATCTATGGTTCGCAAATGAAGCTACAATCTTTGCCTCTCCTCTTTCTATTCTCACAGGAGCCTTCTTAATTCAACGTTCTCTTCTTGAAGCCTCTGGTTAGTCTCCTCATTTGAGGAAGGCGATGAATAGAATGCACAAGCACCGAAAGAAGTGAATGACGCATTACTCTTTGATCTCTCTGTCTCCTGCTCTCTTTGCTTCTAATATGCTTCATCCATAATGTACAATATTGGACATTCACAAGAAGGTCTTGTGCATTTCTTTGTGACTCTCCATGGCTGCACACTTGGTCATTCATGCTCGCAATTATTAACAGCAATAAGACCATGTCTCTTCCCAACGAGCTTCAACATCCACCATGTCTCCTCTTTGTGATGCACGTCCTTTAAGGTTGATCTCTGGTTAGCACTCTCATGCAATTTGCATCAACTAAGCCCTGCTCTGATACCACTTGATCCAGGATTTATTTGTTTATAGATTCATCAAAATTACATTAAACTGAGCACTTAAAAACCATATAACATAAGCATATAAAATGAAGATAAAAGAGACATAATCACACATGACATCAAGACACACAGAGATTTGATTACAGAGTTCATCCAACTTGGACTACATCTTCAGGCCCTGCTCAATAGTGGGGAGGCCTTCATTCATTAAATGGCATGAAAAGAGAGAAGTCCAAGTAGATTTTTACATAAAAATCCTTATACCTCCAATCTGGAAGATATATGGCAAATTGAGAGCCCAACTATAGAAAGAGACAACACCACTGAGTTCCTAGTGAAAAATCGTGCAAAAATGCCTATCCAAACACCCAATTCGGATATTCGAGCCTTCTGCACCCTCTCGTAACCTCCTGATTGTTGAAGAACGGTTTCGGCCACCTAGCAGGAGCAGGTGCCACTGCCCTGCTTTGCAAATCTGCATTGCTCTCTGC
Organism: Pinus tabuliformis; assembly: GCA_031772625.1. NCBI lineage: Eukaryota > Viridiplantae > Streptophyta > Pinopsida > Pinales > Pinaceae > Pinus > Pinus tabuliformis. Next base: position 974,464,418 of record CM062813.1, read on the forward strand.
TCTCCCCCCCTCTTGTTGTGTGGATAGCCCAATTTATATGCTCGTGTGGCAGGATCCTTCATAATCCAGGTAGTTTAAACAATAGACCGAGTTTAAGGTAAAATGATAAATTTAGGTCATTGGTTTCAACAACCAAGAACCTTAGTCCCTGAATAGTGTGCATGTAACAACCTTTTTAAGCATAGTAAAAAAACCACCAGATAATAGTTCCCATAGTCTATTTCCTGCTTAATTATTTAAGTGTGCATTTAACACTTAAAATGGCGTTTTTAACAGAGTTAAATCGACAGATAAACCTTGTGCCTTTACATTAAGTGATGAGCGATCTATGATAAGTTGGACCTAGTGGAATTATTAACCAAACCACATAAATTTTCAGATCTGAGGAAAGACTTCACAAATCACAATCAGTTGGTCGGGGATGATTCTTATATATAGGAATTAGCGAATTATGATATGCGATTTGATGAACTGACAGACCCGACGGGTTATAAGCTACAACTCTAAAATGGTATCGCATCCGCAAATCGCATCAGTTGGGTCCCTCGGTAACATGTATATCGGCGGGGTATTGGTGCAATATTTGATTGCGATTATCGCAATTGCAACCCTAACTACTCCAGGGGCTAATTCCTTAGCATTTTGTGATGTACGATTGTGATATCGAAAATCACAACCTGACTCTACGATTTCGATATATCACATCGCACTTGGCTTTGCTAGGGAATGATTTGTTAACTCCTCCAAGCTGCGATTGTGATATCGCAAATTGCAAATCAGAAACACTGGGGTCGATTCTCTTAAGACACAACCATTGTTTTCCACAATATGCAATATGCAAGACCCAATGGCAGCATGCCACTTGGTGCTTCCCCATTTGCTGAAACTTTTTCCACGTCAACTCATCCTGCCACCTGGACAAGTCAAACTTGAACTTTGACTTTCTCTAACTTCTGCATACAAGCTCGGATTCAAGTGTCGTTCATAGCATTGGAATCAGGACGATGAGCACTTAGAGATTCTACCACTTTGAAGTTTTAGCCTTTTACTATGCCACTGGTACTTTTTTTAAGATCCACCTAGATCAATCCTCCAGGATCCTCCTGGATCAATTCTCCTGGAATCTCCTAGATCAATCCTCCTAGATCCTTTTGGATCAATCCTCCTGGATCACTGAGATTGAAAGCCAAAAGATGACACCATTTTCTTCAGAGGGAGAACCTTCTCCTCATTAACCCCCATTAACGGCACTCTAGATCAATTCACCTTTTTTCGCATATGGATCACATGCTCCTTTTAAAGTGAGCCAAGTTTATGGCACCTTCGACATCTCAATGGGATGCCCTCGTAATCAAGAATTTGTGGCACAACAATAGGGCCCATTTTGATTTAGCTTGAAATCCCTCCTTGAAGATCAACACTGGTGAGAATGTGGGCCAAAGACATGTCACCATAGTTAATATAGGATGAATCCCAAGATAGATCCCCAACATAATCCCAATATCCCTGAAGATAAGCTCATGCCACAAATGCACTGAAAGGCCCAATATATTAATGCTATAGAGACAATATTAGAATGCTCACACCTAGTGTTAAAAACGAGAGTCCAAGGTTTTAACATGACTCACGTAGAGTCCACCTTCCAAACCCTACCTAGAACACCTTTAACATCAAGTTCATCCAATAAGATGAGGTGAATCCACCCCTTGGCTAAAACTTACATAGATAAGGGGTTTTCATGTGCCAACCTCATCTCTGATTCCCCCCAGGTCATGCGAAAAAAGATCCAAACATTCTTCCCTTGATTCGGCCCACCACTGAGGTCCAACTAAAGCCCTCCACCTTCTGTAAGGCAATATTTGTGGTCATAGACAAAGTCGTTTGTAATTCCTCAGTATGTTCCACACAATGTTCCTTTTTTCATTTTCCCTTAACTGTTCTCTAGCCTTTTCTGTCAACGCCTCCAACAAAGGCAAAAAATGAATCTTTACCTAGATTTTGAGCTTTAAGACCCTCATTGATTGACCTTCTATCATTCACGTGTACCATGCATTCCTTCAAAAAACTGCTCATTGTATGAAGTTTTAAAGGAATGTGGGGTGAGAAAAGTGTAAGGTTCACCTTGGGGAAGAGAAGGCCTTCACTGAAACCATGACCCTCTAATACACTAGGGAAAGTAACATAACAATGGGGACAAAACCCCAAATCCTAGGGTTCCCTGATTTGTGATTGAGAAGCTGATGATAGAGAAAAATCAGCGCTTCTTGGAAGAAACAAAAACCCTTGGGATCCCTTGATAGTGACATTACCAACCCCATCCACTGAGCCCCCATCCAATTGAAAATCAATGACATAAAGTGGTAAATTACCCCCAGGTGTAAGCGACACCATTGTTACACACCATTTTTTCACATTAGGAAAATGACCATTGATTTGGATCTTTCGCTATCCTTAAAAGTGTTTCGAAGCATCCCCTTTCAAGGTTAGAAGCAAAACAATCCCAAAGAGAATGAAATTCCTGGATCTCAAGGCTCAAAAACATATTTTTGGTTTACTATGTAGTTCTGTAGTCCATTTTTGCGCATACACAAAAGAGTCCATTAGAAACTGCACAAAAGTGTGCTTTGTCTGACACCATGGCCTACGCATATAACTTAACACAAGTAAAAATAAAAAAAGGTAAAGTCTAGAAGCATTGTTAGTCGAATCTTTCCCAACTAACAAGCTTCGAATGTATGCCTATTCAACCTTGAACTCTCCCATCCCCCTGAAATAAAAACATGTAATTAATTAGATTAATCATGCAATTTATAATCAACACGCAATTTATCAACTAATTAACATCAAATTTCAGAAGTATGAGTAGAGACAACTTACCTGTGGCGATGTTGTTTCTCACTTGTGATTTCGTGGTTGAGCGCTAGTTCAATTCTGCTAACTGCAACAAAGTCTTGGAGATGGCTCTCCACCCAACTGTAGGCTCAATTGCACAAAATATTTCTGCAACTGGCCACCCCCGAGCCCTCAATCAATGTACTACTGCCAGGGAATCCTTTGTCTCATAACACTATTCTCCCAAGAGAATGGATGATGGAATCATGGAATGCCTCTCATCTTCCTCACCATCTATTAAATACAACAAACATTGGAAGGGGAACCACATGCACACACTCCATGTGTCAACATGCAACTCTATTGCTTTCTTGTTTTATTTCTTTTGTTTTTACTTTTTGATAGCTTTACTGATTTTTACTGCTTTCTTGTTTTATTTCTTTTGTTTTTACTTTTTGATAGTTTTACTGATTTTTACTATTTTTCTGTTTATTTATATTTATTTAGAGCTTTAGTATTGTTATTTATTATTTGTTTACTATTACTATTTTTTATTTATTGTTTATTATTTATTTTCTTGTATTTTAATATTATATTATATTATTTATTATTTATTATTATTATTATTATTATTATTATTATTTATTATTTATTAATCTTATTATCTATTATTTATTATTAAGGGACATTACATAATCCCCCACTTTAAGGAACTTCGTCCTGAAGTTAAGTTGAATTATTTAACATTTTATTTTGTTATTATTACGACATGTTTGCCGAAACCCTTTGCTGAACTAGTATAGCCAGCAGGCTTCAAAAGTTTCAAAACACCTGGGAAATCCCAAGGAATATCTGCCCTTTTTCCCACTTTTGGAACCAGGCATAAGCCTCCTCGGTCTGTATCTTAGTCCAAGGCTGGCCCCAAGGCTCGCGCCTAACTCAGACCTCATCTTCCCCGAGGCAGACATCCAATGCAGTGCTCAATGTCTCTGGGAATCTCGCAAGGTTGGCCCACTCCCTCCACAACTCACTAATGTGCACAACCCCATGCATTGAAGTCCTTACACCCCTACCAGACTTCAACATCCCAATACAATACTAGGCACCTAGCCTTCAATATCAGGTACTTGGCCTTCTCAAGATGGTCCCATAGCCCTCAAGAGCTATCCATCAAGAGCTATACAAGACAAAGGAACCACTGACATATGTAGTGTTGATTGAGTTTGTCCCCAACCCATATGGTGTTACTTATTCTCCCTCGTGCGTATGGGCTTGCATGAGATCATCAAATAAACTGGCCCTCTCGACCCATTTGTGGAGTCCTGTCAATCATCAAACCCCAACATGCAACCAATGCATTAGCTATACCATCACAGTATCATAGAAAATAGTCCACATGCCAAGTCTTGCATGTCATCATGAGAACATTCATCATTGTTAATCGCAACATTATGAATAATAACGAACTGCATGCTCATGCATGTCATAAATTTGTATGCAACTATCACATGCTTCACCTCATGAAATACCATCATAAGTTATAGCATCAACATATTTCCATTAAAGACATATCATGACTTCACATAATAAATGAACCACATGTCAATAACCTCATACTATAGCATCATAATTCCTATGCCACATTATGCATATCATATCCATGATGAGTATTCAACATTAAATACCTATCATCACGTAGTAAATGAATATGTCAATATACCTCAACATAACATCATAATGCCTATGCATATCATCATCATCATCATAAGGATACATCATCACTATAAGAACCACATGTGCATCATTATCCTCCTACCATTATATCACGAAACCTCATGTAACATTATACTCAACATCATAACAGTTAATTAAACTAAACTGAAATCGTAGTGTACGATTTAGATGTATCATAAAGTTTAAACAATAAAACATGATTTAGATTCTCCATAAAATTATCTGCCTTAGCTAAGTAAGCACTCCTAATTAGTTCATCACACATTTTAATCAAGTAAATAAGGAAAGTCATTAAAAATAACATTTGCATCTTCCTAGGTAGCTGACCCTCGGCTATATTGGTCCCACTGGACCTTGACTTGCTCAAACTCACGGTTCTTGAGTTGACAAACCTGGCAGTCTAGTATATAGAATTGTTTGACCTGAAGGACTCCCTCCTCGGAAACCTGCAATTTTTCAAATTTCAAAACATGGGATGGGTCGGGTACATATTTTCTAAGCATAGAAACATGAAACACATTATGCATCCTTCTTATATGGAATGGCAGCTCGAGCTTATAAGAAACTGGTCCAATCCTTTGTAGGACCGTGAATGGCCAAACAAACCTAGGGGATAACTTTGTTCCCTTACCAATCCTAAAGGGACTTTAAAAGGGTTTGATTCTAATAAAAACTGGGCTTCCTTCCTCAAAGTTTCTACCAACTCTCTTTGTATCAGCATGACTTTTCTGGCAATCCCTGGCTTCTTTTAGTTTCCATTTAATTGTGGCCATTTGTTCTTCCATTTCTTGGAGCATTTCAGGTCCCAACATGAATCGATCCTCTAATTGATCCCAACTTAATGGAGTATGACATGGTCTTCCATACAAGATTTCAAAGGGAGATTCCTGAATTAAACTATGATAACTATTGTTGTATGCAAATTCCACTAAGGGAAGGTATTTCTCCCATTGGTTTGTTGATCCATAACATACATTCTTAGCATGTCCTCTAATACTCGGTTTACTTTTTCTATTTTCCCATCTGTCTCTGGGTGATATGTTGTACTGAAGTTTAGTTGTGTTCCCATAGATTGTAATAGGCTTTTCCAAAATCTGGAAGTAAAACGTGCGTCTTTGTCAGATATTATCTTTCAGGGAACTCCATGAAGGCGAATTATTTCTTTTATGAAAATTTGAGCAATAGCTGATGCTTCAAAGGTGGTCTTAACTAGAATGAAGTGAGAACTCTTAGTTAATTTATCAACAACAACCATAATGTAGTCATGTCTTTGGAATGTCATAGGTAAGCCTCCAACAAAATCCAGTGAAACAACTTCCCACTTAGTTTCTGGTATATCATGGGGTTGTAAAAGCCCTGATGGGTGACGATGTTTAGCTTTAACCTGTTGACATTCTAAACATTGGGCCACAAACTTTTTTATATCCTTTCTCATTCCTGTCCAGAAAAATAGTTGTTTTAAATCCGCGTACATTTTCTAGACTCCTGGATGTGCAGCATATGGAGCTTGGTGGGCTTCCTTCATTATTAATTTCCGAAATTCGTCATCACCCTGGACGTACATCCTACCATTATATCGTAGCAATCCATCATTATCCAAGGTGTATCCTTCCCACCTGGTCACCACAGGTACCTCTTCTTGTAAGGCAAATTTTATTTGTTGGTATTGCGGTCCCCTACTAGGTGGTTTAGAATCCGGCTTCTCAGGTCTATCTTTAATGACGATATTGAATGAAGTCTATTTCTCTTGCTTAAAGCATTTGCAATTTTATTTTATTTCCCCCTTGATGTAGGATATCTTGAAATCATAATCACTAAATAGCTCACTCCAGCATTGTTGTCGAGCATTAAGGTCCTTTTGGGTGAAGATATACTCAAGACTTTTATGATTTGTTCATAATTCAAATTGACACCCCATCAGATAATGTCTCCATAGTATCAAGGCCATTACAACTACCGCTAATTCCAGATCATGAGTAGCATAATTGATTTCATGGCTCTTGAGTTTATGTGAAGCATAAGTGATAACCCCTTCATCTTGCATCAAGACCGCACCTAATCCTTCTCCTGATGCATCCGTGCATACACGAAAGTCTTTGTCCATGTCGGCTACCATTAATATTGGAGTAGTTGTTAGTCGATGTTTTAGCTCATTAAATGCTTTCTTACACTCACTTGTCCATTCAAACTTAACCCCTTTCCTTTGGAGGTGGGTGATGGGATTAGATATCTATGAGAACCCTTCTACAAATCTTCTATAATAGCTTGCCAACCCCATAAAGCTGCGTACTTCCTTGACATTCCGAGGAGTAGGCCAATCCATTATAGTTTCAATCTTACTATAATCCACTGCAATGCCTTTCCCACTAATGGTATGGCCTAGATATTGAATTTCTTTCTCAAAGAAGGAACACTTAGTAAGTTTCCCATATAGCTTATGTTCTCTAAGGCATTGAAGTACCAATCTCAAGTGTTCTAGATGCTCCTTCTCATTGCGGGAATAAATGAGGATGTCATCTAAGAACACTTGGACAAAGCGGTCCAGATATTTTTGGAAGACACTATTCATCAAGTTCATGAAGGTTGTCGGGGCATTAGTCAAACCAAATGGCATAACAATAAACTCATGGTGTCCATATCGCGTTTTGAATACCGTCTTAGGTATGTCTTCCTCCTTGATTCTTAGTTGATGATAACTTGACCATAAGTCTATCTTGGAAAATATTGAAGCTCCTTATAGTTGGTCAAAGAGGTCATCTATTCAAGGCATGGGGTACTTGTTTTGAATGGTGGCCTTGTTTAGATCTCGGTAATCAATACATAACCTAAGAGTATTATCCTTCTTCTTTACAAAGATCACTGATGCACCCCAAGGTGACACACTGGGTCGGATAAATCCTTGATCAAGAAGTTCTTTAAGCTATATACTCAACTCATTAAGCTCTGGGACAGTCATTTGATAAGGTGTTTTGGATATGGTTTCTATTCCTGGTTTCAAAGAAATGGAGAAATCGATTTCTCGAACCGGAGGCAATCCTGTTAGCTCTGGAGGGAATACATCTACAAATTCAGAAAGTAGTGGGTGCAACATATCCGAGGACTTCTCATCGACATGAACCATCTCTACCACATAAATCTTGCACCCTTTCCTCATACACTTATTAACCTTCTTGGCTGATATGAGGCACAACGTAACATCACGTCTAATGCCTTTTATTACTATGGTTTCTCCCTGGTCATTTTTTAGGAGAATTGTCTTATTATAGCAATCCAGTATAGCTTGATGAGATTCAAGCCAATCCATTCCTACAATTAAGTCATAAGTCCCTAGAGTCGTGCTATATAGGTTCATCTTGGTATCACACCCCCCAATGTTAACACTGCAATCTCTTACCATTGACCCTACTGATTGCTGAGAGCTTGATGCCATTTCTACCATTCTAAAGTTACTTTTCTCATGAGCTGTCAATCCACATCTAAGTATTGTTGAAGGAGAAATAAAACTATCAGTGGCACCTGGATCAATTAACACAGATAGAGGGATGTTATTGATCATACCTGTGGACTCCACCACTGTGGCTTGGTGCTCAGCTTGGCGATGGTTTGTGGCTGCATGAATTCGGTGTGGGTTTTGTGGTCTTCCTCCTTTTGCTTTGTGTCCCTGTTGTTTAATCCCAGTTTGATACCTTGGACAATCCCTTCTATAATGTGGACCTCCACATTGCCAACATTCTACTTGTTCTCGATTCTTACATTGTACCTGTCCTTGGCCACCAAATCCTCTACCCCCACCATTAGTGTTTCTCAAGTAGGGCTGACCCTTACATCCTCTTGGAGGCAGCCGAGAAGTTGCACTAGCGATCCGAGAAACATTGTTTTGTCTTCCCTGGAATCTATATGGCTACCCCCCTGGTCTGTTTACCCTCATTGTGGGATGTTCCTTCCCTGTATTTTCATCAACCACCATTCGCTTTTTCATATTTATCGTCCTCAGGACTTGTTTGGCTAAACTAGTGGTTGCTGCCATAGTGGTGGGTTTCCACATGGCGACTTCCGCTCGGACCAAGGGATCGAGTCCATGAAAGAATCTTTCAGCTTGATGTTGATCATCAACCATATAGTCCACATGATGGACCACCGCATAGAATTCAGCTTCATAGTCCTAGATAGATATACCATTCTGTCATACTGTATGGAAAGCCCCTATTTGTTGGTGTTTGTACTCCTCTGATAGGTACCTAGTTTGGAAGGCTTCCTCAAACATTTCCCAAGTGACTTGGAATGGGGTGACTTGCATCTTTGTTTCTTCATTTACCCACCATAATAGAGCATCTCCTTTTAGTAGACTCATTGATATTTGGGCCTTTTCCCTTGAAGTGTATGCGTTAGAGCTAAGTGCTCTTTTGACACCAATTAACCACGCTTCTGATTTTGAACCCCCCTCTTGACCCGTAAACTCTGATAATTTGGATTTTTGGACTTCTTTCATAATGTCGAGGGTTGTTTGTCCATCCTTGGCATTCAATTGAGAATTTAGGTCTTGCCTCTGTTTTCATTCCAAATCCCTTCCTTTACCTTGATCATTTCCTTGATCTTGTCCTTGGCTTGTGACCCAATCCTTAAAAATATTTGTCATTTCCCCAAGGGAATGTAATATATCTTGCTCAGCTGGGGTTCCAATCTTTGTAGTGGCGGGAGGTGGGGTTTCCACCTCAGGGTTTCTTTGGGTTTGTCTTCGACGTTTAGGAGCCATGATCTCCCCTGTGTTTAATCAACTTGAATTTTACATCACTTCCAATGTTATACTTATGTGCCAAAAGCTAAAATAAATCTAGAATATACCCTGATTTTAGAATATGAAATTAGTTACATCAACATATTCAACACACAATTTATTTTCCATTCATCCAAATTTATTTATTAAAATACTTAAACCATAAATTATCAATAACCACTAATTTTATAGTATTATATTATATTATTTATACCATGGAAACCATGAGTTGGAAGGTAATAATGATGTCCGAATAAAACTTAGAACGTTGTCTCAACATAAAATCGAAATTCGAATGATTGTGAAAATAAATCTTTAGAATATTGGTGGCTTTATAGGAATGAAGATTTTTTTAAATAGGTATGATTATTGTTTTAATAGGGTACTTGAATTCTGAAAAGAAAATTTATTCACCATCACCATATTAAGTCTACAGATTCATGATCCATATGTCCTAGGATAGATTGAAATTCTGTGTTGTAGAGTGAAATATTTTGAGTATCTGGTTATTATGTGCCCTCAAATAAATAACTTAGAGGTCGATGGTTCTTAGCATTGCTGTAACAACTATCGTTGGTATTTACGAAAATCAACAAATGTTTTAATTTATTGTTGTTGATAAATTAAAACGGTTCTGAGACATTACAGTGAAATGCATCAGATTTATGCCATATTCCCATAAATAAACTTGTCACAAACTACCCTACAATGTAAACCGTAGAGCTCATGTAAATTAAAGTGTATTGAATAGTTTCTAGTGCCCAGCTACTTAGGCTACGATTCCGTGTATTTAGATACCAGCAACGGGCCAATAAATAGTATCAGCAAGTGGGATTATCAAATTAGAACAATGCTAACAATCCCATACCATTAAATGTAAATTATCCATTCATCATGCGCATTAACAACTGAAAGAGAACTCAAGAAAATTCGTGCTCATTTATTTAGCATCTATGTAAAACTATTCGTTCCTCTATAAATTGTTTGCAAAGTTAAATGGCGCCAGGTCTCAAATGGTCATAAGGGTGAACTATTTAACTCAGTTAATTACGAAACTGTGTTTGGGTTTCTACATCAGTAATGAGAGATCAGTTACATAGACACCACGAAACTCTATTTAAAGAACCGATTTCAGTTGAAGAAAATACATGCAACCAGAGAATGAAATAACAACAATAAATTAATTCTAATGCAAATCAGACATTTAATCAAACAAACTATTCCAAATCTGTACGATTTTGCCACTGAGACTAAAATATACCATCATGTGGTTTATATATATACTGCAATTTGTTTACTTAATGCATAAAATCACGATCCGATGCTAAAAAAATAAAAAATAACAAAGACTACAACATTTTAAATTTGGAAGGGAAACATTTGCGATTTCATTGATATGTCATGTGCCCAAAAGAAAATGCTAGTTACCTGCGTGGAATAAAAGGTCGTTCGAAGGAATTCGTGGTAGATTTATTCGATAAACTCATCAAACCCCTTTTTTATATATTTCTTTTATATTTTTCTTTATGACTATGATGGTTCGTTTTTAGACTGACCCATTTCGAATTCGAAATTAAAACATGTATTTTTTTTAAAAATGTTATGTATACATCAATTTAACTGAACCAACAGGAATCCGAAGATTCACTTAAAGAAAACCAGAGGAATTTGGAATCTTCCAAAAGTCTCGTATTCACAGCGAATCTCATGAGTTTAGTGTAAAGCAGCCTCAAATTTTACTTTGGCTCGTTTAAAGATCAAAGGAAGTTTCGATCCCCTTTAAAATATTATCCAAAAGTCTGTAGGAAAAATCTCATGTATAGATCCGTGAAGCATGTTTGAGGCCAAATTTTTCAAGCAACATCAATGACCTTTCTATCGCATTCAATGCTCTGCGCATATTGGAACATGCCTTAAATTGATGGACAGTTTAATGTTTCGCATGAGCTTGCCTATATATCTTTATCGCTATAATAGATTGCCACTGATATTTTATTTGATACAGTTTTCATGCACTGGTTATTATAGGATCTATTCATGGCATGAGATTGAGTTGAAAATTGCGTTTGTCTAACAAGTCCGTTGTCAACAAAGAACTGTTTCACTTTGCTCCTACAACATGAAATTGCTAGCGTCAACATTGCGAGTTGAGGTCTAAGAATATGTAATACGAAACAGTTCATGCAATTATATTGTGCATAGTGCATGGGATTTGGCATGGTCTTGATATGATGAATGGTTACCTGTGAAGTGAGATTTTATTGAAGGCAACTGTGTAATGTAATTAAAGAGAAAACATGCCTATGGAGATCACCCAGACGTGACACTGCCTATGATCTTGACTCTGGGCAGAGCTTCAGTCACTTTGACTTTGATGCTGTGGTTACTCAACAAGACATAATGGATACTTTCCAACTGCCATTTGAGACGTGCGTTAAGGATGGAGGTGTGAGCAGTGTACTGTGCTCTTTCAATAAATTCAATGGCATTCTTGCATCTGCAGATCCTACACTTTTGGCAGAATTGAGGATAGAGCCAAAGCCAAAGAGGGACAATGAGAAAATTTGTAGCCGCAACTTGTAGAGCCACATTATGTGAGTGATAAGTCACAACTAGAGTCAAAAGCTTCAAGTCATAGCCACACTCGAAAGTTTTCTTTGTCACAGCCCAGCGATAAAACAATTGATTTTTTTTTTTTTACTTTTTTTTTTTTTTTTTTTTTTTTTGTGGAAGGAAGGATGTGACTGTAATATTCCCTTTTAAGTGGATAGAATCATTAGGATGTGATTGTAATTTTTTATTTTTTTAAATTATTATTATTATTATTATTATTATTTTATTTATTTTTAATTTTTATTTATTTATTTATTTTTTTCGTTAAATCATTTAGATCGAAGTTTTCTACATTAAAATGTCTATAGGCCCTAAGAGTTGAACCTAGGCTCTGATACCATATGTAACAGCCCCGAAATAAAAACATGTAATTAATTAGATTAATCATGCGATTTATAATCAACATGCAATTTATCAACTAATTAACATCAAATTTCAAAAATATGAGTAGAGACAACTTACCTGTGGTGATGATGTTTCTCACTTGTGATTTTAGGGTTGAACGCTAGTTGAATTCTTCTAACTGAAACAAAGTCTTGGGGATGAATCTCCACCCAACCGTAGGCTCAATTGCACAAAATCTTGCTACAACTGGCCACCCCCGAGCCCTCAATCAATGTACTACTGCTAGGGAATCCTTTGTCTCATAACACTATTCTCCCAAGAGAATGGATGATGGAATCATGGAATGATGGAATGCCTCTCATCTTCCTCACCATCTATTAAATAGAGCAAACATTGGAAGGGGAACCACATGCACACACTCCATGTGTCAACATGCAACTTTACTACTTTCTCGTTTTATTTCTTTTGTTTTTACTTTTTGATGGCTTTACTGATTTTTGCTATTTTTCTGTTTATTTATATTTATTTAAAGCTTTAGTATTGTTATTTATTATTTATTTACTATTACTATTTTTTATTTATTTTCTTGTATTTTAATATTATATTATATTATTTATTATTTATTATTAAGGGACATTACATACTCCCCCACTTTAAGGAACTTCGTCTCGAAGTTAAGTTGAATTATTTAACATTTTATTTTGTTATTATTACTTCATGTTTGCCGACAACCTCTGCTGAACTAGTATAACCAGCAAGCTTTGGAAGTTTCACAACACTTGGGAAATCCCAAGGAATCTATGTCCTTTTGTAATGTACCTTAATAATAAATAATAAATAATAGACTTCTTTTAAATGATGGGACCTTTCTGCTGGGAGAGCGCAATGGCTAGGGTTTCAGAAGGGATGATTTGCACTGTCACTGCACCCAGACATCAGAGCTGCAATGGAACAACAAGGAGTCTGACAGCTGGGATAGCCGAGCACATTTCACCGTTAATGGCTTGGCCTGGATCTTTATCAGGAAAGGATTCCCAAGGGGCGGATCAACTCAAACAGCGGCCAGGGGAGGTTTCTCCCTTCCTGTCTCAAGGCAGTATTCACTGGGTGGAACAGGGCTCCATACCACAGCACCTAAGGTTGATATATTTAAATCAACCAGACCCTACTCTATATCAGGTCACAGTTCAAAACATCACGGGAGAAGCTGTCAGGCAAGGTAGCAATGCACGCGATAGATTGAAGGCGATGTGGCTGTTTGAACCCCTACCCTCCCTTGATCTAACCCAGGAAGACCGATCCACCGTTCTCAGGCAAAACATTAAGGGAGAGGTCGACAAGCAAGAAAGGGGAGTGAGCAAAGGGTCATGGGTCAAGCGGTTTGCTGCACCCCTGTTCTCCTCCGGACAAACGTGGGTTGATGACATCAAGGAAGAGAAGAAACTCATGACTCGGGCTCTCCCTATCAAAAATGCCATACATCGAGAGGTCAGGGTTTCCTTGATACAAACAGGAACTTTGGGCATTATAAATGGGCATCTGAAAAATGACCTCGGTGAGCCTGCACACCTCACTGCTTCGGTGGCCCAAATAGCAGAAGGATCCAGGCCTAAAAAAAAACTAGCCACCAAGGACCCCGACTAGGAACTGATACAAATTTTTATTAGAACCCTATCAGGGAGTATGATATGCAAGAAAACTGGACTTGGAAGCTGATATAAGATATAAAGTATGAAATACAAGCATATTTAGGCATCTCAGCAAACTTGCTAAGCTTGATATATGTAGGAAAAATTTTACAGGATAAATACACAGTGCAACACTATGGAATTGTGCGAGACTCAACCATCATACTAAGCACGAGGCTGAGAGGTGGAAGCTTTGGATCTAGCTCAAAGGGCACAGGTTCTTTCAAGGATGCTGTCAAAGGGAAGGGGGAAGCCAACAACAATCCAGCACCAACACAAGATCTACCTGGACCTTATATTGTGGAGCAAAGATCACAGACTCCAGTACTGACAATCGCTCTGCCTGAGGTAAACAACTTTTATATTGATTTCTCTACAATGGCTGTCATATGCAGATTCAATGGCTTTTGGCCCAAAACAGATGCATTATGACAATGGATCTTCTCCACATGGACAACAAATTGTGACATCCATTTGTGCTCCAAAGGTTTTTTTATTGTCAAATTCGACACGGTCAAGGAAAAAGAATATGTCCTCCATGAGGGGCCATGGTTCTGGGGCAATGCAGGACTCTTCATGACCCCCTGGTTCCCGGGTTTTGACCCCACTACTATGGTGGTTTCCAAAATGCCGATATGGGTCAGGTTACACAACCTCTCGATACACTTCTGCTCCCCAAATTTTTCGAAGCAATGGGGAAAGTGATAGGTAAATACCTCAAGCAAGACATGGAAAGAATTGCAAGATGCATACACAATTTTGCTAGAATCTGTGTGGAGGTAGATCTTAGTCAAGGGATACCTGATAGCATAATTCTGATCCATAACAACATGCAGTGGAAACAACCACTAGATTATGAAAACACGACCTTCAGGTGTCGAGGTTATCAACAAACAGGTCACCTTCTTCATAACTGTCCACATGCCAAAGGAGAAACTAGAAGAAACAAGAAACAAGCACAAAAACCAAGAGGTTGGCAATGCACAGTGAATCCAGAAGAAGAAGCAGAGGACGAGGAGGCAACTAACCCTCCACCAGATCATGATGATGCTCCTATTGGGGAAGAAGCCATGACAACCATCCCCATAGCAAACAATCAGACACACAAGTCGCCAGAAACTGAGAAATTTGCAGCACAGGAAATGATGGACTCTTTGCCGGAGAAGATACCAGATATAGCAGACACCAGTGGAGCCAAAAGACAACATTCTCCAGATCACTCTGATACAGACAAGGACAATCCTTGCCCTATGGAGGACTCTTCTCTCGTACTTTTTTCGTCCTCACAGACTCAAGGGGAGTGGCGAAAGGTTGAGAAGAAAAAAGGGAGAAAAACATAATTTCCTCCCCATATGTACATTATCTCTTTCTCATTTTTTTTGTTTTGTTTTGTTTTGTTTATGACAACAATCTTTTGTGCTGCTATTTGCATATGCGCTTCTGCATCTACAAAATGTAATTTTGTTATTTTTAATAAAATTACGATTTTTCCTAGGGGAAAATATAAAAAATAAAATTAATAAATCATAATAATAATAATAATAATAATAATATAATATTAAAATACAAGAAAATAAATAATAAACAATAGATAAAAAATAGTAATAGTAAATAAATAATAAATAATAATAAAATAATAAATAACAATACTAAAGCTCTAAATAAATATAAATAAACAGAAAAATAGTAAAAATCAGTGAAGTTATCAAAAAGTAAAAACAAAAGAAATAAAACAAGAAAGTAGTAAAAATCAATAAAGCTATTAAAAAGTAAAAACAAAAGAAATAAAACAAGAAAGCAGTCAAGTTGCATGTTGACACATCATTACATTTACATATTCCTATCTTATTCCTATTAAAGTTGCTTGCATGTTGAAAGCAGTAAAGTTGCATGTTGACACATCATTACATTTACATGTTCCTATTTTTTAGTAGGGTAAAAAAAAAAAATCAGGATTTTATATAAAATATCATTACATTTACATATTCCTATCTTATCTCTAATCATCATTCATATCCTCCACATTTCACACCACTCTTAATCTATTAAAATTGCGACAATCGCATACTTCCACTTTGATCTTAATCCTGTGGTCTTTAAAACTTTGCAAACAATGGCTTTTCTTGCACTCGAAGCCCTCCAGATAGTTGTCCGGGAGCGCATCTCTACTTCTACTTCTCTAAGATTCCTCGGCTTCGTTAATCCTTCCGGCATATTCTCCAACGACGGGAACCACGACCATTTTCTCAAACACTTCCATTTCAGCATTGCATCCTCATGGAATGAGGGAATTCTTGTCAAACACGCAAACCATTTTATGACCAGCTCTTCCATTTGGGGAAATTCCCCTGCTTCCCCAAACTCATTTAGAAATTCAATGAAATCTCGATTCCTGTTCCACTTCAAGTGTAGCTTTTTTAGATTGGGAATATTTTCTAACCCTCAAATATTCATTGGAGCTATTTAGCGGCTTGGTTAATGATAGCTCCATGAGATTCTGAATGCTCAAGATGAACTATTTCAAGGCGTTGCATGGCCTCCATGTCCGTTGGAAGGTGAAGGTTTGTACCAGGATAACATTGAACATCTAGGGTCTGCATCTTTGTCATGCCATGAAAAGTCCCCTCGTCCTGCACTCTAACATCATCACTATTTGATGTAAAGACTATTGATAGGCGTTGGAGAAGGGTCAATCCTTTGAGATCCCTCAATTGCAAGGCACTGGCACTGGCAGTGCATGAATTTCCAAGAGTGAAAGTGACACCATTCAATGTCTATAGATAGATGAGCTTATATATACCCATAGGGCAATGTTCAAATCTCCACCCTAAATTCAAATGTAGCACATGTTTTTGCTTTTCTATCCATGAATGCAGCCTTTCTATATTGGTCCCCTTAAGATCTAGAAACTGGAGCTGCTGGAGACCACTCAAGGAGTTGGGTAGTTCCCGAATCCACGTCCTAGATAAATTCAGATACTTTAAAAGCTTTAAATTCCCAATAGAATTGGGTAATGATCTGATGAAATTTCTACTTAAATCTAACACACACAAATATCTCATATTGTCAAGAAAAATCGGGGAGATTGATATTAGATGGTGATTATCGGATAGCAATAGAATTCGGAGTGCTAGACACTGGATGCCCTTTTTTATTGTAGATATCTCATTTTTCATCAATGAAATTCTACGCAATCCTCGGCACTCTTCCCCTGGCATGCTTTCCAATTGTACTCCGGGTTTTATCAAACATTTAGTTTGCTCGTCAACAACTAAATAATGCAGCAAGTCGTGCATTTTGAAACTGTTTACTCGCCCACTCCAACCAACCTCTGAAACTTTGATTAGGTATTGTTCAATAAGTTCTTCCATGTAGGAGCAACCTACATCATATGCTTCTCGTAATTGTACAGAAAAAAATCCCTGAGCAATTCATGCATGCACTAAACCTTGGGACTCTATCTGAGTATTCTTAGCAAAAACAGAGAAGTAAAGAAAACAAGGTTTTAGATGATGAGGCAAAGCCTCGTAGCTGAACTTCAATGACAGCATAATGCGATTTCTCATCACATATTCTTCATTCAGACGATGAAGGGTCCATTCCCAACAATTAGGAAGCCCCTCTAGTGATGTTGCCAAATAAGCTCCTATTGTTTTGATGGCAAGCAACAGTCCACTGCATCTATTAACAATTTCATGGGCTATCTTGTCTAGCGCCTCTGGACAATGGTGTGCACCATCTGGAAAAGCATGGAGGCAGAATTTGATGTCCAGCCCCAAAAGCATTTGCAACCTCTTCTTCAAGGGTCATCAACACAACCTTATCTTGCTTTCTGAATCGCAACCCAATCTTCTCTTCAGCAGATCTATCCCACACGTCATCAACAAAAAATAGACAGTTTTTTTTATCTAAAAATCTGTCAATGTTCTCTCTAAGCTCCTCCTCACCTAGGTTTGTCAACATCTTATCATTTAGTTGGTCGGCCCCTTTTTTTATCATTTTTCCGGTTGGCCAAACTTTCATCGTTTCCTTAGAAGTGCTTGGCTCTCTCATTTCGCTCAAATTGCTTCACGATATCATGGAGAAGTTCTCTAACAGACAATTTATGAGAAACTGCTAGCCAAACCTAATAGTCAAAGCGTTTATGGACACTTCGCTGTTGAAAACATGTTGGAGCAGAAGAGTTTTGTCGTACCCTCCCATGCCCACAACAACAAGGACTGGAGGGTTGTCTTTGTTCAATATCCATTCAGTAATCACTTTAATATCGCTGTCCATGCCCAAGATCTGTGACTTTTGAAGATGAACATATGATCTTTGCCTTATCTGCAAGCACACCTTTGTTAAGTCTTTCTTCCTCTTATTTATTCTGAAGGGGAAGCTTGGACATTAATTACATCAAAAAATATCTTCAGTCGAGTCTCAGCTCTCATGTTGACTAGCAGTCTTGGCCGGGATGGCTCTTAGGCCCAAAAGCATTATAGAATTAATTGCCTCATTGAAGAGGCATGTTTTAGGACAAAAAAAAGCAAACAATCAGACAGAGAAGTAAATGAAATATCTTCGTTCCCATCCTGTGATCGCCTCTACTTCAAGTTGTAGTTTGCTCATGGTATGGCCTCTTGTGATGCCCAATTGTCCTCTGTCACTTCTGTTGTATGTGACATCATGCCTTATAATTAAATCCTCTGAGCTACGAAGTCTCTTTTCACTCTTGTTAGCATCAACCCTGATTCCATGTCAGAGTGGGTTTTTCTAAATTGGCCCATGTTAGTTTTGAATGCACCACTTGTTTCCCTTAATGCCACAACTGTCGGCCTATCACGCCTTTAAAGCCCTGTACTATCAGTACCTTGCTCTGTCTGGTGATGTTCTCTTGGTGGCAATATGGAGGACTTTCCCATGTTGCTCTTTGCTGTAAAATACATTGAGAAATAGGCATATCTCAAGCCCCTTTAGCCCTTTTCACTCTGGCTCATTTTTGTAGTTTTCTTCATATGTACGGGGGTGTGAACCAGGGGCTTAGCCTTTGGGTGCCAAGACCTTTAGACCTGTGTTTGGGGGATTTTTTCCTTTGTAACACAAAATCTTGCATCCCGACGATATCTTGCACCTGCTTTTGATAACACCCAGTCATACCTACAGTCGTCAATCTGTGGGATTGGGCCCACGAACTATAAAACCATCACAATACGGAGAGGAAGGGACCTTACTTCTTTTACATCACAGTCCGACTATCCAGACACAAAGTCCTCTTGAGATATGTCAAACGAAATATCGCATCCGGGATGATTCCTTGCATATCGTAATTGCAAGCCTGGAAACTTTGGTGTGGGAGTGCTTTAACCTATGCGATCATCGATCATCGATCTGCAGGGGGTGACATCATTACTGCCATGTGTCACCCTGTGAGTGGTGACATGTGTCACCTAGAAATGCCCTCGTAGGACCGCTAAAAATGCCGAAACTGAGTGACATGTGTCCTACGTACTTGCCGCATCACCTTTCGGTACTGCCACATGGAGGAGAGAGAAACGGTTCACCCTGTTATTCCATGTTAGTCCTTACAATCTCCTAGGATGAAAAGGAAATCGAGAAGGGTAAACCTCAAACCACTTCAGCTCAGTAGCTAGCCCTACTGAGCTGAAGTGGTTTGAGGTTACCCTTCTCGATTTCCTTTCTAGCCTAGTAGATTGTAAGGACTAGCATTTTTGGCGCCGTTGCCGGGGAACTAAAGATCATATCTTCCCTGGGAAATAACGACAAGGATCAGATCTGATTGCTTATGGTGAAAAACGATTAGACACAAGAAAGGCTATGCATCTTTCACCTGACGACTCCAGTTTGGAAAATGCCTCTGCTTCCTCAAACTCATTTTGAAATTCAATGAAGTCTGGATTCGTATTCCACTCCAAGTGTAGCATTTTCAGATTGGGAATCTTTTCTAATCCTCTAAAATCTGCACTGGAGCTTTTTGCCTGTCATTCTAATGATAGCTCCATGAGATTCTGAAGCTAAAAAATCCACTTAGGAACCACACAATTGTAAAGATGAACTATTTCAAGGTATTGCATGGCCTCCATGTCCGTTGGAAGATGAAGGTTTGTACCAAGAACACATTGAACATCTAGGGTCTGCATCTTTGTCATGCCCCGAAAAGTCCCCTCATCCTCCACTCTAACATCATCACTATTTGATTTAAAGACTATTGATAAGTGTTGAATAAGGGTCAATCCTTTGAGATCCCCCAATTGCAAGGCACTGGCACTGGCACTGCGTGAATTTCCAAGAGTGAAAGTGGCACCATTCAATGTCTGTAGATAGATGAGCTTAGATATACCCACAGGGCAATATTTAAATCCCCACACTAAATTCAAATGTAGCATATGTTTTTGCTTTTCTATCCCTTCATGCAGTTCTTTACATCGATATCATTAATATCCAGAAATTGGACCTGCCGGAGACCACTCTAGGACTTGGGCAGTTTCTGAATCCTCGTCCAAGATAAATTTAGATACTTTAAAAGATTTAAATTTCCAATATATTTGGGCAATGATGTAATGGAAATTTCTATTTAAATCTAACACATACAGATATCTCATATTGTCAAAAAAGCTAGGGGAGATTGATGTAAGAGAGACATTATGAGATAGCAATAGAATTCAGAGTGTTGGACACTGGTTGCCCTTCTTGATTGTAGATATCTCATTTTTCATTAATGAAATTCTACGCAATCCTTGGCATGCTTTCCAATTGTATGCCAGGTTTTATCAAACATTTATTTTGCTCAGAAACAACAAAATCATGCAGCAAGTCGTGCATTTTGCAATTGTCTACTCGCCCATTCCAACCAACCTCCAAAACTTCGATCAGGCATCGATCAATAAGTTCTTCCATGTAGGAGCACCTTTTTCTAGGAAGAGTGAATGGAGCTGATTGAAGTTGTATACAAGAGATCCTGTGCAATGACTATATGGCGGCAGGACAGTCTTAGTGCTCCAAGTAGTTGCAAGAGAATGCGGGACTATAAACTACACTGCCTAGTTTGGAGGACTACATAGTAGGCGAGCTGCATGGAAAATGGTGAAGTTGCGACATATGAAGCTTCTCTATGAAGGAAGATGCTTCGCAACACAGCCAAAAAGTGACCGTTGGAATCACTGTTAATGACTTGATAGCTAGAAGACAGTTAAGAGGAGCGGGCTGGTGGCATTTAAGGCCAAAATATTTGAAGATCTTTCACCAAAATAACATCAATTGTCAGAATTTGGGGGGAATGGTCGGATTTAAATTCAAAACCCCCTATAAATTATGCATGTAGGTCCAACAGAGAACACTTTGTACCCTTAAAGTTTTTGTTGACATTTGTTGTCTATCGCCTATGAACCAATCATAGTGGGAGGATTTAGTCGTGAGCCCTGCATTTGCTAAGTTGTCTAAGTTGAATTAGAAGCTCATTCTAGAAAAAATGCTTGGACCAAGCCCTATAGAAACAGTGAGTATTGGTGGCGATGCTGCCTCTAAGGGAGTCACCCTAGAAGTGGTGAGTATGAAAGCTCTGGCTCCTGTGCCTACGACGCTGAGGTCACCTAGGTCGAAGCCTACCCCTGCAAGAGAAACCCAAAAATTTAAACTGAAGATGGATAAGAAGAAAAAGCCACTACTGGTGCGTGAATCCCCCAGGAATCATTTTGTAGTGCAGAAACAAAAGAAGGATTAGCAGCCTGAGAAGGTAGTTGACCTAGAGGCAGTAGAAGGCCAGGGTACAGAGGACATAGATGTTGAGAGAGTGGATCCCATCACGTATCTACCCGAAAATATCCTTCCGTGCAAAGAGAAGGGGAAGGTCACAAAGGATCTAGATTCAGAGAAGTTTTCCATTTCTACGCCCTTGCTGCCTAAGCAAGTTCCCTTTGAAGGTCCATGGCTTGTGCGAATCCCACTGCTAAAGATGGAGGATTGGGACCTCACAGATCATGCTAGGTTTCCACACTTAGTAATAGACAAATACATGAAGCACATGTACTACGCGGAGTCAGGAGTCAATGCATTAGAGATAGTGGAATGGATTCGTGGTGTGGAGAATTTGAGGTTATTGAATCTGTTGTGGGTGTAACATTATCACCGCACCCCTATCAACACAATTTGTGTGTGCCAGCTGATCACCTTGGTGCACGATGGGTGATTATGGCTAGGAGGGCATATCCCCATCACTGACATGCTTGTTCACATGATCGCGCACCTGCCATACGAGGGATTGAATCCAACCAAGGAGTTTGGCAGAAAGATGGGGGAAAAGGACCTAGAAGAAAGAATGAAGAAAGAATTTTACCTTGTGAAGAAAGCGGGAGGATATTCCATCCTCTCAATAACAAACCCAGTAGTACAAATCACCATGCAAATCTTAGCAAGGAAAGTGATGAGAAAGTGTTGCACAGATGAAGTTCTGACGCTAGTAGTATCCTTGGCTATTGAGTGCGTGAAGGGTGTGTAGTTCAACTAGTCTAGGTGCATGTGCTAGGAATTCCTCTCGAATTATTGCGAGGCCTAGGATGAAACCAAGCCATTTCATTACACTTGGTTGCTGTTGTCTATTGCATTGGTTGCGTGGGAACTACCAGAGGATAGCCAATTTCCTCCACTTGAAGAAGGATTACTAGAAGAAGTACAATTTGCATCTCTATGGGATACAAGACCTCACTTGGATCATAGAGACAAAGATATTTTGGGTCCTAATGGAATCAAGCCTCCGCATGGCTATTAACCAACACCTAAGGTTGTCCCTGACCTTGTACACATAGCTATCAACCTATGCAGCATTCAAGGCTGACTTCCAAAAAGTTTAAATTCAAGCGCAGAAGGAACCACAACATAAATGGAATGAGTTGCCATATTTGGTGACAGAGAAAGATGTGCAGGAGGTAATCATGCGATGGCCAGCAGAGTGGCGCACCCCCTCAGACTTAGATGCTGGAACAAGTAAGGGTGCGGGAAGTTTGATAATGCAGAAGATAAAGGAAGTAGCTAAGCAAGATGTGCAGAACCTGGTTGTGCAAAGGGAGAAGGAAGCCACAGAGAAGGCTTGAATGGAGAAAGAGTGTGTTGCCAAGGAGAAGATAGAGAAGGAGTAGCACAAGTCACAAAGAAGTGGAAAGTCACCTTTGCTAGATACCAAGGAGGAAGAAATGTCAGAGCAAGGCAACACAGGAGATGAGGGGCAGATCACCCCCTTCATTTTGAAAAAGCGTAGAAAGAGGCAGCAGGAAGGTCCCCAGTAGATGAAAAAATCAGACAAGTTGCAGGGTGATGCCATGGTCTTGATGGAGGGTGATCTTAATGAGATCGGGAATAGAATAAGGGACGCTATGACTAAAGTGCTGCAATAGTTCAAGCAAAAAATAAGTAGATGTTGGGGACTATCCAAAAGGATTTGCGCAAGTTGCAGATCTAGGCAAGTAGGATATAGGTGGGCACTAGTCAAGCGAGCGCTAAACAAGCGAGCTTGGCACCTGGGATGAGAAAAGCAACCAAGTTGGTAAGGGCCCTTGACCTTAGATCTATTGCATTATCAGAAGGGTCCCTTCGCACAGAGTCATCCGATGATTGCGTCATCCTAAGCACAATCAAGAACATCAGGCTGAACATAACAATGCTCCCCAATGAGATTCTCCATACGCTACATGCAGGAGCCATAGAGGAATTGAGCTCGGGAGCAATGCACTCTCAATCTCATTAGTGAATATAGAGTGAACAACGAGCAGGTGTTCTCTAAGAAGACGCAAGCCTTAAAATAAAAGGATACACTGGAGGCACAGAGTTCTTGACTGGAGTTTGCAGTCGTAGAAGCATGCAAGACAGTGTTTGAGCTTCATATACCTGAGGATGCACAACCAGAAGCGAAGATTAGAAAATTAGCCACTGGTGTGCACGAAGCCAAGGCAGAGGTTGGTCGAGTTCAATTTGAGCTCAATATGAAGATCACAAAGTTGCAGTTAAAGTTACAGCCCACGAATCCACCTAAGTTCCGGGAGTAGCACAGAGCCGCCATAAAAGAAGGAATGGCCACCCTGGATGCCATAGTCATTGACTGTTCGACATTATTCGAGCAAGCCATGGAATCAATGACAAATCTATAGGAGGATCCAAACCTGTAGACACTGAATACAAAGATCAAGGAGCTACACTGGCAGTATGACGAAGTTAGGGCAACGACGCACTCCATTGCACTAGCGCAGTGCTTAGCTAAACTACAGGAGGGGAAGCATCTCCTCGCACAGGTAGAGGCAGCACAGAAGAAGGAGGCCTTGCTTAAGACCAGGTTGTAGCCATGTTTAGAAGAAGATTATCAGATCACGACAACCATCTAGGATAAGCTGAAGGGCTTGCAACAAACACATTAGACAATGAGGCTGGCTGCAGAAGTCCCAACTATAAAGAAGTTAGTTGACTAGGTCAAGAAGGCAGAGCGCTACCAAGGTTGCGGTAGTTTAGGTGGAGCTGGGGGATCTTTGCAGCATGATTGCAATGCTAGCCGACTAACTCAAGGGTGAGTCACGATATTTGTGTTGGGGGCCTGTTGGGATGGGGTACCCTGGGTCAGTTTTGGGGTTAAAATAACCCAAGTTTTGATGTATTTTTTGTAAATGAAGTAAAGTCTCCATGATTTGGGGATGTAGAGCACGTATATGATTAAGAGTGAAAGGTGTTTTAGCCCCTTGTTTCTGTAAAGGTTGAGTTAGCTTTGAGATCCACCCATGGTCTGCAGACCATGTGACTGTATAAATAGGTGCATCTTAGAGAGTCTCAGGCATGTTAGAAGATAATATTAGATATAATGGGTCAGTGAGAAGAAAGTGATAATGCAGAGAAGTGGGTCAGCTATTAGAGAAAGTCTTTGCAGTTGAGTGCATAAAGGCCTAGGTAGAGTCCACAACTGAGTGCATGGACCCTTGTAGCTAAGTGCACACGGTAGTTTTGAGTCTGTATTCTAAACTGGAAATCAATCAAGAGTTGTTTATGAAGAAATCTTGTGTATTATTGTTTACTTCCGCTTATGACATATGTTGTTGATGAATAATATGTTTATGGAATATTGATCTAATGATGCACGATCCTCTTCAATAAGACTTAATAATTGTACGCAAGGCATGTTAAGTACTTTCACGAAGACTCAGATGAATTATGTTATGTTTAATTATAACCTAAGTAGATTTGAGAGAACACTAATTTAGGGTTCTTTTCTGGTGTGAGTAAGTGGATAAACTAATTGTTAAGGGTTCGCAAAGACCAATTTTAGACCTTCGCGAAGGTTTAAAGGCTGTTTAAATAGAGTTGTAGTACTGAGCCCTAGGGGCTTATAGATCTATGCAAAGGTAGATATATGGTGCTAAAAGGCATCACACTGATCTCTGGATGCAGAAAATTGGTTCCAACATCCCCCCATACTACTTCAAGTGAGATTGCAGCTTGCGCTTCGCAAGTTGTTGTCGAAAGGGCCAGTAGTGTAGGGTTTTTTTGGTTGGTGCAACAAACTCTGAACTTGATTCAAGACCCCCTAAGCCAACAAGGTGTCCATTTTTTCATTAACATATTTTATACCCCTTTATATTTTTTCATTAATTTGATCTCCATTTTTTATACATACCAATATAAAAACTCTTTTCCTCCTATTATATGCTCAATATATTATGTCATTTTTTCCTCAATATTTATCCCCCAATATGAATGCACATGGTATGTTATTTCTCCCCTAGTGAAGCCCTTTTATGTAGAGTCCAACTTCCAAACCTTACCCATAATAACTTTAGCATCCAGATCATCCTATAAGACGACGTGAATCTACCCCTTGGCTAAAAACTACACAAACTAGGGTTTTTTAAGCACCAACTTCACCTTTGGTCCTGACGATGAACCACACTAGTTGGTTTGAAACGCGTCGAAAAATGAGATTCCATGTGATTTTCGCCGAAATCTTTCTCTAAAGAGATAAAATTTCTCCCTGATTCGACCCACCATTGTGGTCCAACTAAGGCCATATTCCTTTTGTAAAGAAATATTTGTGCTTAGAGACAAACCATCTCTAATTCATCAGTTTGTTTCACACAATGTTCCTTTTTTCATTTTCCATGAATCGTACTATATCCTTTTCTGTCAAGGCCTCCAATAGAGGTAGAAAATGAAACTTTACCTAGATTTTAAGAATTAAGACCCTCATTAAGCAACCTCTCATCATTTTCTTATATCAAAACACTGCTCATTGTAGGGATGTTCGAAGGAATGTGGGGTGGGAAAAGTGTATGGTTCACCTCGGGGAAGAGAAGGACTTCATTGTCACCATGACCCTGTAATACACTAGGGAAAGTAATAGAACAACGGGGACCAAACCCCAAATTACAGGGTTCTTTGAATTGTGACTAAGAAACCGACGATAGAGAATAATCAATGCTTCATGGAAGCAACAAAAACCCTTGGGAGCCCTCAACAATGACATTATCACTGAGCCCATATCTAATTGAAAATAAATAACAAAAAATGGTAAATTACTGCTAGGTGTAAGGGGCATTGTGATACATGGGGCTAAGGAACCTAATGAAGTTGAGAAATCTGATTGAAATTAGCTAAGAGCCCTCCCATCCCGAGTCTCGTGACTAGAAGACACTAGTTGGGCCCAAATACCCTGAAAATATGAGGTGTCGACCGCATAATCTAGAGAACCTTGTCCCCTATAGATGGGGGAAACTCCTTCCCACATTTGAATAAATTTTGGACAATGACCTCCAACACAAACCGCTCAAAGGCCCAACAAAAGCCTCGAAAACCCAGTAGGAAAAAGAAGGCCAAAAGTGCTAAGAAACAAGGCAAATAGTTGTAGGTTACACATAAAAAGTGGATAAAACACAATCATTATCCGATGGAAACTCCACATGTCTGTAGGGCATGTGCACAAACAATAAAAGTAAAACTCTGAGGAAACTGTCATCGCTATTGCCCTCTTGCGCCCACTCCCTCTTTCATATGTCACATGAATGTCCTCTTTTATTTTCTAAGATTATTATTTATACTAGAAGCAAAAATATTTATTTATAATTTACATAGATATTCATTACTTTAAATTTAGGTGAATTGAATTTACTTAAAAAAACAAAAAAATATAACATTCTATTTTAATAATGATAAGTTGGGCTTAATTTTATTATAAGTTTTAAAAATAATATTATAAATTAAAAATATGTAATGATAAAAAATAATATGAAAAACTCAAATATTAAATATAAATATTTTTAAATATGAAAACATATTTACTTTACATTATTTTTTTTAATAATAATAAAAATTTTAATCACTAATTATTATCTTGTGAACATTAAACTTCCATTTAAATTACAATTAAAAAAACTTCAATTTCAATTACAATTAAAATCAATATTTGAATACTTCTAAAAAGTAAGAACTAAACATTTTTAAAAATGCTTTCACAGTTTTAATTTTATAAGTTTTTCACAAAACTATATATCATAAAAAATATGATATAATAAATAAATTAAATTACATTTAAAAATAAAAAATTTCACATCTCCCTTAAATGATTGTAAATGAAAGCGCCTTAAACTCACTGCAAACGCCTTTATATGACAATGATATTTCTATAAAAATGTGAACAAGTTAAATATCTTGAAATTGTGTAAAGGATTTAACAATGATAGGAACTTAGCAGCCATTTATATACACCCACGTGTTGAAGTCCCGAAAATCGGGTCTACAACAAGGGGATACCCACCTGGTCCGGACCTTGAAAGAAGCTCCTTTTCCGTTTGGGATGGTGGGTCCGACTGTGGATAATGGGACCAGTTTCCCAATTTGTGTGTGTTGATAAGAGTTGATATTTCTATTTTCTAAAGATTTCTAAGTAAAATGCTTTTAATCTAAGTCTAATTTAAAACATACAATTGTATTCTAATGAACAGAAATATTTATGTCTAAAACTAACCCGAGATTCAACTTTTTACTTATGCGATCTAAAATAATTTCTAACAACAATTGGTAATAAAGATCATTCAATCACTACAAGAAAAGAATTCGATAAAAATGAATTGTTCGTATAAAAAGTTAGCAGAAACAATTGTGAGAAACATATCACATAATAAGTCATTCATATATTGAGCATAAACAGAATAGTCATTACCGTACAAAAGTGCCAAATAATAACTCAAACATTCAAGCTTTCATATATAAATAATTGAGCATAGGATATTACTTGGACACATAAGCAGAAATCATTAAGAGATAAAAGTACCATTGATAACAAGTTCTACTCATGAGCTTCAGCAATACAGATTTATCTCTTCCTAATTCAACATCTACTAAGAGTACAAAAGTGCATTTCAGTAGCAGATATTAAACACAGATATCAATAAATCTTGTTCCATTCATTCATCAAAACCTCCTATGAAGGTGCATGTTCTGAGAAAATGTTTTTGACAAATTTCAGGACCCTTCTCTAAATGCATGAGAGGGGTTAAAATAATATTTCCTAAATACTAAAAATATTTTATTACCAAAATATAGGAGGAGGTTTAAATGACCGTCCTCATCTAAGGCAAAATAAATCAAAACTAAAACTAAAACTGAATTTGGAATTAACTATCTATATATCTGTTCTCTGAGATCGCAAGCATTCAACATCGGCTGGAGGAGCGTCGATTGGCCAACCTCCGATTTTAGTTTCCCTGCGAAAACAGAATCGGCAAGTGCTGGTGCTATCTTCTTGGCAAAGTTCGTAAGGCATTTGAGAGTCATGCATTGATTATTCGATTTAACCAAGTATTGCCAGTAAGTATCCCAATTCAACTTGGTTAACTTCTTGATGGACTCTGCTCTTCCCTCAGCTTTTCTGTTTCCAGCTTGTCTGCAGTTGTTGTGCTTTTGGGAGAAATCCTGGTGCGGTCTCTGAAATGAGATTTGCTCTATGTAGGTTTCATTAAAATAGTAAATGATGTTGTTTGCCGCTATAGCTGCTTCTTCTTCTACCATACGTCGGATGCTAAATAGAATCGCTAGGTTTCAACCAAATCCGCTTACCGCCCAAGGGTACACCTGATAAATACCGTCGGTTTTGGAGTGTGGGTCCCGCCTTTAGCCTTTAGCACTTTGCCCCATGGTTTTCCGGCTTACATGCAACCGAGTGCTCGGGAACTTTCCTTCTCAAGGGTTTTGCCTAGCTAAATGCTAATCACACATCAGAAACTGCTTCGTTTTCCCTATCTGGGCTTCCCAGGTGCTAGTTTCACCTCCTGCGCGGTTTCGATGGGCCTTGGTCAGCGCGCTTTACCCTTTTTCAATGGTTCTTCCCTTACCGACCAGTTCTTGGTGCATTCCACCAAATCTTCGTTTTCCTTGGCAAACTTCTCCATGAACTGCTTGTTGTAGGTTCCCTGCGACTCTGGTAGATGATACATAAGCCTTAAATCTTGTGAAGTGAATGACCCAATGAGATCTTGGCTTCAAGACTTGAATTGTCTGTCTGTTATATTGGCACTGTCCAGTACCCACTTGACCATGTCTGTGTATGGAAGAATATTTGGTCTTGCTGCTATTTGATGAAGAAATGAACATGCAATTTCAGTGATTGATGCCTCAGAGGACCCACATGAGTCTACTGTTGCTTTAACCTCCATAACTCTGGGCTTTTCTTCTTCGAGTAGACTGTACATGCCTTCCAAAGTAGTTATGCCGACATCTCTGTTGCAGGTGGTGTCTGTGTATAAGGGCGTCATTTATTTGTCCTCAGCAACTGGACCTTTTCCCTTCTTTCCCATTATGTTCTACACACTGATGCGTATATTACTCTACTTGTTGCTCCTGCAAATTTACAAGCAAGGAAAGAATAATGGTAAAAGATAAGGTGACAGGAAAGCTCTTAATGCCGAAATCATATCAAATATATCACCTTACATGAAATAACCTTTCGATTAGATTTTAAATCTTATCTGATAAATGACCATCAACTAACCATTAAATTGACATGAATGCCCATAACTCGGTACTGGATTACAAGAAATACTTTATTGAACTATGAGCCCTGCAAATCTGCGATAAAGCGATTTTGCGATTTGCTTCACAATATCGTAGATTGCAATATTGCTATTCCGTTTTGTCAACAATCATTTATTACCTTATGTGTCTGCAAGATGAGATTTGAGAGATGCCTTGTCGCATATCGCCGATCGGGATATTTTACTGTAGGTGATACTTGCGGCGTATGAAATCCGCGATGTGCGATGAGTCTTTAAGGCGTGCGATCTTGCATCGTGTTTTCACAATTTCGAAAGCTTGTTTATATGATGTCCTTCATTTTCCTTTGCAATGC
Organism: Pinus tabuliformis; assembly: GCA_031772625.1. Classification (NCBI taxonomy): domain Eukaryota; kingdom Viridiplantae; phylum Streptophyta; class Pinopsida; order Pinales; family Pinaceae; genus Pinus; species Pinus tabuliformis. The sequence continues at coordinate 974,494,770 of CM062813.1, forward strand.
GATGTTTTATTGTTAAGAGAACGATTTTATTCAGAACTTATCATAAAACTTAAGTTTTTTTAGGTTTAACGGGTGTTTTCTTAAGTTTATGATAGCTTGTTTTATTCAAAAGGAAACATAAGTGCTAGTTTTTATTTTTTAGAAGGGTCCCCATTTATTTAGCTTTATTACTAAAACTAAATAAAAAGGGGGGTTTTTGCTGGCCACAACACCACGCTGTGTATAGACACCCACAATAATTTATTATATGAAGTCTTCACTCTTCCTTGCCTCTTGGAAAAGGGTTTGAAAAAAGTATGTTTAATATTTGTCTTTGTACAATAGGCTCATAAAAAAAGCAATGTTTATGACAAACATAAAAAATAAAATCAGGATTTTATATAAAATATCATCACATTTACATATTCCTATCTTATCTCTAATCATCATTCATATCCTCCACATCTCTAATCATCATTCATATCTCTAATCTTCTATTGAAATACCTACACTCATATTGAAATACTTCCACTTTGATCTTAATTCCGCGGTCTTTAAAGCTTTATCAACAATGGCTTTTCGTGTACTCGAAGCCCTCCACATCACCATAGACCACCATCTCTACTTCTACTTCTTTAAGATTCCTCAACTTCATTAATTCTTCTGGCATATTTTCCAATGGCTTGCACCCAAAGATTCTCAAACACTTCAATGTTGGCATTGCATCCTCTTGGAACGAGGGAATGCTTCTCAAACAAACAAAACCGTGAATGACAAGCTCTTCCAGTTTGGGAAATTCCCCTGCTTCCCCAAACTCATTTGGAAATTCAATGAAGTCTCGATTCCTATTCGACTCCAAGTGTAGCTTTTTCAGATTGGGAATCTTTTCTAACCCTCTAAAATCTGCACTAGAGATATTTAGCCGGGCTAGTGATAGCTCCATGAGATTCTAAAGGTGAAAAATCGATTTAGGAACCACACAATCGGAAAGATGAACTGTTTCAAGGCGTTGCATGGCCTCCATGTCCGTTGGAAGATGAAGGTTTGTACAAGGATAACATTGAACATCTAGGGTCCGCATCTTTGTCATGCCTTGAAAAGACGCTCGTCCTCCACTCTATCATCATCACTATTTGATCTAGAGACTATTGATAGGTGTTGAAGAAGAGTCAATCCTTTGAGATCCCCCAATTGCAAGGCACTGGCACTGGCACTGGCACTGCGTGAATTTCCAAGAGTCAATCTGACACCATTCAATGTCTGTAGATAGATGAGCTTAGATATATCCATAGGGCAATATTAAAAATCCCCCCCCTAAATTCAAATGTAGCATATGTTTTTTCTTTTCTATCCCTTCATGTAGTTCTTCTACAAAGGTACCATTAAGATCCAGAAACTGGAGCTTCCTGAGACCACTCAAGGACTTGGATAGTTTCTCAATCCCCGTCTTAGATAAATTCAGATACTTTAAAAGCTTTAAATTTCCGATAGAATTGGGCAATGATGTGATGGAAGTTATACTTAAATATAACACACACAGATATCTCATATTGTCAAAAAAACGAGGGGAGATTGATGCAAGAGAGTCATTATGAGATAGTAATAAACTTAGGAGTGCTAGACACTGGTTGCCCTTCTTGATTGTAGATATCTCATTTTTCATTAATGAAATTCTGCGCAATCCTTAGCACTCTTCCACTAGCATGCTTTCCAATTGCCCGCCAGGTTTTATCAAACATTTAGTTTGCTCAGAAACAGTGAAATCATGCATTTTGCAACTGTTTACTCGCCCATTCCAACCAACCTGTGAAACTTTGATCAGGCATCGATCAATAATTTCTTCCATGAATGAGAAACATGCATCATATGCTTCTTGTAATTGTACAAAAACAAATCCCTGAGCAATCAATGCATGCACTAAACCTTGGGACTCTATCTGAGTATTCTTAGAAAAAACAAAGAGGTAAAGAAAACAAGGCTTTGGATGATGAGGCAAAGCATCATAGCTGAACTTCAATGATGGCATAACGCAGTCGCTCATGCCACGTGTTTTATTTAGATGAAGAAGGGTATCTTCCCATTTATTAGGAAGATCACTTTCCAAAATTGCGATATGAGCTCCTATTGTTTTTATGGCAAGGGGCAGTCCGCCACATTTGTTCACAATTTCGTGGGCTATCCTCTCCTCTGCCTTGGGACACTAGTGTGGATCATCTGGGAAAGCATGGATGTAGAATAAGCACCAACCATATTCTTCTGATAAACTATTTTTGTGGAGAATTTGATCTCCAACCCACCAGTACTTTGCGACATTTTCATCGCGGGTTGTCACCGCAACCTTATCTTGGGTTTTGGATGGAAAACCAATGTCCTGCCAAGCATATCTCTCCCACACGTCATCAATAGCAAATTGACAACATTTTCCTTCTAAATTTTTATGAATCTTCTCTATAAGCTCCCCCCTGTGTAGGTTCTTCGAATTAAAATCTGGCTTGAATTCCTTGAGCACCTGGCAGAGCAACTCCACAACATCGAATTTTTGAGATATTGCCAACCAAACCTTATGGTCGAAGCGTAGACTCATCTCTTCGTTTTTGAAAACGTTTTGGAGCAGGAGAGTTTTGCCCTGCCCTCCCATGCCCACAATGGCAATAAATGGAGGGTTGTCTTCCTTGAATATCCATTCAGTAATCACTTTAATATCATCGTCCATGCCCACAATCTGTGATTCTTGAAGACGAGCATATGATCTTTCCCGCCTTTCTTTAAAATTATCTGCATGTCTTACCTGACCATGATCATTCACATCTAAAACAACAGCAAACAATTTCAGATTTTTTGCATTAACCAGTTAGATCTGCTTGAGTCGTTCCTTTAATTCCCTAATTTTGCAGGCCATCTTTGGCCGTAATTTCAGTTTGGCAAAGATGTTATCAGCTGCCCCACATTCCTCCAATAGGTACTCGACATCACCAACAAAAGCCTCAAGACTCTCAAGCCAATTGGCCACCAAACTGGAGTTCCTTTTCTCTCCATCATCAGCTAAGAGACATTTAATGCAAAGAAGCTACTCACTAGAAAATTCAAAATCCTTTCTAAAATTAACAATCAGACATACCTCTTGGGAGAGTTTGTCTGCCACAATAGGAGCAAATTTGTCTATGAGCGCACTAAGAACAGCTGCTTCTGCCATGCTTGCTTTGACTCGCGTACCACTCCTTACTTTGCTCACTGTAGTAGCAGTGGCTGGCTATTGACGCAAACACCCACCTTCGTAGCCTTTGAGTCTCTTATCTGCTCTGCCCTCAACTTGTAAGCTCTCCACTCAAGTTAATATAAGCTTCTAAGATATTTATTATAGAAGATTAGTGTGCCTTGATGATCCAGGTGGATATTGGTGGCCACCTGCCAAGTCCACCTAGACCCCCATTATTGTTTCTCTCAACATTTTCAGTTTCCTTAATTATAGCACAACTTACTATTTTTAGTAGTTTTTCGGGTCCTGAACTTCTAGAGCTGTTTTGAGGCCCTAAATGACGTTTTTTGGGAAATATGGGGGCAACATGGGTCCATAGACCAATGTTTCCCTTCCCAAAGTGGTAGTGCTCGGATAGATCTTTCTAACGAGCTATTGTACGCGTCAAATGGAGATCGTATGCCAAAGTTACGACCCCGGGAAGTTGATGTACCAATTTACCCAAATGGGGCCCACAGTTTGGCGTTTCATCTTCTAGGGTTAGGTTTTGGAATGTTAAGGGTTTTCCATTATTTCTCAACAATAAATAGGCCTTTGAGCCTCATTGTAACATAGTTCAAAGGCATGTAGCCACCACATCTCTTCTCAGAGATAAGCTACCATCGCCCTAGTTGGTTTATTTCCATTACTGTTTATAAGCATATTTTAGTATTTTACATTAATGAAATGAAGTATTATTTCTGCTGCATATCTGTGTTTATTGTTATCTTTGTAATTTTTTGCGTTCCTGTTTAAGTTCGGATCAGTGGTATCAGAGCGGTTTGCTTTCTCTCTGTTTTTCTTTTCATGTCACCAACGAGGTCAGCATATAAGGAGTTAGGGCTTGAACTGGTCGAACCTTTGCGAGACCAGCCTCGCAAATCCCGATGGCCTCCATGGCGGATGAGAAGAAAGATGATGGGGCAGGAGATCCTATCAAAATCTTGCTCGAAGAAGCCCTCGAGTGACAATGAAACACGATGATGGACAACTTTGCCCAGATCCATCAACGGCTACCCAGAAGCGACACATCGGCTTCCAGCAACTACTCTGGAAACGCCACACCCTTTAAGGTACAAGTTAATTTTGAAATCCCCATATTCAAGGGTCAAATAGACGCAGATGCTGTAGATAAATGGTTAAATCTGCTAGAGGGTTATTTTTCTATTCATGAATTTTCAAGTCAGGAAAATATTGTTTTCGCTCTTCTCAAAGCAGCCCCCCACATCAAGGACTAGTGGGAAACCTACTGTGAGTAGAAGGATGAAAATATCGGCTCACTATTTTTAGCCGCACCCACCTAGAATTCATTCCGGGATGCCATCAAGGAGCAGTACTACCCTGTCAGAAGCTATGAGGATGAATACATAAAGTGGACCACGCTGCAGCAGGGAAGGGACCAAGACGTGCCAGAGTTCACCAATCTTTTCCATACCCTTCGCACAAAGTTGGGTATCAAGGATACGAAGCAGCATTTGATACTCAAATACCGTGGCTACCTGCATAAGTACATCCAGGAAGAAATAGAATTCTTGAACATCTCCTCACTCGGCACAACATACCGATATGCTGTCAAGTTCGAGCAGAAGTTTAAACAAAAGAAGCGAGACTTTGGATCTGCGAATCCGAAGCAAGGGAAAGGTGCCCCTAAACCACAGAACAAAGGACAAAGCCAAGGCGGGGCAACCCAAGTGTTATAGACATTTTTGGGCACTGCAACCCCAATCATAAATGTCCATAAACCAAGGGCTCCTAAGTCCCTAAAGGTGTTGTTCCAACCCCTAAAAGAACAAGGTCAGCTGATTACAGCATCTCCCAGAAGTTCTCCATGAAAAACTACTCAGAACTGGTCAAAACTAGACCATTTCACCTGCTCCATGGTCAAAGTGCGTTGCATCCCACCTGCCTACACACAGTAGTTGCGATGCATGTTGAAAATCCCTTCTATGGGGTGCGATGGGCGAGAGTGGACAAATGGCAGGGTCAATCCGCAAGGTGGAGGAGCATGGAATCTTCCAAAAACTTCTCTTGTGACACTTGCCTCTCTGCATTCGCCCAGGGATGAGTAAGAGATCATCAGTCTCCAAGTGGAATCAAGAACTATCAGAGAGAGGACACTAATCAAATCTCAAAAGTTGACTCACCCCCCTTGCAAACATCTATATATGGATCCCTCATCCCAGAGATCCAGAGGCTGGAATTTTGTATCTTGTAACGAAGTGCTGCTAGTGTTTTGGTGCAATATCATAGTGTTGGGTGATCTAAGCTTTTCATGAGGTGAAGAAGGGCTCTCTTGTTGGGAGGATGACGCTGGGTCAGAAAATTGGTTGTAATCCTCTTTTCTCTTTCTTGATTATTAATAAAGCTATTGAAGTTTTCCTCCACATTCTTGTATGATTGATGATATATACTTTTATGTGGTCAATGTATATCTGATCCTATATTGTTTATGATAGTAGATATCTATTCTTGGATAGTGTTATGCTGCTTTGATTCTACAGGTGTTCCTTGAATCTGGGTAAATGAAGAAGCGAGCGACAAAGATCTATCAGAAGGGAGAGGAATCAAGTAAGGAACCACGCGCAAGACAGAGGTTGGTATCCTTCTTTCCCCTCTTATCTACTTCTCATAAAGGAAAACAAAAGTAGTTTTACTGTGTTTGTTTCTAAGGTAGCTATCACCCTTAGTGGGACTAGTAGTTCTGCATAGACACTAGTTTTCCCGATAACAAAATGGCGACTCCACTGGGGAGCGAATAGTTTGTTTACTTTTCTATATTTGTTCATTTTATAAGCTTACAGACGGAGCCTGAAGTTGAGCCAGGTAGCCTTCGAACTGCATTTGCTATGCAAATGCAAAGTAGATAAATGCCGCTTCAGTCTATCTCCGGGTTTTGTTTATAAACTGAACAATTGATTTGTAGACATCCTAATTGCCCTTGTGGTGGCTCTAGTAACCTCCTTAGATCTACCCCTGTGATTGATTTACTGATTACCACTTACTCGGCCTAAATCCCTGAACTAAACTGCAAACTATGACCCGGAACCCAGTCAAAGTCTCGTCCCTAGTCTAGTGCACTGTCTGTTCTGTGAACTCCAGATGCATCGCACTTCCCGAGTGTAGTAGGTGCATTGCATCTCTGATTCACTGTGTTACAGATGCGCTGATCAGACAAGGCATTGCTCCTAAATTTTGGTTTATGTGTTCACTCTTTTCAGCTCTATTCAAGGGTTTTGCTGCCTGTAGTCAGTACACCTCTGTTGAAACCCCCTTCCTTGCCATTATTCCACCTACATTGTGCAAAGAACTGTAAATGTTTTTATGTATTTTGAGTCATTTTCAGTTCTCCTTTACAAATAAGTAGCGTAATTGTACTGTCGTTTCTTGATTTGAAAGTGTCGCAAGTGTCGTTTTCAGCCATGGAAGAGAATCCGATTGTTCTTGATAGTCGATTACACTGTTACTCTTGTATTTGATTTGAATTAGTAGTTTTTCAAGTGTCGACAACAAATTTTCAATTCCAAATCGCAAAGTGTCGTCATTGTCTTCATTTTGTCTTGAAAAGAAACTTGTTAGTAATGTCGCTTTGAAAAATAATTCAGATTTGCGCTTACCTTTCTTTTTATCATTCACACATTAAGAAGGCTGAAAACAAATACATGCATGTGCATTTGCATTTAGACTATTTGTTGTTTTGATTTAGGACAGTGCATATAGTGTGTGCTCTCTGCTCTATGTTGAAAGAACGTCATCTCTCTTTCCTTAGTAGCTAGGATTTTTCATTGCAATAAGAAGGTTAAACGACTGTTTATCATCTTAGATTGCATTTTAGGAATTGTATACATCACGCGGTGAACCTAAAAGGCAAATTTCTTAAGCAAGATCAACTATAAAATAAATTTAATGAATCTAAAAACGCTTTGGAACCTAACGCACAACATCTAGAAGTCTAGGCTAGAGACGTATTCTGGCGTCGTAAAGCCTGGTAACTGTTGTTTTCACTGTTGGTTGGGTGATTCCTCCACTTTGAGACGACAAGTGCCAGTACAGACTTGTGCTCCCACGTATCGTCGAGTATATTTTGGGAGACCACAATAGGCTATATCCTTTATCCATAGGAAGTCATGTCTACCGCCCTATTGATCGCAATGCACTGAACACAACATTCGGGAAGATTGACTGTCGTACCGTAAAACGTATTCTGCAGTTTTGCAATTGGTTTGGTAATCCCTATGTCTAGATTTCCAGAGCAGTCTCTTTCGTTCCTTTTCAGACTCCTCAAAGGAAAAGATCCATCTGAGCACTTGTCACTTCAGGCTCATTAAAAATCGAAGGCGATTAGAGTCATCTTTTGTTTTTTCTCGACTCTCAAAAAGTGAAAAAACAAGTTGTGTCAAAGCATCTAAAATTCATTTAATTCAGAAACATATTTCCCCTTTATTTTTAGTTGATCGAGTAATCCACAATCGTGGAAGAAAGTCAATTGAAACCCCGTCGTTCATGGAGGCTTACGAGTCAACCATCTTTGTCTCTAGAATCGAAATTGTTACGGACAAAGCGAACTCGTTTAACTGGTTCCAAATCCCCTGGTAAAGTTAGAACAAGTGTTCCAACACCATCGGAGACTCCGGTTTCTCCAAACATTTCTGGTATCCCTGCCTTTACAAAAGAAGTTCAACAACCACAAAAGGAGAGTAGAACTGATCCTAGTGTGAAGGTAAACACTTATATTACTGAACCAGCCCCATCTACAGCTGATTCAGAAGGTGTTATTCCCCAAACATCTGTCCCTATGGATTCTATACCTTCTTTCGCACCAGAAATATTTTACGGACCTGACGGTCTACCTCTTCCACCTGACCTGATTGCTATAGAAGAGATTGTGGAGGATGCTCCATCTAGTACTCCATCACAATTTGGAGTCGGGATCACTCTATATCCTTCTTCATCAGAAATTAGTCTACAGTCATCAGAAGCTCCTGTAGAATTGCTAGGGAATCTTTTGGATAGACTAGAAATGTCTGAACAACCATCGACATCTAGGACCGTGTCATCCGACACAGCGATGACAGAACTTCCTGCTATCACTCCAACAATGTTCGTCGGCATACCATCTGTCCCAACCAGCTCTCAATCGCTAGAAGGAGCCCACCTAGGGGCTATTTCGATAGTATGGTCCGTTCCTGTTTTTTCATCTGGAATAGTATCCGGGAACTCTTATGTTGAGTCTCAGCAAATTGATCCTTCAGGCTGTCAATTTGGGCAGTCCGGTCCTCAAGGGAAAACAATTCCTTTAAGTACCAGATTACTGCCGTATGGGGGGCAATATACCCTTTCATTGTCTCCTCCGGGAGGACAACCATACGAGAGTTCACAACAAAATTCAGGTTATACTGGAATTACATCTAGCGGTTGGGTGCCGATACTGCCTCAACAACCAAGAGTTGTATATTCGATGCAACAATGTTTACCTATGTCAAATATACCAACTACGCCGGCTATTGTGATGGTGTCGCAAGTACAAGCGTTTCTTGTTGTATGCCAACCTCAGGTTTCTCAGATTGTAATGCAACAGCCTCTTGTCCCTGCGACTCAACCACAATCGCCAACTAGTGGAATGACACAGGCCCAAACAGGTACAATTACCCCTCATCTTGGTCAAACAGTCAGTATTGGACAACGACACATGGCTTCGCAACCATGGCTGGTGCAATACCAACAACCACAATTCCAACAAGTATACTAAGGATCTGAGCAACAAATCTTTGCAAATAGTGGGCAGCCGTATATTCAAAAGGGTCAAAAACAACCATTCTACAATGGTTATGCCCATCAACCTTACCAAAGTTACCAACATCAAATGCATTATGCTGGTATGCAAAGACCAACTGCTTAGGCAATCCCATCTTATCCTGGGTATGCTTCGTCAAATCTGAATCAATAGTTACCCTTCGTGGCAACTTTAGAGTTACCAGATCTAAATCGGCTAACGAACGATCCAATTGCTTACGCCCCTTGGTGGTCGGTGATTCCACATAAACTTCCGTCAGATATTCCTAAATTTAATGGAAATCCGGGTGAAGAGCCGTCGAATCATGTGATGACATTTCATCTATGGTGTTCATGAAACACCCTAAATGATGATTCGATTAGGCTTCACCTTTTTCAGAGGACGTTAACTGGTCCAGCAGCAAAATGGTATATCGAGTTACCCAGAGCTTCGTTTGACAACTTCAGTACCCTGGCCACAACCATTTTAACCCATTTTCAGTTATCGATAAGTTACGAAACGGGAACAGAACTTCTTACCAATTTCAAGCAGACAATGGCTACTCACATATCCGATCATATTCATGAGTGGCGACATCGTCGTAGAATAGTAAAATCGTATGTTCCTGATCAGCTTTTATTTGAATGGTTTATTAAGTCATTATTACCTTCCATTACAGAAGATGTGGCAAAAGGCGGAGTCGTCACTGAAGAGCAAGTTATTGCTCGTGCGCAATATTTAGACTTGATTTATACCCAGTCTGGCACGCTCTACGATAAAATCCCTGACGCTCCCAGACCAGAATTTTCCGTCCCTCCTCCTCCTAAATCAAACAATGACTCTCATGCTGGCGATGGCGTGATTGGTACAACAGACACGAAATCGACAAAGACCACATCTAAAAAGGCCCGTAATATTTCCAGTCAAAATGCAAAAGAAGAACTTCTCACCTTGGAAGTAAATGCCGTCTCGACTGATAAAGGCAAAGAAACCAAGCAACCAGGAGGAAATAAGAAAAACAAAGGGAAGAAGAAGAAACAGGAGGAATCATCACCTGAAAATTCTTCTGCAAACCCTCCTGGAGATAGGAAACCAAAAAATCCATGCTTAATATGTGATGAGGATCATTGGACAAAAAATTGTCCACATAAAGTTGAGCTTAAAAGATTCTTCAAGAATTCAAAAACCTCGGCGGTATTGACTGATCTATTTCCAAATCCAGGGACAAATCTAGTTGCTAGTGAAAATGCTTCCCCGTCCCAAGTACTGATGTTGTTGGTTTCGAAACAGCAAAATGATGCTTTGATATTGACAAGGAACAAAGATTACGGGAATCCACAACTGTCGAACAACAAGGATAAAGATCAACCTAGTAGTTCGATACCAACTTCAACAGAAGTTGCGCCGCCCATCATTCCAGAGCTAACAATAAAACCGCCAAAGGGAGTAGCACACAAGTTGACATTTAATCCTCGTGCCAGAGTAGCACAACATTATAATATAGTGGAAGATCTGGCCCAATCGCTATCCGCTATGTCGACACTTGAGGTACTGCAAAACTACCCATCCCAAAAGCAGGCTTTATTATCAGCTATAGGTGGGATAGACCCAAAGGATTTTAATCTTGTGTCCTTTGATCATAAAGGATACGATCCTCAGTTACCAGCTCAACTAGCTTTCCTCATTCAAGTGAAAGCCCTCAACAAAACTGTTCATCGAACAATTATTGATGAGGGGGCATCTACATGTATTATGTCGATGAGTTGCTGGAAAACTTTAGGATCTCCAACCTTGTCGTGATCTTCGACAACATTAAAAGCATTTGACGGACGAACGTATACCCCATATGGTATTCTAAGTAACTTGCAAGTTGAACTAGGGGGGAAAACAATAGAAATAGATGTCGAAGTAATCGACGAAAACCTCGATTACAACATCCTACTGGGAAGACCATGGATATATGCTATGGCTGCGGTTGTGTCGACCTACTTTAGGAAGATTGCATTTCCTTTTCAAGGAGGAATTACAATCATCGACCAACAAACATTTCTCCCCAATAGTTCCCAAGTTACGGGAAGCATTCTGATGATCCATGGAAGCCCCCATACGCTTCAAAATATCGGAGTAGGCCTACTAAAAGACCCTATATTAATGGGGACTTTTTCCCTCCCACCTCCAATCAATCTG